>CM072891.1:0-600000 GCA_037013685.1 Acridotheres tristis
AAAATATTAAGGGATTTATCCATTAATTTCAAAAGAAATATCCTTAAATGAAACATTGCAGCATTAAACACCATAAAGTATCATGTATTTATTCATCAATTTTAGAGTGTAAAAAAGACTTCTGTTTTCAGTAAGACACTAATAAGCATGAAATACGAAAATAACCTGAAATCCATTAACATTGTCTACACTGCTGTTATAATTTTCCAGTACGGTAACCAACCTAAACAGAATCAAAGAGGAATTACGTGGAGAGCTTTTAACAATTCATTCCACATCGTGCATCTTAAGCAGTGCTGTTATGATAAATCCAATTTTAGCTCCCAGAGCACAGCATACCTGGGGGTTTGGTTTCCAAAGGCTATGTAAAAGCTTCATTGCAAACAAGCAAACTCCAAGGACAGGCACAGTGAAAGAACTGTCATGCTCACCTGGAAAGCTTTGCTGAGCGTGTGCTCTCCTTCTTTTGCCCCAAGTAAATTTACAATAAGTTGCTTGCCATGTAAATTCCTAAGAGTTTGGAAATGCCTGGTAACAGAAGAAAAATTCCACAGTCATCTTCTGGCACACAGAAAATAAACAGCAACACCTGCAACACTGAGAACTTGCAAAGCACTCGATATAAATTTTATTCACACTTTCCAACAAAGCATTGAAAGGCATAAGCAATCCCCAGAGAGTCCCCAGCTTTGCTGAATCCCACATTTGCACAGAAAAAGCCTCCTGTTTGGAATAATGCATCCCTTCTCTGTGATGAAGCAGAACTGATCAGAGGTTTTCAGTGCATTAGCAAAAACTTTAGATGATTTTTACCTGTCAAAAGCGGGTGCATTTGCCTCGAAACCCCTTGACATCCTGACACGATGGGATCCCACCTACAACACCAAAGTTACATTAAATTGTCTTCTTTGGAGCAAAAGGCATGTGAATGTTCCAGCAGTTATACTGCAAAATGCTGGTGTGTCTAAAGAACCTAGAGTCCCTGTAAGGCACAAACTTTTTTTCACCTTTCCTGTAAAAAATGTGTCACAGCAGTAGTTGCTGAATCAGTCCCTCTTTCAAGAAAACTGTGATGAAATTCTATCACAGTAACTCTGGATTCTTATTGACTTCTTGAAAAGACTTCTCTTCAAGAACAATTCAGAAGAAAACGGTCTGTTTGGATGTCCTTAGATAAACCATTTAAAAGAGGAAAAAGTCAGAACTTCAAAGAGAAGACATGGAAAAAAGAATGGACACTCAAGTCGTGTGCAATGACACTTTTAGACTTTTAGAGAGGAGCAGGCTTGGTGAATCACAGCAGCACCAACGTGCTCCCAAAGGATCACCTCATCCTTACAGGCAACTCTGAGGAAGAGCCCAAAGGCTACTAGATGATGTTTAAAAGAGCTTTAATTATACAGATAGTTCTTATTCATGTTATCTCCTGCTCACCTGCAGCCCTGGCTGCTCCCAAAATAATGGAACAGATCCTCGAATCTGTATGAAAGATGACACAGACTCATCCAAATATATCACCTGTGTTAAGGAAAGTAAAGCATTAATAATTATTAATAAGTATTAATTATTATAAGTATTGATAATTATCACAGTGTAAGATTTTAGAATTCTTAGCCTTACCTAAACATAGAGCAAATAAAATATATTTATGTATTACATATTCCACACCACAAGCTCAAATATTGTTCCCAAGACTTGTCTTTATCCACTCTGAACAATTCCTACAAAAAGTTCTGTCACTCTCACGCTCCCTTGCAGAATTCACAACGTGTAAGGAAATACAGCTTTTATTATTTGGGCTTCAGTGACTTCTGCACTAGGAGTTCTGAGATGCTTTAAACAACCTGGTAAAACTTTGCTGGAGGAACAGTTAAAATGAACACCACTGCACAGAAAATCACCGTGCAGCCTACCCAGAACGCTTGCACAGATTTTCTGCATCAGAAGTCAACAAATCACAGTCCATGAAGTATCCAGGAAAGGAAAACATACGTGGAATAACACACCACAGCCATGCAGGGACACTGGCACGCCAGGAAACTGGGGCAGAGAAAGTGTAACAGGAGTGCTGTGACTGAACTCCTGAAACTGGAGGGGTACAAGCAGAGCCCTTCCTGCACAAAGTCCTCCCTCAGCCTCCCGGGCTCTGGAAGGAGTCAGCCAAACAAACCTAGGAGCACCAACACGGCTGCAGGAACAACCTCTTGGGAAT
The DNA here is from genome assembly GCA_037013685.1 of Acridotheres tristis. Classification (NCBI taxonomy): domain Eukaryota; kingdom Metazoa; phylum Chordata; class Aves; order Passeriformes; family Sturnidae; genus Acridotheres; species Acridotheres tristis. The sequence goes on from CM072891.1 coordinate 2,213, forward strand.
AGGCTACCCTGGAAAGGGAGCCAAGGAAGGCCAGCAAAGAAAGATTGAGCAGCTTCTCACATTTCTGTATCATAAGGGCACAGCTGTGAAATCCAAGGCAGCAGAACGCCAGGGGCTTTGCAAGCTGCCTTTCAGAGGAACTGTGCTAAGTTGAACTGTGCTTTTATCTTTCCTGAGCCACAAGGCACCGGTGTTTGGTATCTGCCAGAAATCCCTTCTGCCTCTTTCCATGACTTTAGAATAGCTCAGGCCAGAAGTGGCACATGCTGCCGTGCAGCTCAAGGGGCTCAGGGGAAGCACAGCCACCCACAGGAGTTCAGCACTTTCTTAAGCTACTGCAACCCAGACCCAGGCATGCCCTGGCCATACGCCACATTAAAAACCAAGATCACCAACTTACATAACCTACTTAGCCTCCTAATTTAGCATCAGAGAAACTATTCCAATATCTGCTGCTGGATGACTTGACTCGTGATTTGTTGGTTCAGAGCAAAAATCTCACCACACAGGGGCTTACACTGACTTGTCAGCCAGGCTATGGGCACTGGAGTGTAACATACCTGCTTTGTTTGAACAAAACTGGCAACGTGCCCGTCGTCATTTGTTCCCCAGATGTTGAATCCCGTGCCAGCCCGTGCACAGCTTAGTGTGAAATGAGACAAGCCTGCTTGTGAGCTGCATCAATTGTCCTGATCTCCACTCCTCCACACGTGAGGTGTAACAGCAATCAGCACAGCTCACACCGTAGTGCTTCAGATGGAAATGCACTGACTGGTTCCTACCAAGGAGAAAACGACCACCAAATAACCTCAAAGAACTACAATTCGGCTCCAACTGTTAGGCCACCTACTGACACCTTACATTTTAAAAAAGAAAAGATTTTCCAGCTACCAGCAGTACGGAAAAGTAGCAACCACCTTAATGGCAAACTAGTGGCAATAGCAGAGGGGCAGCCTTCAACTTTTACATCTATTTTACTAATTCCGACCTTGTAAAAAGGACAGTATATTTTAAACACGGAAGCAGTCAAGACATTTGAAAGGACTGTACAAAAACGGCAACCTATTTCCAGCTTTTTTTCCCCTCCCTTTTTTAAGCGAAAGCAGGGGCCCTGGTTTGGATTTAAACCCTGCCCTGCGGCGGCTCAAACATCGCAGTGTCGTAGCGGTGACGCTGCCCGGAGCCACACACGAGTGAGATGTTTAAAAAGCCCCCCAAAACCCTCACACTGCAACAAACCACGAACAACTGCGAGAGCAGCCAAGCTAAAGCCACCGTCTTCCCCACGGCAGTCACGGAATAGAATCGTGCAATATCCCGAGCTGGAAGTGACCCACAGGGACCATCCCGTCCGACCCGTGTCCCTGCAGACACCTCAACAATCCCACCCTGTGCATTCCTGGGAGCGGTGCCCACAGGCGCCCGCAGTTCTGGCAGCCTGGGGGCCGTGCCCAGCACCCTCTGAGTGAAGAACCTTTCCTCATACTCAGCCTAACCCCGCCTCGAAAGATATGCGGCTCTTCCCTGGGACCTACCACTGGTCGCAGAGAGCAGAGCTGCCCCTCGGGAGGAAGCTGCAGACGCCTCAAGAGTTCTCAGCTCCGTCTCTTCTCCAGCTGAACAAGCCCAGCGCCCTCAGCCGCTCGTGTGGCTCAGCACGGTCTCAGTGAAGAGCGCGGAATTCGGGAGGCAGACTCCACAGCTGCCCGAGCCAAAGGCATTTTCCCCGTTCCTGGCGCAGCTGCCGCCGGCACAGCGGGAGCAGGGGGGGCCACAGGCGAGCGAACGCCCCGTTCCGCGCTGCGGGGCGAGCTCGGGCGGACACGGCCGTGGGCGGGGCCGGAACCGCAGCCGCCGGTGCCGCGCCCGGCACGGGCCCCGCCCCTGCGGCTCCCGTTCCATCGTCCCCCATGGCCCCTGCTGGGCCATTGTTTTATTTCCCCCCGAGCCGGGGGAATTTCTGCCTTTGGCCTGTGCTTTCTGCGAGGAAACGTTCATCGCCAAGTTCTGGGGGCAGACCATGCTGGGGCCGGGGCTATTTAATGCTCCAGATGGTTGTGACTATTTAACCGAATCTCCGACCTCCCACGGATGGCGGCGCCCGCGCGTGCGTCTTCGGTAGGGACGGGAACCCGCACCCCGGCCACGTGACACAGCTGCAGGTCACGTGGAGCCGTCCCGCACCACGTGATTCTCCCCGTTGCCAGGGGGAATTCCGGCTCCCTGATGGCCGCTGTCCCTCAGGGCTGCACGGAGTCTGGGCTGAGGCAGCTGGGAGCGGGCCCCGGGAGCTGCTCTGCCCAAAGGACAACTGGCAGCAGCCTGGTGTCCTCTGCGTGCGGGAGCAGCTGCAGCGCTGGCAGCCCAGGGCGATTTTGTATCGGATTTGTAGAAAAGAGGCTGTTCAAGCTGGGGGCGCTCGGTTCCCTAGGTGGGGAAAGTCCTTGAATTAGCCAAGCTGAGCAGCTGCTGAGAATTCCGAGCGTCGTGTCCCAGTGATTCTTGATACAATTTTTAAATAGTTACCATCGAGTTGAGACAATATCAAGTGGATATGCAAAAATCAGTGAGAAATGGGGGGGGGAAATCGGGAAATATCCATGAAAATTGGGGGGAAAATCCATGAAAAATGGGGGAAAATCAGTGAGAAATGGGGAAAAATTGCAAAAAAAAATCAGTGAGAAATGGGGAAAAAATCATGGTGAAATGGGGAAAAAATCAATGAAAAATTGTGAAAAATCAGTCAGAAATGGGGGGAAATATCAGAGAGAAATGGGGGAAAAATCAGTGAGAAATGGGAAAAAAATCCATGAAAAATGGCGGGAAAAATGAGATCGGCGATCGATAGCTAATGCGTGCCTATGGATTAGATCGGCAATCGATTGATCGCGACTGCTGATCGATTAGATCGGTGCTCGCGTTCCGGGTGCATTGCTGAGGGTTCTGGGGGGTTTTAGGGGTTTGGGGGGTCCTGAGGGGGGGGGTTTCCCCCCCTCCAATGGGGGGGTGGTGTCTCGGCCGCCATGACCGGAAGTCAGACGGACGGAACCGGGATCGGGGACCGGGATCGTGTTATGAATGATGTTCTATTTTTTCCAGTTTATCAAGCAACAAGATTAAATTTAATAGTAAGTTTTTAATAATAACAAAATGAATACAATCAAAGTATTAGAGATGACAATTAAAGTATTGGAGATGAAACAATCAAAGTGCATATATTTAAGAATATACAAAATTTGGCAGTAAGTAATTTAGTACAATTGAGGTTCGTATAAAGCATAAACAAAACCGACTGGGAAGGGCTCCCTCCGACCGGGGGTACGGGGAGTGGCTCCCATTCCTCACGTACCAAAGCATCCAGGCTAACAATCCCACTTATTTACTGTAGGCTACAGAAGTTTCTAGAAAACTCCTCCTAGTTTCTATTCCTCAAATCTCCGTCACTGTGTGTACAGAGCATGCTCTACTAATGGCTTAGGGGGTCTCTCATCCTTTTGAGGGTCTTATTTCCAGTGAAGGCTCATCGTCTTCCTCAGTGACCGAGGTGTGACCTGCAGGTAGCGCAGGCGCCCTGTGTGACTGAGCAGATGTTTTCCATAACAAGACTCTAATTAGTCCCATGCTTGGAATCATCCCATTTTGGCCCATTTCAAGGTCAAAACTTTCTATTTCTAGATGCTGCTTGTCAGACCTACGTCCTTCTACTATTCTTGTCTGACTTTCTTCCAACCTCCTTCTTCGACTCCCAACATCTGGAAGATGTCCTTTGCCCTGTCTCACCCATCTCCCCCTCACTCTGTAACAATTGTCTTCTATGGATCTAAATACAATTTTGATAATAAAGTTACAACTTAATTAGCACGAATCACATTTATCACAATCGGGACCGGGAACCGGAACTGGGGACTGGGACCGGGATCGGGGACCGGGACCGAGATTGGGGACTGGGACCGGGATCGGGATCAGGGACCGGGACCGGGGACTGGGACCAGGGACCGGGATCGGGATTGGGGACCGGGGACAGGGACTGGGATCGGGGACCGGAACCGGGATCGGGCACCAGGACCAGGACCGGGATCAGGATCGAGATTGGGGACCGGGATCGGGGACTGGGACGGGGACCGGGATTTTTGGAGAGATCCCAAAGATTTTGAGCTGGGATTTTTTTTTTATTATTTTTTTTTTTTTTGGTGGGGTGGGCGGGGGGCAAATATCTGGAATCTGGGGATGCAAAACCACGGGGATTTTTGGGATGAATAACCAAGATTCTGGACCAGGATTTCATCGCAGTGAAAACCCCAATTGCCCGCCAAAACAATGCAGGATTTGAGGCAGGAATCTGCCGGTTTGGGGGGCTGGGAAAGGCGGGGATTCCTGGAATTCCCGGAATTCCAGAGCTGGGGAATTGCCGCAGGTGCTGGAGGCGTTCGAGCAGGCGGAGCGGGAGGCGAAGCCGCCGCCTCACCTGCTCTTCTCCAGCGTTTACCTGGAGATGCCCCCGCGGCTGCGGCGGCAGCGGGAGGAGCTGGAGCGGCACCTGGAGACCTACGGGGAGCACGACCCGCTCCAGCAGTTCCAGAGGTGACCCCGGAATCCCCGGGAAAATCCCTCCCGGAATCCCCTGGGATCCCGGAGGAGCTTCTTCCAGAAGTGATCCCAAAGTTCCCCTTGAACCCCCCCAAAAATCCACCCTGACCCCCCAGAATCCCCCCTGACCCCCCCCCAATCCTCCCGGACCCCGCCAATAAACGGAATTTTGGAGAGGAAGAGCCTCGGAATTTTGGGGAGGGGTCCCTGGGATCCGCGGGATTTTGGAGAGAAATCTCTGGGAATTTTTCAGGGAGCGATCCCAAAAAAAATTGAGGGTTCTGAGGAACACCCTAAAAAAGTCCCAAATCCACGGGAAATGAATGGATTTTTTTTGAGAGGGGGATCCCAAAAAAATCCAGAAGGCCATGAAAAAAAAAGGATTTTATTTAGTGGGTGGGGGGTCCCAAAATCCCCAATTCCGTGGGAAATGAGGGATTTTATTTCGGGAGGGGTCCAGAGGAATAAAAAAAAAATCCCAAATTCATAGAAAATTAAAGAATTTTGTAAAAAAACTATTTAATATTAATTAATTTAATTTTTCAGCCTAGCAGTACCAAGCAATCGAGCCCAGAACGATAGATGGGCAGGCATTAGGAATCGATCGCCGAGCTAATCGATCGGCAGTCGCGATCAATCGATCGTCGATCGAATCGATCGGCACGCACTAGCCATCAATCGCCAATCTGATTTTTTTCCTCCATTTTTCTTGGATTTCTTCCCCATTTCTCACTGATGTTTCCCCCCGTTTCCAACCGATTTTTTCGCCATTTTTCCCCATTCCTCACTGATTTTCCCCCCATTTTTCACTGATTTTTCCCCCATTTTTCATTGATTTTCCCCCCCATTTCGCCATGATTTTTTCCTCATTTTTTTCCCCATTCCACACTGATTTTCCCCCCCCATTTCGCCATGATTTTTTCCTCATTTTTTTCCCCATTCCTCACTGATTTTTCCCCCATTTTTCACTGATTTTTCCCCCATTTTTCATTGATTTTCCCCCCCATTTCGCCATGATTTTTTCCTCATTTTTTTCCCCATTTCTCACTGACTTTTTTCCCCCATTTTTCAGGGATTTTTTTCCCCATTACTTACTGATTTTTTTCCCCCATTCTTCATGGTGTTTTCCCCTGTTTCTCACTGATTTGTTCCCCCATTTCTCACTGATTTTTTTCCCCTTTTCTCACTGATTCTTCCCCATTTCTCAATTATTTTTCCCCGTTTTTCACTGATTTTTCCCCCATTTTTCATGGATTTTTTCCCGATTTTTCCTATTTCCCACTGATTTTCCCCCCCATTTCTCACTGATTTGTTCCCCCATTTTTCATGGATTTTTTTTCCCCATTACTCACTGATTTTTTCCCTCCATTCTTCATGGATTTTTTCCCCCCGTTTTTCACTTATTTTTCTCCATTTCTCACTGATTTCCCCCCCATTTTTCATGTATTTTTTTCCCCATTTCTCACTGATGTTTTGCCCCATTCTTATTACCGTTCTTATAGCTCTATTTTACATTTATACATATTCTTATATTTGCATTATTTCTATTATATACTAGATATTTCATAGATATTTGCTCCTTATATTTCATTATATTTTACATGTATACCAATCTATTTCTATTCTTTATATTTTATTTTTATATTAGGTAGAAAAACCCTTCATCTACCCAAATAAAAAGCATTTCAACATTCCTTTTAGACTATATTTAGGGTTTTTTTATGGTTCTATTTTTCATGCATTCTACACCCACCCCTCCCTCTCAATGTTCTGGCACCCAGCATGACCCGACCCGACCCCCCCCATGCTCCACTCACCTGCTCCTCCAGCGCAGCCCGGCTCCCTCTCCCAGGGACTTTGGGGTGCCCCAATCCACCTCGGAGCCCCCAGCCTCCACACCCTCCCCCTCCGTAGGGAACGGGAATGGGATGGGGAGCACACAGGACAAGAAAGGAACACAAAAGACACACTGGACAGAGAGAAGAAAAGGGCTGGAAGATGGATATAAGGATGAAAGAGGAACAGCAACAAACCCCAGGACTCTTGACTAGAGAGTGTGGCTGCTGAACGTCTCAAAAAACCCCCAGCTCCAACACAACAGGCTGTGCTCACGGCTCGGCCTGGGACTCATCAGTGAACATCTCTCTCTTGCCAGGGCCATAAAGCCCCTGAGAAAACACGAGGCAAAAGCTGAATGGTTGATGTGCTCCGGCTTTGCTCCTGCTCAGCCCTAACCCCAGCCCCTGCTGCCAGTGAGCACCCTGATCTCGGAACCTCTTCTCAGCTTGTTTGTACGCTTCCAAATTCCTTCCACTTTCTTCAAGCTCCATCTGTTTCCTGGCATTGGGAGAATGACAAGTGTTTAGCACAGCACAATGAATACAACAGTCTCATTTTCAGAAGACACAACTGAACGAGAACCGACAGCAGCACTGCTTCGAGACAATCTGGGCACACGTTTCCCTTCCAGCAATCTGAGCTTTCTTTTGTGTCACGCCTGAAATTCTCAGTTCCTTAGTACTCTGCCCCAGTCCTTCCCTCCCCTCTCAGCTGCCTCACAAATTACACTGGACTAATGTAAGCTCCCGTGGCAGCGATGTCACCAACAAAATGGTTTCGTTACCTGAATGGAAAAGGATGCGAGACCCAGCACTGCAGGCTGAACTGGAGCACTGCTTCAGAACAGGGCACTGGAGGTGGAGGCTACAAGCTTTTCTAAGAGAAACAGTGCCTACCAATGGGGCAGAATGGGGAAATTCATTCCAAGCTTTTGGAGAAAACTTCCCAACTCACAGTAAGTAAAACTGAATAGTGTTGGGTAACTAAAACAAAAACCAAAGTCAAACCTAAAACAAAACCCAAACCGCTTTTTGAGATTATGCTTGCTGTATACCACGATGGCTTGCTCTTATTGAAAAACTCTAGGTGGAACACTCCTACTGTATGAGAAACACTGACAGTTGGTCAAATGCACAGACAACCAAACACAACCGAAATAGCAGCATTAACACGAAAAAGCCCTGCTGAATTAATTGCTCAAATACGTTCCGAACCTTGCTGAAAGGAGTGTCATCAGCCCGGTTTGGTTTCCTCCCCTTCAGGTTGTAAAATAACTGACCTTCAACATCTCACAGAAAAGCATTTCTCTAATGCTACAAAAAAAGCCTTTTCTTACACCGTATTTTAGCCCTGAACTTGCAAAACCCCCCAAACTAACAATTCACCACATATAGCAATGGAGTCATTCCTCTCCTTGAGCACGAGTCAAGCTAAAGCTATGGAGACAGGACAAAGAAAAGCAACTTCATGCGGTTCCTTTGGACATTACAGAATCGCAGAGAGGTTTTCTATTAGCTCAGCAAAATGCACACCCAGGGCAGTAGATACTGAACTGCAGCGAAGCCTGGAGAGAAATGCTTTGCTTTCAGAGATAAAAATTTAAATAAATATTTACATGCAACCAGGCGTCTACAGATTGCCTGATCAGAAGTCCTTGTGAAGAAAAAACCCGGGGGTGTCCTCTCAAGGGACATAAGAAGAACTCTGGGCTTTTGAATGTATTTGCAAGGGGTGCAGTGAGGAGCGAGTTGCTGGGTTACATGATTTCTGAGTGACCTATCACAGAAATGGGCATCTGTGTGTGCACGTGCTTCCTGGCAAATCCAGATGTGCTGTGGAAATCCTAAAGGAGGATTTCCAGCCTTGACTACAGGTGACAGAGGCTTCTGAAAATGGAAATTCTTGGCAGAAGAGCAGCTGTGAAGGGAAGCAGAACTAAAGTAGATGGCAGCAGAACAACCAAGTGAAGTGGTGCTTCTTGGTCCTGCGTGCACCTCGTGCCTCTGCCTGCTGTGAGCGCTGGGTGTTGCAGATCAGTAGAGTCCATTTCAGTGTTTGTTGGGCTGGATTTCTGTGGCCAGTTAGTTCCTCTAAGCAACTCCCCTCCCCTCCTTTACTGGACACATCCCTGGAGTGGGACCAGACTCACCCTTACCCTGGAGGAATTCTCTGCTCCTCTGGAGAGGGGGTGAAGCCAAGAGTTATGAGCAAAGGAAAACAACCAAACACCGTGGGCATCGTGTCCTTGATGCCTGCAGCACCACGTGTTTGCCAAGTTCCCAGCACGGATGAATCTGAACAAGAAAATGCCTGTTCCTTCCCTTCTCCAGCTCTCCCCCCACACCTCCCCTGCTTCCCCTGCTCTTACCCTTGGTGTGCCAAGGTCCTGCATCTCCCTGGCTCTCCAGCTGTAGCTCACCTTGTCCTGCCTGTGGCTGATAAGATATGGGCCCGAGATGTTTTTTAGCAGCCATCCCTTCTTTTAAAGAGCACAAAGAGCATACAATGCAGAAGAGTCTTTAGGAAATCCATCCAAATAAGGACCTCTGCTTTTCCTGTAGTTCTCCTTCCTGTTTCCACCTGGGCTACCTCCTTCCATTCCCTTCTCCTTCCCTTCTCCTTCCATTCCCTTATCCTTCCATTCTCTTCCCATTCCCTTCTCCTTCCCTTCTCCTTCCATTCCCTTCTCATTCCCTTCCCATTCCCTTCTCCTTTCATTACCTTCCCATTCCTTTCTCCTTCCATTCCCTTCCCATTCCCTTCTCCTTCCTACCTCCTTCCATTCCCTTCTCCTTCCATTCCCTTCTCCTTCCATTCCCTTCTTCCTTTCTCCTTCCATTCCCTTCCCCTTCCCTTCTCCTTCCATTCATTTCTCCTTCCTTTCTCCTTCCATTCCCTTCTCCTTACTTTCCCTTCCCATTACTTCTCCTTCCGTTCCCTTCTCCTTCCATTCCCTTCCCGTTCCCTTCTCCTTCCTACCTCCTTCCATTCCCTGCTCCTTCCATTCCCTTCCCATTCCCTTCTCATTCCCTTCTCCTTCCTACCTCCTTCCATTCCCTTCTCCTTCCATTCCCTTCCCATTCCCTTCTCCTTCCAATCCCTTCTCCTTACATTCCCTTCCCTTTCCCTTCTCCTTCCATTCCCTTCTCCTTCCTTTCTCCATCCTTTCCCCTCTCCATCCTTTCCCTTCCCATTCCCTTCTCCTTCCATTCCATTCCCTGCTCCTTCCTTTCTCCTTCCACTCCCTTCTCCTTCCACTCCCTTCTCCTTCCACTCCCTTCTCCTTCCTTTCTCCTTTCATTACCTTCCCATTCCTTTCTCCTTCCATTCCCTTCCCATTCCCTTCTCCTTCCTACCTCCTTCCATTCCCTTCTCCTTCCTACCTCCTTCCATTCCCTTACCATTCCCTTCTCCTTCCTTTCCCTTTCCCTTCTCCTTCCATTCCCTTCTCCTTCCATTACCTTCCCATTCCCTTCCCCTGACCCTAACACCATAATCTAACTCTAACCCTAACAGCTAACCCAAACACTAACTCCCACCTAACACTAACTCCTAACTTCAACCCTAAGTTATAATTAATAACTCTAACTTCTAACTCATAAATATAAACCTGACTCCTAACCCTAACCCAAACCGTAACTCCTACCCTAACCATACTTCCTAACTCCTAACTGTAACCCTAACGCCTAACTCATATCACTAACTCCTAACACATTAATCGAAACCTAACTCCCAACTCTGAACCTAACCCGAACCCTAACCCTAACCCTACCCTAACCCTAATCCTAACCCTAAACCTAACCCTAACCTAACTCCCAAATCTAAACCTAACCCTATCCCAAAATCTAATCCTAACTGTAAACTTTACCCTAACCCTAACAATAACCCTAACCCCAAACTCTATCCCTAACCCTAAACTTACCCAACCCTTACTCCTAAGCCAAACCCAAACTACTAACTTCTATCTCTAACCCTAACTCCTAACTCATGACCCTAACTACTAACTCATTACCCTAACCATAACCCTAACCTTAACACCTACCCTAACATTAACCCTAACCGTAACACCTAAACCAAACACTAAATCCCAAACTAACACTAACTCCTAACTTCAACCCTAAGTTATAAATAATAACACTAATTTCTAACTCAAAAATATAAACCTGACTCCTAACCCTAACCTTACCCTAACCCAATCCGTAACTCCTACCCTAACCATACTTCCTAACTCCTAACTGTAACCCTAACTCCTAACACATTAACCGAAACCTAACTCCCAACTCTAAACCTAACCCTAACCCGAACCCCAAACTCTATCCCTAACCCTAACCCTAAACCTAATACTAACCCTAACACACAGCCCAAACCATAAATCCTACACTAACCATAATTCCTAAGTTGTAACAGCAACCTTAACGCCTAACTCATAACATTAACTCCTAACTCATTGATCTAACCCTAACTCCTAACCCTAACCTTATCCCAAACCCTCACCCTAACCCCAACTCCTAACTAACTCATAGCCCTAACTCCAAAACCAAATCCTAACACTAACACTAACCATAACCCTAACCATAACCCCAAACTCTATCCCTAACCCTAAACCTAACCTAACCCAAACCCTAACTCATAACCCAAACCATAACTCCTAACACTAACCCTAACTCCTAACTCATGACCCTAACTGCAAACTCATAACCCTAACCTAACTCCCAGCCCTAACCTGAACCCTAACCCCAAAAATCTAACCCTAACACCTGACCCAAACCGTAACTCCAAACCTAACCATAATTCCTAACTCCTAACTGTAACCCTAACGCCTAACTCATAACCCTAACTCCTAACCCATAGCCCTAACCCTAACCCCTAGCTCATACCCCTAACCCTGACCCTAACTCTAACCACAAACTCTAACCCTAACCCTAACACCTAACCCAAACACTAACTCCCAAACAAAGCATAACTCCTAACTCCTAACTGCAACCCTAAGTTATAACTAATAACCCTAACTTCTAAATCATAACCATAACCCCAACTCCTAACCCTAAACCTAACCCAAACCCTAACTCCTAAGCCAAACCCAAACTCCTAACTCATTACCCTAACTCCTAACTCATAGCCCTAAACCTAACTGCTGAAGGTAACCCTATCCCAAACCATAACCCTAACCCTAAACCTAACCCAAACCGTAACTCATAACCCAAACCATAACTCCTAACTCTAACCCTAACTCCTAACTCTTGAACCTAATTACTAACTCATAACCCTACCCTAACTCCCTAACCGAACCCTAATCCTAACCTAACCCAAACCCTAACTCCTAAGCGAAACCCAAACTCCTAACTTCTAACTCTAACCCTAACTCCTAACTCATAGCCCTAACCCTAACTCCTGAACGTAACCCTATCCCGAACCCTAACCCTAAACCTAACAACTAACGCAAACCCTAACTACTACACTAACCATAATTCCTAAGTCCTAATTGTAACCCTAACTCCTAACTCATAACCCTAATGCCAAAACCAAACCCTAACTCCAACCCCAAACTCTATCCCTAACCCTACCCTACCTCCTAACTTCTATCTCTAACCCTAACTCCTAACTCATGACCCCCTAGCTACTAACTCATAACCCTAACTCCCAACCCTAAGCCTAAACCCAAAATCTAACCCTAACACCTAACCCAAACACTAACTCCCAACCTAACACTAACTCCTAACTTCAACCCTAAGTTATAATTAATAACTCTAACTTTTAACTCATAAACCTAACCCCTAACTGCAACCCTAACCCCTGACTCCTAACTCTTGAACCTAATTACTAACTGTATTGGTTTGAAAGTAAAACCAGTGTGAGACTCCAAGTCAGTAATACAATTTAATAGCAGAAAAGATAAAAAAAATAAAATACATGCAATAATATAAAAGAAACAACCACCGACACAGTCAGAAATACAACCTGACACCCTGTCAGTCAGGGTGTTGGTAGCAGTCCGTATAAATGGTGGCTGCAGTCCTCCTGGATGACAGATGTAGTTCAGTTGAAGCAGTGCTCCTGTAGAAGGTGCAGTTTTCCTCCGAAGTTCCAGCGATGATGTGGAAATGATCCGACTTTCCTCTGGGATCCAGTAGAAAGGTCTGCCTTCGCGTCCCAAACCCCAGGTTTTTATCTAGGTAGGAAAGGCTTGGCTCCTGCCCCTGGCTGGGGCATCTCCCAATGGGATGATGTAATCTTATCAGTCACACAATAGGACTTAATGGCCCATTAACGGAATATATCTTCTGGAGGAAGGATGGGTTGTGAATAGATAACGATGATCATCCCCCATCTTATCAGATGGCACATCAGCAGAGGATATCTCCCACAGAGATAAGGATCACCACCCCTCCAACATTTTAACAGATGGTGATAGAATACACATCTTTGCATTGTACCCCAGGACACCCTAACTCCTGAACGTAACCCTATCCCTAACCCTAACACCTAGCCCAAACTGTAACTCGTACCCTAACCATAATTCCTAACTCCTAACTGTAACCCTAACTTCTAACACATAACCCTAACTCCTAACCCATAGCCCTAACCCTAACACCTGAATGTAACCCTATCCCGAACCCTAACCCTAAACCTAACCCCAAACTCTAACCCTAACACTTACCCTAACACAAACACTAACTCCTACATTACCCTAAATCCTAACTGCAACCCTAAATTATAACTAATAACCCTAACTTCTAAATCATAACCATAACCCCAACTCCTAATCCTAACCCGAACCCTAAACCAAACCCTAACCCTAATACTAACCCTAACACATAACCCAAACCATAAATCCTACACTAACCATAATTCCTAAGTCGTAACAGCAACCCAAACTCCAAACTCTAGCCCAAACCCATACCCTAAATAATCTTCACACTCATTCACACAAATATTCTACTTATATTGCTTTGAACAGTTCTAAACTGATTTGTAAGCAAGCAAGAAAACAAAAACCCAACTACCATCACTGATTGACTTCCATGCTATTCTTGATCAATATGTTCTAAACATCCTATTTTGTTTCCTCCACTTCAGCCCCTTCCACTCAACCTGTGATACTCCTCCCCACCTGCATCACATGTTCACTATGTATTGCACTTCAGGAACAACTGGCTAATGGTATAAATTTAGTACACACTGAGACTCATAATTCTAAAGGAAAAGCTAAAAATAATTTTGTCTTCATGCCGCTGGAGATACAGCTATTTTCTCTGAAATTGGCTAGTTTAAAGTTAGCTGAGCATTCTAGTATTAGGTTAAAACTTTAGTTTAGCTTAAAGATAAGTCATCGACTGCATCCCCACAGAGGTTAAACACATCATGGTTCCACACGCTAATTAAAGCGGGAATCTATTTCCAGGATCTGAAGGCACTAGTCATTTAACAAAAACAAACAAAAAAATTGTTCTTGTCTGAACAGAGTAAATGATTTTTAAGAGCACCTATTTACAACATGACTGCTTTAATTTTTCATAATTTCTTTTTAAAAACATAGTTCAACATTCAGTGGAGTCCAAATGAATACTTAAGCCCAGTGAGATGGAAAAAAGTCTTGCTATTACTGTAATGGAATACAGAATTATACGTTAAAAAAAAAAAAAGAAAGAAAAACCACAGCAGGCAGAACACAGCAAGAAATAGCTGATCTTCCTAAGCAAGGCACTAAACCCCACTATATAGACAAAACAATGGCAGAAAACAGCTCATCATATTTTTAAGAAGTAAACATTATATGCTAGTTTGATAGCCCTGAAGAAAGACAACTTAAGAATAGAACACAGAATCCACCAGCACATTACAAGCCCCATTTGGCATACTACCACTTGAAGTTAATTCATTTGTGTGGTAGACAATTTCAAAAGGAGAATTAAAAATTCACATTCTAATCACTAACCTCTTGGTTGAAATTACCATATGCTGGGACATACTAAACTGGAAGGAGGCAAAACATTGTCGTAAAAAAAAAATTAAGAAGCTGTGGCTTCTCATTTATTTCATCTGGGCTCTTGGTATCAAAGAATAACCAATACCTTTTATTATCAAGCAAAGAGAACACATGCTAAGGTCACTATAGAGAAGCAGTGATACAAATAGTGCCTCACCTCTCATGGGCAGAGGATATTCATCCAACACCCTAATGAGAGTCAAAGCCATTCTGATGTGAGGACGTTTGCAATATAAAATTTAGTCTACAACTAATTAGCTCTGGCTACAGTTAGAGTCCATACAAATGTTTTGGGCTGTAGAGACAATAAAAACAGTTTAGCAGATGTAGCATTACCACCCCTAGCATCACACAGATTTAATGTCCCAGTAAATATGGGCATACTGCAGATCACACTGCTCTGAAAATGCAGTTTTTAGATGGAGATGGCACACTCCAAATCTGCCCCGCCTTGCCTGTCTAAAGAAACCCAGTGTCCATATTACAAAAGCTAAAAAAAGATCCCAACAAAACCAAGAGAGAAATAGCTTTTTACAACTGGCCCCCTCCAGCCCCTCCTTCCCCACACCTTTTGTGGTGTCCCAACCAACAGGTGCTAAATCTGGTCATCGAGACAGTACAGGAGGCAGGGAGATTCTGGCAGACCTTGCAGTTTCAAAAGGGCCTCATAATGCAAAGTTTGACCCTGGAGCATAGGTTGAGTAGACTTCTTGCTAGAGAGTGGCTGCAGATTCTCACATAGAAAGTGTTTGGTGATCCACAGGAAATGTTCTGGGTTTTACCAGAATTTCCTTCAAAGTGGTAAAGCTGCTGGGAGTTTGAGAAGAAAATGCCAAAGCTGTGCCAAGGAATAAGGGCTGAACAGGAAACACAAATCAACTTATGACACATCTCAGCCACAGAGAAAGTTTCTCCATCCTCTCAGATGGCCAGTCAGCCAATGAATATGTATTTAAAATAAACTCAAGGACTGCAATCTAAATGAATCTGAAAACCTGGGTGCAGGGTAACTACTGCCACTTGGGCAGACCCCTCTCCCCAGGGCCAGCTGTGCTGGCAGTGCTCAGCAGCAGCACTTGATCCTACCGTGGTATTGTGGCCCCAACAGAACCAAAACACCGAGAGGCAGAATTGTCTCCACATCACATTGAACTCAATGGTACCCCCAGACACAGAAGAAATGCCAGGGAAATGTCAAGCCACTCAGGTGTTTCTCAAAAGTTAAATTAAATCTAGATTAATTGATCCTCCTGCAAGAGTTTAAATGAGCTTCCTGGTTCTAAGCAGGCATGTGTTTTTAAAACACTTCTCCCAGTCATCCACATCTATTGCAACTGCATTCCAACCACCAAGCAGTCTCCCAGGACATTGAGGGCATTCCTTTCTCATTAATCAAAACCAGAAGATGAACTCCATGAGTTAAGAAGTATTTAATCCTAGGAGGTAGACATGGTTTAGTTTGCAGTGCAGACTCCCTGCAATGTTTCTCATGTCTCCAGAGCCTACTGTTTTGTTCCAAAGCTCTTCTATCACTGAGTAGACAGGGCTTGTTTGGGGCAGCACTGCCACTAAGGCAAGGTTCTGGCACCAGGCTGAACCTCTGAGGTTCCTCCCTGTTAACAGCTGCAGGAACAGCTGGCTATGAACCAGTATTATTAGCTCTCTGCTGCATTACAGCAACTGCATAGCCTCAAAATCTAACTTCTCCCTGAAGACAGTACAGCTGCATTCACATTACACAGCATCTAATCTAATAAATCCTAGTAGAACTCTGCATCATTGCCTAGTCCCCTTGCATGCTTACAGCAAAACCACATCTTTCCCTCTCCTCTTTCAGCCTCTCTTTGTGCTACAGCCATCTCATCACATCTCTTCCTTGCCTTCATCCTCCCCTAACCAATTACCTGCATCACTCAACCTCCACGTGCTCTTGGTCTTCAAGACCACAATTCACATACATTGGTAGAATTTATCAGAGATTGCTGGTCACAGCCTCCAAAGGCTGCATTCTCACTTGCTCTGTTTGCGCCTCAGCAGCCTGTTAGGGCTGAGGCTGCCTCGTGCCTCCATAGTCCCTGCAGCCATCCAGCCAGACCTTTGTCTGCAGGTAACAGTGGACTCACAGCTGACACAAGCAAAAGTCCCTTAATATCCTACAGTAAAACTTTCATACCTTCTCTCTGTAAGCTTCCCACAGGCAGCTCCACACAACATTGACGCCTTCTTCTCCAACCAGCCAATACCTGCCTGTTCCTCACAGCACAGCCAGCAAACTCCAACTAACTTCCACTGGCTAACTCACTCCTTTATCACACCCATCCTTATTGGACATGGCTGTGACCTATTAAGGACAAGGCTGCTTCCACTCTTTGGTAATTAATACAGCTGTAACTCATCAGGGCCGAGATTGCCGTCAGCACTTTCTCTGTTCTCTTACAATCCAATCTTCCATAGACAGGAACAGGTATCTGTCTGTGCTTTAGATGGGAGATAGAAAAGAGATCTTACTATTGCAAGACTTGATTCCACAGTTTTGCATAAAAAGAATCATCAAATGCAGCTGCCCTGATTCAGTTGTTCACTTTCCACCAAAAAATAAAGATAAATATTAATCCTTCCCTCCTAGTCCCATAACTTTCAGCAGTGCAGTTCCACACCTTCCCTCACACTAATGAAACTTGTCAGATAATTTCATCAGCCCATTTAACTCACGAGTTCAGCAGAAAATGATCTAATTTTTGCCAGGTTTGTTTCCTGCCAAATTAGTAAAATAAATTGACTGACTGAGGCTGAACAGTTGAGTCTGTGGCACTCCCACCTTTAGGAAAAGTATTGCTGATAGATGGTTCCACCTCTCCCTCCAAACTGCATATTTCTCTGGCATATTTGTTTTGGGCTTGGTGAGGCAGGGTTCATACCTGAGACAGTGCTTGATGCAGGATCAGGGCTGGTGATGACAGAAGACAGCCTGACATTTTCTTCAGTGCAGTTACATAACACTTGTGTATGTTGGTCCTTTTGTGTGCTTGTCTGCCCCATCACCTGAGCAGTTTATACCTCCTATTGACCAAATATCAGAGCATATATTTCCCTGTCCTCCGTGTCCTTCTTTCCATACTGCACTTACATAGGATTTGCCTTTTTCAAGGGTTTTGTGAAACACTTGTCTACCCTCACTATGATAAATTTTTCTCTCACAGAGATATATTTGTTCAACTCAGAGACTCATTTTCCGTGTAAGGTAGGTCAGCTTTATTTAGCATGTTGTTCCTCTGTCCTGCTTTATTCTCTTTCAGTGGACAGCCATAGGCTATCACTCATTGTATGAATTCAAGTGGCAGAATGATCCAGTTTAATTGTGAAGCTTTCTATATACTTCTTGCTGGGTACCTGGAAGCTTCACAAAAACCAAACTCCTTCATGCTCACAAAATCTCTGTAATAGAAGAAGTTTTAATCTTGCTTTCAGGAACAAAGAACAAACAAAGGCACACAAAGATTAAAAATAAAAGTACGACAAATATTGTGTTTCTGACGTAAGATTTGATTTTTCTAGATCACATGTTTTCCTATAGCAGGTTTTTTATTTGAAGCCCAGCTGCTGTTGATTTCAGTTTCAGCCATGAGCACTTGGCAAGCCAGTTTCTTGGGTTTCAAGTCAGGATCCAGAAAACAAGTATTAATGTGACAAAAGTTTGGCCTAAATAAACTGGTCAGCATTCTACAGAAGATTTGTAGTTGAAGCAGAAACACAGCTAGGACAATTCTGAACCCAATGACCTAATTTATGAGCTTTTTTAAAGCTTTTTGTACTTTCTGCATGCTTTCAACTTCTGCTACAGAGGAATGATGGATACTACAGAAACCTTCTCCTGTCCTTTTTTGCTTTCACTCACTTACCATGGATCCTTCCCATGCAGGCATTTTGAGGAGAGGAAACAGATGAACATTATAATTACAGACCGTATTAGAAAGCATTCACGCAAAAGGACCAGTTAAATGTTAATTCCAGTGTTTTCTATCTTAGCCAGGGCAAGCAGACAGATCCTAACAGAGACCTATAAAACAGGTTTGATGAACAATACATATAATTTTTTTAAGGGATTTACCCTACATGAGGTAAATCCAGATCCATATCTCTAATTTACCCAAAAATAAAAGGTCCGTAATAAAATGTTATGTACAATGTAGGTTTGGTGCAGATACATGCATAGGAGCTACAAACCAAGGTCAAAGAGCATACCCAGCAGACACAGTCTGGCCATCAAGTGAAACTAAATGTTGATGCTGTGAAATAGGCAGAGGACTGATTTACAGTATAAGTGACTTTTCTTTAATAATCTTTGGATTATTAGTATATAATAAATCAGAATACGTTTTCATATGAAGAATATTAGGTGATAATATATAGAACTACTGGCTGCCAGCAAGGGGAACAATTCATCATTTTTATAGTGCATGGTTACTTAATACATACTGGCTATCTCAATACCTTGAAAATCATTAACCTATGCAGAGTTTGTGTTTCTGCTTGAAACTTTACGTTCTGAATATGCATTTACCAGATGAGATAATTAGAATTTTTTATTAAAAACAAAATCTGGATCTTACATGACTCCTGGAAATTTCTATTCAATAAACTGGTTTACTGACTGGTTTAAGTTGCTTAATATTCTCTGCCCAAAATAATCTTCTAATTACTAAGAATGTATACTTTATTATATCCTGATATAAAAGAACAGAAATCATGTGGAATATACGTGGAATTTTACAGTAGGAATACTTGAAATTCAAACAAAACAAAAAAAGATAGCCAAGCCTCAAATTCTCTTCATGAAAATGATCTAAAAACTGAAAGTGACATTCATGATCTAAAAAACCAAAAGTGACGTTTTACTTGTACATTGTTCCTTCAAAGGCCAGAACTCACTATAACAAAGGAAAACAAATGCCTGTATCCCTCTTCAACAGTCAGCAAAATTACCACAGGCTTTAAACCCCATGGAGTGCGTTTGCCTTATAACTTTAGGGCACATCCCTGCTGCCAGTCCATAGACACAGCTACAGATTTAATCCACTTAGTCATCATTTAATGACTCAGTTACTGCCACCTTTTGGCATCTGACCTTGGTAGCTTTAGACTGAAACTAAAGCCATTTTTTCATGACTGTCACTTTGTCTGCAAGGTTCTCTGCATGCCTTTGCTTTCTCACAAGTGTTAATTATTTGTTTCAATTTCAGTTTCTTCCTAACAAAACACTACCACACCAATCTCATTATTTCCATCTCCAAACCTGTTTAAGGTACAAAACTTCTTCATCCTTAAAAACCATCCAGAACAGATTGCTTATTAGCATTCATTTGTTTGGAAAATCTTCTCATAAGCTCTGACGAACTTTTTCATCATTTCAAAGAAATCTCATCTTAAGATTCCATTTTCTTTTCTGTGCATTGTGCAGGTTAAAAGGCCGAGGTATGAAGGTAATAGCAGCCCTTCAAGCTGATCAGTACTAGAAGTGAAGTTGGAAAAGGACATATTCTCACTAGGCCAACTTCACAAAGCTGGAAAATTAGTCTTTCCTTATAAACATAAGAAAATAATTACAAAGATATTAACAAGCTAAAAAAAAAAAAAGCTTTCAAAAAAAAGCCCTTTAGCTGAATACACAAGAGGAAATGGAGTTGGTACTTAAGAGCAGAGAAGGGTGCTGAATAGAAGCAATACAGTGATTCTCTCCAATAAGAAAGAGAAAAGTGGATAAATGTGATATATGGGACAAGAGGGAATAGTTAGTGGCATGGAATAAAAATAGAACATCAAATTAATATAACCAGTGTAGCACATGACACCTATTTCAAAAAGTCATAATCAAGAGTTTTTCTGTAACTTATAAAAACTATTCTTACAGGAGAAACAATCCACCATAACTGAATCAATTTCAGGAAGATGTTATATAGACAGCTTCTTAAAAGAATCTATATGAGCTAACAGGTAAGTATTTGCAGGCAGGCCTAGAGACTGGCTACTTAAAGACACTACTTTATAGGCACCAAAAAAGTACATCATCAATCAAAAATACTATCTATGTGGATTTCTAAAAGGTACTCAACAAAGTGACTCACCATAGGCTCTGAAGAATAATAAACAGCTGGGGAAATAAAAGGAATTTTTAGATTAAATATATTAAGGAGAGGATAAAAGGGTTTTTACAGTAGAGATACATCATCAGGAGATTTCTGACAGTAGATGAGGTGTTGTGCTGGTAACTCAAATTCAGTCTGGTAAGGACAAGGGCTGCCTCTAAAAAGCACACAAAGAAGTTACACAAGTGGCGATGCCTTAAAATTGCAGAAAAAATTCAGAAGACAAAGTAGCACTGTGAAATAAAATACATAGGAAAAATTATCCTAATTTGCAAATACAGTGGTGGGTGCTGAGGTATTCATTATGAGTCAGGAACAAGATCTTGTGAATTTCACAAATAATTCAATACAAACCTGAGCTGCTTACCCAACTCTAACAAGGATATTGAAGCCAAAGTCAAAGTCTCCTCTGCTGGAAGGGATCCCACAGCCCATCTGTCTCTCCTCCTTGGTATGGAAATTCTGGTCACTTTTCTCCTTTGCTCCACAAGCAGGAAGAACACATGTGATTCATAATTTTCTCATTCAGGTCTGATCTTTGCTGATGGTTCTGCTTGAAAGTGCTCAAATACTCTACCAAACACCCTGTTTTACCTGCTGAGGGAATAGCTTTGTTTGCAGTGCACTGAAGAGCCTTTGCTGGCTCCTAGCAGCTAGAAATGACTGTCATGTTCTTCAGTAAAATTAAACATTGAATGTGCCTTATAATGGCTGTTCAGAAACTCTCCTTATTAGAGGTTATTTTAAAATATATGTCAATCATATTAGTGCAATTGAGGAATAGAAGAATAGTTTGTTTCAATGTCTGTCACTTACCTTTTCCTAAATACTAATTGCTTACTGGTATTATTAAAATTGCAAGAATATTCGACTTCTCAGATATTTGGTGATTTTTTTTTTCAGAAGTCTACATTTTACAAGGTGCTCTTTCAAATCTCTAGTCAAATTAGCAGGAGAACACACAACTATCAAAATGTTTGCCTCCTCAACTCTTGTAACTTTTGGATCCTGAAGATGTATACAGACACAGAAGAGATAGCAAAGGGAACAAAGATTATGTGTTTCCCTACCTGAAGGCAGTTATTTGTTTGGTGCACTAAAATTTAAATATGTTCATTAATATTGCCAAGAGCTCATTTCAGCATCCGTAAAGCAGCATAATTTAATGAACAATCCTCGAATAAGGTAGACTTTCCCATAAGATTTGGTTGCTCTGGAACATAGAGAGAGGGTTATATACTTATTGTAAAGTGCATGAGAAAAACTATTGTAAAATGGAAAGAGAAATCCATAGATCACATATCCTAGGGCAATTCATGACAACACTAAGCTTTCAACCTTCCAAAAATTTATTCTCAAGATATATTTTTGTGAGGTACAAAAATAACTGAACATTATCTACAGGGAATTTCAGAAACACTGAAAGAGGAGAGTTATTCCAGGAATACTCCAGTAAATGTTATGTCAGAATTTTGAAAGAAATATCCCAGAAGGAGCTTTGGGTACAATGCTGATGTTATTTCCTGGCTAATTAAGGCTATATGCTCTCTCCCAATGGGATGAGAGACGTGGTATGTTTAACCAGGTCTTGCCAGGAAAATGAAAATACATGCCCATTTCAATATATCATCACCTCTTCCTGGAAGTATGCTTAGTCACCATCCAAATTTGCACAAAAGCAACAGATAAGCACGAACACTTTGGAGCATGAGCACTTTGAATATGCAGAAGGTTCTGGTGTAGTATGGGTTTCTACTTCATCTATTTTCTCCATAGCTGTTCATCTCCAAAAGTAGCAACAACTCCTCTCTGGGTTTTTTTTCCCCTCCTTTGTCTCCTTTTATAAAGAGACCAAAATGTACATTAAAAAAAATTGAAAATAAAAAATAAAAAAACAAAGAAAATAAAATCCATAAAAGCATCCATAAAAGTGAGTAATCTTACTGTAAGGCAAGAACAGACATGAATATTATTCCTGCAGAAGACAATGCAGCTGGAAAGATGAGAACTGAATTCTTCCTTTACACTGGGTCATAGCCCTCCAAGATTTTGCAGCCCAGAGCTGCAGACAATGATCAATCATAGAAATGGTAGTTGGAAAGAACTTCTCAAGTGGTTTGGTCCAGCTCATGGCTTGGATAATGTTGGGCTGTTGCCAGCACCAGGTCAGGTCAGTCACAGCTGTGCCTGCCAAGTCTTGGAAATGTCAAAGGACAAAGCTCTCCCAATCTCTGTGTAACCTGCTCCAATGCTACTCCACCCTCCCAGTAAAGGAGCTGGTTTGTTTGGGTTTTGTTTTGTCTACATGGGAATAGAAAGTACAGAAATGACACAACACAATAAAAAAAACCCCCACACAACATATGCTGCATATCCTGATGGTAGTGTCACAGTCTGTCTCTCACTTGATGTGAATGAGGAAACAGCAGTGGCAGCTTACAGCAGCAAAGAGCACATGAAGTACCAGTGCCCCAATGGAACAGTGAGAAGCAGTGTGGTAGCTAATAGTGGGAGGAAGGAGTGGAACTTCCCTTCTGCCCTTCTTGCAAAGCAAAAGTAAAAAAGGAACTTCCCTCTGTCCTTCTGTAAAAACAAAAGAGAACCTTCCCATTTGTTACACATATATACAGCCCCCCTGTAACTCTTGAAAGCAGTCTGCCTCAACAAGAGAGGGTTAAAACAGTAGATGACATAGAAGGCATTCCAGTTCTGGACCCTCTGAGCTCAAATGGATTGTGCAGGGTTTTGACTAAAATGCCTCAAGAAACTGAACTCAGTTTTAGGCTACAGTGGTTTAGCAGTAGTGGTCTAGGGTGAAATTAAGAGTTGTCACTTTGACGGCTGAGGACTAGGAGGATGCAGGTTTTAACAGCATAAATCTTTGGCAGTATTTGAATACAATGGGGACATGTGTATGTCTAAATTCACTATTATTTCAAATATTTGTTCACTGCTCTTGTTTTCTTTTCTAGATTTGAAACCAGCCTGACAATCAAGTCTCCCTAGATTCGCTGCCTGCGCCTTGGACACAGGACATGTCAGCCTGATTCTGGCTGCCTCCAGCCCTCTGTGTCTCCTGGTTCAGAGACCAAGCAGCCACATTCTGACAGTTTCAATGGGAGGTGTCAGCCTGCTTCCAGTGCTTTCAAAAGACATTCCATCATTTCATGAATCATATCATTGTGTGGAACCTCTGAGACAATAAGACTATGAACATCATCTCACAACACCATTTGGCTCAAAGACAGGGAGGCATATGTGCATTCTTTTCTACACAGATTTTGCAGGGGAAGTAGGGAAAATCCTGCTGGCTGTAAGATTTTTCTTAGCTTCATTTGCAAAAGGCTGGATGCTACTAACAAGGGACAAGATGGAACTGGTCAGCCACAGATTGCACATCTCATCACAGCTCAGCTCTGTTTTAAGCTTCTCCACAGAAGACTGAAAGAGAATCACCACAAGATGTGAAACCTGCTGGAGCTTACTAAGGGCATTAGATTGAAATAGTTGCAATAAATCCATCTCAGTTCAATTGATTTTTTTTTCTCTCTTGTTGAAAGTTTTTGAAGCTTTTCCTCTTGCTAGCAAATTGAATGAACCTGTGGGACTGCCTGAGTGCAGTTTTTGGCCTACACAAATAGGATGACTCACCTACAGCTTACCATGATGCAACAGAACATGAGAGTCATTGAAATTAAATTCATCTGCAAAAAAAAATTAAGTTGTCAAGACCTACAGTGCAGGCCGACTTGACTATTTAGAATCCTAAATGGCACTGAATATTCTTTATACTTGAGCTTTTATTTTGGAAAAAAGTTGAAACTTTTCAGAGGTCCTGCCAAAATTGTGACCCATAGTTCAACTACTACTTTATCTGACTCTTCAGAATAGCCTGACTTGCACTATGAAACAGCTTTTATAGATGTAAGTATATATAATATAGACATACATTAACATATATACATACATATATATATACACTATATGTGTATATATTTGTCTCAAAAGGTTTTATTTAGTACTTACTATGTCATTTAATTCAGTCATTGCCTTCCAGGTTCACTCACACTCTGGTATTTGACCTCTTCACATATGGGGAAAACAATAAACCCCAAACCCACAGCATGTTCTCTCAAGGAAGAATGTCTTGCCCTCTGAAAACAAAAAAGAAAAGCGCAAAGGTGATTGAGGAGTGAAAACATTTTTCTACCTTGCCTAGATTGTTCTACATAAGGTGTATATTAAAATTCTCGGAGTTTACAGATCATATGTCATGAGAGCAATAAATTACTTTAGTTGGCTCGAGTGTGAATTTCAAATGAATGGAATTCTTTATTTGTAGGTTTAAATTTAAAATATAATTTCTTTTTCACATTAAAAGGCCTCAGGTTCTAATTAATTCCTTAAAAGACTATAATGTAAAAGCCTTTTAGCAGGAGGAGTAAACAGAGAAAATAATTAATAACTCACCTTTTGTGAATTTGTTAAGTATTTTTTAAATATTAGGCTGAGCTCTGCACAGTACGGAATTAAGACTCAACTTTGTTGACTCAGAAGATGCCTAGAGCACATTTTCTTCAGTGATAACCTGTATTTATTTACACAGACAACACAAACTTATTCTTCTGGTGTCACAGGCACCCAGGAAGAGGTTACCCCTGTTGAGGCAGTTTTCTTCTTCATAAAATTATCTTTGCTTGAGGCATCTGGGCAGGGACTGCACAGAATTTTCACTATAGATTCAAGGAGTAAAAAACAGGTTATTTTTTTTAACTTTAAGCACAGATAACTACCTCAATATCACTGTCTATGCAGAACTAACCTGAGTCTCAGCATTTGCACTTATACCTCAAAGGAAGAAATACTCCAGGAGCTGATAAATGTTGCTGCAGGCCAGGCAGCCATAACATAAACCCAGTCTCTCTGGGGAAGTGGGAATTCCCTTTTTCTCCAGCTTTTATGTCTGCTTCCCTCATACAGCACCCTCCAAATCTCTTTGCAATCAAACTTTCCAGGGCTCAGCTAACAGAGAAAGAGCATCCAGATATTTACCTCAGAAGTGATCCTTCACAGCACAATGGAATAAGTATGGTTCCTTAACAGTCACAGCAATTCGGGCCATTTCATGTTGTGATACTCATTCTCAGCAAAAAGAAAACTCTAGGTGATTTCTGCTGACTGAGAGCCAAGATTGCTAGGACTACACTGAAAGATTTAACACAGCAACTTACAACACAACAAATCTGCTTCCTCCCTTGACCAAAAGCAGAATGAGGTGACAAACAGACATCCTATTCCTACCTATATTGTGCTTTTCTGCCCGGTACTGCTCTGGCTTGCATTGAGTGAAAAATACAGTAAGATACAGCATGGAAACCAATTTTATTTCTATTCTCTGATATGCTTACCTTCACAACCTGTATTTAAATACTATGATAAAATTCAAGAAAAAGCTGTGTTCTTTGCTACATCTGGCAGTGAAAATTAAGAAGAAATCCAAGTAAACTGAAAGAAGTGCCAAACTGAAACTGTGTTCTCCAAAAGCATTCCAAAAAATGTTGGTCACTTGCTACAGATCCCAAAGGAAATTAGAGTAGATTTCTGCCATCCAGAGCAAGGATGAGTCAGGGCATTGGCACAGTGAAACTGAGAAAGACAGCTTTGTAGGACTGGAATTATACAGCTAAACAAAATCAAGATATAGATATTTCTACCCCCAATATCTATATTATATCATTTGTTCAGGAAAAAAAAGTAATAAAAAAACCAAACTAATGCACAAGCTCTTTCTCTGCAGAGTTGTAGAAGCAAAAAAGGCAAACCAGTAAAATATAAATTTCTATTGTACTCTATAAAAATGCAATTCTGCTGTTAAAAATATAATTAAATAATAATAGAAATAATAACAAAATAATTTAGAAACTGTAATAATTGGTAACTTACATATAAAAACATATAAATGCTATTAAACTGGTATTTTTTTGTTTTAATCCATAGAAGTATTCATATGGAAGACTATGAAAGTTCACAGCATTTGACTGGAAGAAATCTGAGTTTGTTTCTTCATGATCTTGGGAGGCTTCAGAGGCATATGTATTCTTGTGCAGATGATGAATCCTGCTCGTGCCAATAGCCCCTTCTTTCCATGTCAGTTAAAGCACTCACAAACACAATCTCTCTGCAGCACCAATCATCCGTTCCATGTGAAGCAGAACACCAAGTAATGAGCTCATGGCACTTTTGTCTTTATGTATCTCTACTGCCCCACCCTTTGCCTTGATCAGACCAGAATACCTCCGGGTGACCTTTCACAGAATCATCACAGAAGGGCTTTGGTTGGAAGGAGCCTTACAGACCAATTTGTTCCAAGCCCCCAGCACGGGCAGGGACATCACCCTAGCCCAGGTTACTGAGGGCCCCACCCAGCCTGGGATGGGGCATCCGCAGCTTCTCTGGGCAGCCTGTGCCAGGGCCTCACTGCCCTCTGGGAAGTACATATGTGTAGAGGACCTAGCACAAAAGGAACTCAAATTTGGTCAGAATAATGTATTATTCTAACAGTAGCTGATTAAAATATTCTGTTTGAATAGTTCACCTCAGTAAAAGACTCTAAAATGAGAGAGACCTTTAATCTAGCTTAAAGCGTTCACACAATCGTAGATCATGCAAAATGGAAGTGGGAGTGAACAAAATGAGTCTTCCATTTCTTTGAAGTCCCAAAACATGGAAGAGGAAAAGCTGGATTTTCTGTCCTTTACTCAGCAGAGAAGGAAGAGAAGAAGGAAATTTGACAGTCAATCAACAAGTCACACTTCATGACTGGCTGTCAAATGCCAGGAATCTTTAAAGAAGATTTTATTTCCTGGTTCATTTCCTGGTTCAAGACTTGTCATGCACAGAGCTGCAACAGTCTGAATTTTCTACTTAGTGTATATAGCACAGAGGTTTTATATACGTGCAATAGAGGGTTAAAAATAGTCACTTAAAAAATTCTGACATGTCTGGGTAAAATAAATCGTGCTTCCAGGTAAGATTTATCTTTTAATAACTTGGCTACCTTTGACAAAAAGTTTGCATTTGGCAACAGCATAATTGCAGTGTCTATATCCAGGCTGGATGCTGGGGGCTCAGCCAGGAATTAGAAGACTGAAATAATGATTATCTAGTGCTCACTAAGATTCATCATAAGCACTGAACAGAGGCTGGTGCATCTCTTAGACTAATTACGTGTGCTATGACTGAATTAAAAAATAGCCATAGTAGCCCTTGCGAAATAAGCTATGAAGTTGCAGGTCCTATGAACCGATATTGCTCAAAATTGGTGAGCTGGGGAGGCCAGAAGGACTGGTATTATGAAGGCATGGGTAAGAAACATAGAAAACATATGGCAATAGTTTAATAGAGTTGCAAGCGGTCTAGGCTTTAGCAGACTGGGGTGATGTCAGCACTTTCATTTAAAATTAATTTAAAACACTTTTGGAGAGAGCAGTGATTTCTGTTCTGCTACAGTAGCTCCTAGATCCATTTATGAAAAATGCGGATTTTAATATTCATGTCTTCTTTTCCATTTCATCCCAACAGTTTAGTGATTCTTCCCCACAAGGTGGCAGAAAGACCACACAGTTGACCAATAATGGTTATAACCAACCTCTGCCTTGCAACAGATTTACCACCTTAAAAGTCCTACCACCCAAGCAAAATAGATCCTTAAATAATAAATTCTGTATCAGTTGGAACACTGCAACATATGCATCTGATATAACAAAGGTTTAAGGAAGAAGATCAGAAACAGGAGATTAAACTGCTTAGTCATCACAGCCTACTCAAACATCATTATGCAAATGGAGGCTTTGCACAAATGACTAGCAATACCTTGGTCATCTGAATGGAAATGGATATGAAAGCAATTTGGATAAGAAAGAGGATCATATTTTAATACAAACAAACCCAGCCTGGAGGGCAATAACCTCCTGTTGGATGAGCTTTCAAATAATAAGGATTTATTAAAAGAAACTCAAGATCAGGCTTTTAAAACATAACTTTCAAGATGTTTAATGAGGGCACGTGCCATGTGGAGAATGCCCTAGCCTCAGATCACGCAGGGCTGTGCACCTGGCCATGGAATGGAGCAGCAATTGGCTCTGGAGCACAAGGCTCTCCTGAGCAGGCTCACCAGGAGAGGTGGGGGCAGGCTGGGCTGCCTGGACAGCTGGTCATGAGAGCATTCCAGCAGAACTCGAGACCCAGGATCCAGGGCAGGGGCAGGAGCAAGACATGACCCCAGCACGAAGCAGCTCGGGGTGATAGCAAGAGACTCTGCAGCCTGGAGCAACCCAGGAGCTCGATCCATGCATGTCAGGCTGGGGAGCCCTCATGTGCCAGGGGCATGGATGAGCCTGGGGCTGAGCCCAAAGCCCTGCAGCCTGGCCAGGGCCCTGCTGTGTGCCACAGGCCCCCTCCTTACAAAAAAAGTGTAAGGGACGTCTCTAAACTAGTGATTACATGTGTGCTCCTCTCCTGGATTCACCTAAGCTGGCTGATCACAGTGATGTACAGGGGAAGCAGCTCTTTCCCAACACTATTTTTCAACCTCTCCCCTTTCAGTATCTCTCTTAGTAGCCACCTGACACTGTTCCTTTTTACAGCAGACAAAAAGACATGCGACATGTACATTAGAATCCTTCTCTGCCTCCAACCAGATCCCCCAGTTTTTCCTACACCTCCAATCAATAAATTGCAATTTCCCCCTTGAGGATCAGAGTTAGGAATAATCCTCACAAGCTCTGCAAAGGGCTCCAGCCCTGGCATACCATATGAGTAACTGGCCTTTTAAGAGGCTTAAAAAACAACAGTTTGGGAAATACCTTTCAGTAGAACTGACTGCTGTAGTTATTTCAGAATAAAATAAGAAGCAAAAGATAACCTGAAGCCAGGGCAAAAACCAATTAAAGTAAACAGAAGCATTAAAGCCAAGATTATAGCAGCAATGGCAGTGAACAGTCATGTGCCAAAAAGACTGGATATGACCTTGTCTTCATAACAAACATCCTCTTCAACTTGTGAAAATGCCCATGTTTTAGTAGAAAAAATATTCCAAAGTCTGTTCAAGCTAGAAAATCAAATTAAGAAAGCATTTAAAAATCAGCTTAAAGTGATTAGAATTTTTGTGAAGTGTAGAAAAAGGGATTTTTAAATCATTTTTGCTTGTCAGGAAGAAAATACATCATTTGACTGAGAATGTTGCCCACACACAAACAGAAAAGCTACAGGAAGCCAGGCTGTGCTATGTTACAGCTTCGATGTCCACCATAGTGCCATAGAGACTGCAGCCTCAGCAGCATCATCTCTCCCTCCTGCTCCAGGTCTAGAGGTAGGAAAATAGGTTTGTAAGAATTTAGCTGGCCATTTTTGTGCCTTTTCCTCCCTTCTACAATGAGGTGAGCCAGAACCAAGTTAGAAAAATTAATTCACTGAAATACATTAATGTGTTTGGGATGACACAAGCAAACTTTGTTACTGGATTTTGGATTTTCAGTTTAAAGCGGCCAGAGTCTCCAAGGTAATTTAGTGGAGTTTAAGAATAGCTTCTGTTCATACCAGTGGGACTGCACATCCACTGAGACATTGCCCTAAATCTAAGAGAAGCCATGACAGGTAACAAGATTCTCCTCACAAAGAAAAGAACACATTTCAAGTGCTTCTGTTTCATGTACGAAAAAGATTAAAATTATGACAATCTTATTCATGACTGAAGCTGGAAAAAATATTATCTTTCAGGTGAAATTCAGCAGACAGGGATTTGTCACCACGATGGTTCACAGATCTCCACATAGCCTCTGGTGAGCTGCATCTCTACTCTCACCTGAGAAGTGATGGAGGCGATGTGTCACATTTTCTTCATCTAGGCCTCTCTGATCTACTTAAATTGTCTTCTTTTTAGGACAGGAACAAATGCTGATGCTTTTACTTACTAGAAGAAGACTGATAAGGTAAACATCAATAAAATTCCCTGCACTAAATTAAAATTCTTGCATTAAACTACTTATGGCACCACAGAGGACAGATAATGGCAGGTCCTGCACTGGCTGCTGAATGAGGGGGCTTCTTCTCTTGCCTTGATCTCTGGGAAGATTTCTATCTGAGCCAAAAAGGAAGTGTACCAGAGCAGGCCAAATGTACTATTTCTATGAAGAAGTCATCTCCAGGGTATGCTGGATCAGTATTTTCAGGTCAAGCCAAGCAGGGTCAGTTCTGATCTCCCCAGACTATACTGCAAATTCTCCCCTTGATAAGCATCCCCATGCTCTACCACGTACATGATTGTTCTACCTGGCAGCCTTTAGGCTTTCGCACTGCCAGAACATGGGACATGCAGAAATGAAGCAGCACACTGGCTTTTCTGTCTTTTTGCTGAGATCCTATGCCTTCCTAAGCTGCCTGGTTTCAGTGCTAAGTACTTGAGTTACTCATTGGCAGTCTGCTCCTCCCCCGGAAGAATGAGCCAGAGGAAACCCCGCAAAAAGTTTCCAGTTTTCAACAAGGGTGGGGTTGGCTATGCAAAGAAAAATCTACTTTGTAAAACTATTTGTTGTAGTTAATGGATATTAGGGTATGACAAAATGGGCTTAGGTAAAATAAAGATAAGTGACTGGAGCACTACACACGAGGAAGGCAGTTTGTTGCCAAGTTAAAACACCACTGGTCTCATAAAGCCATTAGTGACCATGTTCACACAGCCTTAACTGCTTTGCCCACTCTGCAAAACTGAGAACAGTCTCATGCACTTTGTGTCTCTAACCCAGCAGCAATGATTCCATATCACACCTAGAGAAACAGTATGAAGTCCTAAAAACAATGCAGTCGAGGACCTCTCTTGCAGCTGTTTGTGTTCATGGCATGTTCACAGATGCTTTATCCCAGATTAACCTGTTTAATTAACTAAATGTGACATAAACAGCACGGCTATGTCTTTCTTATTCCAAGAAACCTTATCTGAAGTGCAATCAAGTTTGTAATTCTTTAAAAGAAAGTCAGAAGCCTATAATAAAATGGAACAAATTTGATCAATTGTCTAAAAATATGAAAGCATTTATAACACTGCATATACATTTGCTGGGAATATTAAATGAAAAAGGGAGAATTTAACACAACCAAGAATTTAACAGATTCTATAAAAATCACACAAGAAGAAAATTTGCTCAATGTCATGTCCTTAGCCAGTTAAGCTCTAATTGCACTGTAGTTTGAGATGGAAATGACTTGCAGAGCTCATCAAATTTATGTGACTGCAAGGGCTGTCAGAGAAGATGTATCAGATAGTAAACTGAGGATATATTTGTTCTTAGTAAAAAGGCCAAGCAAAAAATCTATCTTCTTCCTACATCCATCAGCTGAGGCGAGAACACATAACTGGTTTAGAAGATAAGCCAATAACTAATTCAGTCATGTGGAAAGAGCTGCCATGAAATCCCTCCCACCACCCACAACATTTTTCCACCCACATTGTTTGTGCTGCTGCACAATCCCCACCTAAACTTTTAGAAACTGAAATTCATCTCTTGGCAATCTTAATGCTTTGTTATTTCAACCCACGATTCTTTGCTTCGTTGGCGGCATAATATGTTAATGACAATGAAATCTCTACAAGCCTAATTCAAGGCCTTCGGATGTCCACAGCAGCAGTCACTTGAAAGGGAATCTATCCTTATTAGAGGAGAGAGGATTTTCAATCAATAACTGTCAGCTGTACATTTTCTTAAACATGCTGTCAATGGGATTTCTCTCCTTCCTTATATCAGCCAAATGTTTTTCATACGAACAAATGTGAGAGCCATTTAGTCACTCCATGCATCTGTTTGGATTTTAGTTTCTTCAGTGAGAATGCCAACAAGGAGGCCAACACTGACTGTGATTCCTGTGTTATCTGTATACACATTTAACAGAAATGTACTGAGACCATAAACTCATTTCCCATTCTGTAGGTCACTGTGCAGCTGCTGGTAATGATTTTTGTTCACTAATGACCTAGGTTATATTTGAATCAGTGCCCTAGAGGTGAAAAACTCTGTATTCCATTACTGATTCCCTGAGTCATAAAATCCCTCTATAATTTTTTTCCTAACTGGCTTTTGCAGTATTGTTATTTATTATCTTATACAAATTCCATGTTCATCAAGTGTCAGAAAAATGCAAAATAAAAAGATGTACATATAAGAGATGGAAGTATTTGCATTAAATGACCCTCAGAATGGGGCAATACAATGGAATCAACACCATATAACAGTCAAATGGGTCGGAAGTAAGAGGCTTGTGACCCACTGAAAGGAAACACTCTGTCAGGAGAATAGAATGGTAAACCAAATATATGAGTAATACATTTTTTCTGGCATAGTTTAAAAAGCTATATTAAATGAATT
Organism: Acridotheres tristis; assembly: GCA_037013685.1. NCBI lineage: Eukaryota > Metazoa > Chordata > Aves > Passeriformes > Sturnidae > Acridotheres > Acridotheres tristis. Next base: position 35,185 of record CM072891.1, read on the forward strand.
ATAACCTTGGCTTTTAATCCCATTCTTAGGTAATACTCCAACATATATCACTTGCATATTTAAGTTAACAAGGCCACTTCCTTGTGAGTCCCTTCCAGCTCAGCATATCCTGTGATTCTGTGAAGTATACTTCTTCTAGTAACATACCATACATATCATTTGCCACATTATGACTTCCCATGTGTTGCATACACAATTCTCCTGATGCCAGAGTGGAATTAATGAAGAGAAACACCCTAGCTCTTAGGAGAATAAAATTTACTGTGAATCTTTAAAACCCCAGATTTGTGTAGGAAATGTAGCAAGCCGTCAAAGAGACAGAGATAAGTGCTTTAGTGTCTCAGTGTACCAGTGCTCTTCAAATATTAGACTCTTCCTACCTGCTGTGCTTAGCTTCAAAATTCACCACTGCCACAGACAAAAAAAAAAAAAAAGTCTGTTTGCTTTTTCATGGCTGCACCACATGGCTTTCACTTTCATCAAAACACAGCAAAAGTGTCACAGGGGAATCATTCCCTTGGCTGCCTTAGCGCTGCTGATCTTTGACCTCTGAGGGAAATGGATTCCAGGCACACTTCTGCCTGACAAGTGAACCATGTAAAATCTTGATGAGGTGTGTGTTTTGTTTTGTTTTGTCTGATTAACAAGCCCTAAAAATCGAGGGAAAGCTTTGTCTGACAAAAAAAAAGCCCGCTTTCTTTATCCATGCTTTCCTTTTGTAAATACACTGACCTAGAACACTAAACGCTGCTGTCTACATAGGTAAAAAGCGCATGAGTGCATCAAAGGGGCGTTTTAGAGAGGCACAAAGGGCAGCAGCTCGGCGTGCAGAGCTTGTGGCAGAGAGGAGAGCTTAGAGCCATGACATCACAAATCTCAGCAACTCCTGCCCTGCTCTGAGCACGCACATGCAGCACAATGACTCTGCTCCCTGGAGGAAAAAGCTTAGGAGCAGGAGGAAAGAAAAGATTATTTTTAGCTAAGGGAACCCTTTGTCTTACAGCATGAAAAATCCTTGAGTTGGCTTCTCACAATTGCAGCCTTGTGCTGTGCTCTAGTTTTAACTCATGGAGTGCTACAAAGTGCAACAATTACAGAGCAATATGCCAACTTCTAAACTTCCTATTTACTTTTACTTTATGCCCTTTTGTCTCTGATTAAAATTTTGCATCTATAAAAGCTTCAGATTTCAGCCAGAAAATTCAAAGCTCTTGTTCCTATTTATTACCAAGTTACATATTTTCATAAGTAGAGCAGACCTAAGTAATTGGAGCAAAAAGCAACATTTATTAGACTGGCGAGTTTAAAGTATAATGCCTAAAATTAAACTGAAGGTCCATTCCCATTTGAACATTTTATCTTGTGAGACACAGATCTCCCTTTTCCTCTAATGCCAAAGAAATTTGATTCTACATCCATTAATAATCCCAGATGTCAGCCACAGACAACATTTTCATCAATCATTGCATTAAAGCACTGACCAAAAGATACACCTATAAAAGAAGAAAATACACTTTCCGCTACCTTAATGTCTTTAATGTATTTTCAAGATTTCAAGCCATTTCGCTGAAGGCTACTTTTAGTAACATGAAGAGACAAATGCATATCTCAGCTGCAAAAAATTTGATTTTGTTTAGCAAAGAAAAAATAAATCTTATAACCTATTTTAGCTGCGTCTTAGATACTCCCGTGTCCCACACTACATTTTGTGGTATACCTGGCTGTTTGCTAGGGCTAATTTGGACCAACTTTGACCTGGCCTCTTGTACATGTGGAAGAGCTGTGACAGCCTGCTTTGCTCCATGGGGCAGGGGTGGCCTGGCATAGCTCTATTAAATGGTATAACAGGGGTGTGTCTACATCACACTAATCAAAACTGAGGTGAGCTACCCACACGGCCTCTGAAAACATTAATTCAAGTACCAAAAACAAGACAGACAGACAGTATTAGTCTGACTAATAAGCAGGGATAATTAGTCTATATAGAAGCTTGTACTAATGAATTTCAAAGAAAATGGGCTAAATCTAATTACCTAACATTTTTTCTGGTTAAGAGTACATAGACAAAGTGTTACTATGAATTTTCTGGTCCACAGTAACTGTCCACGCATTTAACTTTTCAGTGCAACTCATACCATGTTCATTCCACAGCCATACCCCAAGAACAGGACTCCTGACTGCTTGTTCGAAAAGTTATGCCGAAGAGAGAAGAAGGAAGATGTAAAACTACCACAGGTGATCCTTTACATTGGAACACAGCTGGTGAACAGAAAAAAACCCACATGCTACTACCATCACATCACAACTGTTCCCCACTACTGACTTCTGCTTAGGGCAACCTTTTAAAAGTATTGGTATGGGGTAATGGAGACAGGAATCAGAGTAACTCTGGCAGGGAAAGAGAAGCATTACCCACCCGTCCTGTATCAAAAATCCCACACTTTGCCATCCCACATCATTGGGCAGCTCTTGGAAATCACATTTCTTCAGTAAATGAGAGACGCAGATCATGATAGATTCATCATGTACCTGCCACACAAAAATAACAACATTGCAGGACTTGACTCTTTGACAGCAGCAAGTCTGCTCCATAAAATTCAGCCTCTGTCCCCTTTTCTACAGGTGTTGTTGTTCCAAATAAAAAAATCAAACTGTTCATAGCTGGTGATGTCCTTTTAAGACTACTATAACTTAGTTCATTGCTTCAAATGCAGAAGAAATTGAAATAATGCATAACCATTCAAAGACTTACCTTTCAGAAAATTGCTTCAGGACATGTAAAGTTGTCATTTTCATACAGAAATTTGTCCATTGCTATTTCAGGAAACAAGATCCTTCTACACAGTATGCCCATCCTCTCCATCGCTAAACAACCTGCATATAAGGATTCCTAACCTTATTAATAATTGCTAGTTATCACATTAATTAGGAGTTTGAAGTGCTATAAATAGTTGCCAAATGTGTCCTAATTTCCTAGCACATGCAGTAGATAAGGTATAGTGCTTATAGATATCTGATGCTATAGATGTGCTAATTTTACTGGCATCTACGGAAACCAGAAAGAAATAAGCAAATAAATACATTACAGAATAAAGTTCTGACTCAAATGTTGCAGTCTCACCTTTCATGGGAAAAGCATCTGAAATCTGTTAATAACTTGAACTTTAGCTGTGTCTTAATAAGATACAGACTTGATTTTTTTAGTAAGCAAGCCAGCAAATTAAAATGTCTCTAAAAATAGGTACTACAATCCATTGTGACCAAACACTTTCTTGGCATTCAGTTCAAAAAACAGTACTAATGAAGCATGATAATCCTTGATGGTACAGGATGTTTAAGCATCTAATTAATATTAGCAGGCAAAGACTAATCAACAGTTGTAAAGAAAGTCATATAAGGTGGTCTAAGAGTGACAAATCTTCCAACACTTGCTTGAAAACAAATCCTACCCTGATTGTCAACACTTGGGCATTAATAGGAATTAATTAATTAATTTACAAATGCATGTAGACAGGTTGTTGACTGGAATTAGTTACTGGAGGGGAAGTATTATCAACCAACATTTTTCCAAAAACAAATATTTGTTCCCTGCTTGGTTACGTCAAAATTTTAGAGTTTCTGACAAGGATACTGTGATGATAATATGGATTAATAGAAGGCTCAAGGATTAGTGAATCTACAACTTTTTAAAATGTAATTCCTAGGAGGAAATTTGCATTAAAACACTTATTCTGAAGTCTTTGACCCTTAGATTGGCACAGCTGATGGGGAGACCTGAGATCCTTGGGAAGAGTAATCTGCTCAGATGGCATGTTCAGTAAAAGGATGATGTTTAACTGGACTAAATAAATAAGTGTTGTCAGTGTGAAAAAAGCATCCTTATATTAACGAAAAGATCCTGAGAAGTTAAAAGAAATGGACATATTATTGAGAATCACAAAATAGGTTACCCTCAGTAAAGCAGGAACACAGTGGTGAATGCAGCAGAGCAATTTTAATGTTCTCCAGAAGAGCAGGAAAAGATAAAGGTGTTAGATTGCAATTCTTTATTAATGGCATGCTTAGGTAAGAAAGGGAGAGGAAAGAGAGAGACTCCAGTATGGGTCCAGAGGTGAATAGACAGCACTCAAATTAATTCACAGAAATAATCACCAGCCATTGCCTCATAATTAACAAATATTATTTTAAAACCCTGTGATAACACTACTAAAGAACTGTTTATTTCTGGGTAAGACTGGTTTTCATAGACTTTATAAGCAAATAATCACTTTCTTTCAATAAGAGTGAAGACAAGACAAACTAATCTTGTATTGAACAGATTTCATTATATTCAATACCCTAAATAAAAGCACAGAAATGCATACCTACATTTTTATATATAAGTATATAATTCGATAAATACTAATGTTTGAAATTTTCTTCTGTTTCTGGAGGGCCTATATGGGACATACTTAGCTGAACCTGTTGGACAGGCAATTTTATGGACTTTTAGATAAAGGTGACACTTGGAATTTCTTTGCATCAGAAGGGCATGTTTCCCATAAATTATATATGAGACAAGGAAAGAAAAAATTTTAATGGGATTAAAATACCAGACCCAGCTACATAAACAGCAACAATTGCTAGACTGAAAAAGAAAGGGAGGCCTGGGAAAAATGAAAGCCAAGCTGTCAGTGTCCCATGTCTTGTCTGTACAGCTCAGACTAATACTGACGGGATACTGGCCAGTTCTTAATCTGAGGCAAACACTCATTTTCAGGGACCTTCAAATTGAGGTATTTTTTGGAAAGTGCATCCCAGCAAGATTTTTCAAGGGCTGGATTTTCCTTCTCTGTCCTGCTCTATTTCTGCTTCAGATCCTGAATTCAGTTTGTTCTTTAACCACCCTGCAAAGTTGTCTCTCTGTATATGTGTTCAGAATAAGGCTTACACTTCTATCATAAAAGGGGTTTTTTTATGAACATCTGTCAGTTCATTAAACAATATTTGTAATTCATTAAACATTAATTAAACTTTCCTTTGTCTGAGACAACTGTGTTTCTCCATAGCCTTTTCTCTTTAAAGAGAAAAAGAAAGAGACTTTTGCTCATTTTCTCTGATTTTCTCTTTCAGACAGCTGAGGGTTGTCTAGCACACATGTGCTGTGGACAGTCTGCTTTAAAGAACCTGGGAAGCTGGAGTACTGATCAAAGAGAACATAATTTCATTGTCTGAAGTGAATCATCTTATGTTTAACTTTTGAGAACTCTGGTCACAAAGATCCAATTCAGCACCGGGTCTAGGAAAGCAGACCAATAAACAAGGACTAGTTAAATCCTATTTACTGAAATTATCTCTCTCAGTATGTGGCAGTAAAAATGAAGGGTGTCCACTTGGCACCCAATATGGATTTACAATTATTGGAATTAATTCTCAGATGATTTCTAGTACATGACAAATGATGACTTTCCCCATTGCTCTGAAGGAGAAGGACAATCTCTTCTCATGCTAGTGAAATAACCTTTTTTTATGGATTTTTGAGGATTTCACAAACATTCTCCAAGGCCACTGACAAACAGGTAAGGAGAGTGAATAATCTCTGTGATACCAGATGTTAAATGACTTTTGCCATAAAAAAAACTGTTATCCCTTCCCTTATGACACACAATTTCCTCTCAGACTTTTCATTATCCTAACCACATAAATGCTAAAGAGACCAGTTGAAATTAATGAGCACTTTAAAAGACCATGTAAAACTACTACAAGTTTTTAAATATAAACTAATATTGTATCCTGTATTGAAAAGATAGTCAGCTGTTGCATCTCTTTGAAAAAATCCAATACAGAAGAAAAAAGAAAATAGAAACAGAGAAAATGGTGGCTTAATGTGAAAAGAAATTCAGGGTAAGAGTACTGTGCCTCTGAAAACCGTGCAAAGGAGATAACACAATCATACCCATACAGAAAATAAGAGAACACTGTTTTTTACCAGAGGTGAGGAGTAGCATTCCCTTAAATTCTGCTCTTTTTTCAGTTGTTAGTGCTCTGAAGTAATATTTATACTCACAGCTGCTAGATAAGTAGTACTGATATTTCAGATGTCTGCTGAAAGTTTGTGATATAACAAGTTGTAAAACACACTACGGGAACACAGGAAATATTAATCCCCATGTTTCAGGATAACCACTTCCAGGGCTCGAGAAGGTCAAGATGACATTTCCTGCATAGTACATAATTGCTCCCCAATTAGTACAAAGATTTTCACCTAAAAAGCCCCCAAAAAGCCAGAATAGATAAAGCAGTGATAAGATACTCTGTTGCAATAAAAATATTTTAGTTTTTAGTTTTGAAAATTAGAACCATCAGACTTCTAAGAAGTTTAGTTTTAGTTTCTTTTTAAATTAAGTGAAAATAAATTTTTTCAAAAGTATTTTTACTGCTGATTGATTTTGGTAAGGATCTGAAACAGCCTTTTCTGGTAAAGGAAAAATTAATCCAAATATTTTAAATGTTTTCAGAACAAAAATCTTATGAAGGCAGGCAAATATTGTTGCTGACTCAGGACTAAGTTTAGAAAAACACCATCTGGGAAAAATATTTTTACTAGAAAAGAACACTGGAACAAGAGTGTAGTCCTGAAAGAAGACAAATTTACAAAATGTTGCCAATTTTCAGCAAGGAAAAGATGAAATTAAATCCTCACAGTTGACCAAAAAAAAAAAAAAAAAAAAAAAAGCGAACCATGGTGTCAAAAAGATGTGAAGAAAAATATGCAAAAAAGATGTAAAGCTCTTCATTATTATTATGATTATTAAGAATAACAAGAACAAGAAGATCAAGAAGAAATAAATGAGCACCTGCATATTCAAGAGAGAAGAACAGGATATTTCAGTTCTTCTTCTATTTCCTTGAAATATAATGTGTCTTTCCTTTAAACACCACGGGCCTTTGTGAAACTCTGTGTAACAGTAACTGGCAGGCAAGGTGAGGCTCAGAGGCTCCATCCATTAGCGCTGCTTGACTTGGGAAGCTCAGCTGCAACATCCTGTGCTGAAATGCAGAATTCTCATCTGCATTCTGATGTAATGAGCAGACACAGTATTCAGGGTGTTTAGAAAAAAATTCACAGGGTGAGACTGTCTTAAAGCTGGGTTTTCCAGAGAACTGGTTTCAAAAGGCTGGCAAACCATGGAAGGTATGAGAGCTTTCAGAAAGGTTCTTTTATAGATCGATCGCAGCAGTTTCTTCTGGCAAACATTAAGGCTCGTGTGCTTTGTTCATGCATTTTTCAGTGTTAAACTTTTCAGATATTTCAATAGCAACATCAGATGCAGTTGAATTTGATCACCACAAACCAGATTTGTGATCAGGAAAGTCAGTCACCCGTATCAGCTACTCATTCTGCCAGGACCATCTTTTTCAGTACCGTGGCAGCAGATGCTGTGAGCTACATCCTCCCATTATTCTCCCCGGGCAACTTTTCTGCAAAAAGACTTGTTGACTTCAATGCATAAGTGAATTTCATTCTCACAGGCAGGAAATCTGATTGCAATCTTTATCATAGGCTTTTCCCTAGCTTCTATCCCCTATCATTACCCATCAACCGATGATCTTTTTCTGAGAGCACTTACTACTGTTGGAAATCGTAGTCAATACTTACAATTGAAAGAGGTGCTTGGGAGCACCTGTGCTGTGCTGCAGAACAGATCACATCAGATAGGAAGGAAAAAAATATGGTGAAAAATGAGCAGTTCCTCTAATAGCTGTTTCCTTTTGGAAAAAACTCTTCACAGCCTCGTTCCAGATGTGCAACCAATCTTGCAAATAAAGCATTAATAGGATATTAGGTTGAATGTTTTGAGCAAATTAATTTTTTTCCAGGAAAGAGAGAAATGTCAGAACATTTAGCCTACTGCAAGTTTTTCTAAAAATATGGTGCCAAGTTTCCTGCATGTGTATATATATACATATATATATATGTATGTATGTATAAAATAAAAGGAGTATTCACCATGTTGTGTTCCTCTGAAATTCACTTAATTCATCTTCTGGTGATTGAATATTTTTAATGTGAAATTCCAAGATTCATTGCTTTGTATTTCAATTGTAAATGGATGAAAAGATATTTTAACAAAAACACAGGGGTGTACCACCAGAATTTGTCAGAATGAAAGTTTTATAGCTTTAGAAAAAGGTAGGGGAAAAATGAACTAACTGCTCCCACATCACCCTACACACTAGCAGTGAGGCAGATAACCTATCTATAAAGCCATAGCTCAGTCACATGAAGGTTTCTTTCTCCTCTTGCTACAAAAAGCAAATGGAAGAAAAATTATAGCTAGATGGCAAGTGAAGAAATAACTGACAAGCAAGACTCTTCTTGTTCTTTAAAACATTTGAGACATTAGAAACATAATGATTTTTTTCCCCTAAATTTGTTGTCTGCTGAAGCATTCACATACTGCAGATCAAAAAACAGCAGTAAGTAGACTGGCTCTAGATTCAACCTCTGACAAAGAAAATTGTAAGTAAAATGCACAGTCTGATTTAAGCAACCCACTCAGCAACCTAAGCCTGACTGCAGGCCATAATTTTGCAAACAAATATCTTTTTCATGGGCAGGGATTCCCGTTCATAGAACAGATGGGGTAAAAACTGTATTTTCCTTCTTGGTTTTTGAGCTCACTCCTGTTAGCATCTCTAGTCCAAAAAAACGAATCCACTGAGTGCCAAGGGCTTTGCCCAGTGGGATGAGTTCATGCGTGGCTAGTCTGCACCAAAGGGGTTTGGCTGTGGGAGCCTTCCAAGATTTGAGTCTTTGTGAGCAGTTTGCTCTTCTACACCCTCTCCAGCCACACAGCTGAAGGGAAGGGGAAAGAGAAAAGCAAAACTCCAGGAAGGAGCCTGAGAGAAGCTGCAATTAAAATAGGCCTGGCCAGATGCCAGCCCTGAATGCCTCTAGAGATACAATGGGTCCTAAACCTAAATTAGGCCAACTGCCAGGCTTGGGGACGCATGCACAGCCATAATCTCCCAAGAGCAGACAGACAGCAAAGTTCAATTAAGTGTTCTCAGTTCACCAGTCAGTCAGAGAAATCCTTAGGCATGGCAACATTCACCAAAAGTTTTTCATGTACAACATGAACAAAAAAAAAATTAAGAATTTATTCAATTCCTATAACTTTGGAGAAAAAGAGGGAGAAAATATGAGATCTGGGAAGAGAAATACTAAAATGCACATATGGGCAGAGCTAGAAAAGAAGATTTTAAAGCTATTTTTTGACAAAGCCACATGCCTACACATGAATGACACTGATTTACCTTTCATTAACAAGCACAATTGCAAAAATGTTAGTGAAGAGGGAACAAATTAAATAAGAAAGCCACATGGCAATATAGTTTGGCTACAATTTATGTTTGTTGCATTCTCAGCTTGTACAAGACAGACTTCCAGTAATCCCCTCTTTGACATGAGCACCATGATCCAACTTATTCTCTTCATTAGGCTCAGTTATTGGCCATCTGTCTGTGTAAAAAAAATAGCCTGAATATCATTTCTTCCTCATAATGTAGAAACAATAATGAAATACATTACAAGAAAAGCAAGCTGGAATTAGAATACTTCCCAGTTCAGACAAGAGAGAGCTGGAACCCATACTAAGGCTGCTGGACTCCAAGTCCTGCCACAGCCACACACCACGAGCCAACTGAAGGGACTGCCAGTGAGGAAAAAAACCATTAAATCACAGCCAGCACTACTCTGGGTCTGGAGTCCGATGAAAAGAGAGTTTTAGTTATTAATAATGCCACTGTAAAGAAAACAAACCCTGCAACCATGTACACATTCAAAGCCCAAAGCAGTCCAGGAGCAGCAGCCCTGAGGGTGAGGTCAGTCCTTGCAGCCTTCTGCAGCACTGGGTTCTGCTCTGCTTCACCCTAAGCACAGCCAAGATGCTGTCTCAGGTTTCTGAGTATCAGGATTTAGCATCTTCCACCCATCCTCTCCTCCTTCCCACAGCAACAAAAAAAAGGCAGGGATGGTTTGAGAGAGATGCTCTGCCTTACCTGGAGCCTGCTGTCTGGGCAGTGCCCTGCAGAGGGTGTGGCTGATGGCAGGGACACGCAGAGACAGGGCTGCAGGTGCTGGCACAGGGGACAGTCCTGCTGGGCACTTCCGAGGTGGCTCTGCAGCCCAAGAAGGGAAAGAAGCGCAGCAGGGCAGAGAGGCAGCAACACCCTTGGTCTGGGCCAAAAGGACAAAGTAGGAGCTGAGAACAGACCCCACCGGGGCCAGCAGGGCTGCACAGGGTGGTCAGAGCAAGGATGCAGGTCTGAGTGTAAGCCTTGTCGCCAGGAGATGCTCTTTCTGTAGGTAAAAGATTAGGGAATGTTTTGGTAAACTTCATTCCCTTACAAATTCTGAAGACAGGGATATAATACTTGGAAAGATCCACAGCTCCCAGTAGTTAAACTGAAAAATCTGGCCTAACTAGCCAAGATTTGCAGCAATGAAATTAGGTTTGCCCTAGTACTTACCTCTGTCAGCCTGAATCACTAATTGTATTTTTGCCTTTCTTTTGTATGCAATGCCTATGCCGAGATCCTCATAAATAAACCTGAGGATATTGAACTTCACCATCTAACAGACAAAAAATTCGTTCTTATGCAATAGCTGAAAAAACAATTCTTATCTTACTGATCACCAACATCTAGGAAGTCAGAAAAACCAAAAGAAAGAAAGAAATATGCAATGATTTCTGTGTACCTTTTCTCCAAAAGATATAAGCACAAGGTATTCATTGTCTGTCGGTTTTTTTCTTTTATGATTGACAGAAGTGAAGAAAGTCTCCCAAAGGAGTATATAAATAATTTAAATAGCTGCCAGTACCCAGCCAAATTCACCCTGGCTGTAATTCCGCTTGGCTCTTGCATTCCATCTCCAAAGCAGATAAACCAAATGTGTAACAGAGAATTAAGAAAGAATAAAAATATAGATTTAAAATCTAAGCTGCATTTTCAGAAAGGTCATAAGGAAATTATGTGTTGAACTGCTCTGGGATTTTGGGATAGAAAACACTGCATATATTCTAAATCTTTGTTAACTACCACAACTTGCATACCATTACTTTGAACAAAGCTAGTGTAAAAGGTGCTGTAGGAGTATTTTAAATCAGGGCACCGAGCCAGAGAATATTAAAGTATATAAGCTGCCTTCCTGTCTCTAGAGGTTTTAATACAACGAAGGCTTGAACTCCTGTTAGCCTTGTTACATGAATTATGATGTACTAACTGTTCATCTGAGTACAACCAGTCCCTTGTAAACCTAAGGAAAAGGGATACTACCCTCCAGTGAAAACTAAGCATTGTTTTCTCTCTTTTTCTTGCAAAAAAAATTAAGTTAAAATTTTCGTTTCAACACTACAAAAATTTTTAAGATCTTGGTTTGGGTGATGGTTTGCAAGACCACATGAAAATGGCTTCTTTTGTTTGTTTTTTAAATCATTAGGGTGTTAAGGTGTTCTTTTCTTGTAAATATTCTAGAGAACGAAATGTGTTCACAAATTAATTTGGAAGTTGAAATAAATTTCATTACTTTAAGGAAAACACAGTTTGCTACAGCAGCCCAAGGAAAATCTATGATCTCTGTTTTTGTATTTGAACATCTTATCAGCTAGAATTTGAAATAAACCCATGCTGAGGGAGATGAGAATATATACACTTTTTCCTATCCAAGTTAAAGCACAAAGCACAAGCATCATTAAACTTTTCAAAATCTTTGTCAGAGGTAAAAATGTTCTATCTGAGAGGAAAACCAAGAGAAAATGAAAATTTACCCTTGTTTAAATTCCTAATATGGGCTTTTACCTTTTAAATCTGTTAGAGCTCCTTCCTAATCCACAGCTATCAAGGCATTTGAAACAGCAGCTCTCAAGAACTAAATGTTTTGTGGTTTATTCTACATATGGAATAGTTTACTTAACAACCAAATTGCTTGTGGTATTAAGGACTATCTTAGGTGTCAAGAAACCTTATTTTCCCATGCAAAAATACTGCAACTCATCCTGCACTGCTGCGGGTTTAGGAAGTCAGACAGATGAAAGCATTGTTACTGAACTTGAATTAACTGCACCATACCAATTAACCAGGCAGTCCACAGCCATGTTATCCATGGCAGGAGCTGCCTTTCAGAAAGTTCCAAAGAACACATCTCCCTCTGAAATAACCACTGCCAATGCTGATATTTCCCAAGGATCTTTGGGGAGAGCAGTGCTCTTCCCACTCTGGTACATCCACACCTCTCTGTGAGCTCCATTGAAGTCATCTTGCTGATCCTGCAGTAAGATCTTACCTAGGTCTCGATAGCTGTGCCGTGTGTCCTGCCTCAGTAGGTGTTCTGCCTGCTCTATCAGTGCTCAAGCTCTTTGAGTTTGTTCCTGTGTGTTTAAAACTCAAAAAAGGATCGGAAGTGACATTCCCTTTCTGAAAGTGTGGGGACACTAAACAGGGGCCTGATATGTGCATATGGCAAAAGCTTATGTTTTTTAACATAACAAAAGTTATGTACCAAACACTATAAAAGGAAATGGATAAAAGCATGGATAAAAATCACCAGGGATGTCAGTGTGAATTTTAACCCAGTAAACTTCTCAGAATTTGCTGCTTTTGAAAACCTTATAAAACAAATATTAGATGAAACAGAAGTGATTTTACAGAATTCATAGAACCTGCTTTACAAGTATAAAGAATGTGTACTATTTATCTGCATGTGTAAGTAATTAAAATTCAAAGCATTAACATGAATAGTAAGAATAACAAGAACTTTAATGATTCCCTGTGGAACATAGGCCAAGCTAGTTTGTTTGGCTAAAATCTTTCATAAATATAACTGCAGTGGAATTGTGCACACAAGAACAATAAAGCAGAGTAACTGCCTGAAAAAGAAAACCAAATAAGGGTGAACAAAGGAAAAAAAGCATTGAATAAATGTAACTCCAGTGTAGCAAATATAAATGAGAATTAGAGACAACTCTGTCAGGATGTAGTGAGGAAGGCAGCTAAACAAGCATTGCTGTCTCTCAGCCCTTGCCTTTATCTCCCATTTCATGACTGTTTCATGTCACAAAATCAAGACAAAAGCATTAAAAGTGACTTGTGAAAAAAATAACAGATGCATACCACAGCATCACACTGGAACGTTCGCAAAGACAAACCACTTTCACCAGATGACAACTGAACAGTCAAAAGGAGTTTCTCTGCAGTCCACTTCTGATGCTGTAAATGGACCTGAGCTGGCTTGTTAGACAAGAGTGGGCATCAAAGCACGCTGTCCTCCCCCAGAGGAGCATCTTTTAACAACCTCATAAGTCTTTTGAACGCCAATTTTCCAAATAAGCTCCAAGGACACAAAAGAAGTCAGTCACTCCAATCCCTGTTTTAACTGAAGGATTTGATTAACCATCCAGAACATATTATCTTGGGACACATGACAAGGTTACATCTCACTAACTCCATTGCATGGATTTTCAAACTGTTTGTGAAACAGCTCCCAGGGGACTGTATTACAGTACAGCTTTAAAGCACACAGAAATGAGAGTTCTCCGTAAAACATTGCATTTTAGCCTAAAACATAGCCCCCTGAATCATAACCAACATGGACAGAATAGGACAGAAAACCTGGTGAAGACAGAGTGAAGATTGTCCCAGCTCACCCCTTCCCTGCTTATTTTCAGAGGCCTGAGAATATCCTTCATTATTCTGGCTGGATCCACAGGTGGCTTTCACAGCACCTAGCTTCCAGCACTTCAGAGTCCAGTACAACAGGGATAGTAGCTTTTAAATGGGACTTAGACTTCCCTTAGGATGTGAGGAAAAGCAGAAGTAAAAAGTGGATATACAAAAAAACATAGCCCCCCCGGGAGCAAAAAAATGCCCTGGAACCAAACTGAGGGGTTGAGCCTGCTGCTGAAATTCAGTGTCTCTAACAGCCATTGCTCATGAAACAAAACCAGGAGACCAAGTGGTGGTTCTTTAGTTTCATCCTATCCTTAAATGTCATTTGAGACATGGAAGAGTTGCATTCAGATCCATTCTCCACTCGAGATATTCTGAATTTTTTTTCTTATGCAGGCTGCTTGAATTACTTTTTAAAAATTGGGATTGAATCTTTTCCACAATTAACATTTATGTACACAACATTCAGTAAAGCATGAACAAAAACAAAGCAGTAAAAACTTTATTTTTACTTACTGCAAGTCAAAATATTAAAATCATTTCAACACGTAGCAAACGTGTATGTGTAGACACAAAGCCACAGTAATGTCTGGACCAACAAAACAAAACCCAATAATATTAATTTCAGTTATCTGTAGTAAAGTGCACTGATGCAATACTGGAAATCTAAATTGAAATAATGTGCTCAGACACATCAGTTTATGATTCTCTCTATAAACAATTTTTTGCAATATTTACTTTTGTCAGCATCAGCTTGTCTACTGACACTTTTGAATTACAGCAGGTTTCTGCAGTATAAGAACCTGAAGAATAATAAATTGTCTTCCTTATTCAAGAGATTAGCCTCTAGCACACACAGCCTTTATTCTGGCTATAATACAATTCACATCTGGTTAAAAGAGATGTAATGCATAGAGAGGGTCTGTCTGTCATGCAGGCCTGATGCATTAAGTCTTTATTTTTCCTCTTTGCTGAGCTCTAAGGTTCAGCAGTGAATATGAATGGAGGTCTCACAGACCTTTTCTCTTTTAGCTTAGAGGTCAAACCTACTGCATCAAATACAGATTTATTTTTTTTTTTTAAACTAACCTACAGTAAGGATTATTATTTTTATATATTCTGACAAGCAGGAATAGTTAGTTTTTACAGTAAGGTCATTACTTAACACAGAGAAATTTTAGTGATTTGTCGCAGTTGCATTCCTGACAAAATAAAGTAACAGTAGCAACAGCAAGTTGACATTTGTTTTCACAAAGATAATTATTTAAAGTGTCAGTAGTATCTCATGGTGGCAGAGAAAGAGAAAATCTGCTTTTTTAAGAGAGCAGACTTGAAAAACTTGAAAACCCACAATAAGGACATCTCAAAGTAACAGCCAACACAAAAACATGTATAAATGCCATGAGTTCTGTTTTACATCCTAACCACTACACATGCTTACTTTCAGACCATGAACAGGCTCCAACAAAAACTTTTTTAAACTACAAGGAGGAATAATTAGTTTTGAAACATGAAAATACTTATTTATCTGATCATATTGGTCAAATTCTTACTAAAAGTAAAGTTCTTGTGAACTGAGTGAAGAGATAAGGAAGGTTTTGATACCGGCAGAAAAAAGATTTTTAGCCAGGAAAAATGCAAGCAAATCCATCTGTGAGAAAAAAAAACTGAAACAGAGTGATAAAATATGAGCAAACGTTCAGTGGAGGCATGTGATCACAGGCAAAGTGGGACAAAGTGAAGAAAGGAGCAGGGGTTTTGGAGCTCTGCAGGGGTCAGTTCTCCCGGGACACACTCAGCTGCTGTGCTCACAGGGCTGGCAGTGTGCCAGCTCCCAGATGTCAACCTGGACATCTGAGCCATGGCATCAAACCTCTGAGGGAAAGCATCCTGTCCTCCTTCCTACACAGCACAAGAACTCGGGGCTGTGTGCCTCCTGGCCTTTGGCTGTAATGAATTTGTCTGCTGTCTCAATGCACAGCTCTCTGCTGGGCCACTGACGCTGTCTGGTGTGTCCTGTCCCCTGGCAAATTTTGAGGCTGGAGGCAAATATTTTGGGGCTGGAGGCCTGCAGCCAATACAAACCATCATCTTAACACAGCAACAGACAAGTGGCAGAGAGAGAAGGAATTCACATTATGTTGCTGAACATCTTCTGCGTACACAAGGTTTGAAAGAGTTCTGCTTGATTTGCTGTCCAAGTTGCTGATCAGCATTGCTGAGCAGAATCTCTTAGAAGGAGAGAAAGGAGGAAGCCATTCAGACTGCAAACATGAGCATCACTCCTATATTTACTTCAGCCTGAGAAGACCTCGAACTGTCAGTGAATGCTTTCAATGATGAACATCAAGTTGTGCGAATTGAGTTATGTATGATTAAGAAACCTGAAAACTGGCCACAATATTTTAATCAAATAGGAAAATAAGTAGTTTTTTAGAATGGTTCAAACAGGTCTGATTTTTCAAAGTGATAAATCCATTTTAAAAGAAGCAACTTTTATAAATCAAATAATTAGGTATTCATTTTTAAATAAATTAAAACTTAACACGTTATTAATGAAAGCTTGTGTAGTGAAATATTTCACAAATCCTATTGTGTTCCTGAAAGCATTATGGTATTTCCTGGAAAACAGAAACATTTGAGATTTGTTTTTGATCTGCCTAGTTCTATGCTTTCTTTGCCTGCTTCACTGTTAAAAGAAACTCATTCACTGAGCTCTGAAGTTCAGCTGAAGGCAGCTTACTTGTGGTTCATTCACAGCACCAGGTCCACGGCTGGAAATCCCCAGCCACATCTCACCTTATCCTGCCTTCATGGGGAGCACACCCATGCCAGCCCTAACATCTTACTGCTCAGGCCCAAGCAGTGGACCTGCTCAGAATAAAATAACTTCTGGGCTAAATGAGTAATACTAAACTAAGCTAGCAAGCCACCAGATGCCCCAGACCACTGAAATGTTGAGGGGTGCTTATCTAAACCACATTCACAGCAAAACCTTTGCTAGCCAAAATAATTCATGTGTTCCTGTTAAAGATATGGTATTTTGGTGCCTATTCAAAGCAGCACAATGAAGAATACACTTGAGTTCATTGGGGATTTTCTCCTTCCACTCCAAACTCAAAGACACTTGATCTTCCATAACAGGAGCACTACCCAGAAAAACCTCTCAGTTCCCAGACACCATTAAAAACGTTCCAGTTGTGTGACATAACTGGGGCATGGTGGTCTGGAGAAACCAGTGGGCAGCACAGTGCTGATGGTCCAGCTCCCAAGGGGTTTGCTGGGTCCTGGTTCCTTGGGCTCTCCTCACCACACTGTCTTTTGTCTGGAGACCACATGGGCAGCACTATTTTTGGGAACCGTTTCTTTTGTTCCCTATGGTGAATGCCCTTCTGTGAGTAAAGCACCCTCTCTCTCTTTGAGATGCTTTTTGCTCTTGGTAGTGCTGTGGTTACTTTAGTAAATTGTTATTCCTGTTCCTTCATTACCAAAAGAGGCACAGGGAGAAAGGGGGCAGCTCTAGTGGGGTTGAATTTTCCAGCTGAGTTTTAAACCATCATCATGTACTAGTGCTTTCTGAGTGGCTTTGCAATCAATTGGTCCTATGGTTATCCCACACTTTTGTTATTAAAACCTTCACATTCAAACCACAAATTATTGCAGAACAATATACAGTGCATTCTTTATCAGATCCTGTGTGCATAGCTGAATATAAATATATAATGAAGAACATAAGAGAAACACATTTCCTAATAGGATATTTTTCTTAAAGCAATTCTTTCAGAATATTACCTTTTACAGGTGTACAGTAAGTTGTTTGTCTCGTTATTTAAGAAACTGCTGTTTCAAGACTTTGGAATGCACTGTAAACACTGAAGGGAATGATATTGATACCACATTCCAAAACCAGCAAAACTTGAAATGGCCTCTATTGCAATGAGGAACACTGAAGTGCTATGGATTTACTTTCCTATGAATGTAAAGGAAGTCAGAAGAATGAGAGGGACATGCATTTAAAAGTCCAGATCAGGGACCTTCGGACAGTAGGTATTTATTGCAGAAATTAAAGTTTGTGGATTTGGGGGTGGGGGACTGTTGCTTTTATCTAACCCTGGAACTGATGAAGTGGGCCATAAACTTAATAGTCAAACATTATGGAAACATGACATTGAGCCTTAAATTAGCATGTACTAAATGAGATATTTATTACAGGATTCAGTGCCAAATATACTTGCATTGTTTGTAAAACAGTGCATGCATCTTTGCAGACAAAGCTAAGAACACTGCAAGAAATTTTTTCAATTTTAGAACCAGGAGTTATAAAATGTTGATTAGGTACTCTGATAAACGGGAAGCATTTAAACATTTTGGCTATATTGAAGTAATTCAGGTGTGAAGACATCTAACTTACGTCACCCAACTATATTTCTCTCCTGAATGTTAGGAGCATCCAATAAAGAACAAACATTAATTCTTGAATCCTCTCTGAACAAAGCAATTTTTACATTTCTAAGCAAGGCAGCAGTAGTAATGACATTTACATTAAGCATACACACTTTAAGGAGAGGCACATCTATTCTCATCACTCAATTCAGTAACCATTTTAAAAGGCTGCCTTTGCTTCCACCCAGGCTTACAGTGTCTTTTGTATTCTCTCTATCATCCTCAATGACAGCATTAGATCACAGAGTTGTAGCATGATTTAATAGCTAGTGTTTCAGGAGCAATTAATAAGAAAGCCACCCGCCTCTCCACTTTTGAAAAAGGCAGAATGCCTCATCCCACATCTCCCTGTCACTCAGGTGCCTGCAGAGGAGGTGCCTGTAACTCAGTGGCTCACACCATTTGAGCCTCTCAAGAGGACACTGTGCAATAGAGGAACAAACCAGTCTCTCAGGATGAATGGTACTATTTTAAAAGGACACAATGGTAAAAAAACCAGGGCTTATAGTACATTAGCTAAGGGGTTAATCAGCCTTACTTGTTATTTACAAGACACAGGAGATCTTAAAAAGTGTCATTTGTACTCATAGAGTGGTCAGGACTGTGCCAATGTGGACCACCAATATACTTAAAAGAAAGGCCAAAAAAATACTATCTTTTTAAACAAAACTACAAAAAAGCTTAAGAGATTGTGTTATTTGGACAAAGGTAAGGGAGTCATGAAAAGCACTGAGAGACAAATGGGCCATAGAAGTCTTCCAGCATCTAAAGATCACCATAAAGGTGACAGTAATAAATATCCACCATGTCCACTTGCAATAGAACTAGAAGAATTCCATTTATCTTGCAGTAAAGAAGATTTAGCTTGGCTATACCTGGAGAATCTTTCTTCCCATAAGACTACTGAATCACTAAAATAAGACACAGAGAAAACCGTGGAATTTATATTACAGGTTTAGAAGAAAAACATAGATGAATTTCCAAACAGTAAGAATGATTAGAATCTACATTTGTATATTCAATGACAACACTTACTTTATAAAATCTCTGATGTGTCAAGAATTGTTTCATCTAAATACTAGTGTAAATTTAAAAACCTAATTTGTATATTTTATTGATTAATACTGCATAATAGTGACTAATGACCATAATGTATTGATTAAACAAGAGAAATTCATAGAAACAGTTTTAAAAATCTACTTGCATAGTTTTCAGTTAGAACCCTTGTATTAACACATGCAACCATTCCCCCATTTTGTGCAGCTTATTTTTGTATCTTCACCTTTACTAGCAACTACATTCTTTCCCCTTTGAAGACCTTTGCCTTAACTCTAGCTCTTATCTATTTCCATATTTGGATCCCTATTTTATGGCCCTTTTAAAAATTATTAAATTTTAAATTATTATTAAATGTTATATAACTCCACCTGCCTGCCCCCAACCACATATTTCTTAAACAAGCTGTGCAGTCTCCACAACTTCCAGAATTCTGTTAGCAGAAACAACCAAATGGCCATAGAGGTCTACCATTTAGCAAGGGAAAACAGAAAAAAAGTAGGTCAGGGGAAAAAAAAAAAAAGTGAAGATAAAATCATTCTAAAGCCTCTAAATTCTAAATGCAGTTCCTATTGTATCCATATTCTTTCTAAAAATATACACAAAGTTATTACTAACCTATTGGTATTGTATCCAATTAAATTTTGCCAATATGATTTACAAAACTCAGCATAATCTCAGCTATTGTGCATTTACTTTTTTTTTTTACTGTACAGCTGTGGTCCCAAGAAGGTGCCAAATACCCCACAGCATGACAAGCTCCTTGTTCCAGAAACTTGTGATTTAAGCATAATACAAGAGAGAACAGCTGGCTGTAATAAATGGGCACAGCAACAGAGAGTGTAACAGTGGGTGACGTGAGTCAGGCAGGGGCACTATTTGCTCTTTGCTACCGGTTTCATTTGGGGAAGTAGGGAGGGCCAGAGAATTTTTAGCAGCAAGCTTGTTAAAAATACCATTTGCAGTTCTTCCAATAAACCAAAGGGTGAGATCAGATCCCTAGACTTGAGAAGACCACCATACTAGGCCTATGCATTTTTACACACATCTGTAAAACAACTATTTTTTAGAGTCAAAAGGAAAAAGGACTTCAATTTTTTCCTGCTCAGTATGTGCACATGAAGATGTCATGAACACATATGAACTTCTTTCTTCCATTTACACAATTAATTATCTCCTACATCAATTAAAATTAGAAGGGAGAGGGAAAGTCTGCAGTTGAGGAACAGAAGTGTGTTCCTTTAAGCCTCTTGAGGAAAAGGGCAAAGACTCATGTTGCTGATGCAAACAAGAGGATCGTTTTCTAAATTTTATTTTCAGAATCCGAGTGAATTTTTCCTCTGCAATACTTAAAGAGAACAGTACACAGCCATTTACCAAAGGTTTCAAGGACACAACTGCATATGAAATGCCAGTCTTTGAGACTGTGGCCTGCCTAAAAACAAAATACTCAGCTACCCTAAGAGTGCCTGTAGGATCAATGTAGCTGGATCTCTTCCAGTGACAGAGAACAGGGGCAAGTTCCCGATACAGAAACTCCCAGAGTTTTCCAAAATTCATTCACCTTTATTTTCTTCTCTGCTTCTTTTTAGAAGAATATCAAATATATTGATAAAGCATGGATGCTGTTCAGGAAGCAGAGAGATTAAAAATTTATGCACTTATAGCAAATTTGAGTTTTAGTT
Organism: Acridotheres tristis; assembly: GCA_037013685.1. Taxonomy (NCBI): domain Eukaryota; kingdom Metazoa; phylum Chordata; class Aves; order Passeriformes; family Sturnidae; genus Acridotheres; species Acridotheres tristis. Next base: position 56,079 of record CM072891.1, read on the forward strand.
TCCAAGACAAGCTGGAAAACTCAACATGCTGTGCTATACACAGCTGAATCTGAGACATTTAGGGACACAGCTCCTAGAATAATGAGCAAACAGCAGTACCAGAGAGCCCTTTTCATAACTCTCTGTGTGCACATGCATGTATGTGAGACTTCCACTGATCACGTCGGAGCCGTCTGCTGAGGACTTCACAAGTGAACAAAATCTTTCATTCCCTCCTCACTAACTGAACCTACACCAAAGCAGAAACACAACATTTCTATCCTCTACTTCTACTTCCCCTTTAAGGTGAAGACCAACATTTTAACAATAGCACATAACTTGCTCTACCTTTATAAGGTTAACTCTAACCAAAGACTGTTTTCTGAGAAAACTCACCAATGCTTTTAATGTGAACTAATACTACCATTGTGTAAATATTATTTTGGGCATGTGTAGACATCATCTCTTTTAAAAAAAGAAACTGGGTACAGTCAGAAATGAAAATATAATGAATGCAGGAACACAAGTCTGCTAAGAGACGGGTTAGAAAATATACATCTAGCATTTATATTCAGGCAGATTACGTCCTAAAACTCTAAAACATATAAACTATATAAGACTATAAAACATATGAACTTACTAAGATAGTCATTCTTGGAGTCAAATTTCCAGTAAGAAAAAAATTAACACATGCTTTCATCTGCTCTACCTAAACTTCTCTCTGTGGAAGTTACCTTCACAGAATGGTGCTCTTTCCTTTGTACGTGGGTGCTCCAGATACTGCAGTTGCACTATTGCCAGTTGCAGTTGAAAGCAAACTTCCACCAATGCAGGCAAAAAAGGTCATCCTAGTTGTTCTTTAATAATAAAGAATGTCAGCTGTCTCCTTTTTACATTCTCAGGAAGAAATCTGGATCTCTTTCACTCACCATCAGAATAATGAATAATCCAGGGCCTCCTGTATGCAGCTACTTCAACACAGAAACTACTATATAGAACTGTAGTTGAAAAACTGCATTAACTCCATGCAAATAAAACACAATTAAAGCCTTAAAAATAATCTAGTTGCTAGTCAGAAAATTATGAGATCACTAGAAAAACTAATCAAATATTATTGCCTTTGAGTACTCCACTGGTATTTCCAGAAGATTATTTAGCTAATTCTAATCCTTTCTTCTAATAAAAAATTTCAACAACAACCACAAAAAAAGTTGCTTCCAATTCAACAATTTTTTTTTCAAAAAAAGGAAAACCAATCAAACAAACAAACAAAAAACCAGAAACTGTTGAGATTGTGGTTTTGGCCAACAATCTGTATTTCTGAGAATTTTGTCAAGGTGGGAAACTCCCCTATCCTAAATGAAACCTTTCAAAGCTCTTGGGTTTTACACTGAAAGGGAAAAGGCTGATGCAAACTGCCTTCAGCACCTCCTCATCAAGCACACAGCTAGGGTGTTACTTCAGAGCATTGCAGTGCTGGGAAGGGAATGTGTCAGAACATGTCCTTATGTTATAAACACAGACAGAAGCCACTGAAAACCCTAGAATGGAAAGAACACCCACCATAAACATTTCCTTCTGGTCAGTTTAAAATTTTTCGGCTCTTGCAGTCCCTACTCTATCTTGATTTCCTCCTGATGAGCTAAGCTATTTGCACATCCTATTTGCTCATATTTAGTACACTTTCTAGTAGTCCTTCACTTCAACTGGATATGCATTATGTCTGCAAGAAGACAGTTGCTTACTTTTTTTTTTTGCTAGATAATTCTGAATATATTTATCATCCAGATGAGTTCAGGAACAAACTTCTTACTACTGTTCACTGCAAGAATAGCTGTAGGCTTCCTTAAGGAGTACATCAGAAGGAAGGAGACTCAGAAGTTTTAAGCTATTCTTCAGATTTCTGACAAAATTTTGTCATCCTAGGGCTCTGGGCATGCGTCCCATAAATTAATGCAAAAACCAAAGAACTACCTGTAGGCATTCACTTTGGCCCACTCATCCTCACCAGATTTGGGGAGGAAAAAAAACCAGGGTTTGTAGCAAGCCCAGAAGTTAACAAACAAATTCTTATAGGGCAAAGGAAGAGAGCCAAGATCTAAAGGCAAGTACTCCCAAATAATAAGCCCTGCAGCCTAGAGGAAAATCCTTTCTTCATATTGACAGAACTCTAGCTGAGCAGCTGCTGCTTTGGGGACAAGCAGGAGTTGTATAGGGAGAGAAAGAAAATAAAGAAAAATGTAGGGTGGGAAAGGACAGCATTTCAGGAAATCAGACTCAATCCATTTACAGATCAGTATCTAAAAAACGCATTTATTACAGGAAATGTTTTAAGTAAAATAATGGATATGGGGCAGCAGTCAAAATCCAAAGGGAACTAAAGAGTCCCTTCCCTTCATGAAAAGCATGTGGTCTTTGAGAAAAACAGAAGCATCCAGGTTCCTCCCAATACTCTGAATACTACACGAGGACACAGATGCCTTTTAGTGTGTTTTAGTGTGTGAAATTTTATGCTCAATTCCCAACAGGGTCTGAGCTCAGCCTTGACAATCACATTATATGCACACCAGTTTACCCCCCTCCTGAAGAACAGAAAAGCAAACAAAGTATTACATTTCCTTCAAAGAGGAACTATAACCATTACTGAGAATTTGTTCTACAGTTCACTAACTCTGCCACAGACAGTCTTCAAAATTATTCCAGCAGAATTCACATCTTCAATGCTTTCATTGAATGACCTGGGCATTTACCTCATGGTGTCACTATCATGCTACAAAAACACACCTCTGACAGGTAATAGTTCAGCCCTCTGATTTTTCTCAGAAACTGCTTTCTTTGAAAAGAAGAGAGAAAATAATACTTGATAGTACCATGCACAATCCCAAGCAGAACAGAATGCTTCCTCAGAAGTATTTCAGGTCAGAGAATCTTTGTATCCTGTACAGAACACTTGGACCTCCAGATCGTGGTGGTAATACCACTCAAAACTATTTTACATTAAAAACTGACAGAACTCTCAGGGCAGCATGCTTCAGGAGCAGGGATGCTGATGAACAATTTAAGGCTCATATGTATGTCCCCACTGCTTTGGTGTACCAAGTTCAGTTGAAGGCCACATGGTAATCCATGACTCTGTGGGGCCAAAGCTCCACACTGGATATAGAGAACTTTGTGCTCCCAAACTCTCTAAGAATAATACCCTCAAGGTTAGAAACAAGGGCATATAAGAAAATTTTTCCATCTCGTCCTTCCTTTTACACTACCAGTGGAAGGCTTAAAAGCACCCTACCACACAAACTTGTAGCACAGAAAGGAAGCCCAGTTGAGATGAGCATCTTCACCTCACTGATGTACTGACAGCTACTATCTATCCTTCACCATTTTTGGTTTTCTTGCTAGTCATTTCAGCACTCTTATAAAAAGCAGGTTAGGATATGGAAAGGGATCACCCTGATATCTACCTGCCAGCAATCAGAAATCTCCAGACACAAAGTGCATCCCCAAAACCGCAGTGCACACATAAAAGTGCAGACAAAGGGAGACAAAAAGAGTAATGTCAGATTTTTATAAAGCTTATGTGGGACCTGGTCTGTTTTGTAGGAGACAAGTAGTATGATGACGTTATAAATTTTAAGTTTTGGCTGTAAGTCAAAAAGAATAAAGAAAGCAGTTGTCTGTGAAAAGAAACTTTCCAACTTGTAAGCTACATAAAGGACATAAAATCAGGCTTATCTGTGTGACCACAAGATAACAGGATAACAAAATTAAACTAACATTAGAGCTAGACAATTCACCAATAGAGTACCAAAATTAGATACAACTGTTGACATTCATTTTTCAAAATGCTACATCTGAGTTTAACCAATAGTTACTTGTAGCAGGCTGACCGCTTTCACTATGTTAAAAACCCCTGCATCAACATCCACTTCTTTTACTAAGTTAAAAAAGCATGCATATAGACATAGATATTTAAATATATGTTTCAAAATCAACCATGGGCACTACATTCCCCATATTTATTTTATTTACTAGACTCTATGTTTAGAAATTTCCTCCAAATATTTTTAGAGACAGCTGTTCAAAGTTGTTTTGGGGTTTTTTTTTTGAGGTTTCCTGATCTCTTCTTCATTCCCAACTTGCCCAGGATCAATGTGCCCAAGGGCTGTTACTGCAGAAACTCAGGTCACACTGTCAAGTACTGAGAGTGGAGCCTTCAAGGGGCGACCATAACACCTGCACTTTGATAGTGCAACTTGGTTTTTTTCCTACATGCTTCATCAACTGATTGCACTCAGTGTCAGTTAACTCAAAACTTCACTACTCCATTTGTTTTCTACTTCAGTAAAACACTGCAAAAGCAGTTTAGGAGCCCCTGACAATTCTGACCAGTGACAAAGCTGAGAACTGCAGGAGTTGATGAGAACAGCCACTTTGCCCTCCCTTCACTTCTTGAGTTGTGAAGCAGAAAGATCTGCAAGAACAGATAGATTGTGATACCATAATTTTGGGGGAAATATAAGCTACAGCTACACTGCAAAAATCAGTCAGTCACATTAACAGCAAGGTACTCTGCAAGTCAGCACAGTCAGTCATCTAACCCTGAAGCACTGACATGCAGTTGTTAGCTAGACTCACTACAGGATTTCCTTTCCATCCTTTCTCAAACTCAAACAGTTTCTAAGTAGAAACAACAGTATTTTGTTATTATCACACTGTAAAACTGAAAAAACCACAGATGCTGCACTGCAGACATTCAGTGAAATAACTTCATTTTCTGTTTTCTAAATCACACCAAACAAAAAAATCAGTAATGGTCAAATTGTTACTAATCAAGTATACTAAACCCTTTTCCACAATATAAAAGCACTATGTTGTCAGCTGGGCATCAATGACACTCAGTTCAAAACAAAACTTCAGCTCTAAACACACATGCATTGTATTCTATAAGATGAGGAGCATATGGAAAACAGCTGTAAGATGCACACACTACACACTTGGGAAAGAAATCATCATAAGGAAAGGCAGGAAGTGTTCAGTTCAGTAACGACAGATTAACTTCAACCCCTTCTGATTCCATGGAAACCATGAATTAGTTGAAGGACTGCATCTGACACAAGTGATCACTGATGTTACACTTTGGTTCTCTGGGACAGTTACTCATCAGAAACTTGAGTCTGAACAGTGCATTATATTTCAGTCAGATTCGGTAGTTGCTTTTTGATAAAGCAATATCAATAACTGAGATTTGCACACTGAATAAATTACATATAAGACGAATCCCATTTGAGATTAAAGTGCTCCAGTATCTGTATGTGTTACTATCTATATATATATATATGTATGTGTATATATATAGTAAAACCTGAAGTGCTCAGATTTGAAGACCGTCAGGAAGGTTTTGCAGTTATTTCTGCACCAGCCATATGACTCAAAATATGACTTCATTTTTTCTGAAAAAACTAAGCACAAACATTGCAAACATGAGAACTAAAACCAGTATTACTATCAAAGCTGTGTTTATCCCATATCATTAGAATTATGACCAATAATGCACAACTCTGATGACTCAAAGCTGACCTTAAAAGCCTCCAGTTTTTACTTCAGGTTTAAAAATTCCACAGGAAAAATAAACTTAAGAGACCCACGAGAGACAGCCTCCCACCCAAGAAAAATTTAAACACACACTGTACTCTAGCAAGATTTACTGCTAAATTTCATTTCTGTGGCTGTGAAATATAGGGTGCTTTTGCCTTTAAAAATTTAGTAGGCAACTAAACTGAACATTTATACACAGTAAGCATCTTAGTATTTTATTCGTTGCATCTTTTATACAGAATAAGCTTCACTGATATTTAATTCACTGCAGTATTCTCCTGATGTAGCCATAAAAGATTACATTATAAACAAAGAACAAAATTTTTACTTGAAATTTTTTAAATGTGTGCAATTTTTGCAGTTGACAAACAGCATCACAATTACTGAAAAAAAAATTAAAGCAGCACATAAACTATGGCCTGCTTTTTAATCTCCAATTGATAGTTTTTCTATGTTTATCATAAATATGGGAAGCTAAACTCCAGCAACTAAGAATAAACATACCTATAAATTCCTAGCAACCAGGATTCAAATAAAGGAGAAAACATAAAACAACAACAAAGTTTCTTTTCACTTAAGTTGACATCTGCGATCTACTTACACTATATGAGTTTAAATTCCACAGGATCATGAAGAGTAAGGATTTTTGAAATAACCTGTCAAGCATTACATAAAATGGCACTTCTGTAACTCAGGTCTGGGATTTTAGAACTGCTAAAACAGTGAAAGACAATACACTGCAGTATGTCTATACTACGATAACATAAAAAAAGGAACTACTCCATAAAGTGTCATTGAGATGGCTCAATCAAAGTAATATACATTTGTATCTTTATCAAGATAGATATTATGGTAAAAATGCTCACATTAAAAAATATAGTTATTATTGTTTGAATTTTCGTTAAAACTAGAAGGGTCTACATGAGCCAAACTATGAGGAATTTGGATATAATAACATGCATCCTCATTTTATGGCACTAATAAAAATAATAATAGAGAAAGCTCTATTAAAAATCTTTAATAACCACAGTTCAATTTCCTAGTATATTTAAAAATTTTACAATGTGGGTGTATGTGCATGCATGTCTGCATAAACACACAAATAGATAAAACAACCTCCAAGTGTATATATTACATGTACACACTTATCCACATTCCTGCATACAACACTTCCATAATGCAAAGAGTATGCAGGGACTCTTCCATGTGACAACCAGGCGCCACATGCCATGCTTTCTTATTTCTCTGTGTTTGTCCAGTAAATGTAATAACCCTTTCATATTTGGCTGAATGGAAGTGCTCAGATTCTTAGAAATAATGGTGATTTAGCCATTTAGCCACCACATCATACACAAAGAAATGGTACTGCAAATACTGCTGATCAAAACATGAAAGTTCATCATGAAATGGAATGTAAATTATTCTAAAAATTATCCAAAGATTAGTTCAACATTACGGCAAAAAAACTCGGAATTTATAGAAAGTTTAAAACGTAATTCACATTACAAAGACTGGAGATACTTTATAGATGGAATTTTAAAATATGGATATGACTGGCATTTATTTTTAAGCTTACTTCTATTAGAAATAGACTTGTCTCCTGTACAGGTGATGTTTTGTCTATGCCATATACAGTAGAAAAATAAATTCTTTAGCAACCTAGAAATAGTTTATAAAACTCTTGAAGTTTCATTTTCTTCACTAAACATGCCAAGATTAGACTGAAAACCATAAATAAAAGCTATATAGACAACAGGTAAAGTAGAACAAGTTAAGAATACTACAATTTACAGGACAGACTTTATTGTACTATTAGTTCCTGTGTGCTTTGCAATAGGAAAAGGGTTGACTTTTCTTTTTTTGTTTTGTTTTCTTAAAAAAGATAATTACTTGCAAGAATATAACACAATATCAAGATAATTTGTAATATACATGTACTTTAAACAGCAGCCAGGTTTATGGTATCTTAGTAATCTAGAATGATAATCCAAGTCATTAGAAGTACAATACCTAGGACATAAGTGGGAAAGGCAATTTTTATTTTGGGAAAATGGAGCAAATCAATCTCTTAATAAAAGCCTTAATTCTCAAAATCATCTATTTACTATAATACATACAAGACGATCTTAAATCTTGTTATAAGTGAAGATTACAACAGTGACCATCATAAAGCTTTTTTTTTTTAAACTACACAAAACATTCTAGCAGCTGAATGAGCCAAAACTTTCTTCTTTGCAGACCTAAAAAGGTACATTTTGAGCATGAAAGAAAAAAAGCTGCTATGAAAAGTCTCACAGGTAGTGTTTATCTATGGTCTCCCCTTTGCTACAATTTGTAACCTTCTAAATTTTTTTACCACTATCAAAATATTTAACCAAAAGATTTGTTTAAATTAAGCAGCATTCTTTTACAGCAAAATCGGTACCAATACAAAAGTAAAATAAATGAAAAAAAAAGATAATTTAAAATTACGGTGAAAAAAAAGAGTCATTTGAAATTTTAGTACAACATACCACAGGAAAAAAAATATGAATACAAGTTTATGTGATTTTATATATACACACTCCAAAGAGGTTAATTGTCAGTACCCAAAGTATTTATTGCCATGTATTAGCAATGCATTTTTGTATATATTTAGAGGGTCACATAAAAATAGATTTAAAGAATAGATTAATTGAAGTCCTAGATTAAAACATTGTTTGGTTTAGAGAATTTTACTACAACAAAAGTCATGTTTATGTATGAAAAGTTATATAACCTTATATGAAAATGTCATGAACTATTTCCTAAACACTACATGTATTCCCAAGTGGGAAAAATTAAAATATCTAAAATATATTAGATTAAGTTTACAAGACCATCAATGATCTTTTAAACATGCAGCTGTTTACAGAATTAACAGTTTTACAAAATGTTTAGTTCGGTAATGGAACATAAAGAAATAAGTAGGCAACATCAAAATTTTTGTACAATATTTGAAACTCACTTTTACAACAAGCATGTCCTTGGTATTGTGCTGTAAGAAATAATAAGCAATTTCACCCACCCTTAAACTGTCCACAGGTTTACTTAAAAATAAAGATGGATGGTGAGGGATCGTAAAATTCTCAACAGTGCATTTTGCATTCTTCCATAAACCACCCTAAGCATAAAGTCACATAAGTAGCCAGGAGATTACAAAATAAACTATAGCTGGGCTTTAGTTGTTTACACAGAATGTTTGAATGTGAAGAAAATTGCCAAAAATAGCATGTTAAATAACAAAAACCAGCCATAAAGCAGGCTGTAAGCATTGAATGTTTCATAAATGTAATTTTTTTAAATCATTTAATTTCTATAGAAAAATTTTATTCACAATATATTGTGACAAATTGTCACAGGAATGATATAGTGATTGCAATAAAGTATCATGCAGCAGCAGCTTTGTACTTTATAGCTATTTTTGCTTTTAAAAATTAAACCTCTCCAGTCATGCTTATCACATAGTTTTTATCTGCAGCGTGTACAAATGAGGAACACAGTACGGGATATAACAAAAAGATGTCCAATCAGCTGGATGGGAATTATTTCTCATAAATATGAAGTACATTACTGTATCCTGAAACATGCATGTCTATAGCTTGTCTCTACTGTCCAGCGCCAGGCTGCCTGCAATCATCTGCTGTCTATATGATGCCAAGAGGGTCTGCTGGTAACTGTGACTGTATCAGCTGAGGCTGCAGCGGCGGCGGCAGCTGCAGGGGTACCATGGGCTCCACCATCTGCACTGGGTTGGGAGGCGGGGGCTGACAAGCCACTGGGTTTGGTGCTTCTACAATCTCCCCGTTGTAAAAGAAAAACTGACATTGTTGAATGAAGGTCTCTATAACTGATTGGTGGATTTTGGTGGTAGAAAGAAACTCTCTGTTTTCAAAATCAGGTCTCATCAAAGTAGGCCAGAAACAAATCGATAAGTTATCAGCAGTCATAAAGTTGGTCTTATATTGCTGACTAACCCTGAAATGAGAATGATACGCACAGAGTGAATTAAAACCAGTATGCAATCAACTAGAAATATTCTCATAGTGCTCTAACTGTAGACATTATTACTAAACAATCTCAAGATTCTTGCTCCTTTCATCCAGCGATCCATTAAAACAATTGTCCTTGAATATTTTATGTGATTATGCACAAGAAAATTTAGAAACCATGTCGTTTCCAGATTTGGATTGTTAATAAAAATAAATCTGATTAAGCTTGCAATCAAGAAAGAAATTCAACATTCCACCAGCATTTTGAACTGACAATAATAAACAAACTGAAACAGGTTCTTCACTTATCATCTAAATTCATTATTGCAATACTATTTCCAAACAAACAAAACAAACCTCCAAAGAATAACAAACCATCTTGTTACCAAATTTATCATCTACAAGCAAATACCTATTCAGAAAAAACAAAATGCTTTTCACAGCAATAGGCTAGAAAGACAGGGTATTTTGTTTTCTAAAATACTCTGCATTCTAAACTAACATCACAGTTTATATACACACATAATCAAATATATCAGTAATTTATATACACACAAAATCAAATTATATACACATAAAATCACAATTTTATCTAGAGGTAATTACTGAGAGATACATGAACAATCATGTGTTAATACATCTGGCAAACACCAAAGATATGCATTTAGCTGGGGACATGCATTTCCTATATTACAGTAGATATTACAAAGGTAGCAGAGCTACAATTTCTGTAGAAATAGACAGAAAATAAAACTTCAGAAATTTGTCAGTTACAATTTTGATGATTTACAAGAGCAGCCCACAAGAATTTGTGACAGCTGGCTGTAGTCCATAGTTTCAAGAGCTGTGAAAGCCATAGTAAACACTAGAATTAACACTATAAGAAAATATCTCCACTCATTTACAATGCATGTATAATGGTAACGATAAATCACAAAAAAATAGTGTGAAAGTATACAAATACTGCCTTGCAATCTGTTTTGAGTAAGTTTGGATAGGACATTTGGATACTATTTCTGAGTGGCAATAAAATTCATAATCTCTTTGCTAAAAAAAATTACATTTTAAATTAATTTACAGATCAAAGAATAAATATTAGCTACATTTTGCTTAGCATTATTAGTATGCCCACAATCATTAGACTAAATAAATGAAGCAGTGGGAACCTATGGCTAGAGGTGAGAAAAAAAAGAAAGGCATTGCACCTCCTCCCCAACAACAGCTCACAACCAGATTAAACAAAATGAACGATCAAATGCATTCCCTCCTGTGCTTCAACTTTACCTTTGTACTTTCTAAGAGTAAACAAAACCCTACCAAACTTGTATGTTGGTCTCCTACTAAACTTTGTCTAACTGCTTTAGACTCTTTTAAGTGCTCAGCAAATGCTCATTTACCTTCTTCTATGTTTACTCAAAATGAAAAATGATATGCCTCTCTTGATCCTGCCCACTTGCTCCTTTGGCAATGATGCCAAATAAATATATGACAATAATATGTGAGAAATAAATCTATAAGGTTTTCTGAATCAACTTCCACATTCTCAATTCTAGCAGATAATTCATTGTTAAAAACACAATCTTTTTGCAACTGTTAACAACTTAAACAAAATTGAAAAATACTAAACCTGTTTAGATGTGTTATTATGTATCTGAAGACATCATAGTTCACTGGGTGGAATTTCTTCACAATCTCTTTTAATTCGTGTAGCCGTTCTGTCTTATCCATGATTTCTATAGAAATAAGTGACATTTTCTGACACATCTAGAAAGACATACTGAATAAAGTGTTGCTAAGTCTTTTTCCTAGTATAATGGTACAGGTAAGATACCCACAGAGAAATATCAACTGAGAAAATATTTAATAAAATTCCTATTTCCATAGAGTAACTTTTTTATTATAGAGTTTGTCCTGGTTACTCTAAGCACACTAAGTACACTCACTGCAAGTTTAACTAAGCACAAAAACATTTTTTATGAATTTAAACAAAATTTATTTATCTGTGTTTAGCAAATAATTACTTGACTAGCACACTGTTGGCTTGTAGAATAACAATGTCACAGGGTCATTTCTTGTTAGAGTTCCCTCTGCTTGCAAAATGTTATGACAGGAAGACATTCACATGAGCTTAGAATATTCTTAAACTTCACTGTTATTCAAATAACAAAAAAGTTAGAAATAGGGCTGGTGCAGCTATTTTAAATATGCTGCCTACAGAAGAACAGGGATTCTTCACAAGCCCAAAAGACATTTTATATGCTTCAAACAGGAAATAACCAATGCGTAGGAAAAGAATATGAAATAAAGTAACCATTTTATTTTAAAAAACTCAACAACTAATGCTGTGGGATCCATACATTCTGCAGAATATGCTTCTAATAAATGATGATTCATATCACAAAAAGGTATACAAGTTCCCCTCTATTACTTGGCTGCATTGCTAAAAAGAACTTTGATCTACCCTAGCATAATAGAAAAATGTTAAATACAGTCCAGTATATCCCAAATATAAATTTAAAGCAGTATTAATGGCATTTTAAAACAGTAATTACAATTATATTCTAAGCTATTTTATGTTTTGACTGGAATTTAACTGTTATAATTTTAAGAAAATACAGAACCAAAGTAACTACATTAAACAAGCAATATGCCTGAAAAGAACAGCAGAAATACCAGAAATAGCTATTTACAGAAAATACAAAGTTTCTAATGGGCAATATAGCAAGTCCAGGCCCAAGCCCTAGGCTTACACTAGTGCTTCCATGTTTTGAAGAAAAAATACTTTGGAATACTGTACCATAATATCCCACAGATGTGTCTGGTTTTTGAAGTCTACTTTCAATGTAAGACTTCATGAATTCAAGATATTTTTCCCATTAACAACTGCAAAGATGCTCCAAGAGCTTTCATCATTTCTATCACTTAACAAAAAATGGAAAAAAAGCAGATGCCTCCCAATTAAATTTTCTAGGAGAAGGAGAAATAAGCTACAAAGCTATTTTGAAAAATAAATGTATTACATTCATCTCATCCTAATTTTAAACAATATTAAAAAATACACGTGTCTAAGGAATTTTAAAAATGTTCAGTGCAGATAGTCCTTTCAACTTAAAATGAAGTAAAAATAGCAATAAAGGCAATGGAAATAAGACATATCAAGAAAAGGTTGTTTATTACTTACTTGATGTTTCCAACAACTCTTGATGCAAAGAGTAAGGAACTAATGGATCTGGCAGATCTGCAAAAAAAGCTTTCAGAGCTCCAGCCACTGCATTCACTGTTACTCCCATTGATTCTAGACTGATATTATGATCTGCAAAACAAAATTTTAAAAATAACAATATAAGTAAAATCTACTGTTATCATTCCCTATAATACTTTATGAAAACAAGAATTTATTCAAAACACTGAGAACTAAAAATTTTGCTAAATTATTATAAGAAAGGAAATAAGGAAGGAAAAGGTGAACCTATTGACAAGCTGCTATCACACCAACCTACAAAAAATCAAATATAAGAAAATCTGACAGTATTTCAAAATAGAAGAAGATCAGAAAAATAAAATTGTCTAATTCTCCATGAAGACTTGAATGATTTTGTATTTGTCATTAACAGGCTTCTGATGAATCAATTTTGCCCAGGAAGGAGTTATAAATTCTATTTCCCAAAATCCTACTGAACAGCAAAGCAAGGCATTAAAAAAATAGCACATTTATTTTCTTTAACATCTAGGAGGTATTTTACTATTTTTCACAGGCTCAATTTCATTATTAACATCCTAGAATTTTTAATAAATGTTTTCATTTTAAAGCATAAATACATCAAAGTGAACAGCCTAAACTACCGATCACATTTCATTATATTCTGCAATGACAAAGGCTGTTAGAAATTATCCAGACTTAATTGTTAATGTGTATTATTCAAGAGAGCTTTCACTGAAGTATCTAGAATTACTATTTGTGGGGCATAAGAAGCAGAAGTGAACGCCTTAATGCCTAGGACTGATGAATTGTTAACACAAGAAACAGCTAAGACTGCACTTAAACGCTTTCAAACCTTCAAATACCACTTAGATAATATTTTAACAGCACTTAAGCCAGCTGCAACAAGACTCCCCTCCTATCCTTGGAGTTTCACTGGTAATAACCTGGACTGTACCAATAGAACCCATGAGAACATTAAGGACACAGTGTTATGGAAGTTGGTTTGAAAGTGCAATCCTTTTATATTGCACTGTGATAAACCCACGGAGAATTCATGTACTGTTTTGGCTTTAAATAATAAAATCTCTGATTACCTTGATCAAACTGTTTTTGAATGTTGTCTTGATCTGTTTTATTCCCACTAACACGGTACAGGCCTTCAGTACATAATCCTTAGAAGAAGAGAAAAAAAAAATATTAAAAAGCAAGTTTATACGCTATAAAGCAAAGCAGAACCAGTTATAGGTATTCAAAAGTAGGAATGCATTTCGTAAGTGCCTAAAAAGTTAGCACATTAACCATTACAGCAATATAGGACTACCAAAACACAAAATGTCAGTTGTCTATTGAGTACACCATTCCATTTAAAATGAATCAGAGGAAATAACACTGAAGGATAACAAGACCCTGATGCAGATATTTGTTGATTAATGTACCCAAAATTATTCTCTTACTGATATCTATTAGACTCTTGTTATTTGCACCAGTTTTTTAATAATCAAAAAACCTAGATTCTGTGGTACCCACAATATTTATGTTTTTAAGAACTATCTTCACAGTTTGGGCTTAACAACTTATTATGGTAAGCAACAACACACTAAAAATTATCTGCAGGGAAAAAAAAATAAAAATCAAGCATTCATAACTGAATCCTGATCTCTTTAACACACTCCTGTTTATGACAAGAACTTACTCTCCCAACATGCTTTCCCTTTTACCATATTTATTTTATAAACTTGGAATCCATCGCTCCTCACTTCTTATGTAAGGTAAACTATCACATCATTTACAAGTCTTTCTTTAAGGGGTGGCAGAAAAGGGGAAAGGTGTTAGGAAGCAGAGGTTCCCCAAGCTTCACATTATTACTTGGCCTTACCACATGTTACAGAGTCCTAATTGCATCAGCCTTTCAATGTAAACGCTGAACAGTACACCTTCATTATACACACACACACTTGCACACTCCAGTGACTACACTTCCTACCAAACTGCCCACACCTGCTCACTGAACGAAAGAGTCCATCCCGAAAATCGCACCATCACCAAGACATTTTTCTTTTTAAATTTAGAACCATTAAGGAATATAAACAATTTACAGTTCCTTAATTCTCCGAGTTACCTTTATGGGTGCAAAATTATCTATATACTAGATCTCTGTAACATTACATGGGTTTATTAAAAATTCACAGGTTTCACAGCTTTATGAAATCTCTTCGCCTTTTGCCATCATAAGCCAAAAGCAATGCATTTTAGATCATCAGATCAATACTTAACTGCTCTGTCCAACTACAATACACCGAATATGTCTTTTAAGTTACCACGAAACATTAAGGATCCTATTACAATGCTCTAAGTACAGAAAGCACATGATTGGTTCATATGGCTGGGATATTGTTAACAATTTCACATAGCTCTTCTAACTCATTATTTCCTTCTGAATGTTTCAGTAACTCAACATATCTCTTTACTGGCTGCATCAAGGTTATTTTAGTAAGCATTTCTTCAATTAACTTTCACGCCCATCACTTAGTTTTCCAATCCCATAGCCAAGAGTTTTCCTCTTGTAAATGTAGCCCTGAACAGTCCCTTCAAAAAACCTGAGTCTTGTTCATAAATATCCTTGAACACCATCAGAAGGTAAATTTGGTGGCACAGGGCAAAAAGTGATTTCAATGATTCAGTGATTTCCACATCTTGGAAAGAGTTTCAAACCTGCCTTCAAAAAAATGTCCCAAATGTGTTACATGTGATCACAGCCAGAAATACTTTACATTCCTCTTCCAGAAGCTGTAAATAAATACAAAAGACCACTGGTAGACAAGAACAAACTACAATCAAGATTTTATTTGTCTACTATGAGAGAATTCTCCGTTGGAGACCCTACAGCCCCAGGATAGTCTTTGTTTTATCCAATTACTATTCAATGTGTTTCTGCACAAGGGAAACTGCATGTACTGCAATAGCAGTTTCTGAGAAGTCTGACCCAGCCACTGTTTTGCAGGAGTGTATAAACCTTGAATACTTGCACTGGCTGCTCTGGAGACATGCTCTAGTGTGGTATCAGTGCTACAATTCTAAGAAACAAAGAAAGACAACTTACAGTACTTCAGAAAATTTTCAGGTGAAACAAGAAGATGCCTACTGAATTTAGGCATCTTCCAAAAATAGTGAAGTGCTGCAATTCTGGATTAAGCTAACTAAATTTGTCTTCTGAATTCCTCAAGGAAAAATTTTTCTTGTATATATTCTAGAAAGTCACACTTCATGAAATGGTTGGTCAATTGTCATTACACCTTCTCTAAGGCATGGAAGGAGACGAGCTTAATCTGTAGTCTGAAAGTATTCTTTAAGTAATGCTCCAATTCTCTGTTGCTTTCTATTATGCAACCAGGTGTTTCCAATGCTTCTTACATGAAGATCTTCCATCAAGTATCAGACACTCTAGTTCACTAGCTTTAGCTTTTAAATTTCTTGCATATCTACAACGTAAATCTATAATAAAAGAGGGGAAGATTGAGAGTACTCAACATTTCTTTTATTCTGAAAGCTTTTTAAAAGTTTGCAAACCTCTTGATTTTTCCAAACTTTTTTCTATGTTCTTACTCTGCCTGCATTCTGGTCCAGTCATAATTTTCAACATACCCCTACCAAAATCAATTGCTGCTGTTATGTATCAGAATCATATGATTTATTTGCTGCTCTGTCTTGCTAGATCCTCCTTACATCACATCACAATAACCTACCTTTATTTCAAGACCAGGCACATCTCCTTCGCCTAGAACATCTCCTTCGCCTAGACTACTCTTTTCTCAAAGTACCTCCTACTGCCTAATAAATTCTCTTGTACCTTCTTTTGTGCTGCCAGTTGTGACCAGGGCTCCATCTCATCTAACTGGAACTTCACCACATGGGTTCAAAGCATTTGAAAAGGAGCAGAGAAAGGTGAATCTGCACCTACAAGGTGAATCTGTACCTACATACATAATCAGTCTGTAGACACTTCCATTCTTAAGCTTCAACATATTTCCACAACTCTTGGTTCCTTCGTGGAACATACTAACTTCAGGACAAGGAAAGACCAGTCCACCTGGTATAATATCCATTTTCCATACCATATACTACACTATGTAGTATATGCTTGAGGAGATATATAGAAAGGACAGGAAAGAAAAAAACAAAACTTACCAGCAATCTTTTTGTGGCTTATATAAGCTTTTGCATAAGGTGTTGTAATAGCCACCTGGGGATTTATCCTTCACTAATTCACCCAAACCCCTTCAAGTAACTGATTTGTAGTCTTTACGTCATGGTGAATGCAGTTTTGTCATTTCAGAATGTACATTATGAAAGCACACTGAGTTTATGCTCAGTACTTGAAGTTTGCATCATTTTTTATCTCAATAAGAAGCAATAACTTTTCTATATTTTCTCAGCACCGGTTTTGTAAATTTATGTAATTTCACTTCCTCAGAAATGTTCTAAGCTAATCAATTCGGTGTACCTTGATCCAAGAGTTTCTATTACTCTCATATGTATTATCTTTACCAATTCTTTCCTATTTTGAGAAAGGCTAAACCAAACTGCAACCAGTACCTAAACTCTGTGTATAGCACAGCATTAGGTAACAGCATGATTTTTCTTCCTCCATAACACTTAACTCTCTTCTTTTTTTGCTTGCTTGATAGCAAGAACAGAGAGTTTAAGTTTTCAGAGAGCTGTCTATGATGATTTCAAAGCATTTTCCAAGTGACAACAGCTATACCAACATTTAGACTGCTGAAAAGTCATAGAGTGCCTGCTAACAACATCCACAGCCAGGTTCTGCTATCATATTCTGTGTTTCTGAATACGTGCCACAATCACAGCAAGTCTGTCTCTTCCAGTTACATTCCTTCCTCTACCAGTGGCCAATGGAACTTTTCAGGAGTCGTTCTCCACTACAATAGCTGAGCCTATCATTCCCACACTTACCTTTGTAAATTTGATGATCTGTATATTTCTCTAATTTTATTCCATGGATTGATCTGGTATACCTCTTTTCAACCCCTATGCTACAACACAAGACTAAAGGAACCACCAATTTACTGATTCAAACTAGTAATCTCTATGTACACCTAGAATGTATATAATTACTGAGCAAAGAAACCAAACTCTAAGTAAGAATATCTCATACTAACTTTACTTATATAAAACATATTTAATGTGACCTTACCAACACTGACATTTAAAGTCTCATAACATACAATTCACACACTGAAAATCAGAACCAAAAATAAGTGTCTTACTGCTTCTTGTAATAAAATAATTTATAGCATATTGAAATGTTCAATAAACAATAAGCAGTGTAAGGAAACAAGCAGTACTTTTAGAAAGACCCTTATAATAGGAAGCTTTCCAAAGCTGAATTAACATTTCTATAATTTACATTAACTGATCATTAAACCAGGTCTCAATCATTTTATGAAGCATCACTCAAGTCAATATTTTATAGCCTGTCAATTTTCAGAGAAGAATACAAGACTACAATTAATATGACATTATGAATATGCCTAGGAAAAGGTAGGTGCATTCTTTGCTTCATTAAAAATGGGTGACAACTGAAGCATTGTAGTTTTCCAGGCATACAGCTGTTTGATCACTTTGGGTCTGGAGAATGCTGAGGGAGTAAGTGGAACAGCATAACTATCATACATACCCTGGCATCTTGGTCCTACCTGCATCGTTTAGGAATTTTTTACATAATTCCCATGATGTTTTCTTTGAAGAGATACCTCATTAGCAATACAACTCAAGTGCACAATGTGTTTTGTGAATATTTCAAAACATTTGTTTACAGTTTTCAGTGATTCTCTCACACTACTAAATTAATGCATGCACTCCCTCCCTGTCTGGTAGTCAGTCTTCCATTAGGAGAAGTGACTGATGCCTGTTTTACCCTCTTGAGTTTGTTTCCTCTCTGTTGATTAATTCCAAAGTTACAAAACAAACTCGTGTACAGTCTCCTAACTACTGAAACCTATTCTATGCCAATTTTGAAGTGATCACAGAAGGAATTGTCCAGAGACAATCTAGAGCAACCTCTTGCTCAAACAACAGTCAACATCACATTTGGATGCTTATCTAAACTTGTCTCTACTATCTCTCAGATATCCCACCATCTCTCGGGTAACCTGAACCAGTGCTTTAATAATCTGCAGAGCAAAAGTATTCCCTTTCTTTCTAATCAGAACCTCCTACGTTAATGACATTGTACTTCAGTTCTTTAACGTGGCTGCACCTTACCAGTAACCTCTTCATAGGTATGGGAAGCTGATTCTGGGTATCTCCTCAGCCTCTTTTCTCTCCAAGCTGAATAAACCTGCATATTAGGAGCTCCAGACCCTGACCCTCTTTTGCTAGACTCAAGTTTGTCAACATCTTTCTTGCAGTATTTCAGATGATGTCCAGCAAGCAAAAATCAGTAATCACTTCTGCTGCTGTAGTGCCTCCCCCTTCTATGGAGACAGTCCAATACAGAAGGCATGATCGGCCTATTCTTCTCCACCATGACCACAAGATCCTTTTCATTAGCACTGATACAGAACCGGCCAAGTGTTCGGCATGTACTACTGCAGAGGTTTAGCCCTTGCAATTCTAGTTGAAAGGCCTGGCATTTGTCCTCACTGAATTCCTTCAGGTTCCTACTATCTCATTCCTCCAGCTTGTCTATATTCCCTGGTGCAGAAGCCCTGGTCTTAAATACATTAACCATATCACCCACTACAGAATCACTCACCAACTTGATGAGGGTACAAAATGTGTTGTAGAGCTCTTTAAACCAGAATCAAGAATAACAGTCAAGGCCCGTGTGCGATTTTTGCTAAACAAAGCTTCATGGGCAGCTGAGTCAACAATGAAAACGATGGTCTCACTCCCCGCCTCACCCACCACTGCTTCTGTCCTCCCTTGCTCCTGCCCCTTGCCTTGCACTTGTTTTGGCATGTATTTGACTCTTATCAGTTGCAATACTATACATTAAGACTTTTACCATTTTTGTTGATACAGCTTTTCAAAACAGTGAACTCTGCTGATTCAGAGACATCTGACAAGTGCCCAAAATGAAGTGACAGAAACTCATACACCAGACCAAGGAGGTGCCCAGCTCTGCTCTGTCTAACGCAACAGGTTCCTAAAACCCTCCAGCTCTCCCAAGCACCTTGAATAAAAGCAGAGGTAATTAATCTTGAATTTCTAGATTTTCCAGTCACTAGGAATGTATTTCAATGATTTACCTGACTTTTTTATCACAACAAGCACTGCTGACTCATTTTCTTTGCCCATTTCTACCAAACCTCATTCTCTGGAGACAAACTTTGCCTTATCTATACTGTCAGTGTAAAAGTCTAGCCTCACAGCAGATTCAGCATAAAAAACCACAGTGTAAGCTAGGTTTGAAGGAAATTCGAAGAAGGCAATATTCTTTTACTGGAAGTACCTCCAAAACTGTAAATTTAGAAGCATTACAAAAATGGCCTCAATATCAAAAGCAGTAATTATTGTACATATATCAAGTACACAATTTTTAATTTCTCTTCTAGCTCTCCATAGGAACCATGACATAATGACACTTAGCTCTGTCAAATTCCTTCTTCTGCCTTTATTCCGTTCCTCGTCTCAAATAAACTGAGTAACTAAATTATTAAAACACCAATTATTCCAATAAGCTTCCCTTACGCTAAAGATACAATAAGATATAAAAAGCTACGTTTCATGTACAATTAACACTCTATTAATGTTATCAGTTTTCAATGAAGTATGGCATCTAAAATTGATAATCTGGTCAATGAAGTACAGGGATAGTAATATACTATAAAAAAAATTAAAAATACTTGAAAGCTCATAGGTTAAAAAGAAAAATACTGATATTAAAGCTGAATATCATCAAGAACTATATGTACTCAATGGCAAAACTGCTAATATTTGTAATGCTAATTTGATGTGTCCTTCCTTGGTAAAGCAGAATGCAATGTAATCTATACCAAATATTCACCAATGCATGAACAAATCCAAAAAGTAAACCCAAAACACAAAAAAATACTGAAATATTTAAAAAAAAACCCCATACACGCTAATAGTTTCAGTTAGCATTAAGTCATCTTTGCCTGAATTATTTTAAGTTTGGAAAAATTTAAAAATCAACCAAAGTAGGTGCTGAGTAGTACATAAACAGTTCACAGAATAGTTCATCAGTAAATCTGAGGTGTGTGTAACAGCATAAAAATATTACCAACACAACACTCAAGCTACAAAGTTGGCACATGTACACTGTTTACTTACTTACAATTGGACAATCGATAAATATTTTTCCATTATATTGCAATACAAAATTCAAACCATATCAACATTTTGTTGAAGACATTAAATTAGCTTTCAGAAAACTGTTCCTCTCTCTCAGAGTATCAAATACCTTATTCTCACCACAATAATTCTTAGAGAATTTATGCAACTCATATAGCTCAATGGTCTAATTTCAAAAACTAATTATGCTACCTATATTTCAAAAAAATTAGTTGTACTAAAAAAGGTATTGGTCTACACTGGATTTTTTATTTAAAAATAGCAGGTAATCTTTTTTCTAGCATATCTCAGCATAGCACCATTACTTCTATACAAAAACAGCCACAACAATTTTCTTAAAAATCAACTCTCGTTTCCCTGCTAAATACATTTCCATAAATTTAAGTTTGCAAAAAACCAATACACTTTAAAAGTTCCTTTCAAACGATGCAACAAAATGAAGTTCTCTTCAGTCCATGAGCAGAAAGCAAAAAATAGACCAGAACAACCGTACCACCAAAGCACTCTTTGGAGGCTCATAACCAAAAACAGCTACCAATGACAGTCAACTGAAACAGCTGCCCTCATGGGCAAGTTACAAAGCGATTTGCCAAGGATGTAAAGGAGGTAAAAGCACACAAATATCATATGTGTCACTAGTGACAGCATAGTGTTCATATAGTCTGTAAAAGATCACAGATAAGATCACAGTATCTTTGCCAAAAATCACTTTTCTTTAAAACATTATATATTTATACCAAGACGTTTAGTGGAAAACTTGGTAATTCATCATTGGCAAGTTACTTACCTGAACGGAAAAAAAAAAATCTTTTCATCATCTTGTTCAGTGAACCAAGAAGGAGCTCTGACAACCAACCAAAATATTACTCATCCTGCTACAATTACAATGAATTCAAAAATTAAAGGCTTGGATAGAAAAAAGGCTTTCCTATAATCATGGACATTGGAAACAGAGAGGTCAAGTTGGTTTAAAATATTTAGCAAATCTTTCCTCCTTTCTTACCCAGAAGTGACAGTGGTATAAATTTTAAAAATGTTCTGACATGGTATTGTGCTATGTTTTTAATCAACAGATTCCAGCAAGACCAAGTATTATGTGCTATTGCTGCTTCATACTCTCAGTACCAGTGAGAGTACAGACTGCTGTGAAATAGAGGTTCTAACACATATTTACATCTTATCAGCTTTAGATCTACTCAGGTATTAACCTGAGTTAATTGTCCCTCAGTTTCTACTTCCAATACTATAAAAAAAATTACAAAGGGGATACAATATATATTATATGAAATATAATACTCTGTATTTCAAAAACTAATTGGTTTGCTCCATAAAGCTAAACCAATTTAGAATAAAGCTTTTTGTTGAAAAATACTGAAGAGGAACACAGAAACAACACCTACAGGCACAGACTTAGGATCCCTTATCTGTACCAGATCACCTTTTACCTTGATAGGAACAATACAGCTTCTTCAGAAGAAAAAAATCTGTTGATTTATAAAAGGCTAAAACTTTAAAGCTCCAGAATTTACTTCATTTTTTCTAAACTGTCCCTCTTCTGAGACACACTTTTTTTTTTGGTGAGGATATTCCTGAACATTATGGTAAATCAAAAATCTGATGGTATTTTTTGCATGTGCTCAATTCTTTAAGGTTTATGGTGGAGCAAGAATCTTCAAAGATCTTTAAGGCACTATGGTCTCATCTAGGCATCTGAAATAGGGAAAACTGTTTCTCACACTGTGTATTTTCTAGCCTCAGTCAAAATTTAGATGAGTGGGTACAAAGCATTGCCTTGTGTAGTTTCATGATACAGAAAGAGGGAACATCACAAATTAAGATCAGCCCTTAAAAACGAGAATAATAACGACTTCACAAATTCAGCCACAATCCAGATTACACAGAAAGGAATTCAACTCCATGAAACTACCTGAAGAGGAAACGCTAGACAATTACATCATCTGTAAGAGAAATATACAGATTAGCTGAGTTGGAAAAGACTGAACTTCTTGATTAAAAAAGACAATGATAATAAACACTGGTATTCAGTGCAGTTCAAACCAACAGCAGGCTGACCTGCTAAGAGACAGATGAGTACTGAATGACTCCCCAGGGCCAAGCAGCTTCATCATATAGGAATGGCACCATTCTGAACTGCAGCCTGGAGCCAATAGGTCCTAACTTGCCTTGTGCAGACTAATCATCCTCAAAACTGTATTTGTGGAATTTTCTCAGGCTCACATCATTGAATTTGGGACTCTCAGCACAGTATTTGAAGACAATGCAAGTGAACATTCTCTTCTCTCAAAAGACAACAAATACATTCTATCAGAAGCCTGCTTTAAACTCAGATACCTACAGCACACTAATCCAATATAAAAATAATACACACCAGAAATAAAACTCCCACAGCCAAGTATGGAAGCAGAAAACAACACCAAAGCTACTTACACATAATCCAGAGTAAGAGAAAATTGTCATACAGATCAAGAACAGAGGCTTTTTTCTAAGTGCTTAAGAAAACTAGCAAGACAACTATAGTCTTCACAGTCACAAAGAATGCAGATGGCACAATGTTTGTCCAGCTTACATTTATGGCCAGAATTAGAATTTTCCAGTTGTACAGTAGCGTCCCAAGATGAACTAACACATGCAGCTAACAGATAAGTTGTGCCTTCTGAGTCACAACTTTTGAGGAGACCCTACATTCTGAACACACAGCAGCTTAACCCAACATTTTATTTTCCCAAGGCAGGTCATGAGAAGAGAATAGATGTGCTAAATCTTTTGGCTGTTCACATGGTTTGACAATTACAGGGAAAAAAAAGACAACAAATAATGTTCCCACACTATTATAGTTCTGTGTCTCACCCCACAAGCTGGTGAAAATTCTTCAGGAGAAATACTTTTTTTTTTTCTCAAAGTTTACCACAAAGATGACAATACTTTTAAGCAAATAAAACTTTTAGAAGTGGACTTACATTTTTTTTGTTTGAAAGCATTCTTAAAAAGCAAAACATGCTCAAATTAAATTACTGCTAGATTCTACAAACTCTTGAAATTGGTGTTCAATACCAATTAATATCTGCTTTATATAGCTATGCATAGTAGTTGTATGTAGCCACTTTTAAAGAATAACAATAACAGTGACTCACCTATGAATTACATGGTGGTTTGCTTCGGGTTGGGGTTTTCTGCTACAGAAAACAGCAAACAATATATATATATTGAACTGACTGCCACTCTATTACTCCTTGCCCTTCTTCCTCCTTTCCCATTTTTTACTGGGTGAGGTGGAAAACGCAAAAGCAAGAGGGCAGAAAATACAGCTCTTACCTTTAATCCATAGAAGGTTAAAGACAGATCTATACTAGTATCTCTGACTCCAAAAAAATCAGTGCCTGAGGTTTCACCTGATTTTTTTTATTGCAATAATGCAGTATGTAAGTTCAAAAATGGCTATTAGGCTTACCACCTGTGGTAATTATTTTGGAAACACTATTCTTACAGATGGCAGCAAAACTGAACTTTACTATGATAAAGAAAACCCTTCACTTTTACTCTTGCTATAACTGCTACTGTCATCTTACAGCCAAAATTGTATTCGAGATATAAGCAACTTTAGAAAAAAATATGCTGTTCTACTTCGCACTAAACAACATCCATTGCAGACACACAGCAAAACTGTCATCTACTTCAAATACAGTAATACAGCATTTATAAAACTTCAGAATAAGCAGAATCTACACACTAACAGGAAACTAGTGCTCAGAACTTTTCAAAACAAACCAAAAATCCCCCTAAAACCCCCAAACAAAACCCCGCCACAGATCACTCCCAAACCTCAAAACAAATCCCCACTCCTAATTGTAGTCTTCTGTTCCACCTGCAAAATCATCCTACTTGCCTCATGGTCACACAGTAAATAGGCTGAAAGCAGAGACAAACACACAACCAGGAAGCCAGGGAGAAAGGAGAGAGAAAACCATACTGTGAAATTTCACTCTTGTGTAAGCACATATGTTAATATTTTACATTAAACTGGGAAATTACATCTTAAATAGATTAACATTTTTCATGGAGAATTACACAGTACTTAAAAAATAAATGTTTCTGTCTCTGTAACAAGTTAAAATGCAAAACTAGGTTTACCTTCAAAATCAAGAAACCAAGCTGACTAATCATACCGAGTCAGAAGCCATTTCAAGTACCTGCTTTCTATAACTGGAAAAGGCAGACTTCAGAGCTTTTAAATACATGTAGTAAAATGCAGTGGCAACAGTGAGACATGTAAGACTGGACTGCCATTGGTTTAAACATCATTTGGCACAAGAAACTGCTATAAGATTTTTTAATTACAGAGAACATGTTAAACTTCAGACATTTGTCAAAAAGTAATTAAGTATTTGTAGAAACAAAGTCAAAAAACCATCACATATTAGGCGTAAAATTTAGAAAACACATTCTACTTTTTAAATGCACCTAGCCCACAATTATTTATTTCTGGAATAAAATTCTAAGTATTTTAATGCAGAAAATGAGAGGCTTTATTCATTACGCAAAATGGGAAAATCTTTCCTCTAACAGTCCTATCTTACCTGTATCTTCAATGAATTGCACACATTTTTCAACAAACAGAGGTATTGGTTTCTCAGGTGTAACCAAATCCTGTAGGGGCATCCCAAAGTAATTACTTTCCCAGTTTCTACGGATTGGAGGATTGAATGTCTTAGTTTTCTTTTTCGGCTACAACAAAACAGAGTTATTTAAGTAATATTCAAGTAACATTTTAACAACTCATATTTCAATCATTCAGTAAACACAACCAGATCGTACATCTATCAGACATTAAAATTCCTTTACAGCAAATTGAATTAATAAAAATTAAATGTATTTTTAAAATTATAAAGTACTTAACTATAAAATAATTCTATATTAGATAAAAAGCACTCAACTTCTAAAAGTTTTGATCCTTTTTGTATTACGTTAGGAACAGGATTACCCAATACATCAGTAACTGAAAGACCACAGGAACAGAAATAAAACACCACTTGTTTATAGTGCTGTGACTTGTTTAGAGTCTTTCAGCACTGCTCACACAAACCACATCTGAACCACACCTCTTTGGAAATTGTCAAAATAAAACTCTGGAGTCATATCACCAAAAGAAAGTTAGTGTCTCCTGCATATATTTAAAGATACTAAATAATCTTTATATTGCAACTATACAAGAAACATGATGATGGAGAATGACTAACAAGCAATCAAGTCTTGAAGTTAAAGTTGCAGACACTCATGCTAAGCAAGAATGCTCTGTTACAGGCAAGGATTTTAGCCAAAAGGAGGTTTGCACACAATCAAATCTAAGATGGTGAGTTTCATAAGGAGTTTTCCTGGTTTTATTTTTTTTTCCACTGAGAAGGACTTTTATCAGTGAAACTGGTAAATCAGTCTAGGATGATTACAAGAATTATATTGTATCAGATACCACAATTCATCTCTGAATATTAATGAAAATATAAATTACATCAAAAATATTTATTTAGGCAATATCAAGTTCAGATGAGCAACAGTTAAAAGGGCCAAACTGAAGCTAAACAATGTATAAAATTCAGTGAAAATATCTTTGTCAAATGTTAAATGAAAGATCATTTTAGATATATATATTAAGGCAGTAAAGAAAGGAAAAACAATTTTTTCCCAAGGTGTTCAGTACACGTCTCTACTATCACAGAATAAATGAAGCAAGATATACTCAAGACTGTATATTTAAGATCAACAAGATAGAAAAAGGCTCTGTGTGTCTCTTGGAAAGCAGTCAGGTAAACAGAACAATAAACTAGGACTGTACAGAAATTTTATGAAAATTAAAATTATCATCTGTGTAGAATATCTGGACATAGTATGAAATACCGGACACGGTTACAAAATTGAAGTAAAGAATGCTCTTTTCTACTAATTGTCCTGCTTTTAGAAGACAGGTTGCAAGGGACTGCCATATCACATTTGAGACCATGAACACAGAAATGCAGAAAGGTTTCTTAGATTAACCCTTCACCTGAAAAGTTTAATTCCCAATTTGTAAAGTGAGAATTTGTCTAAAGAACTTAATGAAGTCTAAAGAATAAAAGAATAAAGTGAAAAAGGAAAGAAAACCCCAACCCTGAAGTCTTTTGCAAACTGGTCTAAAGGCAGAGTAGAAGAGATGATCACTGCAAGACTATTCCATAAACACAAATTTACAGTTTCACAAGGCAGTTACAACAATAAGTTTATCAGCTATTTCTCATTATATATCATTATGTATTTTGTATCTCTCCTGTTCAATATTTGTTTTCCTTTCGTTTGGGGTAGGTGAGTGCATAAACTCTCCACTGACAGCACAAATCACATCCTCCTGCAAATAACAATATCTACATGATCTTTGCAAAAAATACTTCTGCAAATTAAAAATAAAACTTTAAGGCTTTAAGAAAAACCAACATGCTATTTCCTGATTTTAGACTTCCATATTTTCCTGAAGTTATTGGTCCAGATTCCTTAAGTGGAGAACTTGTTCTGAACAAAAAGGTGTTCTGTGCAAAAGACCCGATCTTTGCCAAAAGACCAACTGACTTCAGGGAAAAAAAATTCGAGTCTTATTTCTAACATAAGTAAGTCTTAGCGGAAGTTTTTCTTTAATCCCTGTTCCCCAGTCTGAGAAAACAGCATTTTTTCTGATCCATCAGACACAGAATGGAACTTTTAGATTTGCTAGTCAAGACAATGACTACCATAATTTTTCTGTGTAAAATTAACTTTTAAAATATTTCTAATGAAACAATAAACATAAACTGTTAAACATTAAATTATTAATTTAGTTAAACAGCATCTGAGTAAGGTGAATCATTTCAAACTTCCTAGATTTTGGCAGTGAGATTATAATTTTGCCCCAGGTATTTTTAGTTCAATCAATCTTCCCAATACACCTACATCCCATTATGCAGCAGTCACGTAACACTGCATGCAGCAAGTACTAATCTAGGCACAGTCGAAACCAATTTTGTATGCTTCTCCTATATCATCATAAAACAAGGACTAAGAGGCACTAAGTTAAAGAAGACAAGAACCAGCACACTAAGTTTTGTTAGTTAAGCCTAGCAAAAAGCTCATTGTTCACATACCACTGTTTTCATGTTAGTAATTGCAACACGAGCCCAAGACCATAAAGTTGAAATCCTGAGTTCTCCTAGAGATCTGTAGGACTTGGTATAATTGATTGCTGCACTTATGTCGAGCTTTCAGCATGGCTTTCACCACTTGCTTCTTGCCAAAGACAACTTCTCTTCATACCCTAACAGAGGTTAATGCCAAACCTCCAACTGGATCCTTATGTATTTTGGCAGAAAAGCATTTTAACTCTGAGAATTCCAAATTTGCCTTGCATTACATTTATTTGGAACATTGCTTTATTTTGCAGTGCTTCAATCACCAAATACACGCTGCAAAAGATTAATGTAAAATATGGTAAACACAAAAACATATATTCTACCATGGTACAGGCACCCAAGTCTTGATTTCAAAACCATAAATATTATTACAAAGAATATTAACTTTAAAAAATATGTAAAGAATACTCAAGCTTAACCCTCTTGACTACAGGTACTAGGGAACCAGTTAAGCAGCACTGATCATCTAGAGAGAAACGAGGCTAAGACTTCAGCCAGCTGTGAGTCTTGAGTACAACACACTTAAATACAACCTTTTACAATTAACCTAGAAAACTAAAAACTGCCAAAATCCTATCAAGCCCCTTTATGGATGGGCTGCTTACTGTAGCAAGCCTTCTGTTCAAGACAGACTTCTTTTTCTCTCAGTCCTATCCCACCACAACTACCATTAATAATTTATTTATTAAAGAAGAAATTCAGCCACTTCTCTACCTCCAAAAGACTTCGCTACCACTTTTGATGGAAAGGAAATTTTCTGCCTGCTTCTTCTGCAGTCAACCCTAAGGTCATAGAGGGCAGTGTCAATATTTTCAGGACTAGTAAAATACTTCATAAAACCTCGCACTGTGAACAGCATTCATTTTATAGGATTAATAAAAGTATTTGTAATCCCTAATTCATAGTTAACTCTTCAGAAACTGTGTGATATATGAATAATGCAGATCATTGTCCCTAACATGCTCTTCCTTCCCTTCATGCCTTCTGCCATTTTTAGAATTCCAGTTCGTTACACTAGTTTAAATTACAAAGAAAGCATATGGCCCTAAATATGCATATTAAGAGTGCTAAACTTGAACAGACAAAACCTGGAAGTACAGATTCTGATACTTCCTATATTCCTCAGGAGACAAAAAAAAATTCACTGCACATCCCAGTCTGAAGTAGACAGTATTTTGGTAAATTAACCACTGAATTTACACAAGAACAGCTGAATAAAAATGTAAGTTGATCTCCCATTACTCCCATGTTTACCATAGTCTTACTAAAACTGAGATCAACACACATGGGTTCTATGGTTCCTCATCTTATTTCCATAATAGTTTTAACATAAAATTTCATACAGTTTTGAAATTATAATGGCAGCAAGCAAGTTTAGGCATAGAGAAATAGATGACAAACGTACTGCTTCATGTTCTAAGAAGTCAGAGTAAAATATGCGAGAATTCATCAAGATGCTAGTGGATTTTTCTTCCTGAAATACTGAGAAAAGTTTTCAGATTTATTTAAAGTAAAAAGCATCTTATAATCATCTTGGTATAAAGGAAAATGGAAAGAAGCAATTCATGAACTTCTTTGGAAGTAACGAGTGTTGTCTGCAAACAGGGTTACAAGGCAGACTGTTTTAAAACACCGTTTCTCAGATTTAATTTTACAACACAGGTAGAAACTCCATTCACAAAAAAAAAAAAAAAAAAAATCAGACCTTGAATAACAAAACTATCGGCCATTGGCCAAAGAACTTAAATAGTGAAACTTTTTCAGATTTCAAAAATGGCATGCCAAAGAATTATCACTAAACACTTAATTTACGATATTGCTTACAAGATCTCTCTAGTTAGGATTTGTTTTCAGAAGTACTTAAAAAATTCAAGATAAGGCTCTGCCTTTCCCATTGCAAAAATTTATTCAGGATATTTGCTGTTCTTGATATGTTGTGGAGAAAAAAAAAAACCTAAACAACTATACTCTCTCCATAAGAGGTGAAAAAAATATAGCCTCAATTAGACACTGAACATATCTCAAAGTGTTCACAAAGATAAGAGCTCTAAAGTAGGTGACTAAAGTTTTAACACTCATTAATTCCATCATAAAAACAAGGCTATTATTGTCACTGTATGGAATAGCTATGGGTTCCTACATCAGGCAGGCTTCCTGCTGAAGAGGAAATTACTGAATTACAACAAAGGTCAGAAATAACTTGCTATTATTTCATGGTAATAATAATAATAAATCATCGATAATAATTGACAAATAGTTTTTAAAAATATTTACGTCAGCCTTGTTTACAAGGTGAGAACAATGGAAAGCCAAGGACTAGTGTGGTTTGGGCTTTATATTAATGCATAAAATGCATCAGTTGCAGTTTTAAGGTTATTGAAGCAGTTCCTGCTATCTAAGATATTAGAAGGCTTTCTTCAGCAACATCTTTTTCCTCTAGCAATCTTCACTTTCTTGACCTGAAATTTTCCATAATTTCTGTTGTTTTGTATCTCCAAACTCATTAAGTTAAATTAATGACAAAAATAATTTATGATACAGCTTGAAAGCCTTCTGCTTTTCATGTGTACCAACACCAAAAATGTTTACACTAGACGTTAATATTAAAAATTCTAATTGAGACAAGCATCTACTTGTAATTCCCACTTCCAGTTTTTGATAAAAACACGTAGATGAATGAAGGAAATAACCAAACATAGAAGACATGCCAACGTAGGGGAGAATTCACTCCACAAAATGCTTTTTTTTTGCTATTTTGTTTAACAGTAGAAAGGACAAGGTGCTTTTAACCTAAGAGAAACTTTAAAGAAGTTCTGTAGGTGAAGAAAAAAGGCCACTACGGTTTAACAAATATTAGCACACAACATGCACTTCAAATATTGAACAACATACACTTGAAATTTTTCAAGCTCAGTGTGCACACAGCTACACATGAATGTGGTTAAAAAGTCCAGCGATTCAAGCCAGTCTGCTTGCTTTCTTCTCCTGCATATTTGTCTTCATATTTATGCTCACCAGAAAAAGCTCAACAGTCCACTTGTTAATAGCACATGCAAGGCTGTATCATAAATTATTCAGAACATTTAGATATGTGCTAATAAAATAAAATAGGATAAAGGTGGGTCTATTACACATTAGACTACACTGACTCAGCTTTTTCCACTTTTTCTGTTCTAGAGGCGAAGACAGAACCATCTGTTGGTTTTACCAATCTGGATTTTACTAAGGCAGTTAGTGATGGCATATAGGAAACTACAGTGACAACTGGAGGAGCAGAAAAAAGATGATATTCAGCAACAAAAACGACAAAATCATAGAGTAACAGAAAAACCCTGCACTGGAATGCACAACTAGTAAAACTTTTGCTCTGTAACGTGCCTGTAGCACATGCTGTAATGCACAGGTACTATAATTGTGGGCATGTACAATAAACCACCTGAACTGTGCAGTATGGAGTCATTACCTGGAAATTATCAAGGACAATTGCAATTGGCAATTATCAGGCCAAAGGTACCTAAAGTGACAGTAACTGTAGGTAAGCAAAGGTTGAGTGCAATAGCACAATTGTGTCAGGTAGTAATTTCTTGTAGATATCAGCAAATACTGTGTCACTGTTATGACATTGCTTGCAATACTATGCACAATTTCAGTCATCCTCATTGAAAAACAGAGGTTCAGAGGAAAATCCTAATTTTTTTTTTTTTTTTAATCTTCTAAAACTCTGGCCAAGAAGTAGCCATCTTCTCTCCACCAGTGACCAGTCAGAAAAAGAAACATTTCAGAAGAACGGTTACAATAAGTAAGGGTGAAAACTAGGAATTGCAAGACTCGTCACCAATAAAGAGGAAATAGGAAAGGAAAACGAAAGCTCTGGATGAGTTTTTCATAGTAAGAACGAGGGGAAAAAACTTTTCAGAGTAATTATTTCTGTGATAATTGAAAGAAGAGCTCAAGGACGATTCTCTTCCAGTTCTGACTACCAGTATACTGAAACAAGATCTAATAACACTAGCACAGTGTTGGGACAAAAATAATAGGCAAATAATTCAGACCAAAGCACGTTTGCTTAACTGGTCTGAGTTTTAAATTGTTTCTTTTGGTAATAAGAAACATTACTTGCTTGCCACAGGTTTGCCGTTGCTATACTTTCCACAGTAAAGCATTTTAATTTATGCTTCCAAATAGCAACAAGTAGCACAATTCTGAGTATTTACTTCTGCCTTTAATAACATGCGTCCACAATAGATTTTTAAAGTTTGATACATATGTGTTAGCCAAACTACAGCAGGTAATTTTCCTGCTCTACTGTTTGTCAAACCTTGCTTTCACCTTCCTACTCACCCAACTCTAGCCTTTTTCCTTTCAGTTCTTTTACATGAACCCTACAATCACTCCAGATACATTCTCTGCCTCCCTATATCTGTCCTAGTGCCCATATTTTTATGTAATTTTATTCTGAGTTGGGACACTTTGGAACTGAAAGAATCAGGACAGAATGAGCATCCTTCAGCACAGTCATGTCTCTCCTGCAACACCTTACAAAAAACCCACCCAGAAACACCATATCTCAAACAAACAAAAATGCAAGGACTATCCAGAATGTTACATCCTACTTTTTTAAAAACAATCTTTGAAAAAGACAATTAGGAGTTCAGACGTTAAAATTCAAGTTTTTCCAAACAAATTCATTTTGTTCATAAGATTTCTGAATTTCAGAATCACTATAATTAAAGCAAGAATAGTTACACATGCATCCTATTTTCCCATGACATAGAGCTGAACATTTCAGAAAGAGTATCAGTTAGAGATTTAAGAAAGTCAGAAAGAAGTACACAAGTTCTATTTACCTCTTTCACATTCAAGGGGTGAAAGCTCTCAAAAAAACCCAGCAAGCAATCTGTAAATAGTGGTGCACTAACATCTCTCACATGGACCAAATAACACTTGACAAGGACAATATGATTTCAGTAATTTTTGCGTTTCCGTAACAAAGGACTGCTAGTTGCTCATCCAAAACAACACAGTAAAACATGCTGAAAAAGTTCCAAAAGTAAAAAAACTTCATCTCTTCTGAAATAAAATTAACTGTTAAGAAATCCAAAGAAACAGAAAATGAACTAGAATGACTCATTTAAACTCGCTGCAACTTCATTCAAGTCAACAGAGAAGTCACTACTTATCAAAAGCACTGAGCACTCAAGACACTTTGAAAACTTGCAAGCATTTGAGCTATAAAATTAAATTTGTTTCCTCAATTACAGTAATTTCCACGATTATTAAAAGTTTTCACTAATCTAGCAGTAGCAGCTTTGCTACTTGTGAGTAAAATACAACCTCCCCCTCACAAAAAAAAATTCACATAACCCACAAACCAAAGCAAAACTAACCAACCAAAACTTAAAAAAATTCTACTCTTCAGGAAACTTATCCACTACAAAAATTAAAAGAGCCAGAAACTTCCAATTTAGGCTTCTCCTCAAAAGGCCAAAACCAAAAGTGGAGGCTTTGGTAGAGCCATCAGCAGGTTTCCTGACACAATTTCAAGAAGACCCCACTATAGTAATCTACTCAGTTTAATACCTAAATATTCAATTCACAGTAACTTGCTCTCAACTCAGCACAGCTGGGACAGCAGAAACATCATGCAACTACTTTTTGATTTCTATGTAGAAAGATAATTTCAAGAAAAAGGAGTCCAGAAGTTGGACTCAATGATCTTCATGGGTTCCTTTCAACTCAGGATATTCAATGATTCTGTGAAAAGCATATAAATTGTTTTTTTAAAAATCTAAGTTTCTCCAAAAGAATAACTTCAAAGTATTTTTAACATATGATTTTATACCCACAAGACATCATTATCCATGCTTATAAGTAAGCCTTAAGAAAATTTAGTGGCCTTTAAATCAGTCATGTGTAATTCAAATCACAGCCGCATACCAGGAAGAATATTATCTACTAGTTAAATTTAACTATGCTCTACTTTAACAAAACTTATTTCTGCTATTCCAGCACCATCAGATTTAAGCTTAAAAAGTGACATTTTAAAAATGCTACAAAAGATAATATTAAAAACGTCAGATTATTTTGAGACAAGAAAGAAAATATCTAACTGATCAAGAACACTCTTGATTTCATGTCAAAACTATACCTAACACAGGGACTGCTGACCTAAAATTGAAATCTAAATCATAAAGGATGTACATCTAGAACCCACACCACAAAATCATCCTGATGATACAACTTTTCAAACAGCCAGCCAAAAAAAAAGTAATTCTCAAGCATGAAGAGGAAACATTTTTCAAGTAAACTGCAACATTATTATTCTCCCTTTACTTCTCTATTTTGTTCCCTTTATTCTGCTTGTATAGAAAACCGTAAAGGTAGTACAACTTTCAACTTGATTACCTGTTTGCCCACACTAGGAAAATGCATCAGTCAGTAGAACTACTACATAAAGTTTACTTCTTATGCACTTGTTCTAGCGTTCCAGGTAGACAGCTAAGAATTAAAAAGAAATCACTCCTTTCATTCACCAGCCCTAAACCTCATAGCAACAGCAAAAATTGCAACAACTCAAAGAACCAGTTCTACTCAAGATCTCACAAAGCAGCTTTTTCCTTAAAAATAAAACACCACCTTATTCAAATGGAAGGAAGCCTCCACGTGTAAGTAGAAATGAAGGTAACTGACATTTACTGAATAGCTGATAAGGTAGACAAAC
The DNA here is from genome assembly GCA_037013685.1 of Acridotheres tristis. Lineage (NCBI taxonomy): Eukaryota > Metazoa > Chordata > Aves > Passeriformes > Sturnidae > Acridotheres > Acridotheres tristis. The sequence goes on from CM072891.1 coordinate 91,128, forward strand.
CATCTCATTCCTTAAGTTTTGCTAGTTTCAAGCAACTTAATAGGAACTAAGACAAAAAAAATCAAACAAATATAGTTTGAAAATTTTAAAGCACTTGTTTCAAAATAGGGTGCAACTCTTGCATATTTTGTCTCTTCACATTTTACAATGCACCAGAAGTTGTAAATGAAATTTAAATTAATTGACTTACCTTCTTATCTTCTTTTACTTTGTGGGGTTTCTTTTTCATTTTTTTGTCATCCAATTCTTGATCCGAGGTAATAGCAGGATTATCTATGCCACCCTTCCATGTTTCAACAGGTGAAAGAAGTGGGTCTTCCTCACTTCCACGATGTCTTCCTTTTCTTTTAGTTTTAGAGGTGGTAAAAGCCTCATCATCACTTGCATCTGAATGTGTTCTTCTATAGTAAGACTTGGCTTTACTGAACAATGTCTTAGACTTGTACTTGTATTTTGAAGGCCTTCTTTCCCCATGACTTTTGGATACTCTATCAGAAAACCCATTTTCTTCCTCACCTTGGGTATTTATAACAATTGAATTTCGAACTTTAATAACACGATTCTGACTATCCTCTGGAACCGCATAGATATCATCTGCAAAGCCTTTATGTTTGTAAATCGTGTCAATAGGTTCAGCATAGTTGTCAGATTGGTCTGTATCTTCCGGTGGCGCTGCAGGCATTCGAGAAGGCTGTTTCCGGGGGTTTTTGCCAATACCTGCCTCAATTGTTTTCAGAAGGTTAGGATCCAGTTTTTTTACATTTGTTCTTGGAACAAGTGGTTTCGGTTTTATTGGAGGAGGCACTTTATGGTTGCGTTCATGGTCATGACAATTGACTGGTGTACTGTGAATAGGATACTCGTTACCTTCCAAATCCAGTCGGTACTTTGAACGATCACTGGGTGCTGGGAGTAACCTGACATCATCACCAATTGGACTGTACGGTGGTGGTCCTTCAGCATCATCCTCTGAATCTGGGTAATTATAGTCAAGGGAACCTCCTCTCGGAGATCTTGGAAAAACATCTTCACTTGTATGTGTTGATTCCCTTGTGCTGTCCGACATGTAGGAACTTTCAATCATGTTTTTCTTCTCTAATACATCACTGAAGAACAGTGTGAAAACCTCCGTTTGACGATGATACTGAGATAATGAATATAAAGCTGTAAACTTAGCACTAATTTCTGTTGCTATGTGTTCTCCTTCAGTCATGAGTTCCTTGATTGCTTCATTCTCAAAAAAGTCTGCCTGGCTATCAGTAACAGCCACCAGTTGGACAGGAATTGTATCCTGAACTTCAGAAAGAAATGCCCGAAGCATTCCCATGGATGCCTTTCGCTTTGCAGAATAGACCAGTATATATCCATGAACAAGTTCATCTTTCCTTACACCGATTGACGAATGATATGATAATATTGTTATCTGTATTCGACGTCTCTTTTCACCTATTATTTTATCAAGCATTAAAGAATTATTATGGCCAGCCTGAGCAGCACTACAGGAGTGAGATTCAAGGAAAGGTGAAAGAATAAGATCCACACTGAATGGATCGCCACACATGGCACACATGACAATCCTTAAGTCAGCTTCTGACAGATCTTTAATGGTGGGAACTGGACTCACAACATCAAAATTGTGTTTAACTGCTTCCAATACTCCCCTCAGAGCTTGTTTTATTTGGGCCTCATTAAACTTGCGTGGGTATGTACCAGCAGGCACATCTACAAAAGGACACTGTAACTTGTTAGCCAATTGCTGTCCCTGATGTCTCAGAATAGGTAAATTCTTGCTAACACTGTCCCTCTGGTTAGCCAATATTAACGTAAATGAAAGATTAGCCATATACTTGTCTCTCCTTATCTGAGATGCTTCAGCCCTTATTTTTGCAATGCACTCCCCAATAAAAGTCAGTGATTCAATAGAGTTAAACACGCAGAAACAACCATGTGGTTTGAAGGCGGAGGTCCACAACTGAGCCAGCAAGTACGGGGATTTGGCATCAACTGGCCTAAGATCTAGTTCATATATTTTTCCATCTAATGCATATTCATCATCAGTGGATTGTGTCCGAATTTCATTTGCCAATTCTTGTGCAAGGCCATCTTTGCCCAAAATAAAAAGATTGATTTTATCAATATTGGCACTATCATGGTATAAATTTGAGCGTCCGTGGTCCAGTTGCAGAAGACTGTTGGCAAGCAACTCTTCTACTTTTATGTCCATGCAATTTTGGCCACTGAGACAAGTTTCTTTAGTTGGGTGATAAACAAATCCTATGTGTTTGAGCAGAAGAGATTCTCTATCAGGTGCAAGTTTCTGTAAAGCTTTGTATCTAGGTTCTTCACTCAGAACTGCATGAATTTCACTCATTTTATCTGTACTTGGTGTTGCATTAAGATCCAGATCATAAAATAGTTCTGAATGTTCAAAAAGCATTTCCTGAAACTCCTCTTTGGCTTTTTCAACAATCTCCCTCTGATGCCTACCATACACTTCCTTACTATCTGCATCAGTGATGTATTTGAATGCTTCGTCCTCCACCACAAAACATATAACTTCTTCCCATGGCTGTCCGGGTGAAATGAATTGGATTTTCTCAAGAGTTTTTTTGAATTTCTCTTTCATTTCAACCCTCCTTTTTTCAGATATAAGATGCTGCACATGGTTTTGATAAACTTTTTCTGCTTCTAGGGTATTGAGAAGGTCAAATGGAATCCTTCTGTCATTCACTTTATCTATGTGGTCAGTTTCATCCCAGGGTGTTTTTTCAAGCACTACAAAACAGGACTGGAAGTCAGGCCTTTTCTCCATAACCTTCAAGGCTTCTGACCAGCTCAAATGTTCAATCTCGTCAAGATTTGACAGAAGAGTATTAAGAGCTCTTGGCAATGCATTAATGTACTCTTCTTTTCTCTTTCTAATATGTTCCTGTTTAAGTTGCTCTATGTGTTTTGAAAATGTATTTTTGGCCTTTTTTGTTCCTTCCAAATTTATGTACTCTTCATAATCAGGATGGTTTTTCAGTTTGTTACTAACAGTTTTCCAAGTTGCGTGATAGTCTCTCACAGTTTGGACAAGTTTTTCAAATTTATCTGTTGCCGTAACAACTAACTGTCTTTGAGTTTTATAGGCATCCAGATAGGGGATTATTTTAGGTTTACCACGAGTTTTATCCATCATTTGTACCAGTGCAGTAAAACATGTTTCAACATTGACATTGAATCTTGCTGATGTTTCCACAACTACAAGGTTCTTCTTATTTGAAGCAAAGGCCTGAACCTCTCGCAGATAATGATCCACACATTCATCACATTTTGTTGCCGCTATTATTATGGGTTTTTTAGATTTTGAGAGCTGGATATAAAGATTATTCACAAATTTAAGTTGATCATCGAATTTCCTATTGCATCCTTGGCTTACATCAATGCACAATAAAAACCCATCTATGTTTAATTTCCCTTCAGGCATTTGTTTTTGCTCAAAGTCTTGCTCCAAGCCTAGCTGATCTGTGCAAATGTACATTAGTTTTTCTGCGGATTGCAGTTTGGAGGCAGCTGCACGTTTAATGTACGGTTGTAAATTTGTACTTCGATGAGGCAAGAAAGTCTGATCATCAATGAACTCAGTCTGTTCAATTACATGAATTCTGCACTCGATTCCTTCCTCACCACTTTGTGTTACGTCACCCCAGTACAAAAAGTGATCATTGTTAACAACTCTTCCTCCAAAGTCAATTGTGCTAAGCACAGAGGTATGCTCAGGATAATATTCATCTGCTTTTGAACGAACGAATCTATTGCACAAACATGACTTTCCGACTCCACAATTACCTTTATCCTTTTCAGTTCCAGACAGTCCAACAACACTAACAGCATAAGATGGGGGGCGTGGCTCTTTGTTTTTTGCCATCATAACTTTCCTCTCATTCTTTTGCAATTATCAAGGTAACTGTATGTGGTTTTCATTCTGGAAAGGGCTCCTACAAATTTGAATTGTATATCCAGGGTTCCAGAAATCGCCTTCAGTTGTTCCTGCTTCAGCTTGTGATTAAGAGAACCTCAGATAACCAGGACGAGGAGCATCATCTTCCTAAAGAATACAGAGAAAAAAAAATTAAGATTGCAGGTATTTCTTTTTAATATTCATGAGGGAAAAGAGATTTAAGAAGCATTCTTGCTTGATCACTCCGATTTTCTGTGTATATGAAAATTCTACAACTGAGAATGAGATCATAAATTCATAATTCAGTAATGCTAATGCTATTTATGCTACAAATTTTAAAATCAACAGATTTAAGGTACAGTTTAGTAGTAGTTTGTCAGCTGTTTTGATTGCTGAGCAGCACACTTTAAAAAAAAAGAAAACCAACACCCAAAGCCCCAAATTACTGTTCTCCTCCATAGCTTACAAATACTGGGCACTAAAAAGCAAAAATACAACATAAAAACCCAACCCAATATCCATGCACTTCTATTCACACTCGCAGTTTCACTAGACATCATGCTCATCTGCATGAATAACATTACTTTTATGGGCATTTGAAGGCTTGAGCTTAGGCTGCAGTAAAGAAAATTTCAAAATAAGTAGCTGTAAAAGCAGGCAGTTGGCCACATGCCTCAGTTGCTCCCTACCTGCAGAAGTAGACTACTTGTTTTGTATACTAACAGTAAACTGCTTTTAAGGAAATGTTTTGAACCTGAATTCTACAGAAAAACACAAACATCATACAAATACTAAGAGTAGGACTTATGTACCGATTTTAAGATTACAATGTTGTTTTATTCCTTCTGTCTCTATGAGAAAATCAAACTTTTATTAACTGGAAACAAAAACTACTATATCTACATTCAGAGTTTCACAGAATCACTACAAGGTTCCAGCGCCTTTATTGCAGCTGTCATCAAGTGTAATAACTACCACTAAGTCTCAGTTATTAATCAGAAGACTTTGCTTGCATGCATACTGCAAATGGCAATGCATTTTCTGGTTTTGAATCAATTACGAGGAAGACAGAAAAAATTGAATACCCAAATGACTGGTCCCAGCAGATTGTGACAAAGTGGCATGAAATCTACTTGGGGGCCAGTAACCAGCAGTGCACTCCACAGGGCAGTACTGGGTCCAATACTGCTCAATATCTTTATTAATAAACTTGGATGATGGGGGAGAATGTCTCCTCAGCAAGTCTGCTGACGACAAAATTAAGAGGAGCAAATGATACAGCCCTGCATGCAGGGAGGAATGTACCCATATATATGCTGGAGCTGGCTGCCTGAAGAACAGCTGTCCAGAAGGGGACCTGGGGCTCCAGTGCACATGAACACAACCCTGTGGTGTGTACCTCTGGCAAACTAGGCTAAGAGTAGCCTGGGCAGCATTAGACAAAGTACTGCCAGCAGGTCAAGGCGGGTGAACCTTGCCCTCTTTGCAGCACTGGTAAGGCCACACTTGATGCAGTATCCACAGTACAGGAGAAATACAGAACTACAGGAGAGTGCAGCAAGGGGTTAAAGCACCACAGCATCCTTCATTTAAGGAAACGTTAGGAGAACAAGGACTGTTCAGCCTGGCAAAGAGAAGACTCAGGGAAGATATCATCAGTGCGTGCAAATATTTGGAGGAAAGGTGCAAAGAAAGCAAAGCCAGATTCTCTCAAGTGGGGCCCAGGGACAGGACAGGAGGCAATGGGCACAGACTAAAATACAGAAGATGCCATATGAACATCAGGAAACACCTTTTTTTTATTATGAGGGTGACTGAGCGCTGGCCTGGTTTGCCCAGAGAAGCTGTAAAGGCTCCTGCACTAAAAGTATTCAAGAGACACTTGGACAGACCGGGGCAATCTGTGTTAGGCAACCCTGCCTGAGCAGGGAGGCTGAACAAGATGGTTTCTTCTAACCTACACTGTTCTACCCTTGTGAAAATATTTTGATAAAAATACTTCTCATTTCCTTGGTAAAAAGACAACTATTACATGGCACTATAAATACGTACTTAACATATTTGCTTTTACATTTGTGGAGTACAAACTAACAACACAAATCTCAAGTATCTCTGAGTATAACAAGCATCAATACTGAAATTTTAGTATTACATACTTTGTCCTTCTTAGCAATAATTAACAAACCAAAATAGAAAATACAAACAAAATACATAAAACCATCTGTTAGTTATAGAAATCATAGAAAACGAAAGTACTTTTTTAGGAAGAAAGTATCAACTTCATTACTAAATGAAGAGGAACGCCTAATTTTTATACTCAAGAGCTTTTATATTGCAAAAACCGAAACTTTTATGCCAGATTTTAGAATTCTTTTTCGGTTAAATCAGATTACTCAAAGACTCATTCAGAAAGACAACTTGTATTTTAAATTTTGCTTTTCACTGCTTCCACTGTGTTTATTATATTCTTAAAACACAGAATTTGGACCTAACAGAAAATGGCTCCAGGAATAAAAATACTTAGCAAAAATAGCCTCCTTTACAAGCAGTATTTTTATTACTACAAATAAACCCAGTGTTTTCCTTCTAAAGCAAAGCTTATCATAGTAGCATCATTCAAACTGTTATAATGAGAAATTTAGTCAGCACTTTCACTATAAAATGTTTTCTGTTTGCCACAGCACAATACAGATTTCATGTGGACTAAACCAGAACACAAAAATCTTCATCCACAGGATTACTTCATTTCATCAGGAAGACACTGTCAATTTGCAATTAGTTTATAAGAAACAATCAATACTTTCAGAAACCCTACATCCTCAGTAGTAAAGGTTGTTCCTCCTCCATCTACAAAATGTTTTGTTAAATCAATACATTTTTAAGGGAGTAAGTACAAAGAGTAAGGTGAAAGGGGACACTGACAAAGGGAGAACACATCAGTTTCTCATTAAAGTTCTGACATGAGAGATTTTAGTCATAGTAGAAGCTGAATCCCTTAAGATATTTAAAACCAGTGTGGGGTTGGTTTTTTTTAAATACACTTCTTACTTTGCACTGATTGTACAAAGTCAAAGAATGAAATCTATGTTAATTAAGTAATAAAACTGGTTAAAATCTTACATAATAATGGCTTCACATTTAATATGCAATCATCATTAAACTGTTCTCCAAATGGAAGATTTTCCATTTCACTGTACCACTAATGCAAATTTACTTGATTGTTTTGTGCTGTTCTAAACCATGCATACCAGAAATTTTTCAAGATAGTTCCATTATCTTAGTTCAATCTGCCTAATTCAATTATAACAAACTTTAAACACTACAATTCATCTAACCCTCCACCCCACCTTTGCTACAGATTCAAAGGAGGGGTTGTTTGATTTTCCCAAATAATTTCAATCTTAGGATTGAAAATAATACACCTACGTTTAAACAGAAAATTTTGAGGCACTGAGAAGATACAAAGTGTCTGACCTCACTGCAGGAAGAATCTCTGACTATCTTCAGATTCACTGTAGGACCTTGTCTCTACTGACTTTAAGATTTCCAAGCGTAGTTATAAAGAAAATAAGGTAGCAGCTTGTACTTATTTACCCACCTTCACCCTTAAACACATTATAAAGGCCTAAAGCCCAAACTTACCCTTAGGAAAAAGAGGTGCAAAGCAAGATGACTACCCTGCTGTGATCTTCCTGCAGTAATGTCACACATTTAAACAGTGCCCTTCAGTAAGTCCTTCCCTGAGGGATCTGAAAACAAAAAATAAGAACCATTAAAAGTTTCAAGTTTATGAAGGAAGAAGCAGCAATCACAGAAGGTGCAACACTTCACCTATGCATGAGGATTGTTATCTTCATTTTAAACCCATAAACAAAACTCAAGCTAGTCTTTGTCTAAATTTGGAGGTTTTAAATCCTGTAAGCACACCTCTTAATATTTGAGAGAAAGCAGAGCTCTTAAGTGATTGTGATTTGAATTTCAACTCGATACTTCAACAACACCTAGGCTGCAGAAGCCTGTTCTGAAAAAATTAACGTAGTTTCTCAGGTAACGTATAAAATATCAGCTATATCACTGATCACTTGCAGAATAATTTGGAACAGAGTATTTAGAACATAGCTTTGCAAGATGAAATTGGTATAGTCTTAAGTACAAAATATACAAAACAAATGTACATCTATGTATACATATTCTATTAATAAGGTATAGTCTACCTCAAAACTCTTTTACCTGTAGTATACCACTTCTAAAGTGGACTCAAATTTTGACAAATTAGAAATTGAAAGTATAATTATATTTGAAGATTTTTATTTCTCAACTAGGGTACAAATTATTAATATGACCCTTTTAAGTGCTGGTCTCACTGCAGGGATGCTACTATAAAGTAATCAAAAACAGAACTGTCTTTCATTGTTCTTCCCTTTTCATCCACACAAAACCCAGACTTTGTCAGGCCAGTGATCCATACATTATGATGCAGAACAGGAAAGGAACTTGAGGCACTTGCACTGGAATATTATGTAAGCCATTTTTAACTAAGGAAAGGTATCATTGTTAAGCAAGATGCAGCACCATGCTGTACATATGCTAAACACTACATCAAAACAGAGCTTTTTCTTGCTTTGACATTTACAATTACATTCTTAATAATTTCACTTTGCTCTAGTAAATTTTCTTTTGGACAAAAAAGATTTGGCAATACTGATAAACAATACACCAATACCACAACAGTAACTAATCTTGTGATACCAAACAACACCAAAATCAATAGACAGCAGTCTATCAGTCCTGCACTAAGCCTGGCTGAGCTTCAGTGCTAAATTCTATCACTTGATAGAGGAGATAGATGGTAGGTCCTGCTCCCCGCCCTTATCTCCAAGCTGTGGCACTCCTCTACATCCAAAGCTAGCTGAGCAGAACAGATACTTGCTCATGAGGAAAAAGACAATGGGACTCTGAAGAACTCAGAATATGTGGAAGAGTAGACAAACTGAAAAAAAAGTGGTGCCGCTTGCAAGAATGCATCTGAGGCTTGAGGGACACTGCCACAAGAGAAAGCTCAAAGACAAGCCCCCACAACACCAGTCAGAAACATTAAGAGGCCAGAGAAAGCCCTATTTACAAAGAGATGTTTCCCAAAGTCTTCCAACCTGAATTCTAAACACTAGAATACAATGTCATTTTAATAGCAAGTAATAAATGCTTGAAGAGTTAATCATCTATCACATTAAGTAATTGTGGCTGCACAGGAACTTGTAGATGAGTCCACAGTCAAGAAAATCACTTACAAATAAATACTCTTGAGTATTTCTCAATACACTCCAAAATTGCTTGCTAAACCTAAAAATGTTTTAAGCCCAACATGGCTAAAGCAAAAATGTTGCCTGAAAGAATCCACAATTGCTTATGACCGTCAACTATTAACCAGCTGCCAACAGGGAAAATGAAGAGTGTTTTCCACAAGTTCTTTACTCACTCTGTGTGTTGTCTAGACACAACAGTTTATGGATTGGTATTTTCTGGGGTTAGTTTCAATCAGCATAGTCTTGCAAGTGTGTTTGTTAAATTACCTGACCAAGCAAAAAGAAGCACATGTGAATAAGAGGTCCATCACAGCCTAGTCTGCTTTACAAGGTATATGAATACAACAACAGAAACTTACTGTAACCTCTGCAGCAGATCAGCAAGTAAATTTAAACACATTAGGTATCACTGAAATGGTTCTGACAATGAGTTTGAAAGTGTTGTGCAATCAGTATACACAGAACATGACTCCAAGAAAGTTACAGCTCTGGATTCAAGTTAGTACTGACACCAAGTTTTTATAGCAAGTCATTCCTCATACTTTTTTGAGAACCAAAACTTGGCATTGGAAAATATTTACTACAGTACCCAACGTCCGAGATCTATTAGCACAACAGTAATTATAGCCCTACCCAAAAGAGAATAAGAATTCAACTGTTTTGCTAACAACCAGTGAAAAAAAAAAAAATTGATGCACCTTAACATAATGTTGCCATTGCTCCTTGAGTATTTACCAAGAGTTATCTTTTTCACTCAAGCAAGCCAAAGAAAACTTCCCTTTACGAGAAAATATTTTTTAGAAATGAAACCAGAGTACACCAATGTCACCTTATCAACAATTTCAAACCACCTAAGTCTGTTGAGGTCCTAACACTTAATGTGTCCCGTCTACTTTACAAACACACCAATATTCTTGCCTTCACAACTACTGGTAACCTTAATTAACCATACTTAAAATCTTATTTATAAATAATGGTAAATACAACAATTACCCAAGTATCAGCCAACATGAAAAAAAAAAGCATTATTCAAATTGCTTATGAGAAGGTAAGCTCAACCAAGCAACAGCAAGACAGTAAGCAACAAAAGTGATCCTCTGGCTGAAAAGAAATTCAGTTGAAGTGGTATGCTGATTAATCATGCTAGGGAAATGAAGGATGAGAATGGATGACTCCAACTGCTGTTCATTTCAGATTTGGTTAGTATGACGGCCAACTACAATCCCTAAAGGAGTTCTGTAGCCTAGATAATTCTCTCCATACAAAAGCAAAGTAATCAATGTATTAAAAAACAGAGAGGAACCCCTACTGCCCAACTTAAGATTATAAGGCAACGAAAAACTGTGTTTAAAAACAGGAGCTCAAAGCTTAGTTCCTACTAAGCTCAATAAATGTCTTCTATTAATAATGATACACTGAAGACTGCCTGTGTATGACTCAAAATTAAATCAGAGCCTAAATATTATTCCTGAATTCAAAACATCATTCTTTAGGTGGAATCTAGAAGTCCCAGGGCATATATTATCATTATTGCTCTCCACAAAAAAAGAAAAAACAAACAAGAGAAAAACCAAACCGACCTACATAAATTAAATCAAGGTACGATAAAAAGGTAAACTGCAAAGGTTCAAATTACCAGCACAGCAGTATTCTGAACTTAGGCCTCTCAAGTTACAGATCTTCAGATTTTTGAATATCTGAAAGCATTCAATATAGTTTCAAAGCCTGTATTTCAACAGGGAAGGAAAGTGCAAGTTTACAGAAGTAATATATTCTTAATTCTTTTTGCATACGATAAGCTCCAACCAAAAACACGCAGAGTGGTCAGAGAAGTTTCTCAGGGCAAGTCTCCCAATAAGGGTTATTTACAGAGATACTCAGGAAAAACACAAAAGAACTAATGGAGAATTTTCACAAAGGGGGACCATAAAAAAAAACTTATAAAAATAGAAGAGAGAAAAGGAAGCAGACAAAGGAGGGGGGATCAAAGCAAGGACAGAAAAAAGGCTAAAATGGATTTCCTGGGAGAAAAAAAAAAAAAAACAAGAAAAATTTACATGCTGGTATGGGCAACCACAACTAATTTCACTGATCCACAGATCTGGATTGTTTCATATTATTTTGCTTTATGAGCAACTGCAGTATAGAATCCAGGACTCAACACCATAAAGCTTAGTTTGTTGTTTGACCTTGTACAAGCTACGTGTGTCATTTCTACCTGCGTAAAACAACACCGCTTATCCCCTTTTTAAAATTACAAAGTGGGAAAGGGAAATGGCACATATAAGCAGCAAACAACATTCTGCATAAAAATAACTTAAATAAAATGCCAAAATTAAGCTATATAACTTTTCCAAAAATTGTGCAAGAAGGTATTGGTTTTGCTTTTTTAAATGCAAACATTCTTCTGTCGTGTTTGAATGTCAACTAATGCAAAACTGCAAAAATGCGTGGGAATTTTAACTCAAAGCCAAAGAACAACTCTTATTTACCACAAAACGTAATGCGCAGAACTAGCCACAGATCAATTATTTTGTTTTCCAATAGATGTCAGTGACAAGAAAAACACAGTTAATATGCAAATTCAAAACAACTTCACAATTGTTTCAGATTTTCTTGGGAGGAATTATGAATTTGCTTTTCTTTCAATATTTCACCAAATCTGTAAGTACAAGGAAGTGATGAGATGGTCCAAACAATAATCTGTAAAATGCTCTTCCAGCTCACTTATACTGACCTTTAGGCTAAAAATTCTCAGGAGTAAAAAAAGAAAAAAAAAAAGAGCCAACCAAACAAAGAGTGATTAAAGAGTGATTAAGTATTTTGTGTGCCCATTAGGAGAGACGTAGCACAGATGCAGGGGAGGGAAAAGGCCCGGAGCGCTCATGCGGAGCTGCCGGGGTGAGCGGGACCCCCCGGACTGCGCGGCGCTCCCCGCGGGCACGGCGCGGCCGAAGCCCCCTGGCGGCAGAGCCCTCCCGGCCGCGGGACGCAGGCCCCTCCGGAAAGCATTCCTGCCTTATCACCGAGCAGGAATGCACCGCGGGCTCGCTCGCACGGCTACGTCACGGCCACAAACGGGGCTGCTCGCAGCTCGCCCGACGTAACCGTGCCAGCAGAACTTCGCCAGGGGTGTTTGGCCCCCAAAGCGGCACCTTCTCGGAGAAGGTCACGCGTGTCACCCCCAAGGACGCCTCCTGCACAGAACCCTAAGGACACACCGCGGAGCAGCCTACCAAACGGAGTGATGGGGAGTGCTTTGTCAACTTCTATGCGAAACGTCCCTCAAGGGACGCCACTACACAGGATTTATCTTGTGTCAAGAAAGTACTTTTGGAAGCCTTACGATAGCGTCAGCATCCTTTTAATATCTTTATTAAACATAATGGAATTATTTTTGCACTATGTACTCAAATAACAAGTCCCAACAGGGAAACTTACACAGAGCAATCTATTATTATTATCAGTGCTTTTCTTTTCTACAAAGTCTGCACACGGAAAAAACACCTACACCTTTAGGAAAGCACATAGCTTGAAAAACGTGTGGAGCATTTGGTTCTGTTAGTGCTAAATATAGCATTTTAAAACAATTTAGTCTGAGCCTAAAGTATTTAATTGGATTATGCTACACATGCAACACCTTAGCTAAAGTCCAGTCCCATACCAGGGAGTGGTAGGCATTTGGTTGCACTTATTTACAATTTTACAACAATGGCAGCCGCTTTACATAGGGATACTTTAGGGTGGGGAAATGGTATTTCAGTTCAGTATGTTCCACGCTTACAAGCAACTTACACTAAAACAAGTTAGTGATAATGTAACAAATGCTCAAACAATTTCCCATACCTAAAGTACTACAGACTTAAAAAAACCCCCTTACATTTGCATCATACTTTCTGAGCTCTAGTAACAGAGTTTTAGTAGAGTACTAAAAATAGAATTTGAAGAATTTTAGCACTTCTTAAAAATAATTTTCAAAGCAGCACAAAAATGAAAGTAAACCCTTACAGAAATGCACCTGGATCAATCTCTGTAGTACCCTTACTTTAGATATGTACTATAAATAAATACGGGTTTTATCAGAAGGCAGCTAACTGGTCACTGATGTCACTGCTGAAAACAACTGTCATGCGGAAGACTCTTCAGAAGGTAAGACAGCACTGCTGGCAAAAAAGCCACCTATTAACTCCTCATTCTTTATGAAGTAAGTATACAAGCATCAGCGCTGCAACTGGCTTCAATGCACAGGTTTAAAATGGACGTCCAATTGACCAGCTAATGCTGTTCTCTCTCTATTGCTTTTACTCTGCAGAGTAGAGTTTTCAAATTTCTGTCAAGGATCTTTATTAAGAAAAAAAATAAATCCTCCAGTTTATCTGCATGACACTAAACTAAAGAATACACACATACCCCCACAGGCCTATTTTGGTCTAGATTAAAAACGTTCTCCTCCTACTTATTAAGGAAATATTCCACACTGATACCAAAAGCGACACCGGAGAGAGCAAAAGAGTGGGGTACAGGGGGGTGGGGTGTATTATGGGGAGAAGGTGACAAGTATGTCTTATGTTTATAACTATATAGTCCTGCTTCCTTCTTTAATCAAAGCAGCGTTTCATACTCCTTATGTCTTATAGCTACAACACCATGGCATTACATCTGTATGTCTCTGGTGATTCCCTTGGGTGGAGAGAGTCTAAAGGTTATGCTGGTTGAAGGGATTCAAAACGCTTGAAAGCTGCAACACTGCAACTGGCTACCCTATTCCAAAGCCTTAAAATCCACCTGGTGGAAAAACAGAAATGCACACACATCATCAGGAGAGTGAAGTTTTCCGGAATTTAATATCCAGCAATATTTGAAGGTGAAAGGAAGGAGGAGGGGAATGGACAACTGTTCAAATTTAGTAGAGAAAGAAAAGAACAGAGAAGGCGTGAATGAGTATTAGGGGGTAATGAAGAGGAAAATAAGTACAGAGAAAGGAGAAAAGGGGGGAAAGGCAGTGGGAATGGAAGAAGGGAGGAAGCTAAAGGAGTAGGCAGAAGAAGGGAATGAGGAAGGAAGAAGAGAGGAGCAGGGAAGCTCCCCTTCCTGCCTTCCTCCCTCCCTAGAGAGCCGTGACCAGCTGGCAGCCTCGTACAGCAGGCTCAGACCCTCCCATTGCTCAGGCCTTCATCACCTGTCTGGGACCAGGCACTCCGCTCCCTGCCCTTCCCGCCTGCCCTCCGCGGCGCGGCGGGGCCGAGGGGGCCGGTGCCCGCTCCCCACGCGGCCCCAGCCCTCCGAACTGGTTACAGCCAGCGGCCGCCGCGCCGGCTCGCCGGGCTGCAGTCGCCTCCTCCCCCCGCTCCCCCTTCCGCCTGCCGGGCCGGCCGCCCCGCTCCAGGCCGGGCCGGCTCCCGCGGGACCGCATTCCTCCCCTCACCTCGCGCCGTCGGGATCCGGCTCCTCGGCGGCGGCGGGAGCGGCAGCATTCCCGGGACGCTCTCTCCACGCCGGCGCCCCCGGCGGCTTCTCCTCCCTGCGGGGCTCTCTCCGGTCTTCGGCCCGCGGCTCCCGAGCGCTCCCGGCCGCCGCAGCCCCGTCCCGCCTCTCCGCTCTCTCCCCGGCGCTCAGTAATGGCGGCCGCCGAGCCTCCCCGGCTCTCGCTTCGCTGACGGAGTCTCTCTCTCCCCCTAACTTTACCTCAGCAGCTTCCCTCCCCTCCCCCCTCCCTCCCGCCGCCGCGGCTCAGCGCGCGCCCGCCCGGCCAGCTGCGCGTGCGCGGGATAGAGCCTCTTCCTGCTACCGCTGGATTCCCTGGGAAGCCTGGGAGGGCGCGCGCGGCCGGCACCCAGCTGCGCGCGCACGCGCGCCGCCCCGCCTCCCCCCTCTCCCCTGGCCCGGGCGGGGGCGCGCGCGGCGCGCGCCCGCTCGTGCCCTGGTGGCCGCACGGGGAGCGCGGGGAGCCGCGAGTCTTGGGGCCGGGGTTCGAGTCCCGCCTCCGGCAGCGTGAGAGTGGCTCCGAGGTGCGCAGGCGGCCACGGGCTTGATCTCGGGCCACCGGCTCTATCGGGTGGTGGCCAGCCTAAGCTGGGCCTACCCTGAGCCTACAGCCAGCTGCGATGCCTCCAAGGGAGGAAATTGACAGTTGACTGGGATGGAATGATGCCAGATGCCAAAAAATGCCAGAATGCTGCTTTGGTCAGCCCTGTGACCTCAGCTCCTTTCCTTCCCGGCCTCCTACAACTTTTCACAACATTTCCCTGGTTTGGCCAACGTAACACAGCACTTCTTTCATTTGTTAATCATTAAAAAGAGAAAGAGCACTGCAGTGGGGCCTCTCGCGGCCGACAGGTGGGACACACACCTTTGTGGGACAATGTGTAGGACGTTCCTTCCTTCTCAGGGCACACCTGGCACTGGGCCCTTGGGACTGACTGTAGGACGTTCCTTCCCCGGGCACAGCGGGCACTGGGCCCTTGGGACTGACTGTAGGACGTTCCTTCCCCGGGCACAGCGGGCACTGGGCCCTTGGGACTGACTGTAGGACGTTCCTTCCCCGGGCACAGCGGGCACTGGGCCCTTGGGACTGACTGTAGGACGTTCCTTCCCCGGGCACAGCGGGCACTGGGCCCTTGGGACTGACTGTAGGACATTCCTTCCTTCCCCGGGCACAGCGGGCACTGGGCCCTTGGGACTGACTGTAGGACGTTCCTTCCCCGGGCACAGCGGGCACTGGGCCCTTGGCAGTCAGGTTAAGAGCCCCAGGCAGGCCAGGCGCTCGCAGGGGTCCCCACATGTCCTGCGGGAGGTGAATTCCCCCGTCTCTCAGAGCCCTCCAGGGCTGTACATAAACCAGGGATGGGCTGGAGGAGCTTCGTGCTCCTGCCTCTGGGCCTGCGTTTCCTCAGGCAGTGACAGGTGAAGCATGGCACGTATAAAAGAGGTAAAAATTGGTGCTAATCTATTCTATCCACCACAGGGAACAGGACATCTGTGGTCGTCATGCATTTACACCTTATTTCTGTGCACACAGAAATGCATATTCTGTGCATCATTTATTACTAAAGATCGTTTATATGTATGCATACAAAGGAACAAATTAATATTTTACTAGCAACCTCATTCTTGGCACAGTCCAAGTTTTGACTGATATATTTGTAATCATAATATTTAATAACGATATGGTTCATTCTGTGTACTTTTACATACTGTATGAACATCTTAAAGTTTTACATTTGAAAATTAGGAAATTAAAAGCTTTACAACATCAGATCCTTTCTAAAGATACATTGCCTGTAAACTTGAATTTTTGAGAAAATTCTAACTAGCTAAAACTTTTTGTGTTAAATTTCACTGAACAGCCTAGCATGGACACTGCCTTACATGAGAATATTTATGGAAATACTCATCTTAGGTAGGTCCACATTAAGAAAATGTAAAATTATTTGACATTGTAATCAGAGCATTTTCTCAAGTTTTTGCAGTCACATCCTAGTTTAAAAAAAAATAAAGAAAAGGCGAAAAAAGCAAGCTAAACAAGCATAAAACCAGAACTTAATTTTAATTTGAATTACCTGATTTTGAGGGATTTTTTGGGGGGAGGTGTTGAAAATAGATACCTTGGAGTATTATAGTCCCATTTCACGTTAGCAGAATCAAAAGCTTATATTCATACAACAACAAAAAAAAGACTTTTGAGATTTCTTAGCTTAACACAAATTTAAAGGAAATCTGTATCCTTCTGAAATTCTGCTTAGGTATTAATTACCATCAACAGTTAACATTAGAGAATTTTGGTAAAGCTCCATCACGTAGAAGATCTCTCATGTAGGAATTGATTGAAGAAATTACTTTGATCCTGATTTTAGTTTAAAACAAAAGCTCAGCAAGGTGAATAGGCTTGGGAATAGCAGGAAGTTTTTCCCAGCAAGCTCAACCCTGAAGAATGCAAGGCCAGTGAGGAGTGCCTCAGCTGGAAACAGCTGGCAGGATCATTGGCTGCAGGGAGTGTGGAGGGACCATCTTCACAAGGATGCACAGCAGCCAGACAGAAGGCAACAGGCACCAGTGGTTCCCTGTGATGTTACCCTGGTAAGACACACCACCAGTTCCAAAAGCACTCCTTGTTGAAAGAAAAAAAAACAGGTTTTCAGGCAGAATTAGATCAGCTAATTCTTCTTCCTCTGATCCTAAATAGTCCTCCAAAAATTAATATAACACAGGAAGACTGTAAAGCCAGAAATTGATTTTCATATAGATTTCTTCACATCAGATCACCACAATCAGAGGAAAGTGCTGTGCAGATATTCACTTTGCTTGTGGCCTTCCAGGAAGCATGCAAAATTCTGTCAGGCTGCAGTAGGCATCTTGCTATGGTATTGCAGATCTTGTTTAATCCCTTGATTTTGCATAAAGCTACAAAAAGTCAATAATTATGTCCAATGAACCCAAAAGCAGGGTTCTAAGCAGATTAGTGACACAGTGGTTTTGCTAGGCTCTATGAACTTTACAACGTTGCAGTTTAATGTTAACTATCGGGTAGAGATGCACCCATAGATCATTTCAGATGCATATTAAAAAACATGCAAGGTTTATAAAGTTTCAAAGGAAAAGTGATAAGGAAATTGCAAATCCACAAGAAAACACGTAGTTTTACACCCTTATGAGAGTATAATATTTAGATTTTTAGGGCTACTTAAAGACTTTATGTCACTAAGGAAAGAGTAAGATAAATGAAAGCAACTCCATCAAGGTATTTTAATATAATAATATATTAAAATTGTTCAGAAATATTTGTGAATATTTGTCAGAAGAAATCTTTAAAAAAGCCCTTTCAATGACTTAGTGGAATACAGGGAGAACAGTAACTATGAGAAGGCATAAAAATAAACTATAATAATGAAAAACTATTAATAATTTAGGTAGGTTCGTGTTTTGTAAATTATACAGAAAGGCAGTTCAAAGAAATGTTTTAGTAAACCTTCAGAAACTCAGAAGAAAGTTATTAATGATTTGCAACATTTGTTATTTATAATGACTATTGTTACTTGAGCCTTTCCCTGTAGCAGATTTCCCCTCAGAAATACCCTCATACTTCAAGGGCTGATTATAAACACAAATAAAGTAGGCACTTGGTATGTCTCTAGTAGCCTGTACATCAATTTCCTCTGATTCTGGTGATCTGAAGCCAGATGAGAAGCAATTGCATATCTCCTCATGCTTCTGGAATTGGTGGATTTCAAGCCACAAGTCAGATGAGCAATGCACATACTTCTCATGGGTACAGCATTTTCTTAATTGCCCTCACTCCTACATCACTGCTTTCATTGCAGCACTGGGAAGTGCAAAACAAGCAATCTCACCAGTGTACTGAACCAAAAATCAATGTGCTGTTGGTGGTTGCAGAACATGAAATCTGCACGTATTATTTTACTACAAGCTGCTTTTCAGACCTCTTCCCCAACATTCCTCATTAAACAGGAGAACTGCCAGGTCTGTCTCACTTCAAGGGAATGGCACTGCTTTGCATAAAGTTTAAGAATCAATGTTATATCACCTTCTTTGTGAGAAAATCTTCACACACTTTGAAATTGTTTTACTGTCTGTGCTCATGTTAATTCATTTTGCTCCATGTAAAAACATTTGTATAAAGGAAGAGAAGGCAAAATAGAAGCATAAATACTCACACCATCATATCAAATTATTAAGGGGAGCCTGTTTGGTCTCTAATAGGAAGCATTTACTTACTAAGAGACTCACATCACTGCATAATTCCATGGCATTGAGGGGAAAGCTCACCAGCATATCTTGTTTTCTGATCATCAGTACACCTGAAAAAACAAAGAGCAGGTAGAAAACTCACTTTTTTTTACCTATCTCCTTCTCCACCCTTGTTCTAGTTTGAGACTTAAGGTTTTGGGGTTGTTGTTTTTTAAACAAATATTTTATTCATTTTTTAAATTAAATACTACATTGATCACCATTTTTTATTAATTTGGATCATCTACCATTTCAAAGAAACGTCAGGAGCATGACCAGTGATTGCAATGAACCCGGCTTATGCAAAATCAAGCATTCAAATAATTCACACAATTCACACATTCAGTATTTTGTGCTATGAAGGCCTGCTTTTTTCTAAGCCTTGATATGTTCCACTCTGCTGGTATGAGCTCCATGACTTCTAGGGACTGGAAAATCCCAAATGAGTGCAGAAAGCTCTAACAGAGCACGAGAGGCAGACTGAGAAAAAAGATGGAATCTATAATTCTTCTTTTAAAAATTAACTGGAAAAGAAAATTAGCCAGACACCTTACATGTGTTCATTTGTTCAGGAAAAGAGAGAAAAAAAAAAAAACCTCAAAACTTCCAGAGTAGGTTTAGCACTTACATATACATATATATATTAATGAAACATAAACACTGAGGAGAGATTGCTTAGCTCAACATAGTGAACATAGAGAAGGAAATAGAGGATTGTTTCAGTTTGTTGTTTTACTTATAATGAGCGACTTTCAGCTCCTGTCCCCAGCCCCTGGCTGCTCTAGCCCAGCCGTATGGAAGCCTGGGCCACAGCAGAGCACGGAGCCACCACAGCATCCTTTGCTGGAGCCTCCCAGCAGCCCCAGCATCCAGTGCAGCCCACAGAGGGTATTGCTGCCAGGCTGGGTGCCAGTTCCTATGGGCTTACTGATCATTTCAGCACAGTCTGATGAAGGGAGAGGATAGATTTGTATGAACGGCACCTCTTCTGTTGCTTGCCTGCTTGTTGAAATCACTGAGTTGAAGCACTGGGAGCTGCTGAGAAGAGATTACACTTATCACAGGTGAACCAGAAGAGGTCTGTGAGAAGAAGATACCAGAAAAGACTAGTGGGGTCAAGGTCATAAAGAAGGCTTGCTTTTGCTATCACCATGTCTCCCTGTGCTTTCAGACAGCTCAGGCTTTTCTGTTTAAAAGCACATTGGTTATAGGAGTACAGAGAGAAGAAAGATTTGAGAGTGAGAAGGTTTTTTTGATTGCATTCTGCTAAGTAATTAGTATTGATATGTTTTTGTTTCAGATGCCTCAGGGATAATAGAGCTCTAGGAAAGGGGTGGATTTCAGTTGCCTGTTTGCTTTACAGCTATAATTGAGAATTTCTTTTTCTAAAAAAAAGGGGGGGAAAAAAAGGTGCTAAATGTGCCTCCGGAGAGGTGATGGAAAATATTATGACACTAGTCAAGATGATTGCAAACACGGTGAGGCTGAAATGTGTTCAGCTGACCTAACTAAGCATGAATAATACATTGCTTGATTTGACTACAATATTTCTGGTCAAATTCTGAACATAACAAGGTGATTTCAATAACCAAGTTATTGTACTACCAGATAGTAACAGTTTAGATGTTATGAGAAAAATATGCTAAAACATTTCTAAAGAAACGGTGCTAAGCATTGTGTTTTAAACCAGTCTTTCTTATAGGGCAGGCACCTTTCCTTCTCTAATAAAAAGATGTCAGAGACTGTATTTTTTTAATATCACAAGAAGAGAAGATTCCTCCAAATTGCAAACATCAGAGGAGATTTAAAGGCCACAAATGCAAAGGGAAGGAGCCAGGAAGATGTTCATTTTAGCAAGAGATTACAATTACAAAGTGATCACAGCATTGATCATACTGATTTCTACTATTGCAACTATCCTTTTAAAGGTATTTTACTTATATAGAAATTATCTTAAATAGCTAATCTAATACACAGAAAGAATATTCACCAATTACCAAGCCACAATAGTTCGAAGACAAATTACAATTATAGGACTGTATGTACTTATGTCTTCCCTCCCCACATGTAAAGGGAGATCTAGGAAAAAAGTATGCTGGAAATAGCAGCTGAATCTTGCCTTACAGGTGGAGAGACAGAATAGGCTTTTGTTTTGCATATGTATCAGAATCCTGGGCAAAGGCAAACAAATACCTCTTCTGGAAATCTACTGTTTGTGCATATGTGTTCTTTTTCTTCACTAAGATTGTATGTGACTCTTGTTTTGGTTTTTTTTCAGTGTGAAGAACACAGAACAGCCATTATTTTCCTAATAGGTGTTAGTTGCCTTCAATAGATACAGAGCTATATTCTTTTGCCCACTGTTATGAATCCAGTATTTAGTCAGGTGAGACTACATCAGGAGAGTTCAGACTGAGCTCATAGTAAGTTAAAAAAACCATAAACATTTACTTCTAAAACTTGGATTCTAAGCTATGACTCTGAAATGGGTTCTATATGCCTATGACAAATACTTTACATGCTACATTAAAACACATATGCATGAAAATAGTCAGTTGAGCAAACATGTCTTAAAAGGTGTTGCCAAATAAAAGCCTGAGTTATTATCCACCTACAATAAACAGGAAAAAGATCTTTTGTTGTCATTGTAAGATGAGTTAATGGATTCATATGAACACATTTAAATGCAAATCAAAATTTATTCATGTAATAGAATTTTTGACATTATGGTCTACACATCTTTTTTTAAGGTAATTTCTGCCCAAATTGTGAAGAAAAAAAATGCAAAACCTTTGGATTTCAATCCTTGGTGTGAAGAATGTGCTTTGGAGATGGACAACAATGAAGAAATACAACTATGGAATATAACCTCTAGGAACCTATTGTTCTGCACATGTGTTCTATTTTTTCACCAAAAGTGTACGTGGCTCTTTAGCCTGCGTGAAGAATGCAGAACAGCCATGTCTTCATAATAGATTATAATTGCCTTGAATAGATATGCAGTTCTCTCCTTTTGCCCTATTTTGGTATCAATTCAGGATAACAGGCCTATTCTTCCCATTCTCCATCTGTAGATTTTACACACTGCAGTCAAGACAACTACTCTACAGAGTAGAAACAGCTTAAGTGCATATACATTTATGGGAACTGTCCCAATAAACAACAACATAGACATTTTTCTCATTTGGTGTCTGAAAAGCATGAAAGCTGTTCTTTCATATGGAAAATCTCAAAATACTAATCACTTATAAAAGTTTCATATTCACCTAGCTAACATGACAATCAATGCTTCCCCTGTAAGCTTCTCTCTCTGCCTTCCTGCCCTTCCAGTTGCACACGTGTGCTCTCCCTCTCACAAGCACCATGTCAAAGGCTCCAGCAACTGGTGAAAGGCTCTGCCAGGAAGGTTTTGTTGCTGAACAGCTGCTCCCCTCCTTCAGCGTATTCATGAGCCTGCCAACTTCTTCCTTGTCTGACAGTGAATCTGTTGTGCACATGAAAGAGGTGTGGCTCTCCTCTCTGTCTCAGAATACGTGAATAAGAGAAAATACGGCGTTTACCCAACACTAGGTATCATTATTGCCATTTTGTTTTCTTGTAATCTAATCCTTCTTTTCCAAGTTGTGTCCTAATAGGACTGAAAGGAAAACAATCGTGTCAAGTGATAGATGTATTTGTGAACTATACATCTTACTACATCAAACAACTAATATGGCACCACATTACTTCTGCAATTAGGGGAATTTCTCTTTTTAGTAAACACATTTCAATCATTTTGTGTGCTATGACATACATCAAGCATTTAAACTGTATTCATAACTTTAATATAGACTTTCTTTCCTATATGATAATTTAAATTAGAGAAGCTATGATGATTATATCCTGTTAAAAAAACAAAATATTTTTTAAAAATCAGTTACTCTTCAACATTCACATGTCTGAAATTTTGTGCACTATAGCTATAATAAAAAGTAAATACATTCCTTGAATTCCTGCTCACAAAAGCCATCTCTTCTCCTAGGATGCTCCTTGAACTTCTATTTTGCCTGGCAAACAAATCAGATTTTTTAACAAATAGAGTGAAGTTCTGCAGGAAGTGGTTTACAGGACGAAAAAAATTAATAAATATTATTTGCTCATAAAATATATGGAAGGAATTTCAGAATTGCTAAATGTAATTTAATACAGTCCAGAATTGAAGTGATTAATATTTTATAGAAATGTCTGTATTTCGAGACACATTAATCACAGAGATTGCATTCAGAAAACTGACTGGTTGGTTTTGTTCTTTGCTTTAAAAAAGAACATTTATTCTCACTTTTCTAGAAGTATCATTTTAGCTTTGTCTCAAAAATAAAAGTAACAGTTCATTTCTATTTCAAGTGAAATGCATTACCTGAAGGACTCAATGAGTTGATGGGACAGCTAATGGTTGTCTTGTTTCAGAAGCCTGCCAGCAGCAGGGCAGGCCATTTTTGCTGAGAAATACCCTACAGGAACCCATTAGTGTCCTTAGTCTTAACTGGGTTCAACTAAGCCTGCTGTTTAGTCAATGAGGTGTTTGCCAATATCTCCACTAGGATCCAAATTTCTCCCATGATGCATATGTATGATTCATTAATATAATAAGATGCAAGCAGTGTGTGGCAAATAATCCCCAGCAGAGCTGAGCCAGACCTACATCTAGAAGACAGATAGAAGAAGAGCTCTTTCCCAGGTACTTACAAGGTTTCCCCACCTTACATTGGGTCCAGCATTGAAACCCATTGTGGCCAGCAATGGAAAAAGCCAACTCTTTTTCCACTGTCAAAAACCCTTTCTCCACTGGGAGAGGTAACTAGATTCTCTGGCATTTGCACGTTTGTACATCACACAAATTGCTGAATCTGCCTCAGGCTTTTAAAATTCCTTCCAAGAGTGCTCTGCAAAAGTTACAGTTTCTGGTCATGGAATGGAAGCATGTATTTGTTTAGCCATTAAGTTGCTTTATGGAATCAA
Organism: Acridotheres tristis; assembly: GCA_037013685.1. Lineage (NCBI taxonomy): Eukaryota > Metazoa > Chordata > Aves > Passeriformes > Sturnidae > Acridotheres > Acridotheres tristis. The sequence goes on from CM072891.1 coordinate 115,116, forward strand.
CAAATTGCTTAGGGCCAGATTCAAAAAATATGAGTTCATATACAAAGCAGGACACAAACACATGCAGAAAACCCCTCCCAACCCACTGTTGTCAGATCACTCTGTGTCGTATTGTCCAGGGAATTTCCTTAGGAGTAAGAAATCCTGGCCCTCTGTTCCAGTGCTGTAAACTCTTTCAGTCCCTTTATATTTCTCTAGCAATTGTCTATCTTAGGATGGATGGAAGCCCAGTCTTTCAGCATCCTCCAGTCCAGCTAGTGTTCCAACTACAGTATCAGGCTCTCCTTTACTTTCTTAGTAATTACTTGAATCTTTCCTTTGATTCTTCCAAGTGGCACAGCTTCTTAAGAAGCATTTTCGTCCTTTTAATTGTTTGTTCTTCCCAAAAATAAGAAGTTTGAACAAAAGAAGTTTGAATTTTCACCCTCTGAAGAGAAAAGGTGAAGACCACATTGAACATATCCTCTTCTCTGTTCTCCTGGATGACTTTCCACAGCACTCAGGCATAGCCACCTCCAAGGTGGTTTCCTAAACTTCCTTTGGGCATCTTTATATCACTTTCCATTCCCCAGATGGTGCTTTGAATAGCAAAGTTCCCTGAATTGCTAAGTGGAGCCTGAGCATCTAGCCTGGTTTTGAATCCCATTCTTAATATCAAGTGCCTTAAACTTACAAGTTGTACATCTAATTTATAGGTACTTGTGCCTTTTATTATAAATACTTCTTCATTTTTGCAGCTCAAATCCATAAACAAATTGCAATGCAATCTCTCAGCTTATTGTTAGGCTTCATAATTCCAGATCTGTAAAAGGCCTAGAAACCATCAGAAAAATGCATAGTGCGCTTGCTATCATTGTTTTTCTTTAAAACAATCTGAACATCCCTAAGTGTTATCTTTCTACATGTTGGTTAGTCTTTTGAGCCATGTTCAACAGGTGAAGTTTGCATATGTAGAGCATATATTTCAGTGACTACAGGGCCACAGCTTCTCACCATGTGATGGGTAAGAGCAAATGACATTAAAAGAAATAACATCTGTCATTTTTTTTCTGAGCTTTTCTTTTTCTGACTTGTACTTCAATTCCAGGTAGACACTTAATGATTTAGTAGTTAGATAAACTGACTTTATTAGGATATGCCATATGTAAAAAATGTCTTCAGTTTCTACTTGTATATGAAGTCTATAGTAAATAATACATTATATTACATTATATAATAATACATTAGAGTCCCCTAAAATACAAAAAGTTGTACTTTCTGGTTCCATTTTCTAACCAAGGAAGATGCCTACCTTATGATATGATCTAATCTTAATTTGGTAGTTATGAACTACAAATTTCATTGTGAATTTAACAATTTGAAATTGAAAATCGGAATAAAGAAAAGCTATTAATTAATTCACTCTAAAATAATTTGCAGTAGTTTGGATGTATTTTTCAAAAAATTGAGGACATATTTTTTAGCAGGGTCTGTTCTGATAGGACAAGGGGTAATGATTTTAAACCAAAAGAGAATAGATTCAGAGTAGATACAAGGAAGAAATATTTACAGTGAGGGTGGTAAAACACTGGAACAGGGTGCCCAGTGTTGGATGTCTCATCCCTGGAAACCTCCAAGGTCAGGTTGAATGGGACTCCAAGCAATCTGGTCTAGTTAAAAATGTCCTTGCTTACTGTGTGGTTTTGGACTAGATAACCTTCAAAGGTCCTTTCTGACCCAAATTATTATGTGACTCTATGAAATTCAGAAATGTTTGTCTTTGGGGGATTATAGGAAAATTTATTTCCTGGCATATAGATTTAGCATTGGTTAGTATTCTTTTTGGTTTGCTTGTTTTGTTGGGGTGTTTTTGTTGTTTTGAGTGGTTTCTCTATTTCCTTTTATTTGCTCTTATAGTTGATATGAGAATGTTCTTCTATTGCAGTTTTCAGAAAACTTAGAAAAATTGTCTAATATCACAATCATGCTTCTGAGTAAATCAATGAGAAAATCACCACAAATTATTTTAATTTCCAAAGTTACAACATTCAACAGTAACTGAAGAAGTTAATTCAATAAAATTATCCATCATTTAAATATATTTAATCTGTCATGACAGTCAAGGGAAGTGGTTGTTCCACTCTGCTCTGCACTGCTGCAGCCTAACCTTGAATTTCGCATGCAGTTTTGGTCACTGCAATATAAAAAAGACATTAAGCTGTTAGAGAGTGTCCAAAGGAGGGCAGTGAAGATGGTGAAGGGCCTGGAGGGGAAGCAGCGTGAGAAGCAGCTCAGCTCACTTGGTCCATTCAGCCTGGAGAAAAAGACACTTGAGTGGCGACCTCACTGCAGTTACAGCTTCATCGTGAGAGGAAGAGGAGGGGCAGGCACTGATCTCTTGTCTGGGGTGATAGTGACGGGACATGAGGGAATGGCCTGAAGCTCTGTCAGGGGAGGTTTAGGTTGGATATTAGGAAAAGCTTCTTCCCCCAGAGGGTGCTTGGGCACTGGAAAAGGCTCCCCAGGGCAGTGGTCACAGCACCAGCGTGGCAGAGCTCAAGAAGGGTTTGGAGAATTCTCCCAGGCAAAGGGTGTGACTCGGGGTGTCTTGTGCAGGGCTAAGGGTTGGGCTTGATGAGCATTGTGTGTCCCTTCCAACTCAGCATATTCTGTGATTCTGTGAAGTGCTTGTTGTACGTTCTCCTGTGTCAGGCAAGGTTTCTCCTTGGTTCTTTTTATTTTTCAAAAATACCATCGTAATCTTCTTAATTCTTAGTAATGTATATACTGTTCTTATAGTCTTTTACATTTTAATCTAAATATCGGTAGTTTAATTCAGTTCAGACTATTTGTTTATTTCTATGCTATGATCTAACTGAGCATTCTCCATGTCTTCTCATTCAGATTCCTTGACTCTTCATACTACAGGTAAAGCACTACCTTGATATGGATATCCAATTTTCATTTTATTTCTTTGAAACACAAGCTTTTTAACTTTCTTCCCTATTTTCTAATTAAAATTCTCCAATTCATACTCCCTGAGACTGAAGAATTAGGTCCAGGCCTGGCATTAAAAGGTGTAAGCCCAGATCTAGACAGCGACAGCCTGGGAATTGCTGCAAAAACTCACTAGCACTTCCTCAGGACTCAAAATGGTGCATAATTCTAATCAGTAAGACATTATGATAGTGGCACAAATAACACTGTAAATTATTCAGAGATAAGAAAAATCATTAATTTATAAGAATATTTCCTATTGCTGGGATTTTAAAGCGAGGTAGTTCAGCTGTTCAGAATCTCTTGCTTCTCCCCACAATTAAGATTTTTATGTGAGTTGATGTCACTTTTGAAATACTCTAAAAATAGTAAGGGTTTTTTAATATGGTGCATTTTGGAAATAAATTAATGGACAGGTAACAGAAATACAATTGTGAAGAACTGCTTGACTGTGAGGGTTTCCTCAGTTCATCCCCATACACCAAGGATCCTCTGACTGCTTGCTGCTCTTGCACTTTCATATGTTGGCAGAGTGAGCAGAAATTGCAGAAGTGGTGCTAGGGAAAGCCAGCACAAAGTAATGTAAAGAAACCTGCTTTTGCTGCAAATTAAACTTCCATTTTGCTGAAAATAGAAACAGTAGTTGCACTGATCACAACATAGACCAAAACTCTCTGATTTGTGAAATCCAGGTCTTAGGACCAGAACTATTAAATTCATGGATCAATCCATCTATTACAAAGGAGCAATGACTTAAAGCTACGTGTTAAGTGCTATAACAGTACCATCAGACATCAGCTTGCAAATGACCACAAGCTCATCCCCGTCATGATATTTAGTCAATTTGGGCTAAACTATCATTTCATTTTAAAAGGTCACACATTACTGTGGATGAGTAAAATAAAACTATATTCCAAAGTTCTCCAAACAAATTTTAAAGACTTTTCAACAAGTATTTCTTCTAAAATGCTAATAAAATTCAGATTTCTAGTGGGATTGCTGAAGTCCTTCAAGGATCTATGCTGAACAAAGAAAAATATGATCTGAATAAAGAATAAACATACCACAAAAAGAATTTTTATTCTTGTTTTTTATCATCTCCAAAAATTATACATGCCTGTAAAACCACATTCTGATACTGTCACTTCTAGCAGGTTTTACCCAGTATTTGACATTGACATAGTTTTCACAACTTTATTTTCAGAAATAGAAATAGTGAATGTCTCAAAAAAGAAAAAAAAAAAGAAAAACTGGCTCAAGCGTAACCTGCCAAAGACGGCAGCACAGAAGTACACAGAAAAGAGCAAAACACTTATTTGAACTCTAAGTAGGACAATGTCCTTTTATTTGTCAAAAAAAGTGGTTAGCACAGGAACTTACTGTCTCCTCCTCATAATCTGCCAGGTAAATAGTAAGAAGCATTTTCTACTGGCTCCAGATTCCTAGAAGAATGTGCATATTCTTTTTGTATAAGATGATGTAGAAATTATGTAGAATGGTGTAGAAATGTGACCTTTTTTGCTCCTACTTATGGTTTTTATCCAAGAATTGTTAAAGCCTATCAGTACATAATGCTCAGTTGCTGCTTTAAAGAGCATTTCACCTGGGATTCAGGCAACTGGGTACTTTTAAGTTCAAATAATTTTTTCATGCAGCCCCATGGCCTGGCAGTAGGGCTCTGTCCATGACCTACTGTCACAGCAATATTTGTCATGTTGAATTCTTCAGTCTACTAAGCCTGGATTGAAGGGGATCTCAAGGTGCAGAACTGACAAGGCTAAGGAGACTTTGTGGCCTCGTTCTAGGCACTCCCTGGAAGGCAGCAAACAATGGCTTCCCATTCTTCCAGAAGGTACCTGAAGTCAAGCAAGGCCCTGCACAAGCTAGGACTCTTCCACAAAAGTAGAAAAACTACAGATCTTGCAACTGATCATGGAGTCAATGACACACCCGGTTTACTCTTCCATCCCCAAAGTAATCTTGACAAGTCTCTGTGGCAGGGATAGCAAAGAGAGGTACAAAGTTGCCTTTGGGGCACCTCAGGATTCCTTCATGCCAAAGGTACCATTAATAGCACATTTAGAAATGCATAGGAGATACTTTCTGTCATTTTTACACGCAGTGGGAATCTGTCAGGAAGATGTGGGGATTGAATCTGAAAGGTCAACTGACCTAAACCATTCTTCTTTTTTAATCAGGACTTCCTTACCTGGCAAGAGGTGACTTAGACAAAGGATCAAGGTTCATGGCAAATAACATCTGAATATAAGCTTCAGTGCACTGGTCTAAGGTAATCTTTGTACAGGCAGGGAACTACCCTCTATTATGCACTCTAGCTGACCCTGCTTTAAGCAGGACATTGTTCCAGACAAGATGTAGACATCCCTTCCAAACTGCATGATTCTCCGATTTTACAAATAGGCATCACTACAATAACATTACTAGATCACCTGAACTCATGTTTGTAATGAAAATACTAGAAAATCTATATACCTGTTCAGAATTTGCATTCTAAATCAGAAAGGCTTTGGAAATGCATTGCAAGCTTGGACAAAAGTTTGGAAAGCCTGTCTTGCCCTGTATGTTTTACTTCTCCATCAGAATAAGACCTGTCTTGTCTGTGCTCTCTAGAAGACTTGTATAGTAAAGGACCCCTTAGTCTAGTAATTAAGAGAATTCTCAAGTAATCAAGAGAATAATGATTACAGGGTGCTGATGTTTTTATTTTAGTAGTCAATTCATTTGATGTTGTGTCTGTGCTATGAAACGAGCTGAAACCAAATAATACTGTTCTGTGGTCTTAAAAAGTCAATGAATCTGGACAATACAAATCAACATCAAAAGATTCTCAGTAATCAGCCACAAGTACTGAATCAGTTGTTGCAGGAGACTAGAGCAAGCGTTTCTCTGTTGATTTTTACATCCAAAGTTCACCCTGTCAGAATCATATCTCAAGCTTTCATTTCCAGAAAAGAATGAAAATGGAACACAGTGTAGATAGGAAATCATCTAGAAGAACAAAAGGTTTATTTTGTGACTAAGCATGAAAATAGTAGCAATAAATATTTACAACAAACTAGCCCTGCAAAGACTTGACACTCCCTGCCAGCTGGAGAATTTGCTTCATAGCAGAGTTATGGAATTTCTCACTCTACTTTGATTTATTCATGCAAAAATGACTAACATTACTATTGCGCCACAGGACTTCATTGTATATTACTGCAGATATTTATATTCATTTAGCTTTGTTCATTATTGTGACAGTGTAATGTATACTTTTGAATATATTAATCACAGCTGGAATGGGACATAAAGGAAAGAGAATATGTTCCTGTAATAATGTATTGGAAGTTTAATTTCAATTTAATATGCTCTAAAATCAGATAAATTAGAGATACAAAGCATTTAATTAAGCTGATTACTCTGGCTATACCATTCTATCTCTTTCAACAGCACACAGATGCACATATCATTTGCCAGACTCAGTCCAGCGCCCTGGCCTTGGCAAAGCCCATAATGATGTCCAGCTCATGCTTTGGAAGGAGCACCATGAACTGTCCCACAGGTCTTTGCAATCTACAAACACAAGCTTTTATATTATGCAAGGTTCAGTAAACTCTGCTGCCACAGATATAGTTGTGGTAAGAATAAGGATAACTTCTGTGTTAAAAGGAAGAAAATTTGACAGAAAATAAACCCCCTTGTATTCCAGTTCATCCTCAGATGTCAGAGTGGATGGACATCACTGGGCTTATATTCTGAGTGATAGTCAATTCAACACTAAGCAACAGAAAGGGAGAGCCAGTGTGGCACTATAAGTCTGGTCATGTTCAATACGAACCACCACAGTCTTGGATTCACAGGCAGTGCAATGCACACTAAACCTGGTCCTGCCCAAAGGACTCACAGCTAGACTAGAAGTCCAGTCACATTCAATATCTCTCACATCCAGGTGCAAAATAGAGGAGTTTATTGAGCAGCAGAAATGCAGGTTCTTACTGTATTGCTGGTGATATACTCTCTGCAGAAGCTCACATGAATACATGAAGTATAAATGAAAGAGCCAGTGAGAAATATATTAAATTGCAAGATGACTATATAGTACTGCACGTTTCACCACAAACACAAGCTTGCCTTCTGAATTTCCTGAAGAAGCACTCAGTATAGCCAAGTGTTCAGGTGCCAGCCCATGAGCATAGGCATGTCTGTGGGGAAGGAGATAGGTACAGCCCATCAGCTGTCCCAGGACATAAAGGTGGAGCCCCCTCTGTTCCCCTTTCCCACTGAAGCTGTATTTATATTGTTTTCTTTGAGGGAGGAGAAAATGTAAAGTTGCAATTGATGTCATTTCATGTTTAGTGGACTGTTAGTGACTTTACTCACACATAAAAAGCATGTACAAATTTTTACTTCATTAGCATATGCAGAGCATGAAAAGTAATGTGCATTTTTGAGTTATTGAAGCAAAATTCAGCACTTGGTCATTCCTTTGATGCCATTACCATTGTTTTAAACAGAGTATGACTGAAACACTCCCATGCTGATCCACCCTTTTTTCATGCCTCTTTCAGACTGATACACCAAGCTCCTTCAGTGTTCCTGCCCCTAAAGTGTGCAGACAGTTTGTCTCTGGCAAACTATAGCCAACACATGCGCTCCTTCTTGCCAAACTTTCTTATTTGGTATTTTCCCAACAGATATCTCCTGTGATTGCCCCAATGTGCTTTATATAATTTAGATAGCTTTTTATTGCTGTCCTTCAGGCTCCATCCTGAAACCGAGGGGCAGCCAACCCACATGAGGGCTATCCTCCATCTCCATCAGATGTCTAGGCAAAGGGGAAGGATCCAGCATGCCCTGCCTGATCCATATCCATGCACAGGAGAAGAGCAGACCTGCCTTTCTCTGTATCCCAGGCTTTAGTCCAAAGTAGTCTTACCTTCACAGAGGGCCAGGCATGAACACAAAAAGATAGCATGAACTATACAGCATTCCAGCCTTGCCAGAAGTCTTTGTTAGCTAGTGTTGGATAAGGGTTAAACTTCCTCTCTGCAGGAAAACTGAGGAACATGCTTTCACATTTTGCCACTTTAAAAAGGTACACCTACAGCCAAGTTAGCAAGCCAATACAGGATGTCTGCACAGGGTGCTTCAGTGTTTTCTCACTTTCAAGTGGCTCAAGTGCCATGAGTAGCTATACTAATCAAGTTCACCTTCTTCTGCCCAGGTGTTCTGCTCCTTTTCACCACACATAAGGTGACACTCCTTTCATGACAGACATTCCTGATTTCAAGTTACCTGCCCGCCCTGCAGATAGTAAAATTCTTGAACTATTGACTATATGACCCTAACTAGTCAGTCAAGGTCCACACACCAATTTACCAACAACACTGCCTTCCCAAACTTCCTTATTCTCAGAAGATACACGTTTGTGTACTTTATGGAGTGCTTTACCAGGGACCTGGCAGCATGAGGAGCTAGGAGACAAGTGGGTGGGAAATTACCCTTATCTAAGTCTGCCACATAACCTGCTGTTGTCCCTTTGCCTGAGATCCCTTACACAGAAAGAATGCAGCAGTTGCCAATTTGTCCTGCTGTCCCAAGGAGTGGCAGGAAAAGCCTTTCTCTTTCCTAGAGCTATTAGATATTTCCCAGAGCCATACCTTGTTTAACTATAAAGCTGTCAATGCAGAGAAGTGACCAGAATGTGACAAAAATCGTGACTAGATAATCCTCAGGGGGAATTATACTGGCTTGTGTGTGCCTCAACAAGTCCATGAGTCGAGCCAAAGCCAGAAGGGGGAGGTGCCTGAGAGATTGTCTGCTTAGGGTGGGGAAGGACTGATCAGAACCAGATCACACCATGTAATCATAGCAGAGTTCTGCCAGGTAATTGTTTACCAATCTGAATGGTGTGTTTGCTTTCAGCAGTTACGTAGAACAACTTGAACGTGCTGCCATGGCAGCTAATCCAGGCTGGTATAGAAAGGGGAAGGAAGGTTGTGTGTACAAGTCACTTGCAGATGCCTGGGAAGGTCTATATCCCTTGGGAAAGAAATGCCTTCCAACACTGTCTTCATAAACTAACTGGACTCAAAGGTATGCTAAGTCTGCTGATGAGACAAAGTTAGGAGGAGCTGCTGACTCCTTTGAAAGCAGGGGGTCTCTGCAGTGAGATCTAAACAAAGCAGAGGGCTGGGCAATCACCAGCCGTATGAAATTTAACAAGGGCAAGTGCTGGATTCTGCACCTGGGATGGGGCAAACCTGGAAGTACAAACAGACTGGGAAATGAGAGCAGCTCCACAGAAAGGGATCTGGGAGTCCTGGTCAAGGGCTAGGTCAATCTGAGCCAGCAGTGCCCTGGCAGCCAGGAGGGCCAACCCTGTCCTGGGGACATCAGGCACAGCATCACAGCCAGGCAAGGGAGGGGATTGTCCTGCTCTGCTCTGAGCTGGGGCAGCCTCATCTTGAATATTGTGTCCAGTTTTGGGTGCTACAGTGTAAGAAGGACATTAGATAGGACAGGATTAAAAGGATATTAGAGAACATCTAAATGAGGTCTACAAAGATGGTGAAGAGTCTAGAGAGGGAACATACAAGGAACATCACAGGGGTCATTTTGAAAAACAAAAAAACATTGCTGCTAAAAATGTAGCATGATTTTTGCATGATGGCAAAAAAAAGTCATACCACAAACTTCATGTCAGACTTGTCTATCTCTTGCTGAGTGCTGATACCTGTTCAAACTGGGCTTTAGGTTATGGATCTCAGCTAGACAGTAGGAAGAGTGCACGTCTGATGCTGAGAAAGGACAAGTTATTTTGCTCTTCTGCTGTCATTCCTCGTCATGGGAAGGATTTGTGCTTGCCAGAAAGAACTGGCAAAGGTAATGTAAAGGAAATGTTAGCTTGAAGTGAAATAACACAGGAACCTATAGCAGAATGTTGTTCAATTATAATTTGAACCAGAAAGACCTTCAGAATAATTGTATAACTGTATGTTGTTTGAAGAAAGCCATGTTAATTTCTTGTCTACGTGATAGGCAGAGCTGTAACAGAGATCCAGATAAAAACAAATTTCTAGTCTTGGCTGTTATATGCACAAGGTATCAAAGACACACCACCAAGAAAATCATGGTATTATGTGAAACCAATCCATATAAATCTTTTCTATTGTATATATCCTCCCTGGGATGAGTAAAAAGGATATGTGGTATGTCTAATGTATTGCTGAATGGAATATTCTTTTATATTTATTCACTAGCAGACAGGTAGAGCACACTGAATTTATAAACTGAATTTTGCTTTTCAGGCTTTTGAGCTCATAATATGTGTGTAAGATATGTCCACTGTAAATATACTGGAAACAAACTTGTAACATGTCTTACAAAAATGGCTTTGAAGTTAAGAAAAGTATGGAACAAAACTGTATCTTTTTCATCATTATTAATTGTCACCAAATTTATTTTAAAATATCTTAATATTCTGGACATTCCAAAAAATGATATGGCTCAGCTGTATGACATTCCAATTAGTAACAGTTATGGTTGGGAGGTGGGGGGCCTGGTTCTTCAGATACTGTTATAATCAGGTAACATATTTATAACAGTGTAAGTAGTACTTTTTGTAGGCTAGCTCTAAATAGCTGGCAATTGACACAGTAAACTCTTGAAGATGATCTTGAAATTTCCTTGAAGTTGGCTCTAACAGAGAGAAAAAAATTGACAGAAAGAGAAGATTCAGAGAGGGGCTAGAGATCAGAAACTAAATGAAAGGTAAGCGATGGCTGGTGCAGGAATCCTCCACAAAAGTTAAATGCTGGATTTGCTGGCCAGCTCCTCTGTTTGATTCCTACCTTCTCCCTGAAAAGTCCTTGAGTTTTCCCATGTTTTCTATTGCAAAGACAGAAACCCCCTTAGATTCTGCTTGCAGAGTCTTAGTAACATTGTTCTGATTGCGTTTGCAGTACTTTTGTTGTGATAGAAGGTAGCATGAAAATGAAATGCAGAGGAGAGACCAAACCTTTGGATAGGGCATTGTAGATTCAGGACATTAATTTTCTTTCTTCTAAGGAAAGCATTTTGGTTTTCAGATGTAGCATTTGATTCTTTTCTACTGAAATAAACAAATGTAAGTATTGAAGCAACATTGAACTTAGAGCCACGTTATCTGTACAGGATAGTTTTTTCTCTACCACACACCTAATTTTATCATTATGTTCACTGTTATTGGTTGGGTTTTAATCTTTGGTCAGATTAGAAAGTTTGATACAAAGTATTTTCAATTTAAATAGATTTCTATGACATTATAAAAAAAATTTGCTGTAAGTGTCGATTGTGAAAGTCATAGATATTTCCCTTGGGAAATTTTTAGTATCCTTCCAAATAATCCATCAATAGGATGTTCTTAATAAACACGATAGTTTATTCTCTTCTAGGGATTTCTAAGCTCTTCATTCAAGATGTTCCTGAAGAGGAAGAAAGCTTTTAAAGCAGCTACTCCCCCAGCACAACATTTATTATGACTAATATGCATCTCATGCTCTGAATGATAAAGAAGCAACTGCATAGTGATTTGCTTTTTTCTTCTAAAAATGTTTATCCTGTTTTATTTTTAGTCACCTGTTTCTTTTAGTAATACTCAAACTAATGACAGTGGTAACCAAGTACCCCCACTGACTTCCACCAGATATTTTTCCAGTGATGATAAAAATTATGCATATTTCCAGTTCTCTAATTTAATATGCATTTTTACTCTCTTTACTGTATAACCACAACACTTCTTTTATTCATATGAACACTTTATTATAGTTTTTATTAGATTCAGATGCCCCCTCCAATAAAGTAGTGTCAATGTATTTACATTCCAAAATATATGTAAATTTACATGCAGACAATACATAGAATACATATCCCAGAGACTTCAGAGGATTATATACAAATAAACTTTTCTTCATTCCAGGGGGGGAAAAAGTATAACAATAAAATCATTAAAAGGTCCTTCAGGCAGATAAGTGTCTTCTAACTACATTATTATATAAATTTGCATTGTTTTACTCAAATGCAATCTATTTACATAGCATTAAGTTCCTCAGTTAAATAAAAGGTCTGTGAAAGATTGTATGTATCTCTTCAGTCCTATTTTACACATTTACTTCCACAGGAAGAAAATCCAAACTAGTACAGTTTGTTTCTATCACCACACTGCAGACAGGACAGGTGCCCAGAACTTGGATCTCTGGTGAGAAAGACATTCCCCCCTTTGCTGCCAAGGGTGGCCCACCATGGGCTGTGCTCTGCCACCTGTGCTGGCCTGACACTACAGCTGGGTCATCTGGCCTCACAAAAACGGCTGCAGACTCTGCCATTGTGACCGTGACACACAGGCTGAAGCCAAAGCTCTCTTACTGCTCCCATCCTGACTTGCCAGGAGGGACAACTCGGGTATGGGTGGGGAAGACTCCAAGCTCAAAACCAGTGCAACACACACCTGCTGCCACAGGCACAAGCACCAAGGAGCAGAGGACAGTGGCTCAGACATAGCTAATATCAGTTACTGGGACAGCTGTCACACCTTGTCTGTATGGTCTGTCCCTCATCACTTACACTCAGCCACTAGCTCAGCACCTGGAGGGTGAGCTGGGCCAGCTTACTGCTTGCCTGACTCAACTAAAGCAGCAAAACACAGGTAAACTACTGGCAAACCAGTGGACTATAATAAGTCACTTTTCAGCCTAGATTTCATATGAAGGATGGGGTGGGAACATTTGGGGCAGGGAGAAAAACAGGGCTGTTGTTTCTAGCATGGGGCTGTAGGTGAACACCTGGTGTGTGACAGGCAGCAGCATTGTGAGGCAACTGCACACAGCCTGTTCCCAAAGCACAGCCCTACAAAACCTCATCCCCCCCAAAACTAAATCCTCTATGTTCAAAATGACCAGAAGTGAAATAGCAGAAATTTAGAAAGCTATCTAGAAAAGGCTGAAAAATAACAGAAATGTATTTACACAGCAGCAAAAGCAGGATCAGAATAATTCAACAGAGGCTTTTATTAAATAAAGTGCATTTAAAGCCAAATTCTCACCCTTGGACAAAGCTGAAGTAGACCTAATAATAATCTGACAAACAGCATCTTCCAACTATGCTGTAATCTTCACAGTCTGTTACAACCTAGAGTATGAACTAGTGAATTTGTATGGTGACATATATTTATTTACACAAACCACATTTTTGCCTCATTCTAATGCCTGTGAAGCAATTTTAAGAGGAATAACCAAATATAGCAATAAATGGCATGTATGAGTACAGCTTCTTTCAACATGGCATCACCAATACATAGCATTCACAGTGCGAGGTGCTCCTGCCACAAGGTCCTTGATTACATAGGTAATCAATCCCCAATATACATTTTTGGGTTACATGCATCCCACCATATTACTCAGAATTTTGATGAAACACATCACTTTAGCCATACAAGTCTGGTGACAGCCCTGGAGAAGAAAGCAAAGGTCAATTTTAAAAACAGATCTGGTAGAAGATTGTTCTCTGGCTATTTTTTTCCCCTACTTTTTGATTATTCAGAATATTTCTTGTAGAAGCAAAGAGTTGTTACAGAAAGGAGCTCATAATAATTCAGAAGCTTTCAAAGAAGGAGGAAGTACCTTTCTTCTAGAACTGACAAATTTGGATCATGCAACCTTTTAGCATTTAATATTATCCTTCTTTGTTCTGGAGAAAATATTCCACGAACATTGAATATTTTAGGATACATCTAAAACAAAATAAAAATAAGTAACTGTAGAAATTTGATACAAGCTCCAGGGCCACCGAAAAACACACAAAAACATTACTTCAACTAATGTTTACATCCCTTCAGTGGCAGGATAAAGAAACTGTCTTAAACACGTGTGCTTTTCCTTTTATTTCTAAACAAAGAAATCTTTAGATCACAAAAATTTCACCCTTGTAATTTGGCACCACAGTGGCTGCCCACTGTGATTGTCAATAGCACCAGAGCCCAAGTCACTATGCCCAGGAAAGCACTCCTGGCAGAAGGTCCTTGACTCATCTCCCACAGAAAGTCAGAGGTGACCTTCACTCATGAGCTCCCCCATAGATGAGTGCTCTTTGGGACCATTCCATCAACTTCTACCTGGGCAAATCTCCCACAGATTTCCAGTGGACAGTGTTTTATCTGCATAAGCACTTCAGGCCTAGGATCTGGATATCAATATAAGGATAACACTCTTCACAGTGAACAGTGACCAGTCATCCATTCACAAGTTCCCAGTATCTTCCATCATGATGGCTAAGCAGCAAGTCCAAGATCAATAAAGGTATCTGCTTGCCATTCAGTTTTACTACTAAACGTCCTATGAAATATTTACTTTAGTTCCACTAACCAAACACATCTTGAAGAAAAATTGTGTATAGTAAAAACTTTGCTGACATAAAGGATCAATTTATAGGCATAGATAAAGTTTTAGTTAGTCACCAGAGCATGCAGCAAAGGTTTATGACTTTGGGGAAGATTTAATCCCAGGAGAAGTGCATGAGTGCATTAGTGTGCTTTTGGGAATTAGAATCCCAAACTCTTCAGCTTTATGCTGCAAGGCCAGGTGATGTGAGTGGAAATTATACTGTGATTCAGAACTGCATAATGAGACTTGGGGTCTGTAAGAAAACATTGCAGACCCTTTCTGTAGCAGCCTTGTGTTGTCCTGGTTTGGGTTAGGCTGCAGGAGTGCACGGTAGGTGTCCATAGAGCTCTGTGTCACCATTGATACAGCCATGAATGCCAGCTCTTTGGTATTTCCAGCCCTCATCTTACTGCCTCCCTTTTGTCCCCTACTCTCTTTGAGCCATGAGCTTTGCATTTTTATCTTCATGAATACACTAAACATATAAAAGATTGCAAATAGTCTGAGAGCTTTTTAAGGCTCAAATATAATTAAGATTGGAGTAAGCAATACCCAGTTTATTGGTGCAAGCTATATTGCTAAATTAGTTCCATTTCTAAAAAGAGTGACTATGCACACTCATATTTGCTATATGTATCATAATTTTAAAATCTGTAATATTTGTGAGTAATTCCTTGATGATTAGAACCATTGAAAAACAGAATGGGAGTGGGGAACTATCATAAGTCCAGGTGTAACTTCTCTTGTGATTGTGAGTATAGGCTCTACAGACAAATTTTGGAGCCTCCTGAGAGGTGTGGCACCTCCTTGTCCTGTGAAACAATATATTTGCATATATTTTGTTGTGTTAGGTGTGCAGTAGCACAGGAAACAAAAATCACTACACTTTTACAAAATGCCTGTATGCCTGCTTCCCAGTAAAATAAAGGTACCAGACATGCAAATGCTTTTAAAACTACAATAGTGCACTCCACAGTAAACTATTTAAGGCTTAAGTACCTGTAAAATCTGTCTCTTCCTGCCCAATAACTTTTAGAAAATCTTTTAGCTACAGAGATGGATTTGATTCTATGTTGTAGCTGTCAGACCAGAGCTCATATTCCATCCATATTGCAGTAAATTTTCCCTAGTGTTAGTCTCCATACTGACACTTTGATAAACTAGAAGTCCAGCTCTGATGAGAAGTAGTGTGATGGTAATCTCTGGCAAACATTCACAAATGAAAAAGAGGAGTAGGAGCACTGGTGTACTGTATTGCTTCCCAGCATTAGACAGAGCCCCTGCTAGAGACAGCTGGGCAGCTCATCATACTTCTCTCTCCCCTACTCTGCTTCTCCAACACACTTTTACTTTCGGGAATCAGGAATATAATGAGATGCAACCCATAATTTAGCATAGCATTAAAATAGGAAGGCTAAAGTCAATGGTATACCTCATTCTGGGGCATAAATCAAGAGTATAAAGCTGGGAAATCAGACCCAATAATTGTTGCCCTTGTGTTCAGCCTTCTAATTATTGACAGATAATTTCTTGCAGTTTCTCACACTCTGTTCTTGTAAACAATGAATGTTTTGCACTCCTCTTTGGAGGAAGAGAGAATTGATGGACTGCTGATGGGACCTATGGGGTCAGGAGGTATTATCCTTACTGTCCAATCCATGGTCAATGCTGGAATCCTATAAATAGACATGAAATGTAAATAAAGTGCTTCTTTTCCTGCTTGATTCCTCAGCGTGAGTGTCTCTCTCTCTGTGTCATTTGGTAACATATAATCACAATGAACTAGAAACATTGAGCACGATCAAACCAAGTCTTATATGTTTAAATTATTCTTATCAGTGCAGAGGATATAAAAAGCAGTGTTTGTGGGACATAAGACTTCTAGTCGGAGCTTAGACCAATTTATCTATTTACGTGTTCATTAAATAATTTCTAACTGATAGAAGCAACACATCAAAACCATGAAAAATGACTGCAGAGTAAAACTACATTAAAACACCTGAAAATTGACTCAGCTGAATTTCCAGCTCTCCAATGTTTGAAAAAATGTTTAAACATAACTGAAGATGCATGAAGGCACCTATTACTGAGCTTTTAACTATCTAGATCTGTTGAGCATTTTTAAGTATCCCACTAGGGTCCAGATTTCCAAAAGGACCACAACTGTACCATTTCTAACAGAGGAAAGGCTCCCCAAAGAAACTATGTTAGTCTGTACATGTGTGCATTCTTAGATGAAGGAATTCTGGAACTGATGAAAGTCTTTTAGAGTGTGTAAAGAAAATGCAGACTAGTTACAACAAATCCTGATCTACAACTGAAAGATTCACCATAGCTAACTTCACTTGGGTTGATACTTTATCAAAGTAACTTTTATCTATTCATCACTAGAACAATAAATGACATGAAAAAATACTTATAGAGGTAAGAAACACTTCATACTAACCACCAGTTTAAAAAATTGTTTAAAAATAAATTTCTTCAATAATTCTTACATAATCTTGCTCCATATCTCCCTTGATAGGAAAAAAATAGGAGCCTTTATTAATAGAACACAGAAGAAATAATACTTCAAGTTCTGAGATGCAAGTCTCTCAAATTTGTTGCAAAATAGGTTGCATCCCCAGTTTAGAGTAAAAGCAGGATTCCCACTTCCTATGTCTCTAGGTTTCAGAAAGAATTGCGAAGATGCCAACAGAGGAAAATAAGAATAAAAGTAGAGTCTTTCCTTTGTGCCTACACTTGTTCAGCTGTTCCATCCCTTGTCAGAGATGCAGAGGGGGATTCTGATTTTAGTGACTATTAATTAGGTCAAGGTAAGTTCACAATAACTTCACCAAAGGGCACGAAGATTTCCTCTGGATCGAGAATTGGACACATAAGATGTCTCCTTGTTGGCTGAAGAGAAGGGAAATAAATGTTCACCTGGCACTAAGAGGGAGAAATGGGAAAGCACCTGTGGAAGTCTTTTTGTTAGTGCAGCAACTCCTTGACTTTCTGCCTCCGTCTGAAACTGAGACAGAGACACAAGATAGAAAATAGAACAGAAAGAAAAATCCATGAACATGTCCTCTGTTTTATTTTTAATTGACTAGTGAAGTCCATTTTCTAATTTTCATTATCTATGTATTTCACTAATATAGGCTAGTGAAGAATTTGAGGAAAAATGCACAAAA
Source organism: Acridotheres tristis (assembly GCA_037013685.1). Taxonomy (NCBI): domain Eukaryota; kingdom Metazoa; phylum Chordata; class Aves; order Passeriformes; family Sturnidae; genus Acridotheres; species Acridotheres tristis. The sequence continues at coordinate 132,688 of CM072891.1, forward strand.
TTATTAAATTTAATTACTCAGCTTCCATTAACATTTTAAATGCATAATTTTCATTATTTCTGAATAAATGTGGACGGGACTACATTTTTTATTAATGTTCTCTGTGTAAAAAGCTAGCAGGAATGCTGTCATTTTTAAATTATCCAAAATATTACTACATAAAAAGTATCAAAAGTTATGTCGATATATGTGCTATGAGAGTATCTTTAATTGTTAAAGTAGAAACAAAATCTTCCCTGCCTCATTCAGAAGCACAAGGGTTTCTAGCACTGAGATATAGGTTATTTTTAAGTTATCAACTTACAAGAATAAAGCATAACAAAAATATTTATATTCTTTTTATGCTTGGGAAAGTTCTCTTAGCAGTCTACCCATTTACATAAGTTTAATAACTTCCAATTTAAACTTGAACTACTTCTTCATTTGTCTTTACGTTCCAATAAGGTAGATCTGAGGGCAGTGAAATAAATTTTTCGTATTCTGAGCCTGCTGCAAGGAAGAACTCCGCCTCACCCTGCACCATCTCCATGAAGGCTGCATGCTCGAGCAGCATCTCGCTGCAGTGCACTGCAGTCATCAGAAGCCTCCATCTCCCAGTCCTGCTAATATGTTAGCCTGGGAGAGACTGAAAAAGTTATGAGAAATACAGCAAGTCTCCAGCTGTGTGTATCCTAAGCCTTGTCTGAGTAATTTAGCACCTCTGAGCAGACCACGCCTTTTCACCCCTGAGCCGATGCCATGCAATGAGGGTCCTTGGTTCAAAGGCTGTCAGATATTCAGCCTTCATGACCTTCAGGAGGATCATTCCATGACACCAAAACCTATCCCTACTGAGTGAGTGCATCTACACGTGCTGCAAGAGCAGAGCAGAGCCCGTGTCTTGCCATAGGAAGGGGCAGTTTCCTGCACGGCCATCGGGCAGAGGTCATCCAGGGCTGGAGCCTGACCAGTGTCCAACAGGAGCCACCAGGTGAAGAGGTGCACATGCTATTGATCACTACTACTATTGACCCTCTTCCAAAATGCCCATCCAGCACATGAGTTTTCAGTTTTAGAGAGGCCCTGATTCTGAGATTTTATTTTATTTCCAAGCTCTTCCTTAACCTGAAGACTTTCTGCAGTATTTTAAATGCAGAAGTGTGGGAGTAGGGAATGAGCTGGATTTTCCCTTCCTAAGTACCCAGGATCCATCAAAAGGCCTTGTTGCACCAGTAAATTAAATAGGTATGCAGTTCTCACTAATATCTTATTAACAGCCATTGTGCTTTTGAAATGCAAAAGAATCAGACTAGGGAAACATACTTTCTCTCCCTTTTGAAATTTTACTTAATCCTGCTTAAATTAAATTAATCTTGTTCAAATGCTGACGTAAAAGCCACAAAAGGAGCCTCCAAATGCATTTTTATATCATAGCAATTACTTGGAGCAAAACTGTAATAATCCTTATTCCTTTTATCATCATGCTAGCAATTCATTATTACTTTGCTCAAAATGATTTTAATACAACATATAGAAAGGGCCCTTCACTTCTACTAAAATCATATTTACTAAATCCACCAGTTACTTTCTCAATTTTATTTAATAGGTTGCATTTTTTCCTCCCAATTTCAGAGTCCTATTTGCACATATACTGTACATTGACATAAAACAGGAAAATAACAACTGACAGGCACTGTAGGATTGCAGTAATTATTTTAAAATAAGGCTGATTTGTTCTACTGCTGCTTTCCCTGAGGCCAATAACTGGAGGCTAGTTATACTGAAATTCAACAAGCCAGAGGAAAAACACCTGTTGCACATGATTATTCTCTATTAAGATACAATGAATAATTCAACATGGATATTTTAAAAAGTAGCATCCTTATCGTCCTTCTCTGTTCTTAAGAAGGTGTCTGTAGAGGAAGAGAGAAGGGTCAGGTTAACCCAAAATATCAGCTGTGCCCTATCAGGTGTATTAGCCCACCCACTTTCTTATGCTTACCAAACACACAATTGAGCTTTTCCTGATGATTGAGACAGCAAAGATAGAGCTTCATGAGAATCATAGAAGGCTTTGGGTTGGAAGAGACCTTTAAAGGCCAAACCCCACCCCTCTGTAGAGAGCAGACAGGTCTTCAGCTACGTCAGGTTGCTCAGAACCCCATCCAAGCTGACCTTGAATGCTCCCCAGGAAAGCATTCTGCTGATTTTCTACATTGTATTATGTAAGTGAGCTGAAAATATCCAGCTGAGCACCGTGATGGATCTGTGGAGTGGTCATTCCAAGTAAGCAATTCTGAAGCTAAGGCTGAGTAATTAAGGTGAATTTTATAATGATATGATTAGTGTTTCATCTGAAATAATTTCCCATTTCACTAATGTCAACAGGTGAGTTCTGTTGGGTGTAGTGGAACATGGATAGATATTATGTAGCAGGGCAGCGATTCAGCACGTCTTCCAATAATTCCTGCATTGCTAAAATTTCATAAGAGACAATGTAGGTCTTGTGCATTGGCACCCCTTTGGCATTACCAAAGCTCAAAAGATTTTAAAGGACTCAAATATGCCAATTGACTAATAAAATATTAAAAGCATATGTCTTAAGCATATATCAAGACTGCTTAGCAGGTTGCAGCACTGGGCTTGAATTAAATAAGAGAAAATTTCTTACCAGTAAATATACATATTTATTTATTCTCTAAGCATGCGAGGAAAGTTGCATGTTTTCAGCCTCAAGCATCTACAGAAAGGGTGAAAAAGCAGCTCTATTCATTATTAGCAGCAACCATAATAATAATTGGTTTACATCCTGTGATTCCTTGAGCACAAGCTAAGCCATCCAGGCTCTGTCCTCATTCAATTTTACCAAGCATCCTCCTGAAATTCAAATTCGGCTGCTATAAATATAAATCACCAGAACTTCCATTTCTAAAAGCTCATTCACTCAGAATATGACTTACAGGGACAAGTTATAATATTCTTTCTATAGCTCTACACATTTACTGGAAAGACAATCAATAGTACTCATGATTCACAAGGGGAAATAAGGCTTTTGTTCAGATCCTGCCTACTGGCAGATCAGGCAATGAACTCAGTAATATTTTCAATGATTTTTAATATCCTTTCACAAACCAATCATTAAAAAGTCATAGCCCAGAGGATAGTCTAATCCTGATTAGACCTGTACAAAAATGCTTGGGGGCGGGGCACACACATTGTAGCACTGGGAGTGGTATTTCCCATGGTTTCTTTGTTTCAGAGTACTTGTAAAAAAATACTGTAAGAAACTAATTTATTTCTGCAAATCAGCATTTCTTCTCAATGCAGTACAAAAAAACATTCCACCTTTACAGTTAGGTAGGAAAAATGTTATCAAAATTCTCACTGTGGAGCAATAAGGAAGCTCCTCTCCTCACAACTTCTTCACTCTTTTTCTCCAAAATGCTCACAACTACTTAGTTTGCAAGCTGTGCCACAGCATTCCTAAAGTATTGTAGCAGGCTTTGCAATCATAAGTAACTTTAAACCAGCTACAGATAGCATCTCTGGAAATTGAGAGTTCTGCTTTTTTTTAGATTTAGGACTTAAAACGTTTTCACACATTTCAATTGAGCTGGTGAGAAAGATTGTGGATGGTCTCTATTTTAATTTTCACAGTTTTCTCTAAGACATTATGAGCAATATTTTATGTTCATGAACACTGATAGCATGGTTCTGTCAGCAACTACAGTTTTCGTGTTACCAGCCTTCTCTCTACTCTGACCTGATATGGATTTCTCAGATGAAGTCAAGTTGAATGAACTTAACCTAGGTCAAGAGTAAAAGGAGGTCCTAAGATAGATGTTGGATTTACATAATCATGTTAAGAAGATTCTTGATTTTTCATAGATTATTCCAATCATTTTCTAGACTGGACACCTCTTAACAGTTCTACAGCTGAACTTGCACAATTGTACAAATTCCTCTGGTTTGTTTTAAACCTTATTTCATCAGGATCACTTTTATACTAACACACATATCCACTAAGTATTTCCCATTTTCTTTTCCCATATCATTTAGGAAACTGTGGGCATCTACCATCTCCCAGAAGTTGTCCAACTCTAGCCTCACTCAGCAGGTATACAAAATATATGTTTTTATTGTCCTGTTCAGTCCTTTTCTATTTCTTCTGTATTCTCTTAGAGCTGAAATCACCAAACTTAAAGCAATAATCAAGATGTGGGAATATTATGTGTCCATAAAGTGCTATAATAATACTTTTGTTTTGCTCTCAACCCCTTTTCTAAATTTAATTAATTTCTCTTTGCACTATTATGTTCTTTTCAGAGAACCCAACAATTGTACCAAGGTGTTCTCCTGTGGCACTGCAATTCTGTCCCTTGGATGTCTCTTAGCAGTCTGCTTTGGCTTCCAGCATCCAAGTCCTCATTATCACCACAGCATCTGCACTTCTGGTGGAGAAAAGCCACATAACAATCTTGCTTCCCAACTGTAATATCTTTCCTCCTCCATGTCTCACGACTCATGTCTCATGGCTTCACTGTACGAGTTGATAGGAATAATATCACCATGATTACCTACAGAACTGTTACCAACCCCTCTTTTTCCATAATGTCATGTGATGGCTGTCTCTGAGTGTCCACCCAGAGCTTCTAATAACACACACAGCCAGGCTGCCAGTGACATCTCTTAGGATAATTCCTCTTACATACAGGAAATAACTCATCAAGAATCTTAAATTTTGATATTTTAAACAATAAGAAATCACACTCTAAGTTTATACCTAAAAATTATATCCCTAAAAGTTCAATGTGTTTGAGCTGCTTATTAATAGTAAGGATAGTGGGTTTGAGCTATCACCTGAATCACAAATTATTTCCATGACATACAGATGAGATCATCATATTTGTAGTACCATTACTTTTCCTAAAGAGTTTGATTGGCAAAATACTGCTACAAGCTACAAACTTGTGAGAAACGAGAAATACACCACATCATTGTGTACTCATTTTACTCTTCCTATATAGATTTGTATTTTTATTGCACCCTTTGTCATTAAATTGTTTAAAAAGCAAACATACAAAAGAACTACATTCTATCAGAAGACAGCACCATTATACAATAATACCGATTCAAAAAACACTTGGCCTTGAATCAGTTTATTTGGGAAAAAAATACTGAACAATAAAAAAATAGTGCTTTACATTGAACATTGAAAAATATATGCAGAAGTAGTATCTGTGTATCCTAGTATCTGTGAAGTCTACCTTAATTTCCTGGTCACAAAGTCCTACCAGCTTCAATGCTCTTCCTCCTTACCTCAGTGAAATATTTTCTCTTTTCTGCTCCTCTTTGGGTTCCCCCATTTAGAATGTGCCATGCATTGAGAACACTACCCAATTTCCTCACACAGTCAAAAGGAAGGGACCAATCCAGCTTCTCTTGGGGCACCTCAGTGCCCCAGGCTAGAAGAAATGGCATGTGTTTCTTCTTATTCCTTACAAGAACACGGTGGCTACCATGAATTTATTTTTAGAGGGGTCAGTATTATTTAATGCATTCCAGAAATACCTACAGCCTCAAACCCTTGAGGGGCAAAGCGTCTACTCTCCAGTTTGTGATTTTGATCACATCTGATCACAGAACTGAGATCGTTTGGAACTTGTACCAAAAAAAGCCTGGAAAGTTTTAGAGCAAATATAAGAATTCTGGTATTTTCAAGATCAGCTGGCAAATTAAGCAAAGGTTTTTAATCACTAAAATATTGGATATAGGCATCTAAAGTGCCTAGAAGTTCTTTCTTGGGTCTGGCTCCAAATTTCTTTAATTATATGAACAGGAAGGAAGAAAATCAAAACTTCAGGTGCAAATGTGTCTAGAACTAGAGTTAATCCATCACATGCACATTATGTCATACTGAAACAATATAAGAAGCCTTCTCTTACTTTGAAGAAATCCCAGCTGCAGTATTTCAGCTCTACTTTGTAAGCTTGTATCACAGTTTTAATGAAGTGTAGTTGGTTTTGAAGTAAAAGACTGTCAGTTTTCATTAAAAGAATTAGATTCTTGTCCTGCACCACCCGATCAGCTTTAAAATAGAACTTACTTCTCATTATCCTCTGAACAGTATATTTTACAGAAATTAATCGTAGTGATATATTTTAACCTGATGTCACGACAGGCTCATTATCAAGAGCAGTATGCTAGCAGGCAAAGATGGATTATCTAAAAACCAGACTCATGGGAAGGAAGTTTAAAAGATTAGGCTGTCTTTTCACCAAAGTCAAGAGCCTTTGGAAATGCTCTGCATTCACTATTTAGTAGAAAAGAAAACCTTTCAGTTCTACAGAAGAGACTGTAAATACCACAAGTGTAACTTCTTAGATCATTATTTATTGGTAGAAGGCAAGCAAACATTTAAATAGAAGGCAACTGCCTGCCCTTCTGTGGCCCCAGCACTCTAGCAAGCACCACGCTCTGAGTGGGAAGAGGTCAATACTCCCCTTGAAAATATCACATTTTGATGAGATACGTGGAACACATTTAGAGGAGAAAGAGAACATAATTCATTTGCTGCCCCGGTTAGAGCTCCACAACCTCCAGATGTCAGCCTACTGAATTCCTAACCAGACAATTTGCACCAAATCCCATGCTGCTACATTTGGCAATTGTGTTGTTGATTATTGCATCCTCCTTCCTGCCTTTGGCACTTTGTGGCAGAGCTCTTAGGTGGGACTTCTCCTGCAATGGAGATGATCCCCTGGGGATTCTGACCCCATCCCTCCAGCAGGAGAATGTCTGCCCAGCCTGTGCCCATCTGCCAAAGCACGAGAGCACCAACAAAAGACTTGAAAAGGTCATTCCTTGGAGAGAAACTCTACACTCCCCACTGTCAGCAGCCTCTGGGCATTGATACCCATGTTTTGTACAGTTCCACCACCCTCAGCCAACCTTCATCTGAAAACTCATAATCAGATTGAAGGCTGTGAATGGGGTTATTCATGGCTGGTGAGGGAAAAATTGATACCTCACAATAGCATAGAGCCAGCCCTGCAGTCTCTAGCAGCAGTGCTTCTCTAGAGGGAAATAGGGAGACACTTGAACAGGAAAATGTAGTATTTGCTTTAAAAAACCTTAACTGAGGAAGAAGTACTGATGCAGCCCAGTGGCTCGACTAAATTGGAAATGAAACAAAAATCTGTCTCAAGCAGTATTTCAGAGAGAAAAGAGCTTGTCTGTACTTTTGCAATCTCTCCAGCACTGTGAACCACTAGGAATCAGAAGACTGTTCTTATAAAGTTGAAAATGCAGGGAAATCTAAGAACTAAAAGATCGTTAAATTAAAAAAATATATATTAAAGTTTGAAGGAAAAAAAAGAGCCAAGAGAAAAATATTTAAAACTCTTAAAGTATTGTTGAATATGTGTAGTTTTCATAGGAAAAGAAGAAAAAAAAAAAAAAAAAAAAAAGCAGGCCACAAGAGAAGAAAGACTTTTCAGGAAGAATCTGGAGAATCCAAAATGTCTTATGAGAGACATGAAATGTCTTCTCAACAGAAGATTTATATAACAGGGGAAACTCCCAGCAGGAGACCACCTCTATGATTAAAACCAGAAAAAACAGTATCAACAAATTCCACTACTTGCCAAATGCTTTCCATTACTTCCGCAGTGGAGGCTTCTGCCTTGAACTACAAAAAATGTTTTGACAAATAGCTTCCAAAAACTCAGCTTGAGGAAGCTACAAAGTTGTTTCATTTATAAGCAGAGACTAGAAATTACTGGCAAAAAAAATGTGGCTTCCCAGCTGCAAGACAAAACACCCCAAAATAGTGCACTTAATTAGGTGGGATTTTTGAAGGAGTGGTTGCTGCTTAGCAAAAATAAGGGAGCTGATTAACATAATTTATCAGGCAAAGCCCACTGAAGAGCCAGCTGCAGATTTTGTAACAGAAAGAGGCAACAAATTTGAAGGGATCTCACTTCTTGAGATTATAAACCATTGAAATATTTTATTGATGGTGGTGGTTAAGCCTCTCTATAAGCTCAATGAACACTAGTGACTTCTGAAGGAAATATTTTATCAGTAATCAAAGCAAAGATTTCTCAGCTTGGCCTCCCATTTCTCCTTCTCTTTTCTTTTGCCTTTCCCTGTATACACATGAAGTGGAAAAAGGAATAAAGAATCTGGATATGCAGGCAATGCCCAAGCATGCATGTAAATAATTTGTAGTAACTTTGAAGAACACTGCTCAGAAACAGTTTTATGGAGATTTAGGTTTTCTGAATGGACATTTTTCCTTTGGAATTTGTAGTCAAACCTTGATTTTAAATGAATTAGGGTGAATCTTGAACTGTAATTTTTAGCTTCTTTCAGAAAGAGTAATAAAATAAGTAAAATTCTCACAGATACTGAAATAAAATTAGTATGAACATAAATCCTTGTGTTGTACAGTTATTATACTCAATAACCTTCTAATATTAAGTTCATTTAAACAGTGACTGGAGATCCACTATCTTTTCTAGAACTTAGCCATAAACTGTCTGAGAATTTAGGAAAAAATATCATTAGTAGAGTGACAAAATGTGGAATATTTATTCTATATGAATATGTAAGGAGAATTTCTATGTTAGTGCTTTGAATTTTCTCCAATTTTGCTTCCAGGCACCAATTTTGCACCCCTTCAGCAGAAACGTTGAGAATACAAAATAAATAAATAAATAGCAAACCAAATTCCATAAATAAAGCATGACTTGCTCAAGATACTAATTTTTTAATCAGATTTTCATTGAAGGGATGTCAGCAGAGAAACAGTGCATAGGAACAAGAACATGGTTTACTCTGTGACCTTGAGAGAATTCTCCCTTTCTTTGTTACACTTCAACTCAGAAATACTTAAGAGCACATCCCTGAAATGCCTCTCCACTACAACTCAAAAACAATTACTCCTCACTTGCCTGCAGATGCTGCTACAGCCAGAATCTCTGCCAGATGCATAGAGAAGTGTTGCAGAGACTCGTCGCCAGTTAAGAGGATACAAAAGGAAATTTGCTCATTAAGGTCAGGGTTGATGCTACACAAAGATAATGGTAGGATACCAAAGTGCAGCAGAAAGCCCATCAAAGAAATTGCCATCTATTGTTTTCTTTTGGACTTGGAACAAGTGATGTAACTTCCACCACAGGAGAAATGAAGATATATTTAAGAGCAAACATATCCAGTCATTCAGATGGTAGAAAAAACAGCAGCCAAAACAGAGACTACTGCTAAGGAACAAGTGACAAAATGAGATCTAGTCAAAACCACTTTGACCAAGGATTATTTAGAGGAAATTCTGTGTACGTAAAGAGAAATTTGTGGCTTTGGAAGAAGACAAATTGTAAGCGACATTAGTTTTCCAAGCAAAAAGATTGAGAGAAATGAACTAATAATTCAGAGGCTATTTATTCCCCAGTACAATAATCAATTGATAACTTTACCAAATAACTGTTACAACAACTGGACAAAATTCTATTTCAAGCTTAGTTTTATTATTAGCTAAGACATTCATAAAAGATTTTGGTCACAGGAACCCATAAATTGAAGATGCTGCCATTTAAATGGAATGGAAGAACAAACAAGAAGCATGGGCTGTAACTCAGTAAGATGTAATAGACTGGGGCATTAGCAGAGGTTGAAATAAAGCACCCCAGAGCTCAAGGCAGGCCACAAAACCCACCTAAGGAATTGAGTAAGTTAGACTAAGCAAAACTAACTGCTGCAGTTAGAGCAGTGCAAGAGGAACCTTATTCAAAGCTGCCATGGATGTTTACCCTACACTATTATTACTGCAAGAGTTGCAATACTCATAATAGGGAAAGCTCCAGGCTTAGAAGGACAAACTTGAAGGAAGTGAGGGGACCAGTGAAGTCAGCCAGGCAAAGCAGCTCACCTCTATCTTCAGGAAGGCAGGGGTGTCATTAAGTCAAAGGTGCAATCTTACCTGGAATTCATACACTAAGGCAGAGGTTTGTAGGAAAAGTCTCAAAAACATTACTGAAGATAAGGAAATGACAAAAAAATAAACAACAATCAGCCAACAAAAAAATTATTTTTCTGGTCAGGAGGTGTAAGAATAAAGTCAATTATATTCAATGGAAATTAAAACAAAGCCCTTTAGTCATAAAGTTGAAAAGCAGGGAAAGAGAAAATTAAGCTGATTATACATGAAGGGAGAGTTAAGGGACACATAGGTACATTCCTAAAATTAAGCAAGGACAGGTCAGAAAAAGGGTATGGAACTTTTCTTGGAAGTCAATACCCACATCTGAAGGGCTCAGTCATCTCTTTAACAGAACTTCAAAGGGAGGGACACAGGAAATTCCAGATCTGATACCAAATATTAGTAATAAATTAATTCAGTTGAATGCTACTAATTAACCAGAAAACCATGTATGTGATAGGTATATGTGAAGTAGCAGGGAAGGAGAAAAAGGAGTTGTTGGGACCATGACAGGCTCATTAGACTGATGCAAACAAAATGCAAAGCTGTAGGAAGAGTTTCAAAGGGGAAAACAATAAGACCTGAATGTGCAATGAAAATGGAATGGAGTATAACATGAGCTTGCTCAATAGTTAAACACTAAAAAAACCTTATCTTCCTTTTCCAAGATAGCAAACTCTAGCCAAAGGTAATGCAGTACACCTATGCTGATTAGAGGTCAAAGCATTAGATTAAAAAAAAAAAAAAAAAAAAATCAAATGAGAAATGGCTAGTGGTGCTACAGAAAATGTTTCTTTTAATGAGACTACTACTGTTTATAATGATGTGTAGCAATGCCATGTATGCCATAGCTATTACCCTGGCAAGAACTAAGGAAAGACAGTTTATTTTCTCTGCCCAATAATAATAATTTCATTGATATTATTTCATGTTTTCAATCTGCTTACCAATCCTGGAGCAATGTTTTGTCCATTAGATGAGAAAGACATTGAGAAAATGGAAGATCAACTCATAATTCATGGCAAAGTAGAAAATTATTTTGAAAGCAATGCTCAGCCTGAATTTTCACCATCTTGCTACCTGAATTCCCAGACAGAGAGCAGTTGTCTTTAGTATAGGCAGTATTTGTTGTTGCTTGCATACTTGTCTATGACCACATAAGACAAGAGAAGAAATCAGACTGCTGTGCCAATTATAACAGAGGTAATGTTTACTTGGCTTCTCCTTCCTCTTCCCATTGTTACCAGAATGCTATTGAGGAAACTAGAATTTACTGCCAGCTGCTCCAGCTGTTTATTTTCTGTCAAACACTTCAGAGGAAATACTTACCCTTTGTTAACACACTTGTTTGATAGTCTACCCAGATGTACATGATGGCACAGCCTGGCAGAGGTGGTTAACACTGCCCAGGATTTCTCCAGCTGAGGAAGCTGGCTCTTTGCCATGCCCTTTAGCTCACCTGGGGCTACCAGTCAATGAGAAAGGTGAAAGGTAACTCGAGCTGTCATTCATACTTAGCAGAACACAGACCTGTCTCTCATGGAGCTCCCTTTCTAAATGTCATGTATTTATTTACCATTTTGGAGAAGTAATGGAGTGAACTGTGAGAAAACTCTTCTAGGGAACTGGCAAAATGTCTCTCTCACCCTTGTATATGTTTCTTTTTGACTTAACTTCTCTGTGAGAGCCACAAATAATGACCAATCCACCAGTCAGGGCACCTCACTAGACTACCAGGCACAGGACTCGATGTGCATCCAGCTGCCATGGAGCAGCAGATCCCTTCCACAGAGCTTTATGACATCACCTGACTCACTGGAATTTTTTATATGGAAAATCAGCTGGGATTTTTTTCTTGAAAGAGAAGAAAATTGCCACTCTGCAAAGAAAATAATGTATTTAGATTTTACTTACAGAGTTTAGCTTTTGTTGTACTATGAGTCTTACTAAGTACATACTTTTACAGTTACATATAAGTTAAAATAGCATTCACAAGGGGGCCATGCATACTGATGTTGAGGTAATGCAGCCATTGCTGGCATGAACAAACCAAGAGAAGTTGCAGATACTAACAAAAACATCTTTTTTTTTTACCCAAAGAGAATGAGAACATAAAATAATACTGGGAAAACCTGGAAGCAGGACATCTCTCCGATTGGAAAATCCTCCTGAAAGACAGTTTTTCATGCAAGCTAACCCTAAATTCAGAAATAACCCCCCAAAAGCAAGGGAATTTAAATTAAAGCCAGTGTAAGATAGAAAGCCTCTGGGATATATTGTCAAAGTGACTCATGAGGTTTCAAGTCAATAGAAGTTGACGAGTGAGACCAAAATTCTGTGTAGTACTTTAAAAATATACCCTAAGGTACTAGGCAAAGAAATCAAGAGCTAATCCCTGCATACAAATACCATGCTGCAAACATTACTTCTGCTTTTTTTAGGAAAAGGTCACAAGGATTAGATTTTTCTGCTTGTCCTGGAGGGCAGAAAATATTTGGAAAGAAGCCTGCCCTGCAGAGAGAGGCAGCCCAAATATGATGGTTTAAGTGAAGGTCTGGTGGCATCCAGATCTCCTTTTATTCATCTTTGCTTCATATTATGGCAACCATCACCACTGATACAGTTATCTGTAAAGTACCCACACACACTTGCTGTGTATGCACTTTCAACCTCTCAATCCATATACAAATCTAAGGTGGCTTTTCTTCTCACTTCTTCCCTTTTTGTCTTAAAGCAGGGATATGTAATAAAATTATCTGTGGCTGAAATCTTTCTGAAATCAGGACACTTGATTGTTAAATGTATGCAAAAAACTATTTGGTTTACAACTGATTTTTTAAGTGTTCATTTTTTGCATTGTGGTACAATCAGGGAACAAATGAAATTTCAAGTAATAAAAACCCCAGAATACATGCAAGCATCCAACAAAACCTATTGAATTGTTTGCTCTTCTGAGTCATGCTGCAGTTGGGAATGAGGCAGAGACAGAAAGATGACCTTTTTATTTACTGAACTCAGTGCTGCTGGTGTTTAATGCAATTTGTACCCTTTTAGTAACCACTTTAATATAATTTTCCATGCTTAGTTCCTCACACTTTTTATTTAACATGGACAGCAGTAAAAATGGGACACTTCCTTGTGGACGCTTCACCTGCCTCAGTTCACGTTTCCCATCTGGACTCGGAGGACGCTGACTTGGCACGGGAATGGTTTTGTGGGCTGTGCTCAGCCCAGGCTGAGATCCCCGTGTGATAACTGAGCACAGCCCTGAACAATGGCTGGCTGCCTCTGCTGGGTGGGACACACAAGTGGGCTCCTCTTCCCTGCTGAGAGATCCTGCCTTGTTTCTCTCCAAGAACGTACTCTGTGTTTATAGAGCAATTGTTGCAGTGGATAAATAAATAACCACATGCTGTAGACTTTTGGGCAGCAACAGCATAAATGGTCACTTCCTCAGTTACTTCCTATGAGCATGGCCGTGTTATCCTCATCATAAGAGCTACAGGCAATAATAAACTATAATGCTATTCCAAAAATCAGGGAAAATTGATTCATCTTTCTAAAATTCAGGACCATATCTTTAAACTTTGCCTGGTTATTTTAACTACAAATTATTGCTAAAGAAATTGTTCCAGCATGAGGAATCTCTAGTAGGCTACCACAGTGATAGTCTAGTTTTGAAAAGCAACATTTTAAGGACAAGCAAATTACAGCAGGACAACACTCCTCTAACGGCAACATTGCCATCTCTCTACCTGCAAAGGCACTTCTTGAACTGGCTAGGCACTGAGAGGTTTTCCAAATGACCATTTCTAGCTATACTTTAGGATAATGTTCTTTTATAAAGGAAAAGTTTCAGTTATTGTCTTTGTCCAAATTCCACTCAGCTGAGCAGCTGATGAAGCTATTAAGACAATGTCTTTGATTTAAGTTCATAAGACTGTGGCATTTAAGTCACAAAGGAGCTTCTCTGACATATAACACCGGCATAAAAACCATTAGGAGCAGCAAATTAGTGAAGAGCAGCAGAGTCTGCACTTCTGCCCCAGCTCCTGTTGGACATACCAGAGCATGGACAGCCAGCTCCTCTGCTCTGTCATACCCTGTTGCAACAGACCTCTTATTAAGGGTAGAAATGAGCCAAGACACAGACCTTCATTCAACAACATGAAAATGGTCCTAGTTTATTCTTCTTTACAGCTTAGGCATCCTGACTCTGGGTACAGCCAGCTCCTACTGTAGGGTGCAGTTGCAGACTCTGACTGCTGGCTGTTTCCTGCTGGGCTATGACTGCAAGCATTGGTCTGCAGACTCTGAACACAGCTATCACCCAGCCCAGCTATGACTGCAGGCTATGACTCCATCAGACCCACACTGACCTCATAGCAGATCTTTTACTGCAGCAACTCTCTTGTTTCATTCTTCTTTGCATCTCTCCGGATCATTCCTTCTTCCTCAGGACTCCTCAAGATCCTCTTTCTCCAGGCCCTCAGCCTGCAAGATCCTTCTGACCAGCCAACCCACCTCTTTTATCACACTTACCTTTATTAGTCACAGCTGCAACCCATTAAGGGCAAGGCTGTTCCTCTTCTTTGGTAATTGGTACAACTGTGATTTACCAGGGCAAAGTCGCCTGTAATCTCTTCTTCTACACCCGCAATAGCCCAGGGGTCCCTGGCACAGGTGCTGCCTCCACTGAGGGAATGGCTCTTGCCAAACACTCTGAGCACAGTCCATCCACTTGGTCCCCTGGAGAGCCACTAAGAGCTGGAGGCACTTTCAGGGGCCTTGTGAGGACCAGCCATGGGAATAAGCACGTGCCAGCCGGGGTGCAGCTCAGCTCCCAGGGGATGGGCTAATTGAGGACTAGCAGATGGCCAGCGACACAAAGGCAGGAGCTGCTGCACTTAATGGAGCCCAAGCAAGTACCCTTAAGACCATTTTTATGCATGGCTCTCTTATGGGCATGAATTTGTTTTATCCATGAGCAATACTAAGTGTTGTACAGGTACAGGAAATTCTATGTAATACCCCAAAAAATCTATTAGGTAAGTTAAAACATTTTTCTACTGCTAATCCAATTCACAAGATACCATTCCTCCTAGAAAGAAAGAGTGTCTGTAAATTGATTTCACCATACACATTGCTCCTACCTCAACCTCTGTGAAACTGATCTGCTCTCCCTGACAAGTCCTGTGTCTAGTCTCACAGGAACACGTGTAGCAAACACAGTAAGGGGAATCAGAGGCTGTTACTTGGACAGTGAAAGCTCTGGCCAGGCTGACAGACCAATGCCATGGAGCTCAGGCCTGGATGTGAACTCTGCCAGGCTCTGGGGGAGCAGGTTCACAGAGCCAGGGTCCCGGACACACTGTTAAACTGGAGTGCAGAGGCTGCTCCCTGCGTGAAGCAAAGCCCAGCCTGTAACATCTAGAAAGTCTTTTTGTTGCGTCACTGATTGAATGGTGATTGCTGCAGACATGAACTTACAGGAAACCTGGAACTCATACAGTGAATATTGTTGCCTGGAATTAATGGTGAGATTTCTGATAGAAAGAAAAAAATCTGTTTTAATCCATTTTCTAATCCATTATTTCGTTTCAAGTACTTTATCTTTCTCCTTCATTAGCTATTATTAGTGATCCTTTTCCCTTCTGCTCCATTCAAAACGAAAAAAAGGTTTACACTGATTAAATTCTGCCAGCAAAAAGTTTGCATACAGGGAGTACTTGAGGCCAGTTTTCACTTATCACTTCAGCAGAGTTTTTTCTCCTGCATTCAGGCAGATGTTCAGCCTTTCCATACCACCATTATGAACACTGTAATCATAAATATGTATGTGTACATACACATACATAACTTTTGTTTTACATGTAAAATGACTGAATGGAATTTTAGTTTTAAACAACAATGTTAGCTTTCATTTGCAGTGAGGCCTTCTAATACACCTGGTATATATGAAAGGGAAAGAAAAGGAGACTTATAGAATAATCTACAATATCTGCAAAGCTACAATAGATGACTCTATGTTAATGGATGTGCTGTTACTATAGAGCTATATATTTATATGCTCAAATAATGTATATGTATTAGAATATATAAATATATTTAGAATAAAGAAGTTTATGAATGCTAAATAGTCTCCAAGTTTTACTTAGATATGCATGATTATGATTAGAATCTTTAACATTTATGACAATTAACTGCCTAATACAAATTAATGTCTCTCTGGTCTCACCTATAAGTGAATAGCAGCTTTGTTTTCAGCTATCTTACAGTTAAATTACACATTTCAAAACCAATTTTGTAGACCTTTGTATTTATTTACTTAATGCATTTAAGAGTAGACTATAGTTCTTCCGCTGCATCTGAAATGCAAAGACTTTAGTAGCAGTCAAATATTATTGTGATTTTTGTGATTAAAAATTGACATTCATTTCTCCACAGACCGTTCACCTCTAGGAAAAAAGTTCATGCAGTTGATTTTTCTTCCCTCCACGGTGTTGCTCTTATTTTATCTGACATTCGCTAAAAATAAACGTGAGTGAATGAAGGATTTAGGTCACCTAGTGACATTACCGGTGCTAGAAGAATATTCAAGAAAAAAGTTAGCGCTGTTGCACAGAGAGGAGCACAGCGTCGTGCTGTAAGTGACAGGATGGGCACAGCGGCTGGCAGGGCTGGGGCAGAGCGGGAATGCCGCGGTCCCCGCTGGAAGGGCAGCCGGGCGGGATGCGCTGCCCGGGGCGCTCCGGGAGCTGCTCCGCTCCCAGCGCCTTTCTGCAGCTCCTGCTGCTGGATACACGGCACCGCTGCCGGCTTTGGCCCCCGTCAGAGCTCGGAAACCCCTCGGTGCTTTACTCGGTGAGAGGAATCAGCCAAACCGTGAGCAGACATTGAGACAGAAGGAGAAGTACACTTGCTTCTGTCAATTCACCACTCCCCAGGTTTTCAGCCAGCTCCATTCTCAGTTTTAGAGCTGAGCTTCCTGTGGAGTCAGGGACTGTGCACACGTGTACATCTTTTTTTCAATAGACAAACCTAATATGGACAGTTTTATTTATTTGGGGGAAGCAAAGACTTCATTATAAAGAACAAACTGTTTGCTATGACACAGTCTAGATGGGGGAATACTGATGAGCCTTGACCTTTGTATCTATGATGACTGAGCACTGTGTAAAGAAGAGGAGGCCTGCTCCCTGAGTGTAGTGTATTCTTTTTAATAATCCTTGCCTCCTTACTCAATTGGTCTTTTATCATACAACATTCCTGTGTTTGAGAAGAATTGTTATGTTATGCTATGTTATGTTATGTTAATGTTATGTTTGGTGCTCCTTGTCTTGCACCTCTGACTCCAAAAGTGCAGTGTTCTTGCTAAAAGACCAATATGTTCCCTGTTAAAACTCACACAAGCTCTTCTGAGTTAGGGAACAAGTTCAGGATCCAAGTCTAGTTTCCTGTACATATACTCCTGCCAGTGCTTTGGAGAAAACCCTTCCCAATTGTAATGCTTGCAATGCTTTTATAAACATCTCAGGACTTAGACCATCACATTCATCAAAGCTGCTGCACACTGAGTTTGTAGGTGTGGTAGTAAAGCAGCAGACACTAATATCTCACATTGCTAGACCTGTCACACCAGCCATGATCGGGCCAGCTCATATGAAGCATTATACTGCCACAAAACAATCAGAGTGACCCAGAAAAACTGCATGTACAGTAATCTTTATATAGCTATTACACCACATCTGAATTCAGCACCACTCCTGTTTGATAAATGATGAGCTTCACATTACAGAGTTTGATCACTGCGATGAGAGGCACGTGCTGAAAAACTCCGTGAGTCAAGAATCTTTCGGTGCAGTGAGGAAATGCATCAATAACGAGAGAGCAAGGACAGGTCACTTGTAGAAGCAATGTGGGACTTGACAAACGGCAGTCAGGATGCAGCACTTTTGCCGTGGTACAGAAGGGGCAGGGATCCCACGTGTGCTCTTTCATACTGGTTTGGCAGTGTGAGACCACATCTTCTTCAGGTGTGGAACAAAAATGACTCGTGAAAAACTGGGAAGGGCAAACATCCAGCATGGAGTTTTCTGTTTTCTACCTTTCACACTGTGTAAATCCAAGAAGGAATTAAATCCACTCACCATGGGAATCATTTGCAGCTCTATACCAGCCAAATTACTGTGACCAAGGCAAGCGAAAGCTAAGCATGCTGATCTGCTTACCTCGATCTACCCAGTGGGCAAAGGTGAAGAAGCCTCCTCATATCAGGGCTTTCCAGGACCCTTCCTCTTGAAAGCAACAAATGAATATACACCAACAGGTCTGGTCTTCCAACACCCTTCTCAGGAATTTGACCAGTGGAATGCAAAAGCGACCCCAGAGAGTGCCTCAAGGACAACTTAAATCCACCTAAGTATTTTCTCCTTGTTCCTGTTAGTGTGTTCCTAGCCTTGATCAGCTTGACCAGAAAGCTAATCTAACCATGAACTAATGTCTTTTGCTGCAGGATGAGTTTTCATCACTTCTCTGAAACAATTTGTTCTGCAACCACATGAGCACCAGGGCAACCACAGGGTCGGAAGTGAGGACAGGATCTCAGCAAGTTCAGTCTATTGCCTGAGATGTTCTGGATGTGCTTATTCAGTATCTGCAATTTCCTAACACTCTGTAAGGAAAAGTCATAACCCATCTGGACATTTTTCTCAGTTGTTGCAATACACAGTTCATCAGATAATTGATCAGTGCTCATACACATTAATTATTCTGAGACTGTTCTCAGAAAGTGAGAGTATTTATGAACTGGTTGTCTAACGAAGCTCACATTAAATTAATAAAAACTCAAAACATGTACTCATCACAAAGTTGACTTACTTTTGCAGAAAAATCTAATTTCTTTGGCCATAGCAAATTTAAAATGTTTCCTGGCCAGCTTTATTTGTGTCTCAGCTCTATGCACAGTGATCTTTTCATAGCACAGCAGCTGCCATGCTGACACGTGCAATACCCTGACCACCAAAATGACTGTCTGTCCTGCTAAAGCACTCTCACTGCCTCTGAACGGTTCATTGAATTTTGATGACACAAGATTTTATTGTGATCCTGATGGACTGTGTTGATTGTTTTGTTTATCACAGAGGTGAAATCTAAAACAGAAATTCTGTTCAGAACCTCAGATAACAGCAGAAGATCTGTATTGAGATGTTATATTTCACAAAACTGAAGGCTGTAAAAATGAGGCATTAGAATCTTCTCTCAGGCATATAAATTCCTGCCTGCAGTTTAGTTTTCATTTTAGTGATCCAAACAGTTTCCAAAATAAGGACAAAGCTGAAAACAGAGTGCTTCTGTTTAATACTGTAGGATTTCTTTGAGGCAGCTGCTAAAACAATGGCAAATATCATCCCTGTACATGAAGATAAAGTTTCTGGACCTAACACAGCTTTAACTATCAATACTTTAACCTGAAAGTACTTGGTATGAGTAGAGAAAAGAGGAGAGACAGAAGGCATGAGGCCTTTCAGAGAAGAGGCATTATACATTTTAATGTAACCTGGCTAAGGAGAGGGAAAGCTTCCCTGAGTGACAAATTTTTTTATGAAGTTCAACCTTTTGCAAATAAATTACTGCTGTGCTTCACTTTAAATGACTGTATAAAGTTTACAAGGATATTTTAAGATACCTTGTTCTTTATTTCCTGTGGCTGTAAATGCCACCTCAAGAACCAGAAAGTAAAAAGCATTCTTGGTAATTTTGCCTAAGAAAACATTGGTTTTTGTCCAGCACACCACTGGAGATGAGTTCAGTCTTTTCTACTGTATTTTAAAGCACACAGGCAGGAATACATCTGTGAAGGTTCTTTTAAACCAGTTTATGCATTTAGAACTAGATTTGCTAAAAGTCTTCAACTGCAAATATGTAAATGAAAACCCTCAGTGTCACACGGACACGAAGATCCTTGACAAGTCTAGCTAAAAGGACACACCCTTCTCACTGTTCAGCAGTACTCTGCAAAAAATCCAAAAGCCCAGGGCCTAACAAAGCATCTACCTTGTGGCTAAGAAACCAGAGCACCATGTCCTGCAGCCCCTCAGTGTGTTGGTGTTGAGCACAAGCTGCTTCTCACTTCCGTATTCAGTGCATTTCTGAAACACCCCTGCTAAAATAGCACCCATTTCTCTGCCCAGGGTAAGAATTTGTGTTGCATGTAAGCCATTTTACTCTCTTCTTCTGTGTTTGTGTCTGAAGCAAGGCCAGGCAAGTGGAAAGAAAATGTATGCTTCTCCTTACTGAATCCATTTACAGCACTGGAAGAAGCAGAAAGCAGTTTAGCATCTAAGCTATTTTCCACACCCTGAAGAAGGATTTCTGTGTTGGAGGCCTTGTTGGCTTTCTTTCTGTTCTTAGATTGCTGTAGCTACAATAGCAGCATTACTACAGCAGAGCAGATATATCATGTACAACATAAACATAGCACACAGATAAAACAATTAACTGCACTGAAAGGAGGCAGTCTGAAAGGTACCCATTAGGTCTAGATACCTCCCAATAATATTAATTATATTCAATTACAATATTCATACAGTTCTTCAAGGCCTATGTGTAGGAAAGCATTTACAGAAACTCAGAAACCTGAATGTCTAAAATCAGGTATGCGTGGTCATATTTATTTACAGGTTAATTAGATTTCTTGCAAGTTCGAAGGGCCTGCAAGGACAAAGCTGCAGCCTTGTACAAGTGCCTAAGCAGCCTTGCCAAGCAGACCACAAAGCCACAAGGCAGCTCCTACACCCTGCCCTGACCTGCCTTTCCTCCCTCTTCAGCAGGGGAGGAGCCCTGCCCCTGCGCACAGGGAAGGAGCTGCTTCCCAGAAGGAGAAGGGTCTTGGCAGCGTGGCCAAGCTGCCGTGAGGGACCAGAGGGCACAAGGACACGGTGTGTCACTGCCCAGGTGCAGAGTGCTGTGTCTGAGTTGCTGCCTCCAGTTGCCACATACACATGCATGGCTTTCATGCCTTTCATCTGATTCGTCTCTTATGAGATGGGCTGAATACAGCTGAAAAATGTGTGGTTTGAGGTTTGCATTGAGGCTGATAAAGATTTCAGCTTCTGAGAAGTCAAACAAGGAGTGAGATTTCATCGATACCCACGATTCATACACAAGTACATACAGATATGATATAGCATGCTGACACCAAATTTCAACATTTAGTTTTTCCACTCAAAGTAAACCTCTTTCAAACATACAAAGTATATTCTTTACAAACTTTTTTTTCTTCTTTTTTATGATTTAAAGAAGTGATCAAACATATTTACTTTCCTTCCCCTCTTCCTTCTCAAGTACTGTTCTTATTACTAGTGTTTCTCATTATCGCAGCAGATATGAAGGAAGCACTGTGAATAAACAGAAGGGAATTTGGACTTCAGGATACACTTTACTGCAGGCTTTTATCATCCAATATAGTTTGCTAGAAGGCATCTTTTATGCCACTGTTCTTTCCCCAAAGACATTCCTCATTACTGAATGCTACATGTTGCCCTGTTGGTCTGGAAGAAACATTTCATTAGCTACAATATCACTATAGATTGCATCTAGTTGCCATAGAAACTTTAGAGAAGAAGCTTGGCTTTAACCCTTGGAATAGACTGGATTTTTCATCCTTACAGCATTATAACTTTAAAAGATACCAAGCCTTTTATTGGCCTATATTTTTCAGTATAAAAACTGACAGCTGCTGATAATTCATATATGGTTGGTGACTGTGAAATATTTTTATTACAATATACAACTACTTAACTGGGACAATGCACTGAGGGACAACATTTCTGTTGACTTTTCTGAAACTGTGATTTCAACCTCAACCACTCAAGGTCGAAGGCAGCTGTAAAAGTGACATAGAAAACTCCCTTCACTGGTATGTTTTGGGGTCAGAGAGAGCGAGCCAGCACATGTGGATGCTAGGCATGACTTTGCCACAACTTCTGTTGGTCACAATTTGTTTGTCAAAGGGGTGCAAGAACACTGTCTATTTCTGACGTGCTGAGAGATCCTCAGGTAGAAGGAGACTGCTTATGGACATTAGTTTGTTTTCTTCACGTAATAGAGGATGCTTAAAGAGATTTCTTTCTTCTGCAAGTAAAAACAGCCTTTCAGCCCAGATTAAATCATACATCAGGCTTTGCAGCTCCCTAAGCAGCAGCACTGCTACTAAAATGGTGCTTTTTGTAACCAAGACTCCTTCCCAGTGTATATAGAGACACTAAATTTCATAGTATTTTCACACTGGAGCAATGCACTGCTGTGCTCCAGGTCACACCACTTGATCTAATAGCTAAATATCTTGCTCTGTGGAGAAACATCAGCTGTCCCTGAAACTGGAGCCACAGTCCCATATCTGTGTTCAGACATGAGCAACAAAGCATTTTTTCTTTACTGGTTTCACTCCTATAAAATGAAAAGCCTGAAGATTATGGCACTATCCCACTCACATAACCATACAGGTAAATTCTGCAGTGGGTGCTATTATCACTCAATAAAGAGTTCTTTCTGCCTTACCAGGCTACATAAAAATGTGGAAAGCCTAGTCTCCAAAAGGTCTCAAGTTCCTCATCTCCCTTTTTCTTGTGTTCTCCTTTCCTCTCTTATTAGAAATACACCAACATCAACAAATGATAGTTTAAGGTTACAGCAGTGGAAGGGCCTGGCTTCCTCTCCTGCCAACATTCTTTGCAGGGTGGCTTCTGCACACTAGCACTTTTGTTCTTTTTGCTACAAGCTCCTTTCAGTTTGTAAAACTCGGACTCTAGTTACAGCTGGTTTTGTTCCGAAAGAAAAACTGGAGGGGGATGTGTGTGTGTGTGTGTGTGTGTGTGTGTGGGGATGGGGGAGCTTGTGCCCAGGCAGTTTTGTGACTATTCTATGGCAGGGCTGTGGTGGGGGTTATATTTAGCTTCAAAACAGAGGTTTTGTTATTAAGATCCTTTTAACTACATTTCACAGCCCTTACTCATGTTGGTGGACCAAGTAGTATCACTGAAGTCAATGGGCCTGTGGTGCTTTATTATTTCAAATCACATAAAGATCACTGAAATAGGAATGATCATAATGAAACACTTTCATCATGAAGTCAATGAGTCTATTTGTACAAATGTTCACAAGCATGAATGAGAATTGCTCAGTTTAGGCCAATACATACTATTTTCTGACAAGTTCAGTATCTTTTCTTGATAAAAACTCTATGAATAGCACTGTCTCACATGTGCAAACTACACAATGAACCTGGTTCTGCTTGGAATATCTAATTTGTCTCAGTGGCATTGCTCCAGAGGAATGTATTTAACTCTTTGGAGACGCTATTGAATTAGGACAAATCTGATGCTTTTAGCTGATTGACGAGGGATGATTCGAAATAAAGGATTTTCTGTCCTTAAGAAACACTGGCTTTAAATAGCACTATGTCATTTGCAGAGTCTTGCAGCTGAAGTAGTGCCTTAAAATGGTGCACCTATGGAAATTCACACGAAGGAAACAAGATCCACTATGAGAATTCCTATTAGAGGACAATAATATAGCTTGAAATAATGAGGTACCACAGTAAAAACTGGCCAATGAATACAGAACCCCTTTGCAAGCAGCTTCAATTAGCATTCATTGTTTTGAGGTAGGAAGTTGTACATTCAAATTTAGAATTACAAACACCAGCAAATCTAGTAAGCACAGGAATTCTGTAGGGATCTATCCCATTGAAGCTAGTCCCAGCACCATGAATAGATAATTTGGCTGTGGCAGCAAAACTGTAAGCAGAGAGCTCCTTACCAAACATCCTACTCTGGATGAGGCAGATTCTTAGGTTGTTACAGACATGCACCTCATTTTTCCAACACCATTTCCCATTACACGTCAGATAATTCAACGTATTTCCTTTCTCCTTTTCTACTGGCAGCTAGATTTTTTTCCATCTTTTTTTACTTTTTCCTAAAATGACACAGCTTGAACAGAAACTCGCAGTTGCAAAAGGGAAGGACAAATGATTGCAACAGGCTTCATATTTTGAGCAAATAACCATCTGAAAGGGACCGAGGTAGCTTCACACCTGGCCTAGCTGGAATGGGAGTGCATGCCCAAAGGACTGAGACTGCAGAGGGGCAAGCCCTTCCACACTAGTTAAGGATATTCTTTCTGCTGGAATGTGGGATACAGTGGCCTGGTTTGCTTTGGAAGGGTAGCAGCACCAGTCCATGCAGAAAAACATGGCATTATTTCTCATCTCTGACTTCAGAAAGTCCATCTAAAGAGGGTTAAAAAGCATGAGGAAACCACATTGTTTCTTTTACAGGTGAGCCACAGTCTAACTCTTTGTCTGAGTGCAGTATGTCTGAGTTACTTTGGACATGTTTGGATGTAAGAGGAGGACTTAGGCTATTTTTCTGGATATCTGGTATACTGGTTAGAGCAGATAAGAACTAAACATGATCAGGTTGACTCTAAATGACTCTAATGTCTAAATGTATGCACAGTAAATCTGACATACCCAGAAACTGGATTTATGGCACATCTATGACATAGTGTACATACACAAATGTTTTACTTCATGAAATCCTGGATAGAAATATGAAATCCTCACATTTTGGCAAGAGGCATATTCTGTAGGGTGAAACTTGTAATATCTGTAAAAGTGAAAATACTCCAATGGTATCCAGATACCAAAGATAACCAGATCAGTATTTGTGATACTCTCTGATTCCAACACAAAAGCATTCTCTGAACCAATGGAAGTTCATCCCATTATCTCACTGTGTCATCCTAGTAGGACAGAGCAGTGAGGATAAGCACTGTTGTGACCTTTCCCATGCTCATCCATCCCTACAAAATCACCAACAACCCTGGAGCAAGTAGTGTGACAGCCAGGCAAGTGTAAATACCTCTAATACTGTTCCCTCTGGCTCAGGAGCTCTCCATTTTGTCTTTTACTTGAGTCTCCTAGAAAACTGTTTAGATTCTCAAGAATGTTATATTCTAAATGTTATATTAATGATTAGATTAATCTGTCCTTGTACTTTCAGGATGCAGCTGAAACATCTAAGAGAAAAATCTGCCCCAAAAAGTCCCTAAATTCTCACATTTAGTAGGACGTACATTTAATACCAGTCAGGATTTGCGAGCTTATAAATCTGTTTTCTGCCACAACTCTAAAACTTAGTGTGTGGACACACACATTTAGAGAGCTGGGGAATTACAGCTTGGAAATTCTTTTTCAGGCCTGGATTTCTCCTGACTCTCAGATCCATTCCCAGGCTGACAAGCTGACTGCAGCTTCAGTTAGGGAGGAAGTCTCCCGGGTGATAATATGGTGAAAAACAGAGTGGAATTCATAATAAAAATTAATACCTGGTGTCTTTCCCGTAGGATACATCCTGAGGTACTGTCCCAGGGATGTTTTTCCCAATTGTCCAATGAGCTCCTGTCCTATCCTGGCTCCACGTAACAAACTTTAAATACAGACTGTCCGTACAATAAAGGTGGCCTTTTTCCCTAAGAAGGTCCATGTGTGTTGCTGTCCTTTCTCTCTCCTTTTAGCGCAATAACCACATTAGTGCACCTAAATTATCTAGCAGATGTATTTCTACAGCAATTCTACCTGCAGACATCGTGCCACAGAGAAACCAGATGTCAGTTCAACATCAGAAGGAACATCTCTGAGCCCCAGAAATGCAAATAGCTCTTATACCAAAAAGGAAGAACATCTGTCTAAACAATCTTATAAAAACACTATAGCATTCTAGAAGAAATAGCCCAAAAGCATGTAGCAATTACAGAATTCTACTACAGAATACTATAGGCTATTTTTTCCAAGTTACTATTGTATGAGTTTTCTAAAACTTGCACCTTTTGAAATATACTGAAGAATATTTTCACAGAGTACATGCTCATATCCACTAAAGCCTGGTACCCCAAACTGTATCAACCAAAATCAAGCCATTTGTGAAAATCAATTGCTTCTAGTATTTCTTTTCCCTCAAGATAAAATTATTTTTATGTACAGGTATATTTAAGCTAATTTTAATAGCAAATTGGTAGTTACCTCTGAGATATGGCAGAAGAGCTTGTGTATGGGTGATGTTTGAATTGATTTTCATTTAAGAACAATCTATACATCAGTAACACTGAGGAGTGTAGTCCAGTATCTGTCAGATGGTGGGGGTCCTGACCTTGTATAGATTTGCAGGTGTGCCTGCTGTCCAGCAGAAGGCACTCAGACCTGTGCTCCCGTTTCCCATGCAAAAGGGTAAGGTTTAACTGGTCATGCTCACTAAGGTGCATGAATGAGAGTGTGCAGCTGAAAACCTTCCATAGAAATGAAGTGCTTTAGAACTAGAATTGTATTACTGATGCTGAATTGAATTAATGAAGTTTTTTCATTCAAGATATTCCCAGGTATGGAACAGGCATTTTTGTCTCACCCCACCTTCAGACTTGGACTCTGACAGATAAACAGAGCAAGTACCTCAAAAAGGAAAACTAAGAACTTGGTAATAAATTCTAAGGTCTGTAAATTCCACAAAAATGGGTAACTATGTGTATTTTCTTAGATACTGAAAAACAAATAGTTAAAATTGAATCCTCTTTCATTTTATTTCCTTTTGTTAAATTCTCCTCTTATTGACTAATTTGCACAGCATAGAAACCCAACTGTTGTTTGTAAATAAATGGTTAAGGGATTAGAAACACACAGCACTCAGCCTGCCAGATTTATTGATGAGTCCTCAAACACGCAAGCCCTTGTAGAAGGATTTAAGTAAACAAAAAGCATTATGTATCTATAGAGACTGAGACAAGAGCTAATTGCACTTGCCAGATTGCAAACAGTACTGTTCAGAGGAAATAAATATGCGTTTAATTTCTAAAGGTGAATTGGGTTCAACATCTTCACCATCCTGCTGCCTAGTGACTCCTGGTGCTAAGCACACTGTTTCACTTTTCTTAGAGAGAAATAGGTGCTAAAGAATAGGGTTCACAGACACCAGCTGACAGTCCAAGCAATAACCTCAGCTTTCCAGCAAGAAACACTGCAAAGGCTGGAGCTTGAGTGCTCATGAGCTTTCTGAGCTGCCATAAAGACTCACAGTTAGATCCCCTTCCAGACATCAGCATCCATGTCACATCACTTTGTCTTGCAAAACACATCATAAAACTGGTCAGGTCTTTTGATATTTCACTGCATGGCTGAGCTCAGGTGAGCAGTCAGCAATCCAGAAGGAGCAACCAGGGCAAGGGCAAGAGCCTTTGCTTTTCCCTCTTCCTTCCACCACACACTTCTCATATCTCTGCTCAACCAGTAGACTGAGAAAGGAACAAAGAGCAGATGGGAAAAAATAGAAAGTAGGAGTAGCTTCCACCTACTTTTTTGCTACTACCTACACTAACTTCCTTCTTTCTTCTCAAAGCCTTCGCTGACTGTTTAGCAAAACAATTTCCTGCTGCTAGAGGAGATTGAATGAAATAGTCTGAATAAAGCACTTAAATGTTCAGTGGGACAAAGAGCTTAAAAAAAGAATCTAATAGCCTTAGTAAAGACACATCCTGGGAAAAAATACGCTTCAGTTTCTCTTCCACTAGAGATATTTATATGTAGAAAAGCATACAAAGGAAAGTTCAACAGGTCTGTCTTGGACTGCAGGTGTATGGACAAATTACATTCACTCCATGTCTCTTCACAAGCCAAAAGAAATCCCAAAAATTATTGAACAGATTAAGCAACATCATCAAGCTTTCCACATGGTGAAACACTGCACTGAAACCCTGTCAGAGATATACAATATCCATCAGCAATCCCTTTGGAGCTTTTCCCTGCAGTGAGAAGAGCTCATCCTGACCACACCTCCAGGCTGTCCTGTTGTGACAGAGGTTGTTTTCCAAGAACACCCTTGTCCTCTCACAGTCCTTGCTCTAAGCAGCACAGTGCCTTGCTCGAGCAGCTAGCAGGGCACTGTCACACCCTGAGTGCTGGCCAGCAGCATCCTGCAGGAGAGCTCAGGGAGAGCCCACAGTGCTCATCAGATGAGCAGCCATTCCTTGGGAGAGACAAAAAAGGCTTCTTTGTTCCTCTTTCTTTATGACTGGGTTGAAATTCTCCAGTAAAATACCTAAAATGTGAATCTTGATTCACCGGGGGGGCAAAGATTTATTCAAGTGTTAGATTTTGTTCCATGCTTCTCCCTTCTTTGTAGGGCAAAGAAACATTACCACTCTTGCTAAATGATGGCATTTCCTGTTCTGGTTAGTACTACAGTTAGGGCTTTAAATTAACCCTCAACTGAATGTTTGCCTGGTTTAATTGCCAGGCTTTGGAAAGAGGCCTAGCACCCAGGTCCTGACAGGAGTGCAGCTATGTAATATCCAGCTGGCTGCAGTCCCAAAGTTAGAGCAGCCTCTGAGGAGAGAGATTTACACCCCTGTGGGATGAAATACTTGTAACTTCTCTTGCAGAGCTCTACCATCCCCTGCTACTGAAAGCCACACTTTCCAAGTGACCGGGTTTTTTTGTAAGTCTTGCCAAGCCTTGGGAGAGCTGGACGGGCAGCTGGCTGCTGTGTCAGTCTGCAAATGCTGCTGGAGGGCTGCATAATGCTGGGATCTGCCCTACATGCAGCCTTGCCTCATGCTGGCTGAAAAATCTTTGCAGCTGAGTTTCTTCATGAGGAAGGGTGCTAGAGAACAACAGTTTCCAATTTTCTTTGGTTTAGACAAAGTATTTCCACTACTACTAATGCATAGGGTCCACTTGTTAATCTTCATCCAGAAAAAAGAATTCACTTCTTATTAACATCAATGTGATGGCTAATGTGCATTCATTCAACTTGATTACGATGATGGTATAAAGACCCTGTTACTCTTTTCAGACTGTTGCTTTTTAGGCATAGCACTTAATTCTGCCCCCAGCTCATTTGATCACTGTTATTTTACTCCTAAGCTGAGACTGAGGTAATTATCAGCCACCATCTTTTATTTTTGAAAAGTGCTCAGTGATATTAGTCTCCCCTGGCCATTTTTACTTCTCCTGGGTTAGAAGGGGTGACAGAGAGAATCAATTATTCACATGAAAAGGCTGTAGCAGACTCAGATATTCCTCTGTAGTTGATCCAGGGCTGTTGTGCCAATGTTACCCATGTCCTCCTAGCCATCATTGTACTGCCTCATTCATTTCCTGAGCACTTTCCTGGGGAGTTTTCAGGGAGCTACTGGCAAAAATCTCCAGTGCAAACTGTGCTGAGTACAGAGCCCAGGTATAAAACTCAGTTCCTGGTGATGTAGACCCACTCCCAACCAGCCCATAGGTTTATGAGCAGACCTCGACAAGGTTACAGCACCAATCCATCAGGTACAGCAACGGTCACAGATGTTCTGGGGGCCAGTTCCATAATTCTCCTGGTGCTTGCACAGACTGTGACTATTTCCCAGAGCTGGTTTTACAAAAGAAGCTGCTTGAATATTATCATAGTGATAGGGCAAGAAAAGTTGACTTCAAGAGACTTAAGCCAGAAGCAACTCTAGTCTGCAAATCAGTATTTAGGACCTGGGATTGAGACCAGATCCTCAAAACACTACACCTGTTGTTCAGCTCTGTAGCTAAGCCAGGATGTCTTTTCTCCAATAGGCAAAGAAGTCTCTCAGCCCTCATAAGGCTAGAGGCTCTTATTAGGAGAATCTGACCTTCTCTTCAAAGGCAGTATGAATGGAAAAGTACAGGGGTGTCAGTGCCAAGCTCCTCAGTTTGCTTGGGAAACAGCTGTAGCAGTTCAAGAAGAAATATGTCACAGCTGCTCCAGAGAGTAAATTCCTAGTGTTTCAAAGTGATGAGAAGCAGAAGATGAATGCAGGAAAACATTTTAATACACTTCACTACAAAGTTTAACCATTACCAAAATGACTTAACCTAATTTGTCTGACTTGGCATCGGAGGAGGCTGGGAGGACTAATCCAGTCAACCTGAAATGCTCCTCAGCTGAAAGCCAGGAACCAGTAGCTGAGAGTTCAAGGACACAGCTACGAGGCAACTGCAGTCCATACAACATGCCCTGAAGATTTTGAAACAGAAGCATGGCCCTGGCTTGGATTGTTCTTTTCACCATATGTTGCTCAGGCAGTGTGTTTCAAAAGATGATGGGAATGGATGCAGGGCATTTAAAAGCTCACTTTGCCATAGTCCCCCCAGACCTTTGGACATCATATTGTCTTTAGGTATTCCAGATTTATGTCTCTTAAAGGCTCTTATCCAGGTGATTAATTAGCCTACAAGGTTAAAATATATCACAACTGAAGGTTAGGCTTTTAAAATAAACATTTTGGGTTTAGGCATTTAAATTTTATTGAAGTTAATATCTTGGGCTTTATTAAACCTGACATCCAGGCAAAATATGGACATGACTGAAGTAGGCTTATGGCTATCTCCTGTTTGCTGAATATGTCTTTTCTTATGAAAAGAGACAACCAGAGATTCTTTCAAAGAACATGGAGTGTGAATAAAATAGAGGAGATTTTGTTCACCTCAAGTTGCCTTAATTGCTGAAGACACTTCTGGTGAATGTTGTCAAAGAAAATGGCACAGAAGATTACACTGAGACACAAGATGTCCCAGAGAAAATACTGACAGATGGGAGCTCGAAGTTTTAGAGACGGAGCAGAAGCAAGGCAGAGAAGCATGACTTGCTATTTGTGCATTACTGATTTAGAAAAGCAACTTATTGCCTTTTTTTTGCAGGCCACATTGTTGCAGGTTGTTACCCTGACCCTTGGAAAGCCGGGTAACTCAATGACATGCCACTGCAAATTATATTTTTGTCAGCTCTCAGGAACATTGCATTCTTAAAACAGGAACTGGCAGGGTTGAACATGCAGTTATTGTGGGGGAGGGCAGAAGCAGTGTCCAGAAGGGAAGTGTCTTGAGGCACTGGTTCCAGGGAAAAGCCTGACAGAGCATAAGAATAGAAAGCAAAACAAAATGCACCAGAAGAGTAAAGCTCGAGGCAGTGCCTGCCAGGAAACAGACCTCTACTGCTGAAATACAGGCTTCTTGCCCCACTGAAGGAAGATGCTCTTCATTTTATCCCCTGGTTGCTCTCTCAGAGAAATAGCAATAGATGAAACAACATACATGCATAGGAAAGAAAAACTTGGATTACACCTGGAATATTTCTCTTTCAGCTTTGATGCAAAGTCTTATATTTGGCAGCAATATAACTGTGATGCAGTATTTAAATCCACTGAGAAAAGGAAAATCTTTGGACAAAGTAACAATTTCTGAGAAATTTTGTCCCTGTTGGCTGAGTTTACTGTTCCTCATCAACACATTAGAGGAACCAACAGTGTTCTACATTTTGCTTAAGTGGATTTAAAGTGCACATAGAGTGAATATACACTATATGTTCATTCTCACTTCAGTATAACCACAGCATGCAGCTGTGGGTCAAATAACTATTAGCTGGATTACTTAGGCTGCATCAGGAAAACAGGGAGGGATAGAAGGCGAAGCTTAGAAAGAGAGAGGTCTGTGCCTGATGAAGCAGTGACCAAAACCCAACTGTATACAGAAAACACACTGAGGAAAATTTAAAGATATACAGCTTTGGGAAAGGATGGGACAGGAGAAATGGGATAGTACCATTGAAGATGGGGAGTGGGGATCCTTTTCTGATAGTGTTGGGCTTTCATGGAGAGGAATGATCAAAGATGTATGGTTTGGGAGTCCTGTATTTCTCACAGCTGAACAAGGTGATTAAGTATAATTAATACACCCATCAAGAACAAACACAGCTGACTATACTGAGAAGTTATGAAAAGTAGGAGTGAATCAGGCAGCAAGTAGAAGGCTATTAATCTCATCCTTGCAGAAGCCAAAATACATGATAAATGAGCCTCCATGAAAGGGAAGCAGCTGAGCAACATGTAGTGCAATATAGACTCTAATGTTCAGTGATAAGAAAGCACAAGCATGCAGGATATACACAACTCATGGGGAATGTCTGTGATATGATAATAAGTTTGGCAGCTCTGAGCATCACTGAAAAAAGAAGTTTTTCTTGTTTCTGTTACAGCTTGTGCAGTTAACACATTCCAGGACTGATAGTGGGCAATTCATTAGGGAAATTGATATTATTTGCATGCAGCCTTTGCACCTCATCACTTTTATTATTTATTTAACTCTGATCACTTCTGAAGTAGATGGCCAAAATTCCCCAATAAGGCAGTTCCCAGTGACCCTCCTGGTTCGTGTGCTCACATACTCCTTCCCTTATACTGAAAAATGTTTCTTTCCATGACTTTTTGCTCTCCCTGTTACATCTAATGCAAATGAGGTCCAGAAGCTTGTACTATTAATGCAGCTCATCAAATCAGATCAATCAAGTTAACATAACCTTGCTGTGATGTGTAGAGTCAATGCTTTGGCACCAAGACTGTTGCATTCCTCTTATACTTGAAATATGACTGGACACAGACCATGTGCACACAACTACCAGTCACAGGCTGTAATATTTCACACTGTTCTTTCCCTTGCCTGCTATAAGCACTACAAGAATGAAAAAAATAAAAAGGGGCATGTAAAGCATTGTTCCGGAGGCAATCTGGATTAGAGGTTTGGCTTCAACTTCTTTATCTTTATCCTTAACTTAAAGACAAGGTTTCAGCCAGGAGACAGTTCCAAAGATTAAGGAAAGTCTCTGTTAGCTTTGTGACTACTTCATTATTGTATACCATTCTTTCATTACATATTATTATAATACATAAAGTTTAAACCAGAATCTAAGTATTTGTATAAGCATACTGATGTCTACAAAGAAAAATAATTTGAGTCTTTTCTATTCAGCACCTACAATCATTGTCTGTAGGAAAATAGTCTTGTGTTTATTTCACAAATCATTTCACATTTATACAAGTTACACCTGCTTCAAGTTAGAAAAACAATTATGAGAATATATATTGGGTAAATGTATTGACCTTTAAAACAGTATTTATACTATGTATTTCTAATCATTAGTCAAAGTATACCTGTGTGAATTTCTCCTGAATGTAATGGTTTTAATACCTTTTTATTCAAAGTCTATGAAATTTTTTTTTTTTTTACTTTTTATTATGTGTAACAATGAAGAACATTCTCTGCTCAGCTTTCTCGATATCAAATGGTTGACAATTATGTTCTTGCAGTGAACATAAAGTCTGCCAGTTTTGATGCTTTCGTCAGTGTGGGCAGGATAACATGTTTGAGCCTGTTTCCATGAGAGACAGTAGAGAAAACTTTCCTGAATTTTCATGGCACAGAATGAAGACTTTTGAGGATGATCCACATTGCGTGGGTGTTAGATCTTAATTCAAAAATCTCTGAGAGTTTGTAATGGACTGATTTGGTTGGCTTGAATCAATTCCTTAGCATGTTTTCCAGTCAGAAGTGCACACCCATAGGTTTTTTAGGATAGGATATCCGCTAGGATAATATGACGTCTTGAAGGATGCCCCCTTTTTCCAGTGACCAACTAATGGTTAACACTGCAAACATAATGTTTTAAAGATCATATGATGCAAACATCTCATTAAGAACACTGTGTGTGTAGCAGCTTTCTCATTTAGATCTTCTAAGGCAGCACATTACGGGGTTGTTTCCTTTGGGGCTTGTGTCTGTTTTCTAATTGCTGATACAGGTACTAAGTCCTGATATTGGGCCAACGTTTGTAGAATTGTTATGTCCAAGAGGAGAGAAATTGCAGATAAGAGAATAATAGGTGAAGAGCACTTGGATTTGTGCCGTATTATTTTAGTGAATTCCAGTCTTACAACACAGGAGACATCGCCTAATGATTGAAGGTGGAAAAAAGACGGGGGGTTTAAGTGCAATTACTACAGGCATCATTTGTGAAAGTACAAACATTAACATCACTTGTGGAATTTAACCCATGCACTATTTATCTGTTATCAACATTAATTCCTGTTGACATGAGTAAGGAATACTTCTTATTAAAATAATGAAAGCAAAAGTGGAAGTTTGGCATTGCCCATATCCAGTTATATCATCTGTGGTTCAGAAAAGGATTTTTCTGCTTATCTGATAAAGAAATAATCAAAAGGATTTTTATTGATAAAAGCAAAGATGGTAGTAAAGTGGAAGTAGTGCAACTGTGCCAAAGAAACAACCCCTGTCAAGTATTAGCTCCTGCATTATGCAACAACCAAGAATAAGTGAAATCCACTTATGGGCACCTTAAAATATCTGTACATAGACAGCTAATTAAAAGCAGATAGTTTAAGTAATCACAGCAACTAAAGAACTACAAGGGAAGCTGTAAGAACAAACAACAGCTGTTGGCAAACTTGGTAAAATCAGCTGTTGACAGTAATTCATGACAAGGTAAAGCAAGCATCTATTCCAATGAGGAAGAAAATCTCTGTATTCCTTACTGGCTCTCCGCTTGCTGGTTATGGGTTGGCAGAACCTTACAGACCAGCTAGGAGAAGCAAGTACAGATGACAACTTTGGAGTAGTTGTTTAGATTATTATATGTCTCTCTAAACGAAATCCAGTGGGTTTTTTTCATCAAGTGAACTTCTTCTCTCTACAGGTTTGTAACTTGCCAAGTACATAAAAAGCACTGCCATAAATAATCACAGAAAAGCAATTTTAATCCATATTCTTATTCATTCCTAAAATCTCAGCTTATGCAAATTTTTACTGAATTTAATAGGACTTTCCCCTAGGTTAAGGCGAAGGCACAAAGAGATAATATATCTGCTTAATACCAAGCCATTTTTCTTCTGGCTTTAATTGAATGCACATACACCTGCAGGAGCTGGATAAAGAAATGTGCTTGACACGTCACAGACACAAAACTCCTGAACTGTTCCTTGGGGTTCAAGTGTGTGCAGCTGACAGCCTGCCAACACACAGCTCACAACACCTCAGGGTGCAGCTGGGCCCAGGGGCAGAAGCTGCAGGACTACTGTGAAACTGGGCAATTGTCTTCTGCTGTATTGTGGTACCTCCTGAGGTGCTCTGGCTGCAGCAGTGACCTGGAGGACCATGCCCTGGCTCTAGTGAAAAACCTTCTTCTCTTTGCAGCCATTTTTGTCTGCCCTCTCTACAGAGAGAAAACCAAGGAGACTTGCACAAAACTGCCATCTTCTTCAGGTGAAAAGACTTTGAGTGGGAATGTGGTATTTCAAAGTAACTGCTAGCCAGGGCAGTAGCAGTCCTACCAGGAGGAAAAAAGAAGAAAGCTTTTTTTCTGACTCCAGCCGGAAGTCATGTTTGAAATGGTAATTTTATCAGCATTGTCCTTTTCTGTATTGCTCCTCACTGACTTCCAAAGTGGTTCTTATTTCCCCCATTTCCTGGCATTAATAAATTTTGTAGTATTCAGAAAGGGTTCACAAAGCGGTTTTTTTTCCCTTTGTGCACTCAATAATTTTCTCTTTGGGAACCTTGCTTACCTTTTCAGAAGTCCTAGAGGTTCTCCTGAGTTCCCACATCTCTGATGTCTGCTCTCAGCCCTGTGTTCTGGCCTCTTTTGGCAGAACAAAATATGTTGATGGCTCCTTAGGAGACTCAGAACTGAGCATCAGTCATGAGAACAGCCACTCCAGAGCAGAGTTCCACAGAAGGGCAACATAGAGTTTTCAAGGTTGTTGCAAACCTCCCAGGTCGGTGATACTGCATAATATCATGCATTACGTTTCCATATACTAATGGCCAGTGCAGGTTTGAGTGAACCAAGGGGGTTTGCACCATTCCTTCCACACCGGGAATGGCTGGAAACAGTCTCTTGTTCTCGTCCCGGATCCTTTATGTTTTCATCTTACAAGAGCATGAGAATGAAGTCTCCAGACATGACAGTGGAAACAGAAACTGGGAAAAACAACAGTAGTGAAGAGAAACCTATCCAAACAGGGTGTTTGCACGTACTAGCTTTAATGCAGAAGCCTAGAGCCGTGAGAACACATTGCATTGCCTCCTTCCTCTCTCAGTTTGTTCTTGGTTTATTTTTCCTGACTGTTGCTGCATCAAAGCACTCACAGTGAAAAGGGCCTGGCATGACATGTCAGGAACAAGATTATGCTCAGGCATGAGGCTTTGATCTTGAAGATTCTTCAGCTGTGTACAGTGCACAAAGGTGCAGCCTCGGTACAAACTGGCAGAGGGAAAAATTCCAGTGGGGAGTTTTGTCTGGTGAGTGAAGAGTTAGTGCAGGTCAGTAGTAAAGGCTGTGTGTGCAGTTTTTTTGTTGCTGATGCAATTTTAAAACACTGAGCATATGCAGAGGAAGTCCTCACATGGTGCTAAGTTGCTGCATGCAGACTTATTTCCTTATCGTTCTGTGTATTTTTAGATATGTACAAGAAACTAAATCCTCAATCAGTAAGATGTAGAAAAAGAACTTTCATTGCAATATGTGTATGTAAATCAAATATGTAGAGAAAAATAAATAAATAAGAGGTAAAGAAAAAATATTCATTTTTTTCAGACTCTTTCACATGTATTAATATCCAACTTACACTGAGGAAATTTTCTCTACTCACTGTTTCAGTATGCTGCGCTTTCAATACTTCTGTGATCTCTTGATTTACAGCCATGGGGATGAAAAATATTTTTCCCTTGTTTTCTAGAACTCCTTGTTTTGTTCCATTATAAAAACTAACCTGACAGACTTTTATATCACAGAGATAAAAAAGGAGATACAGAATGTACTGTGTGAACTGTGAACTTCTCTAAGGATAGGTGATACCTCTGTGAAGCAAACAAGCACACGTCCCCCAGGGAGGTGCAGTATACTTAGGAAAGGCTGGAACTCCACAGAGAATTTTTCAGTAGCATAGTGTGATGTGAGCAAAATCTGCCATACATAATCTTTTTTTTCTTCTGCTTTGTATCTCGTGGTCAAGGATGGACAGAACGTCAACAAGTGTTTTTTACCATAATCAAGAAACCAAACTAAAACAATAGCTACAAATGTCACTATGCACATCATATCAGTGTTTTTGTCAAAAGCAGATGTGTACAGAGAACAATATAAGTTAAGCTTACAGCAAGAGAAATTTGGTCCTGTGCACTTAACACCATGAAGGCCACTACATGTATCTTAAGACTCAGAATAAGATTTTAAAAGGTAAGGTGTCACTGTACTTTTGCATTGGACAGCTTCCACCTTTACAGTTACAGTTATATGCTAACACTTTTTCTAGATTACAAAACATTTTACAAGTTTGAAAAAAGGAGAGTATAGCTGCTAGAAGTGACAGTGTGTTAATGTCGACATCTGATGAATACAAAATGCAGGGGGAATAGCTTGTTGCTGAAATACATTAGATCACAGCAGCAGCAAAATGTAGCAGTGAGACGCCACCATCATCATTTCAACGTCTGTTCCATATAATTGCAGAGTGACTGCGAGCTAGCAGGGAAAGCTATCTGTCTTTGGGAGTCTTGTAAATGACATGCTATTTAAAATAAAACATCAAGACCGTGAAAAAAACATTCAGAGGCTCTTCAACATCTATTGAATTGTGTACAGTATTCGTGGGACATCATAAATGCAGTTCTCAGAGGAAGTAAATGGTTGTCTGAAGACACATGGCTACCAATGCCATTAGCACAACTCATCAGCTAACAAGAGCATACTCATCTGTCTAGACACAGATGATATTAGAAGAGTAATCACTATAGATCATATTCATGTCCCAGTCCTGAAGGAGCTTTGTGTGGTTTCATTCTGTCCCTGCCCTGGCCCATGGTCTGATTGCAGCATCCTTGCTCACAGGCAGTGTCAGCTACCCAAGCTCTGCATGAACAGCAGAGCTCCTGCAGTCCAGACCTGATGAAGTGTCTGTCTGGTGCAGATAGAGAGCTCATCGCCAAACCAAAGCTTTAAAATGCTAAGGAAATAGCTCCTTGTCTCTCCTTCTCCCATGACACTACACACAATGTTTAAAAGATTAGCTTCGATTAAATACACAGCGTTTTGAGAGGCAGAGAAAAAGGACACAATCTTCATTCAAGCTGTTAAAACTCTGGTCAAATACAGGAGCACAAATACTTCGTTCTATATATAATGCTCTGTGACCATAATGCTCTGTCAGTTAACATCATCAAGCAATGTATTCTAGTTGAAATTAATTTAGGTTTAATCCCCTTCTTACACTTTTTTTGCCTAATTCTGCACTTTTCATTAAGAGTCCCAAAATCACATAGCACCTTGGTGAAAAAGTATTTGTTTTCATATGTTATTTTGCCACTTTTTTCCCTTTCGTCTGTGCTCCATTGTAAATGTGATCCCTATTTATTGATCATTATTACAGTTTTGTCCAGTTTTCTTAATTTTTTTATGCAAGGGATATCATCCATACAGAGCACATTTGTACTGCCTTGCCATATAATGTAGCAGATTCAGAAGTGGAAATAGTCCGAGTCTCCTCTGAATCTCTAATATGGGCAGCAGGGCACTACCTTTGTTTCTATTAAATGCACATTATAGAAACAGTAAAGATTCAGAAATTAATTCAAATTTATTTAGGACCAGATTGATTGTCAATTTTTTTATGACTGTGAACTTAGCCTAAGGACAGGACCCTTGGAAGATTTAAAAGCAAAAGTCTAGAGACAGAAATTATGGTACTTAAACAACTTCATGTAACCAGCAAGTTGAATGAATACTTAAATTTCTTTTGCTTGAAAAAGAGAAACAATTGTCTCAGTATCTGAGACACTGTAATGGTTTTGGGATACTCAGTCTGTGCAATGTCTGTGACAAAGGCTGGTAAAACAAATGTACATCCCACTACAACTTAGAAAAATACATTATATCATGTCTGTACACCTTCGAACATTGTGCCAAATATGTTAAAATGTAATAATGATTCTAGTGATTATTTGTTGGAGCATAGCTTTGTACAATAGCAGACTGAGGTAATGCCATGTGAATATAAAACATGAATCGTGCACAAGCAGTGCCTTTTCCATTGCCAAGCCTTACACTATCCATGAATAGCTGTGGTCAGAGTACATTTCATAACAGTCTTCTGTCAGTTTTGGTTTGAAAAGCACAAATACATCTTAAATATCTGGAATTAATTTAGCCCTTCTTTTTTGTTAGGACTCACCTTTTTTTTCCCCCGAAAGTTTTTTCAGTAGTATTTTGAAAGGTATAATATTTACAGTTGAAAGACTTATTTTCATTTAAATCATGTAGCTTTGTAAATAAGTATGACACAATTTAGTAACATTTCCATAACGGGGCTGGAGCACAAGCAGATGATTTTGATACCTACCTTTTTAACATCTGCATGGTGAATATTTCAAGTGAGTTACAACAGAGAACAGGAGAGGGTAATAGATGTTTCTAAACAAATTATGCTTGTTTATTATAACTGTGGAAAGATAACCATACAGTTTAAACATACCACAGTGCTTAGGGTGATTTTGTGTCTACTGAATCACTGCAACAGAAAAAAAAAAAGAAAATGTTTGGAAAACATCTGACTGGTTCTTCAGAAAACTTCTTCATGCCCAGCTGCTGACAGGTAACTGCATTTTGCTCTCAACTGAGACTCAGAAAGATGAATGGAAAAAATGTACTCTTAAATCTACATTTTTTAAAGGAGAGGAGAAGAAGTTACTATAGGTGACTAAACAAATCCAAATTAAATTAAAACAAAACGCGTTAAATAATTTTTCTTTGGGACAATTCAAGAACAATTTTCAAAACGCACCATTTCTGTGTTATCCAGATCACAGCACCCCATTCAGAAGGAGGTAAGCCAAGGTACCCAGTCCCATATGGAAGTCTGAAATCCGGGAGCAGAACTAATAAAAGCTGGAAGTACAGAGTCTGCCCTCAGTGTCTGTGCCATCACGGGAAGCAGTCTGTGATCACACAGGCTCTGCCTTGAGGTAGGGAAGGAGAACTGAGAGCCAGGACAGTCTTAGCACCAGTGCAGGGCCAACAGGACATTGAACAGCTTTAGTTTAAACCTCAGTAAAATACCAGTGCTATGACTCAGTCAGGATGATCTCTCCAGCTCCATTCAGAACAGGTAAAAGTAACAGAGCTCTTGTGAAGATAGGAAGTCTAAAGAAATCAAATTTTGAATGCCACTGATACATTTTATATGTATGCTTCTGAAAAGTGAACTCCACCTGTTCTAACTGTCAGCTAACTAACTTCTGTCATTTTAGGATACTACTATTTCAATGTCCTCATTACCACCTCAGGATGAGTCTGCACCTGTTTCCAGATCTAAACTTAACATATCCCACAGATTTCTCTCTCTCCTGCATTTAAGAGTCTAGACAACTGTGCATATACTCACCACCCAGAACAGTATCCTCTTAAGTCACTACGATTTTTCCGTAACAGGAGAGAAATAAACAATAAAAAAAAAATTAAAAGATTCCAGGCAGCCAGACTTTGAGTACTGCAGAAATCTTTTATTGGCAGACAGCACAAAACATCATGCACTAAACTTGAGAGTGAGCACTGAGTCTGCCCCCAATGGCATTGATCTCATTATCAAACACACAAAGCTGCTTCTGGTTCAGAGCCAGCACAAGCTGCACAACATGTTCCCAAAGTTATTTAGTACATCACAGACCAGAGAATAGACAAAGATGGACAATGCTGCATTCGGCTTCTCATCAAATACCAGATTTCAGGCACCCCAGGTGAAAACAGCCTCATTACAGATCATTTATTTCAAAGTAGCATGAATATATCTACAGGTAAAAAAACTGGTTCTTTTTGCAGTGTTGGTAAAGAGCCCATGGGTTTGTCACCTTCAGAGATTTCTAGTAAGCAAAAGCAATTGAGCTGCCAAAACTCTTCTCCTCATTTGTGTCCCTAAAATTAGTATAGGCATACAAGATTCTGGTGTTACATGGTAGTCCTGCTCTGCTCCTGATATCACACAAAATGCCAAGGAGGACTTCACAGTAGACCTCATCACTAGTGCAGCTTCCAGCCTCTGGTAATGAGAATCCCAGTTCCACCAAGGACTCCAGTGCCACTACAATAACCTCACAGGCAGTGGCTCACTCAGTCTGCCAACAGACACTGCAGCTGAGAGCACCTTCTGACTTCCTGACACTTTCTACCTTTGCCTGGGCATGCTGGGCTTTCCCTGTTTCCATGTGGATTTTCACAGTTTTTTGACATCTCAAGATTGACAAGAAAAGTGAAAAGTGAGAAGAATGACAGAGAAAAATGAAGACTGATACAAACAATCTGGAAGATAAAAGATGCCTCCAAGTTTATCCTGCGGCTTTCTTGCACAGTGGGAGAGTCTTCTGTTCTGTAGTGTTGCTGCCCGATCTCAGTTCCTAGAAACCTCCTTTGAAATGATAAATCACATCATCAGTCCCAAGTAACAACATGCAGCAAAGCTGGACCTTAACTACTGCACAAAAAAGACCATTCCACCACAGAGATCACACGTAGCTCAGGAAAATTTTCTCTAACTGCTTCTGCCAAACCCGTGTCCACCTATGCATCCAAACTCGTGTGTAGACATGTATTTTGCATCTCACATACATGTGATCTCATATATCTATTCAGAATACTTCAGTATTAAGTGGTGCTTATCTCCTCATCTCTCTGTATCATAAGCTCTTCACTGTTCTCAAGACAAGAAGGAAACATACTCAAAAGTGTAAAGTCAGGGCACAGAAGAATGGATCTAAAATAAAGGTGTAGCAAAATCATTAAAAGTCTGGATGAGATACAATTAGGAAGAAACTTCCCAGGCAAGAGTGTATTTCTATAAATAGGTTATTAGTAAAAAGAAGACCAAGACAAGAGTTGGTTTGCTGGTCACTGGGGAGAAAGCTGTCAGTAGATATTTAAGAGGCCAAAGAATTGGATTCATGTAATCAGTTTGCTAACACTAGTAGTGCCAACAACAGATGGGTTAATATAGTTACCTGGAAGAGCAAAAAAGACATCAGAGAGTAGCTGGATGTTTTCAGTTCAGCTGGTCAGGCTAACTTCATCATGGGATATTTGAAGGAGTAGGTGAAACATTGTCATGAGTAGTTCTCTCAGAGCTCATGAATATCAAATTATGAGGTCTAAGAAAAGGGAAAAAGACCAATATCATGCCCTTATTCAAAAGAGGTGAATGGAGGTGCTAGGGAATTTCAGACCAATCTGTGTAAATACTGTAGCAGCAGCAAGGTTTTGTATCTTAGACATTGTACCAGAAAGGGTTGATAGGGAGATGTAATGTATTTTATAAATTATGTAATATATAAAACATCTCAGAGATGGTTTCAGGAGGAAAACCATTCTAAAGCAGTCAGGAGAAGCAGCAAATAAACAAACTACTTCAAAGATCTCAGAAGAAGAGGGAGAGGGGGAGAGAGAGAGAGAAGAGATGAGTAAAAGCCAGTAATGGATTTGCCAAGAACAAGTCATGTCAAGGTATTATAATTTCCTTCTTTGTCAAAGAAGCAGACATGGCAATAGAAAAGAATAAGTGCACATCATCTTGACTTATTAAGGCTTTTGACACTATCTCTCATTATATTCCCTAGCACAAATAGGCTAGGGGAATACAGTCTAGATGAAACTATTGGAAGATGGGTAAAGAACTAGCTGGGACAAAAACCCTACACATTCAAACCCAGCAGAATGTCACTGTCAGAGTGAAGGACACAAAGACTGGGTAGTGATATCTGCAACAATCTGGTTTCACCTGGGTCTCCTCCTGCTGAATAATTTTCTGGGCAGCCTGAACATGGGAATGTGAATTCATTGCACCCACAGGTGACAGACCTCTAACAGGGCACAAGCTGTTCGTGTAACAGAATTAATCAGGCCCAAACCACAACCAGCCCACCTTGCTAGCATGCCTTAGCCATCACTTCAAACACCCGTGTCTTTCAGGTCCTCCCGGAAGGGCTTAGCAAGTCCTTCTGAGCAAAAGCTTGGGAGGAATGGGGGGCACAACAGAGTTGAATTTATGTGTTTGAGGTTACTCTAAGTTCAAGAAAAACTGTAAAATATATGGAATGCATTTCAGAAAGGTAGATGTTGAGAAAAGAGATAGGAAAAGAAAAAGAAAACGGAAGAAACCTCTATTTATAGTGGTAATTTTTCCTGTCCTATCTCAGCCAAGAGGTATGATGGAGCTCTTCATTGGAAACTGAATAGCAAAGAATAGACTGTAGATAAACACAGTTTATTTGCTCTTAGCTATGCAAAATCACAGAGATTTTATTTTTAAAATATTTTTATTTGTCTGGTAAAAATAAAACCTAGCCTCTGTTTATTAAGCAAGCAAGCTTTGCTCACCAGTAGTTCAGCTGAATTTTAAGAGTGAAACAACACAGAAGGAATTTACTTCCCTTAAATTTGGACAGGGATGCTTATCTTTAAAGTACACATTATTTTATTATGATTATTGAACTGGTGCTTTACCTGCAGCATTCACTAACCAGAAGCCACTGCTTGTCACAGACGAACAGTAAACATCAGTAACACGGACATGTTCATTTGGCACTGGATTTGGTGAAGCAAATGAAGGAAGGTAATCAAGTCTCCTGCCTCCCTCAAGATTGCTTTTACTACTCACATCCAGCTGGGTTTACAGCGCAGCAGCAAGCAAAGGGTATAACAAAAGACTTTCACATAGGCAATTTGAAAATGTAATTGGTTGAAGTCATTGTCAGTGCCAACAGGGGCACAAGTTTATGGGACAATTGGTAACAGAACACAAATACTACTTGTGTGAAAACTACTGTGTGTTTAACTACATGGAAATTAGCGTGTAGTGGCAGGCTGACAACACAGCGAGCACCATATCATTACAAGATTATAGCCTCCCGAACCACAAGGCAAGAATACAGGTTATATGCTAATTAGTTTTGGATCCTCTAAAGGTAATTACATGGTAATCTCCACGTAGTTACATGGTGTTTAATAGGAAACCCTATTAACTAATCATATAATTAAAGAGTAATTGCAAGATATTCCTTCCTTGTGACATCCATGGTGGCCAGATAAATTAAAAGTGATAGAACTTCACAGCATAACCTGTTCCTGTTACCAGACTTCAGGGCAATATCATGCCTCTCAAAACATTGAAGTAGATGGGAAAAGGTACCAGAAGTTAGGGTGCTTATCATTTGCTCAGTACACAGAAAATAGCACCTCATACCCAGAACCACTGTTTGTTTCCAAAAAATTACTAGGAAGGGAACCTCACCATGTTCTTCTTTCTTTCCTCACTTGATTTTCTTCTTTCCTTTTTCTCCCCACTTTTGTCTCTGTCTGTCTGATGGCTTCTCAGAGCCATCCTGGCTTTTCTCTCAGCACGTTTAAGACATATGCAGTCAACTCTTGCTCCATTACCTTCACTTTTTAGCCTTTTTCTTCCTCTAACAAACTTTTCAGTACTTTTGCTACTTTTTTTCTAATATGAAAACTCCATCAACTTTTCCTTTCTTTTTTCTTTCCCCCCTTCTGCTTTCTTTTCCTAGGACTCTCACTGTTTCCTTTTTGCCGGGGAACTGCCATGCAAATGATAAATAAAGTTATTGAAACTCTCCCCTCAGATTTTCCGAAGCCAGGACTCCAGCTAGCAAGGCTCCTCCATCTTTGTTCCATTGTCCAGGCATCTTTTCTGCCTGGCTTCAGCAGAAGTTGCTCACTGCTGCCACAGTCTGTTCTCCAGACTGATACTTAGACAACCTTTCCAGTGCTTCCTGACAGGTCTCACCACTGACCACAGCAAAAGCTGTCAGTACAGCCAGCTGTCAGTGCAGACCAGCACACAGTGCTGGCCAGTTTCAAAATGCCTCTCACACGAATTACTGAAGTTGTAAAAATGGCTTCAATCCAGGGTGGACTGAAAAATTGG
Source organism: Acridotheres tristis (assembly GCA_037013685.1). Taxonomy (NCBI): domain Eukaryota; kingdom Metazoa; phylum Chordata; class Aves; order Passeriformes; family Sturnidae; genus Acridotheres; species Acridotheres tristis. The sequence goes on from CM072891.1 coordinate 177,545, forward strand.
AATTCCCCGCAAAAAAGCATTAAAAATCCAGTAAAGCAAAACATGTCAATCTTGTTTTCGCTTTTTTTTTCATTCTGCCTTTTATCTTGAACCAACTAAAATCAGAGTTAATAAGATAATCTAGAGCAAAATACAAGTGCTAAAAAAAAAAAATCAAAATCTATGTCCCCAGCACCATTCAATTGCAATGAACAAGCATTTTTCCAAAGGAAAGTATCTGCTCAGAAGTTTCCAACCCTATGCAATACTGACCAATTAATACTAATACTACAAGCTTGTTTCCAGGACTTCCTCAGCCTATCAGGGATGCAGAAATCACCATTCAAAAATGTGAAAGCAAGTGAAACTGCTAAGAGCACAATGTGTAATCATCCATGACTGTGAAAGGACTATGAACTCTGCTTAGTTTTAAAATACCAAGTCCTATTCACTGCTGTAATGAAGCCCAAGCCCCAAAATGTTGCTGAACCCGTCAGTGAGAAAAGAAATGCTCCCATCTTTTTTCTTTCTTTCTTTCTTTTTTGACAGAATTAATTTCATTCTGCCTGACCAGAGCACAGCACCAGCAGTGGATGAGGTTCCATGCTCACAGCGGGAACAAAATAAGGATGGGTATAAATTCCGAAAGGAAGGAAAGTTTCTGCAAGATTCACCATGGTAGAACCCCACACTAAGGTAAGAAAACTGGGTGACTACAATGTTACAGGAACACTGAGAGACAGGATTAAAATTCTGTCCACAAAATGAGAGTAGACAAAAGAGAGCAAGAGTGATGATTGGTGGTGTGATCCAATACAAGTGCTCTATTCTCACCTTCTACTTTTTTATGTCACATTTGTTCACTGCTTTTTATACAGGGCTAGAGCTGGATTTATACAACAATAACCAAGGATCCTGGGGAGTCTGCTGTTATCCTAGAACTGCCTGCTGCAGCCATAAGAGTGAGCTGTGCTGAAAGGGAAGAGAGACCAGGTAAGAGCATAGAAAATACATCCATTTGGTCTTTTAACTATGCTGAGCTTCTCTGACATCTTGGTGGGAAGATATATCTGCTTCTGTCCTCCCACCTGAGGGGGTTTGAAGAAACATGACAGACTGGATCAAGTCCGTTGTGTCAGTGAACCAGTGATGCTAGGAAGTGCCATTCCTTTCAGTAAACCTGGCCTCACAACCTCTAACTGTGGAGCTCCTAGCAGGGAAAATGCAATGCCTGAAAAGTGTGAAGGCAGAGGTAACATCTCTTGTTAGACCAACTGGTAGAGCTGGAAAGGCTGGACAAGCTTTCAGGTTTCTTCAGTTCTACAGCAACATCAGAATGGTGAGTTTCTGACTTGAGCTTCTGTTTCTTGATCAGTTTTGCCAGCTCTCCCAGCTGACGCCCTGAGATACTCCCTCCACCTGCAAACTTCACATTGCTTATACTGTTGGTCTACCACAACTGCAACAGCCTCAAGCAGAGGGAGCCTCACACTGCACTGCCATCACCTACAGCCTGAGACAGCTGTACGTGCAGGCTGGTACCAGTCAGGCCCAGTGACATCCCTTGGTTACAGCCCACTGTGAATTCAGGTCACAGGGCAAGGGGCTAGATTGTGTGAGGGTTATCACACTCATGACATTGAACTGTTAGCATGCCAAATTATACCATCTGCCCTAACTAAAGAATTTGCGGGGTTTGCATTTATTTTCCAGCTAAATTTATCTATATTTCAGTTCTACATCTCCTAGTATAATCCTCCAAAATACAGGTTCAGAGGGCATTGTGAAGCTAGAGAGAAGGGGAGGAAAGTGGGAAAATAACTGCTTTCATGGCCACTGCTACCTTGGCATGGGAAGGGAAGGGAGGTAGTGTCAAACCATACAAAGCCCTCCCAAGTCTCATGGCAGATTTCCCTTCCCGATCTCTGAGCACCTCACGGTTGTTCAGAAAGAAGAAAACAAAAGCTTGTGTCAGGAGAGTTCCCTGAAAGGGAATGTGACATTGAGAAATTATGTCTGATTGTGAGGCATTTTGGCAGCCTAACAAGTGTGCTGGGCCAGCACATTCAGAGCACAGAGCTGTTCCCACGTGCTCAGCATCACACGGGCAGCCTGCTAACTAACGGTGCCCTCCGCACACGGACCTGGCACCCAGGTCACTCACTGCTGACTCAGATGTCTGCACAATTAAATACAGCTTAGCAGGAAGCACGAATAGCTCACACTATTACTTCAATTTGGAGATAACAAAGACTTATTAATTAAGAACAGCAATTACTAGAGTAAAAGAGGTTATGAACTCTCTTTTTCACTCTAAGTCTGTATACAAGTCTGCGTGCTGTGCTGACATTGACACTTTTCAGAAAGGCAATTCCATTTTATTAGCATACAGAAATAAGCTTCTGAAGCAGATTGTGGCTTAGTAAAAGACACTGGAGTGCAGAGATGATTCTCTCCATCACAGCTTCTCTTTCCATGAGCACTGGGAGCATTGTGAGCCAGTCCTCAAAGCTATGACATTGGTGCCTTCTTTCTCCTCACCCTGTGCAGCTCTGGGTCACTGCTTTAGCAGATGTGGAGCTGTTGGAAAGCACTACAGGCGATTGCTCCAGATTCAACCTGAAAGGGAGCAGAAAAGAGGAGCAGCACTGCTCCTCACAGGCACAGAGCACACAATTCTCTGAGCTCCCAAAACAACTTTTACTCACTGATCTGATTAATTTCAAATATCCATTTTCTCACAATTTATTAAATATTTACAAAATCTCCGGAAACCCTGAGGATACTGTGACTAAGGGGCAGCCAGCAGCCGGTGAAAATGTAACAAGTAAGGTCAGGACCAGGTGCACAAATGTCAAATGGAAACCTGCTGGAGATTTGAAAAACTGGTGCTTTTCTAGTCTGAGTGAGCAGTCAGTCACCCTGGGATCTCAGGCTGGAAGGGACATACATATGAAGGGTACAAGAACCTGATGATGAACTTTAGAACTGTACTGAACTTAAGATCACTCTGAGTCGATATTAGCTCTTGATTTTTTGCTCTCACCTTCATTTTCATTTGCCTAGAGAGGCAGTCACATTAAGAAATAGAAAATGTGTTTTAAAATATTCACCGTTTTGAGACACATATCGGCTGCATTTTAACCACTCTGACCTCTTTCTCCCCCCTAGAAATAAAGCCAAATAAGGCCAGTGATGACTGAATTCTCTCTTTATAGCATCAGCTGGTGTCAGCTGAAGCCTGAGAGAGCTGTTTGAAAGGTGTCACAGGAGAGGAACCTTATGGTGTCTGAAGTCATCTGTTTTCAAGCTGTATAAAAGTATTTTGCTCTTCGCAGTCATTTCTCAATCCTTGCTTAGCTTTAATTATCCCAAATTGTGCAAATACACCAAGAACTCACACAGTCAGTTCCTTTGCCACTCACTCAGATCCCTATTTTGATAATGCTCCCTCTGCAATGCTGTGAAAATCAGCAGGTTAGAGAAGAGACTTCAGAATTTAAAACTTTCCATTAATTTACACTGAGCAGAAGAATCCATACTCAGCAAATGTCCAGGAGCCCTGACAGACCATATGCAGACTGTGCCAACTTGATAATTATAATTTCTTTAGTAGATATGCCATGCATATAAGGAGGCATATCATGCATGAAGGCATATTGGAGACAAAGAGACCGTAACTTCCTCACCAAAGCTCCAAGTCACAAGGAAATAACCTTGAAACACAAATCCAGGAGGTGAAAACATAAGCCCTAAGAAACCACATCTCAGCACGGAAAAGAAAAAAATATAGGTAACGGACATCAGAAAAATCTGGATGACAGGACTGCAGGCTAAGACCATCATTCGAATGCAAAATCTTAAAGCAAATCTAGGTACTGGTTTTGACTCTTTAAATTATTCACAGTCAATAGTGACCTTCTAGGATTGGGTTCCCCATTCAGCATTTCACTGTCTAATTGTATTGAAAAAATATTTTCTTTGACCTTTGCAAAGTTTTGTCCACTACCTGGTATCTTGACAGAAAATATAGGCATCTACAGCAGAAACAACAAAGAGAAAAAAATCAAACTCGAAGGCATTTTATCACTTGTCTGAAAAGAAAAAATACATATCTCAAACATAAATTCTTAATTTTTAAAAAATTATGTATTAAACAGTATGTGCTTATTAATAAGTTACAAGGCAAACAGATGCAGAAGTCACTTTCAATGTGTTGTTGAATTGTTTATGTCAATGAGACAAGAAGAAGAATTTTTAGATGATTGTTTGCATGAGATAAATACTAAAATAAGGGCATACTAAGCAACTTTGAAATAGAAGTGATGGATTGCTCCCTATTGTTCTGAAAGAACATCTGGCAGTATTTGTCCATACACACTGAAGGTGACCTTTCCTCTTTAGAAGTGATTTCCACTCCCAGTTTCCAAACCACTTGCTTGACAGCCCCCTATTCTATAAAATTACATGAGTAATACCTAGACAGCTGAATTGATATAAGCAACATCATTTTAATAGAAGGAGTATCCTAATTGTTCTATGAACACAATATTAAATCACAAACTTATTTCTTCTTTTACTGTCTCTTGCATATCAGAAAGAGTAACTGAACATTCAACTCACAGGAGCTTACTGTCATAATGGTGGTGAGAAGAAAAGAATCCAAAGGAACAGGAAAATAGAACTCTACAAAAGTGGTGAGTTTGGGCCTTGATTTACTTATTTCAGCTGAAGAAGCTATCTCTGATCTTATAGCACTTTTGGAAATACATTTTGTTCTCAAGGACAAACTCAGGGTTGCCAAGGGGGATGTGAGGGACAGCAGAAACTTGTGCCACATGCGGGGCCACAGGCAGTGACACCAGCGATGCCCAAGGGCTGCAGTTTGCAGGGAGGCACTCAGGCCTATATGCAAAGTAAATTTGACAGCACAGAGGCTTCAGGTGGAGCATTACTAGGCACATACATCAATAAATGTACCAGGTATTCCGTCCTTATACAGAACAGTAGATCCACAATCACCTTACTGCTGTATGCATGCTGGAATTGCAGGCACAGAGTGATCCAGGCTGAAAGATCTTCCCGTTTGGGTAGCATGGTTTGCATTCCTTCTTACAGACAGGTTTACATCTCTTCACAGGCATTCAGTTAGTTCAGACCTGCTCGTTCCCTGCAGCAGAGATTCTTTTGTATGCCAAATTTGAGTATGTGGGTATTTTCGGTAGAAACATTATAACTTCAAGATATGCAGGCATCAAGTATTCAGGATGCAAATGAAGATTACATCTTTGTACAAACTGTATTCAAGGCAATCGTACTAGAGGCCAAGATAATTCCAGCCCTTTTGTGTATTTTTTTTTAATATTATAAAATTGGGCTAAAGCCCAATTCTCCTCCTCTGAATGACAATTACTGAGCCAAGCTGCGATCAGCACCACCTCCTTGAATTTCATTTTAGCAATAAACAGAGGATTTCTCAGCCAGAAGTCTCCTTGCCTCTGCTGCTAACACTTGTGACAAACCTATTTGTTTTGTAGATCTTGGAGGAGGACCCAGGGGCATCTGACCAAGCCACCTCCAAACTGGACAAAAAGAACAGAGGTTGCAAGGCAGATTCAGTGCCTTACCGAGCCACACCAGGTGTGCTTTACAGAGGGGCAGCTGGCTCAAAATAATGTTATAAATGTACATTGTAGTGTTCAATAAAATGTAAAGTGCAAGCTTGTAGAAGAGAATGTTACATAGTGACAATCAATTAGTTGGATTTAGAAGCAACTATATATGGTATATATCCTATTACTATACACTTAGAAAAAGATCTGAGGTAATTGCATATCTATTTATTTTTGTCACAGGATTTTAAATTAATGTAATAATTTTAACAATGGCCTGGTATACAATATACCAACATTTAGAATAAAAATCCTTAAGAAATAATATGCAATTCATTCCAGCTTGAAAACCAAAACCTTCATATTACCAATTGTGTTTTGAAAATGTAAAGAAAATGTACATATATTTTAAAAGAACACATAAATGTCCTGAAAAAAGCTTATTTTAACATATTGTATGGGTAGGCATATAAATATGAAATTACCAAGGAACATAAGTTTCTTGGCGTCTGTCATACAGCTAAAGCCAAGAAAAATAAGGGTATTTTCTGGTAAAGAATTAAATTAATGGAATCTACCTCAAATGACTGTACTGCTTGGGTTGGTATATTCTGAAAGTCTTCACCCAAATGTTGCTGCCAGTTCCAAAGCCTCCTGCTCTTTAGAACTCAACTGTTCTGTTGAATAACTGAGGCATTTAAACCAAACAGAAAAAGAACCAGAGAGGTTTGGTTGGTTGTTTTTGTTAGGGTTTTTTTGTTTTTTTTTTCTTTTAATAATGAAAGGCAGAAGAAAACTCAATGAAAAGGAAGTCACTGACCTTTCATGGAGAAATTTTTTTATGAACAAAAGTGTTCACGTCTCATGTATCTGCCTCTCTGTGAATTTACATATTTTGTGTGGTTAGCTACAAAAAAAGCACTCCAGCAAATTTCTAAGCAGTATAATCTGTTTTTAAAATCCTATTTCTATCAAAGATAGTCAAGGGATAAACTGCTATGTGTTACTTCATTCTGTTAGAGCCTCTTAAAGAAACAATCTCACTGATGGAGCAGAAGAACCAGGCAATGGTAGTCACCTCTCCACAAAACTGCTTGTGCTGAAGAGTTTAGCACTGTGACTTTACTCTGATGTTAAAAAGGTTGACTCTACATGACACACAGCTCAACAGAGTAACTCTGATTTCTAAGATGCTTGCAATGCAGAATGAACCTTACAGGTATAATCCCTGCCCCCGAGTCACTTACTTCCTTTTATATTAATAAAGGCTGTTTCTTCATCCCCTAATGGAGTAGTGAAATTAAAGCTACCAAAGGAAACATCTCGTTTTGGGAAGTTATGTCAAGAAGGGTGGCTCTCACAGTCATTGTGACAAAAAAAATGTCACGTTTCTCTTTGAAAGGGAGTAACTAGGTCATTCCTAACTCAGAGAATTACTGCACTAGTTACATGTGTGAGAGCTTCTCTGTACAACCACGACTTTGCACTTTTGCTCTCCCTCTTCCTTGCCTCCTAATGAAAAACATGCAGCTATCGGGACATTTTTCTTAAAAAAACCTGCTGCAGTTAGTTTGCAAACACACACACAGATTTCTGTATATCTCTGTATTTCTGCATACTCCTAGTACTCAGCTTTGCATGCAGAACTTCATTCCCTGCTGAAATTGTCACCACATTCCACTTTGATCCAATGGCACCAAACAGACCATACCTGACACATACATTGCACCACTTCCAAGGAAGGGGCAGGAAGTGCTGGGCAGGACACAAAAGGGATCTGTAAGATCTGCATTTGATTTACAACCTCCAGAGCATTAAATAGTGAAACCCATATGGAAGCAGCAGAGCTGGGCCATGCCTTTGCCATGGGCTCTGGGAGATGAGCCCTGCTCAGCCTGCCACTGAACCCCAACACTGTGGCCTGTTCCCACAATCTAATGTCTCCCATGGGGTCACTTGGTTAGGCAAATTTCTCACACCAAGAAATGCTAGGAAGAGCACCTCTATTTTATAGCCCTTTCTCAGTGTATAAAGGAGGCTGATTTTTCCCTTTCAAGAGGAGGATTTTGTGTTCTGAGCCCCTGTAATGCAAGGAGAGGGTTGGTCAAGGTGTATACAACAAACACCAACATGCACACAATGTCTTGCAGTCCACATGAGCGACCCTTCAGCAGGACCACCCCAATCCCTGTCCCCAGCTGTGAGGAGCCAGCAGGACCCATGGCAGAGCAGCACTGGCCACACACACTTTGCATGGAGCTACAAATACATTTCTGCTGCGTCTGACCCTCTGAAAGCAGTGTGATCTTCTGCTGTCAGATCGCTTAGCAATGCTTACACCAAAACAACAGCAGAAGAAAACAAAAATGACAAACAGTGGTAATGAGCAATTAATACAAGCTCCTGGATGAAGGAGCTTTGACAGTATTTCTGCTCTTGTGGAACCTCTGCTTCACAAGACTACCTTACAATGTAGCTCATTAAAAGAGCAAAAATGCTCAAAATTCCCTTCAAGGAAGCAACTCCCTTCAAGGAAGCAAGGCTTAAAGTGAGCCAGGCAGAGGTTTCCTAGGCAAGATGATGAATCAGTACTTCTGAAATGCATGCTTCCCCCATGCAAACACAGAGCTATGCACCTCAGGCTGGAAGGTCAGTCAACGATTTTTGGACCATGTGCCAAAACAAACTCCAGATGTCTTGTGGGAAAAAATCCCTGGAGGTTAAAATTCAGCAGTTTCAAGGGCTGAATCAAATAGTTTGTGTACAGGCATAACAAAAAATTGATCTTAATCAAAATGAAACAATCGTCTTGAAGACTGGCATTGGCATTTATTGCTACTTCACTGCTGCTGTCTTGTCAAGCTGTTAACTGGCCCTCTACAAAAACAGTGATCTAGTTGTCCCCAACACATTACAGGAGTGAAATGAATTCTTTTTTACTACCAGGGATTAGTAACCATTGTATTTCTAATTTGCAGAGAGATCATTACTGAGAGCTTGGCTCTGAGATACAGGCAACTTACCTTCTCTATGCTACTATGCAAACAACCAGTTTACCTCTCTGCAATTTATTTGACCCCTTCTGCTCCATGGACACCAGCCACTATTATTTTATATTTTACTGGTACTCAAATAGAGAGCTGAGTTTATGGAAAATATGCATTTCATATGGCCCATCAGAAACATAAAACTGTGTCATAAAGAATTTTCTGAGTTTTCCTTCTTAGTTGAACATATTAAGCACTGCTACTTTTTAAAAGAAACCAGTTCTTTTAAAGAGCTATTTTTATGTGCAAAGTGTACTATGAACACACTTTCAAAATAACTTGAAGACCAGTAGAAGCATTAGAAACATCTTCACATTTTGCAACAAGTCATTCTTGACAGTGCACATTAGAATAGTAAAGGTTCATTCAAAACTTAAGAGTTACTTAAACAGAAACCAATCAAATGTGTACTCCTTCTATTTTTGCAGTTGAACCCCAGTGGAAATCAGGAGAGATACTGATTCCAAGACAAACCTGCTTCTGGCCATTGCCAAGCTGTCAGCAACAGTGGTAACACCTCTGGGATAACGTCTTTAAAAGAGTTACTGGGCAGAAGTAAATTGCAGCCAGAGAGCAGAGGGTAATATGTGAGAGGAACAACTCTGCAGACACCAAGGCCAGTGAAGAAGGAGAGGCAGGAGAAGCTCCAGGCACCAGTGCAGAGTTCCCCTGCAGCCATGAGGAAGACCATGGTGAAGCACCTGTGACCCTGCAGCCCATGGACATCCAGGCTGGAGCAGAGATTGACCTGCAACCCGTGGAGGAGCCCGTGCAGGAGCAGGTGACCCCATGGGAAGCCCATGCTGGAGGAGGCTCCTGGCAGACCTGTGGTGCCATGAAGGACCCACACTGGAACAGTCTGTTCCTGATGGACTACACCACATGGAAGGGACCCCACTGAAGCAGCTCAGGAAAGGTTGCAGCCTGTGGGAAGGACTCACTTTGGAGAAGTTTGGATGACTGTCTCCTGCTGCAGCAGGTGAAGAGTGTGCGGAGCCCTCTCCCTTACAAGGAAAGAGCAACAGAGACGTGTGATGCATGTACTGACTGGAGCTCCCATTCCCAGTTATCCTATGAGGCTCCTGGGGAGAAGGTAGAGAATTCAGCAGTGAAGTTGACCCCAGGAAGAAGGGAAGAATGAATGAGAAGTGCTTTAGGATTTGGGTGTATTTCACATCATCTTATGCTGATTTGATTGGTAATAAATTAAACTAATTTTGACAGGTTGAGTCTGTTCTGCCCATCACTGTAACCAGTGAGTGATCTCTCCCTGTCCTTTTGTTGAGTCACAAGTCTTCCATTATATTTTCTCTCTCACTTCATGTTCAAATATAGCATGGCAGGCTATTTCCTCGTACCATTTCGTTGACCCTTAGCTGTCTCTTATGTCCCAAGAGGCCCAAATTAAGTCCTTAGCAAGAGTGGACAGCTCTGCCACGCAGACCTCCTTCCAAAGTAGAGTCACAAGAGTAAGGTGTCATTTCCAGAGGTCATTCTCAGTGCAGGATGTCATCCTGGGAACGGTAACACATGAGAATTACAGGGTCACGCATTGCCTGCAAATAACGCAGCATTACTCAAATGCAAATCAAAGCAGAGATCAGAGCCTGTCACAACTGCAAGGTCTGCTCCAGGTGCAGAACATGAACACGGCTCCTGAGTATTACACACAGCAACTGTCCTTCAACAAACAGAATGGCAGCAGCTAACAAACACTGACCAGCACCAGCCCTGGCAGGGACATCGTACAGTCTGATAAGAAGCACCAACACACCACGGAGTAAATAGGTCTCTGTTTTCCCAGGGACAGGAGATAATAACATGAAGAACAAACATTTCAGTGAGTCACTTCCTGTGTTAGCAACATGCAAACCTACAGTCTAAAGGTTCAATGCTGACACAGTCAAGGGTGTGACTTTTCTCAACAGCAAATCGCAGACTGAGTTTGGAGTTCACCTAAGAGGCAAAAACTGCTGTTTGAATGCTGCTGGCTCCTCCAGGGCCAGCACAAGAACATGCTGCATCCAGAACCTGGGTTCAGTAGGTTTACTTTATGATCCTTAACCATGACCATTAACTCACGTGGTTTCAATTCCAAGGATTGCATTTTATCTGCCACAGTGCTTTATTTTTTCCATACCAATGACAGTAAGGTTAAATAAAAAATTTCATATACTCAAAGAAAGAGCATCATGTTGCTTGTGGGTTTGTATTCTCAAGGTACGACTAGCAACTGATAAGAAGAGTTCCAATCTGACTATCCAAAATTATGTCTAATTGTTATCTTTCCTTCTGGTGACTGCAGTTCTTAAAAACTAAACAGAAAATAAAAAACAACTTATCGTTGACCATTTTGTTTTAAAGAAGATTATAAAATCTCATGTCAAAGCACGAAATTCCTTTCAGGAGCCCCTGTGCATAAATCTTTTTATCTCTATCTGAGGAACCAACAGTAGTGAAGTGCTGGAAACGGAAATGTGAAACCTTTCTTATAGAAAAAATATAACTAGAATAGAATGAAGTTTCAAGTTACTGCATATTAAGCTCAGGTACAATAATTCAGCAAGGTACTCAAATTTTTCCTGACACTTGGTATCACCTAAGTGTAAGGTGAAGTGCTTTCCAGAGATTATATATCCCATTATTGCATTCAACTTCAGCTCCTGTGGTAAACACAGGTAAAACAATAACTCTAATAAACGATCACCCTGGGATGGCACATTATCTGATGTGAAACAGACTGACCATGAACTGAGACATCCCATTCCTCAAGGAACATTCTGTATCAACTGTTTTCAACTATTCACTTGTAAATACATTTTTCAGTTGCTTCCCTAAATTGCAGAAATAGTGTCAAAAATGAGGGCTCCTGAGTCTGCTCAGTCCTGGCACCTCTCTGAAGCACCAGGACCAACACAACCCTCAGGGTGCCAGGCACCCCAGGTCATATGGCTGTACTTTTCTGGCAGAACTGGGAGAGATACATTTCCCATTTTATTTCTGATCATATAATGTTTTATTTCCTTTCATATGCCAGTCACATTTACCAGCTAATAAAACATCCTGTTTTGCCCCGACCCATCTGCCTTTCCTAAAAATGCAACCCTGCTTATATTTCTTGCTGTGCCAAACAAATCCCTATTGCTTCCTGGCATGAGGTCATTCCAGGCAAATACTGGTACGTCATCTCCCTTCCCTCCTGTCACCTGCTACTGCAGATTCATAGCTCGGATTCTGTAGACAGGCACTGACGGGGAATAGTACATAACTTGTCTGAGTCATATTCTTTGTGAAAATGGCAGACCTTTTCAGGCAGTGGAAAGCAATCCATTTCAACTGCAAAGACCTCATCCAAACATCATAAATGCTATTACTTTCTTAGAAAAAGACATTTTTAAAAAATCTATAAATGGAAGTATTCTAAATAAATTACTCCAGAGTGTGATGTTTTCAACGTTCATGAGCTGCAAGCTCTAAATAATTAACAGGCATTTTTATCAGCAGTTTAATTTTGTTTTAATGAAGATGTGTATCTCCCACCAGGGTAACAAAATCAACAATTCACTGAGACAGTGACTATAATTTTCTATATTAACCCTACAGGGAAGAAGGTATTCAGCATCAAACAGCTATTTTCTTTCTCTAGAGGAATAACTTTTTGGATGCATTACCAATAGGCAAGAAAAACTGCTTTACAAAAAGAGGTTTATGTACATTGTCAAAAAAATTAAGACAAGAAGTGAAGTAGTACGGTGTTAATAAGAAATGCATTTTTTAAAAAGTGTTAACAAGCTACAACTCACAGGCTTTCTAAAAGGTTAGGATATTAATGCATTACAAAAGAGATGCCAGTAGTGCTGGCACTCATGAACAAATGTGGGGTTGGTTTCAAAGCCTAGATGCTTACAAGGTGTATTTTCCCAGCCTTTTAACACTCCAAAATAGCCATTGGGCCCCATTATGCTGCAGAGGGAAGTGCAGAGTGAAAACCCAAAACCTCCTGACTCCATCTGAAATGTAATTAATTAGAGGCCTCCAGGTACCACAGACAAAAGCCTGTTTATATGGAAATTCCTCCTCTAAAAAGAGACATGTAGCAACTTCCCAATTCAGCAAATAAGTCAATGTGGAAACTCATCCTTGCCTGTTTGACCAGCTACAGACTAATCTCACATCACCCTCAAATGCCTACTGCTGAGCAGGAGAGCATTCAGGCTCCTTAACTTCACTTTAATGAGATAAAAAATGTGCAACATTTACACAGTGGACAAACATTCCAAAATTACATCTACTGAATGTGGGTTTGGCTAAATAAGATATTTAGGAAGAATAAACAGGGTGAGAAACTATGCAGCAAAAGTGGGCTTTAGAAATATATTATAGCATTTCTTTCGTAATTATTTGGGGAGAAATACTTGCTCCTGAAAGTAAAAAGTACTTACAAGAATCATTAGAAAGTCATAAGCTAACTTTCCAGAAAAAGAACCAGTAGGTTGTATGTTTAAAACAGACCTTGTTCAGTAACAGGAAGCATACATGGGGTAGGCAAGTGTGGGGAATCTCCTGCCTTTCTCCCAAACAGAAAACCTCTGTACCATAGGAAATAAGAGAGATTTTAGAAAATCCCAGTGGTATGAGGGAAAACACTTCAACTAAATCTGTAAGCCCTCAAAACAATGTTAAAATGTTTTTCTCTCCCACTAACTTGTTCGGAGACTCATACACTCCCTAGGAGAAGTCCTTTATTTGCATTGATTAAAGTGTGTATTCAGATCCAGACTCATACAAATGGAGAAATGGAGACAAATAGGTGCATAAGGAAGGACAGGCTGTTCTCTTCTTTCTGAAAAGCACCCACCTCCGTGAATACACAAAGATAATGGAAAAATACAGAACTTTGAATATGCTTTTTCCTCAGACTTTAATATCTTTATAATGTAAAACAGAGCCTAAAAAAATAAACCAAAAGGGCAAGTCTTAAATTTAGGCTGAAAACTACTTGGGGAATTATTTTTTTTCTTTTGCTTCTTTGTGATATGTGGCTGACAAACAAGTGCCTTGGCTGAAATGCTGCCAAAATAAAATGTAATTTTTATTGTAACTCCTGCCATTATAAGTCAATTCTGAAATTAAATCAGCAATTCAAATTCATCTTATGGTCAACTGTTCTTAAGCAGGAGGCTTTCCCCTAGCCATCTCCACCAGGCAGCATTTCTGTTAAAAAAAATGACAACAATATAGGCCCAGATGTGGCAATGAGAAAATAAAATGACATGTGGGCATCCAAATGCAAAACCCCAGAGCTTTATCTCAAATTTGTAAGTAACTAAAATGCCAGGCATTAACCTAAGAATTGATAATTTTATTAATAGCCTCCTTAGGTAAAAGCAATCAATTAGGCTAGGAACAAGGATCAAAGAAAGCCCAGCCCAGGCCATTTAGCCCCCCCAAAAAATCAGCTGTGATTAGCACTATGTTATTTACTTCCTCCACAAGCAATACCCCTTTATCAGGAGGAGTGATGAACATTCCATGATGGTCCTGAAAAAAGGTTAAGCCAGGTGACTGAAGACCTCTCCTAAGTTTAGGAGCTGATTTGAATCCTCTTAACCAAAGCTGAGTATAGAACAAGTTTCTTGTGTCTTGGACAACCACTGAAAAATATGTAAGAAAATAAGCATGGAGATCCTATCCCCACCAGTATCTGAAAGGACAAGAGCAGTTCCTGTCACTTGGATAGTTGGGTACTGAGCTCATTTGTCAGTGTCAGGACTGGGGATGCTCTGAGAGAAGCTTTGCACATAAGTACCAAAATCCCAAAATGTAAATTGTCACATAGCAGTCGGTCAAAGCGAAACACACACTTCCAGGAAAGATGTTAAAGGGGGTTTCACTTGCTGAACTGGATCTAAGTGAGTCCAGCTGTTTGAAATAAGTTCAGAATCACAGAAGACGTTACTTGCTTCTGCCACTTCTCTGCATTAATATTAATTCATAACCACGATCACCAAGCAGAGCAACTAAAATGGGTTGTAGTTTTAGTAGACAAACTGAATTAGTAGGAAAAAAACTAACCTTCAAACTACATTTTTCTCATAACTTCAAACAACAGATTTTTTTACTGTGAGGTTCTAGCACCTAAGTACTGTGCAACCCACAGTCCCAGAGGCTGAACAATTCATTGGCTGAACAGAGCAGCAAAAATTTTATAGCAAAGTACTTCACTAGCACAAGAATTCTATACCTTCTTTCAGTTTCATTTTCCAACAAAAACTTCTGAAAACCAAGAAATGCACCGTGTTAAGACACAGCCCCCACCCAAGAAACTGCAGGAATTATCTGCAAACACAAGATCTGTGATCACTGTACAAAGGGTCATGTTGTGAATGCAAAACTAAGCCTGACAGCACTGCAAAAGGATCTTAGGAGTCTCAGGAATCTTGCTGTTAAACTACACAAGAGATAAATTGGGACTGACAATTGCCTCTGACCCCATTCCTGCCTTTGGTCCCATGCCTCCCTAGCCTTCCACTTTCTTTCTCTTTCCTCCTCTGTGGGATTTTCCAGTGTGTAACTGAACACACAGTGCTACAGACTTCAGTAATTCTGTGCTGGTAACCCATGAGCACAGGAACTCTCCTCTGCTGGTGAGCAAAGAGCATCTACCCATACAGTCAGGCTCTCTTGCTATGATTAGCATTTATAGAACAAAGCATACTAGTACACTAGGAAATATCAACTAGAATAAAGTGAAATAGTTGAGCTGAAAAGAGCCAACAGCACTGTATGTCAAGTCTGTATTTATAAACTACAGTTAAATACCACCTTCTCCTGATAAATCTCCAACTAATGCAACTAACCCCCCATCCAACAACTTATACCAATGATTTTATAAATACTATTTCAAATGTAGTATGTTGACTGGAATTCATTACTATGTATTTAACAGTGTAATGTATAATAAAAACATATGAATATGTGTTTCTATAACATTAAGAACCAATAACACTTTGCCAGTGCCCTTCATTTACTTTGCAGGAAAAGGTCTGAGAAATAGTTTTTCACTCATGAGAATGAGGAAATAAAGCAAATACATTCTCAATTTAAATTTGGGTTGACTATTGGTATCCTTAAACACAGAAATGTCCTACCAATTCTGTACAATTATATATATATATTTAAAATTACTGAAAAGTTGCAATCTATAAATCAACTACATTGTGTAATCATTCCACCAAACTGTTAATAGGAATTTTCAGACTGGTGTAGAAACTATGCTTAATCATTATAACATAGTTTCTATATAAAGGCATTCAAAATAATTCTGCAGCTGAAAGATTTAACAGAGCAAAACCACAGTACTTAATTAAAAGGGGGGGAAAAAGGTAAAAAGGAGTAAAAACAGAAGAAAACTCAAAAGCAAATTTCATCCTTCAACTAACCCAAGAAATAATAAGAAAGAAACAAAAGGGGAGATGGACAACCACCTATCTGTATATTGACTGCTCACCCAGGCTCAACATGAAGTGGGTGTCAGACATTCAAAAACTTTTTAACAGAATGAAAATTACAAATACTAACACTCAGATTATATAACTGTCTTTTGCTAAAAACCAGTCAGAAATCCCAGTTCCTCCACTGAAATGTAAGATTATACTAGCCAAAACTACCACAGCTTTGTTTATAAACATGTATATCAACAACTATGCTATGTAAAGTAAAGCTAATAAATATGTAGGGACAAAACCTAATTAAAAAAAAATGTTATCAAAAAAGTATGAAAGGGCACAACACTAAGCCAGCTTTAATTTTTGTAAAATATATCAGAAAACTGAAAGGAACTGAGTATTTTGTCAATTCTACAGACCACAATAATATGCTACTGAAAAAGTTGACCACTGATATTTCATGGGCGAGGGTGCAGGGAAGGAGGTCCAGAGATTGAAATGAATCAAAAAAATCAACAGTTTTGGACTATATAATTTACCTATTTAGAAAATCACCTAAGCTTGAAATTCAACTCATCACTTATGTCTTGATTTTTCATGTAAACTCTAGGTAAGAATATTACTTAAATATTCTTAATATAAATGTATAGCAATTTTTTATGTTGTGTCATTTCAATAAGAAAAAACTACATCCAAAATTCTCACTAGAAGTCCTGTACTTGGAATACAGGGAAAACCTCCAGAGGTCAATAGCAGAGCTCCCTAGTATGGTTCCATTCATTCCGTGGTAGGCTTACAATGTATGTTTAAGACACCCATACTTGACTGTGTAGATGGAAAAGCCTAAATGTCAACACAAAGATCTAATTGCAAATGAAAACTCATTCCCTGAAGGCATAATCCTTCACTTTCACGCACCAACACAAAAATAAAGATCACAGGCAATGAAAAAATAAACCAGAAGGCCACGCAGTTTGAAGACCAAATATTTCTTTACTTCAAAAATATATCTTTATATTCAAATTCCAAGTTGCTAGTTGTAGTAAGAATAGGCAATCATAAATTCAATTTATCTTGATCATTTGCATTCCCTGGCAAACTAAGCTCAGGAAAAACATCCGGTTTTCAGTGAAGACCTCTGTTACCTTGTCTCCTGTCTGGGTTCATTATAATGTAAAACAGTCGAGAAATAAGCCTCAGGGTCACGTAATCCATTCTCCACTAAACTGTGAATTGCCTCACAATAGAACTTTACCCGATAATGAATGAATTTGCTCATCATCCATCACAAGAACTCTTCAGAGTATATGTGGAATTTTAAAATTTTCTTTCAAGATGAACACACAAAAGTACAGCAGTTATAGAATTTTGCTTCTTAAAATCTTGCAAAATTTAAGGTCAATTTGATAGCTAACCCTGTAAAAAGCTGAACAAAAGCTGAAGGAAATTAGAGTATTGAAAATTTAATTTTTTAAGCAGGATTATGTCTTGGCATACCTCTTATCATTCTCCTTGCATGGTGAGGCTGTTTTTCAGTCTTGACCTAAAAACCGGGCACGTGTAAAAAATGTACTTCATTCCCTTCTTGCTTGATGATGTTACAATTCGGCATTTAAATACTATCGATCATCATCTGCATACGTGAATCCTTTTGGACATGGTCAAACAGTGATGTGAGCAACAGTAATTATCACAATTGTAATTTAACCTCTGGTAAATTAATTCCTAAAGAAGTTCTTAGAACTAACATGTGGCCTCCATGTAATCAGGTAGCAGGACTCTTCTGCATTGGCTGCATCAAAGATCATGTTTTTGCTAAGTTTCAGTGGTAAATGCTTCAAGCAGGAGGTACTGGTAGTCTTCTTAATATTTCCATAGCTATCTTTAGATAGGCTTTAGCCTGCAAAAACAGAAACATACATTGAGCACTCCGTTTTCTATAAAAAGGAATATTTCACAACCAATTAGGTATTTATTCTTTTACACACAAAGAGAAAATCAAAGATGTTTAAATAAATGGGTTAAATTTAGCCTCTACTCAGGAAAATGCATTAATACACAGAATAAGCACAAGCGTTGTATAAAAATATTGGTGGGAGAGTTTAACTTTAACTGAACAATTTAACAACAAGCAGAGTCGATAGCCTTCTGGAAGAGAAGTGATGAGGAAGAGATAGATTCTTTAGTCCCACAGGTACTATTAATTATAAACTTCCCTCATCCTGACAACAAGGATGCACCGTGCACAGGACAGAGAATCAGAGAAAACAGCAGCATTCAAAAAAGATTTTGAGACAATGAATTCATTACAGCCTAGAATATCACTAGGGAATTTCCTATTCAGACATTTTAAGGATTTCTAAAAAAAGACCCGTTTCCAAAAGACTGAAGTAAGTATTGGAAAGAACTAATTTCACAACACTGGAATCCACACAGTTAAAGTTCTCTTTCACACCAACCCATGGCAGACACCTTGAGCTGGAGAGCACAATAGCACAGAACTGCAGGACTATGAAGAGCAACCCAAGCAAGCATACTTATGTTAACAACTCTAAAAACCATGACACAGCTAGGACCACGATCAGTCCACCATCAATTATTAACAAATCTATTGTCAAGGGATTTATATAAAAACACTGTATAAAGTCCAACACAGAACAAACCCCAAAATTAAACGAAATTATTCTTATACCAAGCTGAACAACTTGTAGTCAAAAGAGAACAACTTTTAAAAATCTCAAAGATTAATGTAAGAATGTTTAATTAAAATACTGTTTCTGTGTGTATGCATATACCCACTGCACACTGTTCCAGAGGTTGATTACTTACATTGTTAAAAAGATACACCTTATCTATAATTCGAATTTGTTATAGCTCAGTTTCCAGGTGGTGCATCACATTCTGTGTCCGTACTAACACAGCAAAGCCCCCTAGCTAAGCTTGCTCTTCTGCTCCTACTCAGCTCCAGCCTACTCCTTCTCCAGTAAGTCTGCATACAGAGACCACATCGACAACCTTTCCTGCTTTCCTCGAACAAATCTCCACAGTAAACCCTACCACACTGATTTCTCCTGTCTCCTGCAGGATGGCTCTGACCATGAATTAGTCTTTGTATCCCTGATGAGCCCTTAAAACAGCAAACAAACTGACACATGGCAGAGGCCAGAGCTTGGGGGACAGGAAGAGAAGGTCTGTCACACTAGGGCCACTAGCACTCAGTGTCACTGCTCTGAACAAGTGTCAGTCTTTTGCAGGGCCAAGCACTGCTCACATCTCCTCTTTCTAGGGATTGCTCCTGACTTGAAGGATTTTCTTTCCTGGCACTCCCACCCTCTACACTTCATAGTCTCAGTGCTCACATCCCCTTAAAACTAAAGCCATAAAATTTTCTGAGTTTGTAAGGAATCCAGACAGCAAGACAGAATTGTTTTCTCTCACAAACACGACTTTGTGGCAAGAATGATAGAATGAATTTAGAACTTAATTTACAATCCTGAATTTCAAACTTCTGTGGCTACAATGGCAGCGCAGTTGGGAAACAGCGTGTGTGCAATACTCCCCTCACTCAGAGCTATTACTGGCCTGGGTGGTCCAGCTACCCCCCGACTAACCACACGCCTAGGACAATAGACCCACTTGAAGTAAGGTGACTGACTGAAGTCAAGTTGCCTTTGCAGTTAAGTATTTGACTAATTGGTACAGGAGCGCTCCAAGTGGGAATCTGAAACTATCTGGAACAGTCCCGCAGGCAGCTCCCACTTTACACAGATCAATTCATGCGTTTTAATGAGTCAATTAACAACCTGCATACAAAACCTGGCCCCTTCTAAAGACTGCCCAGGCTGCTTGCCTGCTCCAGATTGACCAAATTCTACATAGAATTATAAATTCACCGTAAACAGACTCAACTGCTTGTATAAATGTTACATTATGTCAGCAGTCCAATAAACTTAAGATACTTTTCGCACAAAATGCTGTTAATGAGTGCCTGAACTACACTCTCCAGTGTACACTGAGGCTCATTTGCCAAGCATTTGCCAACCACTTTGCAACAGGAGATTCCTGGGGCAACTCTCTGTAGCCAGCATGCCAGCATCACCTATACAGAGTATCACGTTTTCCTGCACCCAAACCACTGCATACAAACAGCTTCAGACCAGCAACTCAAACACACGCTGATCCCGTCACTCAGTTGCAGGCCTCATACACCATAGGATATAAATCCCAGTTCTGACATGGTTTCTAATGTCTGGTTTTGATTACAAGGCTCCAAGACTATTAAGCTGCTTTACCCAGCCCAGCAATCCAAAGGAGAACCTGTGCAAGTCCTGACTGTCTGGAATATCAAATGCTGTGGATGTTAATATACCTGTAAAGAAGGAAAAGGAATTTAAATCTGCTCAACTCATCTGTTAGGGCTTACAATTTATTAATTGCTGAAGGAAAGTAGCCACCATGAGCAACTAATCAAATAGTGACTATCACAAGGACAAATACTAGTCTTAGCTAACATCTACATGAAAATAAGCACATCCCACCATTGATTACTTTGGTTCTTAGCACTCTCTGCACAACCAGGTTTTATTTGCCAGTTCAATCAGATTTTTAAATAGCTTTAATTTCCATGGAAATGGCTTGTCACTTTGACACAACTCCAGCCTTCAGTACATGACTGGAGCTGCCTTCCAATGTCTATATTTTACTGTGGTCAACTCTGAAAGCACTAAAAACATGATGACAAACACAGCTTTAAATAAGTCTACTTCAGATAAAAGCTTCAAGTCACCCAAAGAAATTCTTGGTTGCTACAAGAGGTCCAGAGACTAACTCTGTTCTCCTCTGGGCAATTCTACTGTAAGATTCTTCTTTGCATGTACTAGCAACTCTTGTCAAATTTCAATGAAGTCTCAAGTCAGAAAGGCAAATTTTCTGAGACAGTAAAAGTCAATCCATACTTTATAACATGAAATGGAGTAGATGGGTAAGTGAGCTGGATTTACGAAACTAAAATCTCAAAATAAAATCGTTAGTGCTCATAGGAAACTTCCTATTAATCCCATACATCAGCAGTTGTAACCACCAAACCACTCTTGGAGGCAGCCCCAGCTGGGTAATACTGCTATCCCAAGGTGCCATTACAGACATCTAAAACTACATCCTGCCCAAATAAAACATGGGTAAGTAGAACAGTGCAAATCAAATGCAGAACAGTAACATCTTTCAAACAGACTATCCCACACTCGTCATTTTCTTCAGCAGACAGAACCATAAATGAGGGTCTGATGATGCATTGTACTATCTACACTGTGAATGAAGGATTTGAACCGACACGTACCAAATGCTACTGTGATGATTCAAAGGAAGCCTTGATGATAAAGGCATATTATAAATCATACCATGCAGCCTTCTTGAGGGTTTGCTTTTCTTTTTAAAAATTTCACACCCTGGATTGACCACTCACTAAACGTAATTATAGATGACAACCAAACCACAAACCAGGATTCTATGACTATTTGCTACTAGCACTTCAATTTTTCTCCAACTACTTCTTGCAATCTTTAAAAGGCTGTATGTTTTTTACCCTATTTATATATCAACCTTTCATAAGCATTCTACAGAAAAGATGTTTATGAATATAAATTTGAGTTGTCTCTTTGGGTGACACCACAGCAAGGTTTGTAACATTCTGATTTAATTGAAATGGGATTATTAACCAGACTTATTTTGCTCTGTTCCATCAGCCTTGTGTCTCTGCTTTCCACCTGACTGGGGCTTTTTCTCTTCCATTATAGATCAGTGTGCAATTTACTGGACTAAAAATTCTTCACTTGTATTCACAGGATGTGAATGGACACACTGATACAGCAAATGTATTTTGTACTTGTTTGAGCTGCTTCTTCGACCTTAAGACATGTGGGAGTTTGCTGCTCAGCAATCACAGATAGCTCGTCTGTTCTGCCAAGATATTGATAAATCCACTACCATCAAGGCTGTGATATACCCAAAAGTTTCTAGCAGGAATTCCTCACAAGATAATCACCAATTGTTCCATAACTCTCTGGGCTTTACACTCACAGAAGGAAGAGCTCTCAGGAACCTCTACTTATCTTTCTCCCAGTGTGATGGAGAGCTCACTGGGCATTTAAGCAGCTCACCGGTGGAAGAATAACTCCACTGCAATTAATCATGTTCTATATTTCTTGCTGTGCCTCTAGTCTTCTTACCTGCAAGCTTCAGGATGCCTCTTCTAAACACCTGTTTTGCTGCTGCTCCTTTCCCATGGCCCATAGGAAGTTCCAATACATCTGAGCATGATCAATTTCACCTGGTTTCAGTGATTCCTCATTAGCTTCCCCTATTCTACCTTTTTGCCTTTTCTACCGTTTTAGCAGCAATCCTGATTTTCGTTTACCAGTTTTGCTGTCTAGTGACTCTTGCATCTGTTTGAGTGAGCAAAAAAATGGAGCCTTGCCCAGCTAATCCACCTCCACAGTGTGACAGAGGAGAAAAATGCTCAGTTAATCTCCAGAAAGGTCTCACTTCAGAAGGCAAGCCCTCACTGTTATTGAAGTAAGAAATTCCTAGCTTCTTGTAGAGGATCTTGGGTCACTCCCAGCTGCTGCATTAGGCTGACCATGCGGGTACAGCAATATTCCATTTCTACATCACAAAGTTTTATCAATGAAGAGTATTGAGAAAAAGCCACAAAAAAGCCACAATTTCAACAACTAAGCTGACAGAAACACTAACATAAGACAATGTTATACCAAGAGCAAAATCATTTTACCAGCATTGTTATTTCTCTCAGGGGACTGCCTCAAGCTTCACCAGAAGAGAACTCAAGTCATCAAGCCTTTCTATCCTTTAGCTATATTGTCACTACTTTCCATAAGCAGATTAGTCATGTGTATTCTGTGCCTTCCCCAAGGAAGAACTTTTTAAGTTCACACATGCACCATTCTACAAGTAATTTTCTTTTTTAGTTCTTAGTAATTTCCTTGTCATTTGTGAAAAGGAAACCCCTTTTCCACCAACTACATCTAAGCTTTAAAATAATAAATTTAGACAAGTTTGTTTAGACATTTTGAAATTCTAGTGTAAAGTCAGAGATATACTTTTATACAATCTGCAAGGCAAGATGAACCCTATTGCAGATGTGTAAGCAAAAATGTATTAACTGACATATTTTAGAAACCATTTTATTCTAGGCTTTCTAGAGCTCAAAAGGTGTGACAACATGCTGGGCTTCTAAGAAGTCAGTCACCATCCCTATTCCCTACTGTTTGCATCTGCTAGGTATTGTTTCAGGTCTATGATTCTGTATTTGATTTTTAAGTGTGTTCTAACAAAATAAGCATAGAATTTTGTATGAAATTCCAATGCATATTTAAGTGACAAGAGTAGAGAATTTCAGCATTGTTCCCTATCTGAAAAGTTGTTAGTGCAGGAATAGCCACAATGTCAGTTTATTTGAGAAACATGGTGATGACTGTCATGTATTAAAGATTAGAATCAAACCTTCTATGATCTCTCCCACCATCATTTATGTGCTAAGAATTAAATTTGTCTTTGAAAATATGAGAGTGATATTTTTTCTGTCTTTAAAATGAGAAGAAAACCAGGGATAAAGGAAAATTCTTCTTCATTCTGTAGAGATTAGTGACATTTAAAAAAAACACATTCTCCAATGAGAATGATTATCTCACAGACACAATGGCAGAGAAGGATATTAAGAGTTTTCCCGAGAGTCACACATATTTGTCAATCTTTATTCCTCTGCATATTTAACTTAATTGCCACAAATGGTGATTATAACCCACCCTTTTGTTATCAAGAACATAGTTCAAGGAGGAACAGATGGCAACACAAGAGACTTTCTTGCCTTTTTATTTTCAGAATGCTATCCCATACATATCTGACTTCTTAGATCAATAGTCCAGCAGGCTACAGACTCTTGGTTATTACACATTTCAGATACTGTGAGTCTTCCATCTTAGTTTCCCAGCTGTTTTACTTCAGCTTTGACCAAAGCCATGCATCCATTCAAACCTTCATATTGCTGATCAAACTGCCCAGAGAGAAACTACCATATGGATTATAGGGATTCCTTTTCAAATAGACCTGGACTCAAATTCACTACATTATTCCATAGCACAGGTCCTGCCCAAACCTAGAAAAAAATGGCATTCAATTAGAAGTCGACACACCATGGTGCTGCCTCTTCTCTTTGAAAACAAAATTACAATTTTAAGACTGTCACTGTTCTTCCAGAATCCTGTTCAATATGTTAATAACACTGGATTAACAATGTTAATGCTCTCCTCCTTTTTTTTTTTCCTTTTAAAATACTGGGAAGGAAAAAACATATTTCAGCATGTGCCCAGTAATCATGATACTGAAAAAACTACCAATATTCAAATGTTCCATAGGTACAGTCTACCTTATTGTGAATTGATTCTACTGTCTGTTATCAGTATTAATCTTTTTTTCCACATCTTTACATCTAAGCAGCAGTCAAGAGTGGGGCTGCATTATGCCATATACTGTGCACAGCACCCTACCCTACAGAGCCTGACAGACAAACTCTAGCAGAGAAAGAAAATAGCAGACAGGGAAAAGCCATTCTATCAGCACTAATGAAATTCTGTACGTACAACTACTTTCCTTTGCAGATTTGCTTACTGGACTCCCACCACCTCACCAACTCGCATTTTCCACTGACAATAAAATGTGATGGTAAATACACTGAAAAAATCCATTTCCTCTTGTGTGTAAATTGCTCCAGTTCCTGCTGAAAACAACCCAGGTACTGACAATATGAAGTTTTGCTCCAAACATCTTTGGGTAAGACCCTTTGACAGTTTCCAGGCTCAGCTACCAAAAGCTTAACTGACAGCTTTAGAGGACCTGCATTAGCTGCAAGGGTCTCATGAGGCTTGACACTGACCTTCCTCCTCTTAGCGTGCCAGGATCTGGATCAAATCTTCTCTATTCTGAATGATTCAGCCTAATTAAACAAAACCAAACTCACAGAAGCAGAACAGACGACCAGCATTCCAAAATCAAGGGCCTTACTGATACTACCTTCTTTTACTTAATTATCTTACTTCATTCAAACACACATTTCTTTCCAAAAAGCAGTAATTCACAATGGAGCTCTCCTCTCCATTCACTTTCAGAGGAGAGCTTTCTGTTGTTCTAAGTGCAGTGCACCAAACTTACAGCATCACTTTGAGGCTGAGAGATCACAACAGGCTGTCCTGAATCACACGTCTCCCGTATATTAACGTGCAGTGGAACGTCTCCTGCATCAAAAATACCAAGGCACACATATGTGAAGACCTAGTATTTCTTAAATGTTTCCTTAAAATAACCCTAAAGCAACTTGAAATCCAATTCCTATTCAGTATATTCTTATATATCTTATATATCTCCAAAAATTAGCATTTAAAATGAAAATTGGCTTCAGTATAGTTTCCTTACATCCATAATGAATAATGCTAAATGTATTTTGGATTTTTCATTCTCTGAATAGAAAGGACCATGCTTTAGTAATTTATTAGAGAAGGGAAGGCTTTTTGCCTCAAACACATAGAAAAATAAAGGTTGAGGTACAAATTATTTTGTTTACATGAAATAAATTGCCTGAGTGTTAGGCAACTGTTCATCATGCAACTTATGTTCAGCTTATCTCCTCATTTTAAATTCTTTTCAGTGCTGTTTTGAGATTTTAATCACTGTTCAAAGACTTCTTTGAATACTTAATTTCCAAATAATAGCATTTGTTATTGTCCTTATTAGGCCTTGGATCCAATTCAAAGGTGGACAACTATTCAGTTCATTCCTCTTTCCAACAGAAATCTTCTTTCTATTCTGCTTCTATAATGAGCAGGGAACTGTCAGAGAGGAAAGGACCATTCTAAAGGAGAATCAATTAGCAGCGCTATTCCATTCTGAGACATACTTTCTAAAACACAGATTTCACCACTACGAAAAACTTGGAGACTCCTATGTTTAGTTCACTGCTACATAAATAATTTTGAAGTTAAATGAAGACCAACTTTCTTTACCTGGAAGACACAGCTACATTTTACATCATGGACAGATGAAGACAGAACAGCCTACCTTAGTTCAATCCTGACATATCAGAAACTGTGTAAGTTTAATTAATACATTTTAGCAACCTGATTTAACTAAAACCAATGCCAGTGTAAATTACTGAGATTCAATGTATTCAGAAAAAGAAATAGTTAAAAAAAAGGTATGAAAATTGACAAAGTTTAAGAAATGAAAAAACCAAAACCCAAAGCAAGCAGGAATACAAACAAAAACAAACAAATAGTAAACATAAAAGCTATGGCTCCATGACTAGTGTGCTGAATCTTTGAAGAACCTTATAATTATTTAGGATAACTGCAGTCCATTGCTTTCGAATTTTTTTTTCTTATTTATTTCAGTTAAGAATAAATTTAGGTATAACAGTCTGTTCACATATTCCTCTATAAAAAAATTCAGGGAGTCCTCTGAAAGTTTTCTAACCATAAACATTCTTAATTGATTAACAGTGACTTGGTAAATCTCCTTGACATTCACTTCCTACTCTTATTTTATGTAGAGACTAATCTCTTTTTTCCTATGGCTGTTTTGTTAATGGAAAAATACTTCCTCACTATCAGCTTAACAACAATCTCCAATAATTACAAAATAGCAGCCTCTCTCTTTTCCCCCTCAGACTTACAAACACATGTGCTGGTACTACAGGAGCATACAGGAGTAGTAAGAACAGAACTGCAGTCAGAAGATAAAGAAAAATACATTATAATTTTAAAAAATCAAAAATTTATTATTTAAGCAGAAGACATAAAAACCATCTTCATAACTGTTTGGGTGATAAGGGTTTGAGGAAGGTAGAACTTCTGCACTATTCTTCACTACCCAATGTGATGGGAACTTGTCATCGTAAGGTTTTCTAATATTAACAACTGCTGCTGACTGCAAATAAATAGTATAATTCAAATTTACTGTAGGAAGAAAAACCAAAGAATTTTTAAAATCTGGTAGTCATTGCTGATGGTCAGGAACCAGATAGTGTTAAAACATCAGGAATTGCAAAGGTCAGGATTGAACACGCAGAAATGATCATGTCAGGATCATGTATACCAGTGGCATAGCCTTTTGGTCAAGGTTACAGCCCTCAAACTTCGGGAAAAGAATTTCCGAGACAGGGAGATAAAATCAGCAGCACAAAGTCTCTGTCACAAACCTTGTCACATTCTCCTTTAGAGAACAGTAAAAATACAGGACAATCAGAGGTATATGAAATAATGGACTTAACTTGAAAGTCCCCTGGCAACTGCTAATTGTCTTCTGTCATAAACAAAAAGTATTCAATAATACTGAGAACCAACTCTGAGCAAGTGGAAGGATGATACTTTTCAATCCTGCATACTGTTAACTTGCAGAGTTTGTCAGATGTTTGGTGACAAACACCTTGTTGGGTTTCCAAGGAGGACTAGATGCTTATCTAAACAAAGATAACAGCTATAGGTGTCAGAAAATACAAAATAAATTTAGAATTACTGATTTTGAATATATGCACTTTGCAGATATATATGTAAAAATATGTTCTCAAGGTTTTTGGGCAGAATTCAAGTAATACTAAGATAAAACTTCCATTCGGGATGGATTAATGTAAAATCCGTAAGCAGTAATTCTTACAATACCATATGGTATTATTATGTAATGGTCATCCCTGGAAGGAGGAGCATACTAATCACATCAAGTACTGTAACTCTAAATTTAACCCTTGGGGCATTACTCTTATCTTAGTCTGATTTTGCATTGACAGTTGGAAGTTAAACTTCACTCTGCTTTATTTTGTACATCTCATCTGTCCCCTGGTAAATCTGTACATCTCTCATATCGCTTCTAATTAAATCCAATCGCAATCAGTTCTGCACTCTCAGGAAATAACAAAAACCACCTATGGGACCAATGCCATAGTACATCATCTGTGCCTGTGTATCTAAATGTATGTTTGATTCAACTGCTTGCAGAGCATTTGCATCCATCCATATAACCCAGAGCTGTAGAAGTCCCCTTGGGCTCTGATCACAACTCATTATATATTCAGAAAACTAAAAGATAGCCCAAAAGCATGTTTTTAATTATGTGTTGCCTTGCTATCTTAAGTCTACGTCAGACCTTGATGTTTCTGTGTTGATCTTTCTAAGTGAGTTTCCTGGTTCTTTTTAATGAATTAGCTATGGAAAATCATTGAGATAATTAGAGTAATACATGGAAACACATCATTAGCACATGCAATTACCCCATTTACCAACTTAATTACACTGTGTTATATTCTTTACTTACAGCACAGGTTGAACCATGCCTTTTTTAATCAGTAATGTATATTTTAAAGATCAATGTATACTTTAGCCTACAGGCATGAGATAGCTTAATCATAGCTAATCATAGAATGGTTTAAGTAGGAAGGGACCTTAAAAATAATTTCGTTCCAACTCCCCTTCCATAGACAGGGACACTTCCAAGTACAGCAGGTGGCTCAGAGCCACATCCAACCTGCCCTTGAACATTTTCAGGAACGAAGAATCCATAACTCTGGACAACCTGTGCCAGTCCCTCACAGTAAAGAATTTCTTCCGAATATCTAATCTAAATCTAACCTCCTTCAATTTAAAGTAGTTCTTCATTGCCCTATCATTGCCTGCCTTTGTAAAAAGCCTCCAGCTTTCTTTTAAGACCTGTTTAGGTTCCAGAAGGCTGGTAAAAGGCCTCCACCGAGTCAATACATAACAACTCATTTCATTTAAATGAAATAAATGAGAAAACATTTCTTGATACTTCTGGACAGAGTTTAGGTCTGTCCGAAGACTAAACAGAATTCTTGGTTATTTGTAAAAATTGCATATATAGTCAACCACACAAAGAATTTCAGGTAATAGAGCACACTGATATCAAAACAATTCATGCTCTGGATTGTTTGTAAACACAAAGATTTGAGATGCAATTCAAGAATTTTCATATGCAGTCAACATCACTATTACAAGACTGACAAGGAACAGATACTACTTATTTGTTCCATTCTATCTGAAAAGGTCTGAATACAAAGTAATTTAGGATTATGCAGTTTCATAGTTCAGTTAATGCTTCATGCACACCATTAAATTTTTCTTCAAAAATGAAACCATTTCCATATTCTTACCCAAAATATCCAATCCAAGGGTTTTTGCCAGATCTCTTACACCATCAGCTCCAAAAATATGTGTCTCATGCTTACATTTGGGACATTGGAAAACACTCATATTTTGAACCAGTCCTAAAACCTGTCAAAGTAAAGAAAAGGAAAGGATGTTCAAACCAAGCACTGGTATTTCCATTATTCATTTCTGATAATATAGAATAGATTATCTACTAAGAACCAACACAGAGTGATTATTGAAAATAGGAATCAGACTCATTAATATCATTATCAGCTCTTATTAGTCATCTCAGTGGCACCATTATCTGTGCAGTATTTCAATTTTTTCATATTTATACCTCTCAAACACTAACAGTCGTATTTGTGACAAAAAGTACTTCTTGCACAAATCTAACTTGGAAGAACTCTCCCTGCCAGTATTTAATTTTCAAACTCTGAATACTCATGTGTGAATTTTCATTCATTCATTTTCAAAGTTTTGTACTTTGCAGTTTCAGGAAAGACAAAATAAAAACCTACCATTACAAGAAATTACACAGACATGCTTTTAAGGTATCTTTGTAAGTTATCCTATAGGGAAATGTTTTCAAAAAGAATCAGATTTGTTATTCTTCTGAAGAGAAGAAATACATTTTAAAGATCAAACAATAGAAAAAATTATGTGAAACTAAGTGGCAAAACACATAGCATAAAAATCTAATACACACATCCTGGGTACCTTTCTGTTGATGCCAGGTTTTCAACATCATCCTTATAAAATATGTCAAATAAAAATTTGCCAAGTCATTTACACAAAAAAATCTTCTTTCACAATTTGAAATAATGCTAATGATCTTATTTTATTCACATAGTAAGCAAAACTCTTCATTGAGGCAGAGCAAAATTTCCAGAAGTGATGAAAAGAGTGTTCAAATGCTACAGGGTGGAAGTTTCTATCCACCTGCTAATGAACAGAACAGCTGCTTTAAGAGATTCAATGTTACAATATTTCACTTTCAGATTTTATGTATCACCTAGATATGTCACATACACTATTGCTGAGTTTTGTAATAGACTTTTTTATATTGTTATTTACTTTTGTAGCATTTTGTACTTCTACATTCTCCTGAACCTTCTAGTTTTATGTTTGAACAAGGTGGTCTCTAGTTATTAGAGAAGAAACATATCCACTATGCTAATGAAGCATACCTAGGAGGAAACAGCAGTGTTCAATACGACCAACAAATATATTTAATTAAAAATGAATGTACAACTTCTGACATTGAACTTAAAACAAAAAGTATGTTATTTCCAATATCATAATAAAAGTTTCCTCAGCTCTAAGCTGAAATTTATCAAAAGATGGTCACCTGTTTTTTCTATACCATCATAAAGTATATTTGCTACATCTCCCTTTACTTATGTAAAACTCTCAGATGGTTTAAAGCAAGGAACATTTTAATAAATAGTAAAGTTTAAAAAAATTTTACATACTTCCATTTTAACACCTCAAACTGACTTTCCCCCTTTTCTGCTCTCTCTCATGGACTGTCAGAAAAGCAAGAGGAACAACTGACAGGTGATTTTGTCATCCAGTTCTTGAATTAGTAGAGACATGAAATACTACATGCCCAAGGCTACAAGGTGCAAGGACAGCAAAAAGGGACCTGTAGAGCCACAGCCTTCTACAGATGACCTCTAAGCAGGCACTAATCCTGCTCTGCCCTAAAGTCAAGTCATGCAGTTTTTACTCTGTTGGTAAACGGAAGAACATTGAAAGCAGCATGTTTTCACAAAAGAAAAATATTATTTTTACCGGAATATAGGGAGGCCATTTTTGACAGTGCATAGGGGGAAAAAAAAGTAATTTGAAATTTACAATTTAATTAATTCATTTTCAGGTATCTTGGGGTTTGAACTTTCTGTTCCCTTCAAAGTACTCATACAACATTTATGATTCAGCAAATTTATCATCAAAGAAAAATTTAGTCTACTATTTTTTGTGAATAGTTAAGCATTATTACAGCTGTTTTGTTCATATTTTAATAACCTATTATCTAAGAAGTCCTTCAGCCAATACAAAAGCAAATGCTGAGATACAGCTGTGTCTCCAATGCTAGACTAGTTTTAGAGGCCTTATACAGAGTCCTTTTTTGTTTCCATTTAAACAAACCTTACTAAAAGCAAATGACATTTCAGCATTACACAATAATTTTTATTTTTCGGTGTTGGTCCTCTTTGTTGGCTAATAAATAGTTCATATTTAATAATATATAATTTATTATTCTAGAATATGAAGATGCCACTTAAAAATACTAAGTATAATACAGAATATTTGCAAACACAACTTTACTGCTTAAGTGTATTGTTACCAGGCATGTTTCTGCACATATATTTACAGAAGTGAGCTCCTTGTGACCTTCAGAACTTTTAAATCTACAAAGTAATAGGTCTTGCTAATGAAGTCAGTAATAACCCTCATTTCCCTGCTCAAATAATAGACTTGTAATAGCTTCAAAGCAGCTGTTACTGTCTACACAAACTATTCCATAAGTGTGTGTGAATTCTATTCTAGTCCTTGGTGAGCTTGGCAAATTTGGCTCAGGAATGACATGAAAACTTGTATGCACCCCAATACAGGAGCTGACCTATGGCAACAGCATGGAGCTGCATTCCATTTAGTCTAATTGTTATTTCTAATGGCGAAGAGGCATCTGGCAAAAAATAGCAGGAAATGGAGAAAGAACCCTTTCATTATGAGTTATCTGCACATTATCTGCACACAGTTTCTGAATGTTTATGCATTTCCTGTGCTCAGCTAACCTTTTGGTTACACAATAAATCATGCTTAAATCCAAATATACAACCTTCTAAGTTAAAGAAAATACAGTGCTGAAACGAAAGCTCTCTGTATTTACATTAGGAGACAATTCCTGAGAAACCCACTACAGTGATTCACTGTACTTAAGGACGGATGGTACTGAGGGCTGACTTCAGTCTGATGGGGACTGTTTACAGTTCCCTCTGCCATCAACTTCCTGTGTCAGTCAGGGCTTCAAGCAAACATGCACAACATTTCTGTCTTCCTATCTTTCATCTTATAATGAGCAATTTCTGCCTCTAATATCTGCTCCCAACATGAAGCCATAATCATGGCTGGTTACTTTGGATGCTTCAGAAGTACCAGTAAGAACACAGCCAAATAAGCCATTTTAGTACAACTCAGAAGGAAACACATAGCTGAGTTTAAGCAGTTTTTTGAAACCTGCAAAATCTATGGCATAACCTTCCAATTCAAGTAAGCTTTCAGAAAAGTTGCAGATTTAACTAAAACCCTTTCTTTTCTTTCAGGGATATGATTGATAAGAAACTATAATGAACTGAACTCAGCCTTAACAGGTGGAAATAGGCCACTTTTTCCCTAAATACTCAATATTATTCACTTTGAGTCACCCTTGGGAATGCAAGAAAACATTGGCCAAACTTGCATAATAGACAAGAATCTTGAAATTTGTGATAGGAATCAGCAACACAAATTCCTTCTTCACTGTAAGTGTAGGTGTGCTCCACTGCACAAGAGATGTCACTTCTCTTTCAGTGACTATGTCCTAGGACTCAAAATATGAATTTTGTCTTGTAATCCTGTTTCTAATGCTGACTCTCCTTGCTGGGTTTTCATTAGCTCATTCAGTCACTCTATTTCGATTTCAAATAAAGGACAAACTACATTAACAATTGTGATTTTACTGTGGTAATTCTATATGTGTCATCTGAGTCTCTGATACTAATAACACTGGGGGTGAGGGGAAGGTGGAATATATATATACATGCCTGTATGTACATGGGAGAGACTGCAGTTCATTAAATATAAGAAAGCATACTCAGAGTTCAGCGACCTATAGACTCTCTGCTTCTTTGAAAAGTTAGCTCTTTGCAAGCACTTTCTGAAAGATTAAGGATTGTAGAGATTAGAAATTTAAAGATCAGTTTATTACATAATCAGGATATGTAATTTTAGCACAGACCTGCAGATTCCAACTCTTTGACATAAACCTCAGGTCTGAAGTCGGTCATTAAAAATTACATCACTTCACTTCCTTTAGATCCTCATCTTTAGTTGACATTTAGAAATGTAGTACATAGGCAGAAGCTGCTTTAAAACTCAAGTAAATGATATTTGTACATACAGGGTAGAACAAAATAAAGCAGTGTAATGAAAAAGGCCTGGTAAGTGTTTCAAGCGCCACATGTCATGTAACAGCTTTATTGTGACTTTTCACTTGACTTGACAAGATCTGATAATTCCAATGAACCAAAACATATCATACTTAATATCCTCCACTAGTCAAATCAGTATTAGCCAAGCCCATCCTAGAATGCACAAGTTTCTTGGAGGCCATTCTCTTCACAGGACATTGAAGACGACAGTTTTAGAAAGAAATCTTGGTAATTTGTCATTAAAACAAAAGGAAAATTCAGTGAAGTACTAACTTGAACACAATTTAAATTGAAGAAAATAATTTTACATCATTTGAGCAAACCCAAACATAAAATCAAAACAAAATGTTCTGTATGTTATTCTTCTTTTCCTTCTGGCAGCAAATTATAAATGTTACAATACTTCCATTTTGATGCAAATATGCTTAAAGAACAGTTAGTAATAAGGAATTCACCGAAGTATTTCTTTTATTATACCATCCTGTAAGTTAAAAAAAGGGAAAGCATTCACTTCAACTTTCTGTTACAATTTTTTAATTAGGAAAACACTCGCTATTAAAGAAACTTTCTTTCTTAAGGAAGAATAAAAGTGACCTTCACACAGTTAAGCAAGAAAACTTTTTTTTTCCTTATAGTTTATGATAAGGAAGCATTTCAAATCATATTCTTCCATTGACTGCCCATTTCAAAGTAAAGATGAATCTCTACATAAACATATTCCTAGAGCATTACATTCAGTTACTTAGCAACTTGTAGCACCCAGAGAAAATATCAAGTCAAGTATGTTATCCTGTTTAATATTTTCTCCTAATTGTGGATATTCTTACATTTCTCATTTCTCAAACAAATAAGCTAAGATATAAGCTATAAACCTCATGAAAAACATTGATTAGACAGCCTTCTACTTGTCATGATAGTTACAGAGCCCTTCAAACAGCAAAGTAACTAGATACACGCATATTTCCACAAAAATTTGAGTTTGCTTCTTAAAAAATACCAATAAATGATTTTTCTACATTTCATGAAATTTTAAGCCCCAACACAGACAGTGCTGAAGATTAAATGCAATGAGGACACACAGTATAACTAAAAGGCATGTGTTACTTCTTAAGATACTCTGTTCAGCAACCTGATCCATTCCACATGATAAAACAAACAGACTTTAAAAAATTATTTATTATTATGACCTCATCCTGAGATGAAATCTCTTCTGTTTAACCAAATTCTTGATACAGATATAAAATGGATTATAAGCCTTTTAACAAATAGTTTATTAAGTTCAAGTGACTTCTGAATGTTCATCTATTGCTGCATATGGAAATTTTTTTTACATTTTGGAAAAATAAAAATCTACTGATATTTGTCATGTAGAGACTTACAGGTACATGGACCTTTCTAAACATTTCAGCTCCTTTGCGTGCATCCAGTAAAGCCACATCTTGTGGAGTGGAGACAATCACAGCTCCTGGGAAAAGAAAACAGGAAATCCCATTAAAATGCGTATTATTAATTATTCTGCTAAATATTTTAAATATTTAGCACATTCTACTAAATTCAAAGTAGTCACATATTTATATGCTTTTAAGGAAGAAAACTATGCCAGCTTTTTTTATTATACAATGATCAAAATGACTGAGATATGATATGAAGTGATAAAAATATTTTCGATACTTTAACCATAACTTTTTCTAATGGTAGAAACCATTAATACTTTGTAAATGAGAAAAATTACCTAGTATCATACAACCAGCCACATGCTAACATTGCAGAGGTGGTACTCTGGGAATATCTACACAGTAACAGTCCCATGCCATAATTATATTTGAAAGCTTTTAATTTAACAATAAGTCTTGTTCTAAAAACAGGAGGTAGCTGCTTGTAATCACTGTTGTTTTCCAGACCTGCTACACTTTCTTGAACCATGTCACACTAGACACCAATGCATTTGTATGAATAGTACCACATAGGAAGAGGCCAGCTGATGCACATTTGCACTAGGTTTGAATAAAGCGCTGCTTGCTGTTCAGACATGGCTCCGGGTTACCTGGTAATTAGTACTCCTGAGAGTTATTAAACATACAAAACTGCCAGAGCTCCTTGTCAAAGTTAGATTCTAAAGTAAAGTAAGCCTACAGGTTACTATCCCATTCTGTTATTACTTCTTGATTAATACAGCATGAAAAACCAATACAGACATCAGAATATTCCACATCACTTCACAAAGAGCATCTTTTTCCAAATGCTCAGGGGTTTCAAATGTTATTTCCTCAAAACTTGCAACAAAAAACTGTTCACACTTGTCCCTATTTTATAAAAATGTAATGTACAAGGGAGCATTACCGGTCAATTGATTAGTTTTGGTTCCACATTGACTATCTGGTGTCAAAAGTCTCTGTTACAAAAAGATTTCTGCAGAATCACATTATGCCAACCACGTACAAGAAATTTATGTCGAACTTCACACTAATCACAACAGAGAATTCTAGATGCTTGGGACAGTTTCCTTGAGCCTGCAGTTCCCAATCCTGTAGATTTCCAGAGGCACACAACCCTGGCCTCACTGGCAGGGACCAGAGCAGAAGAAGCCCTGGCATTCTGAGAGCACTCCTGGCTCTGGCAGCACTGGGACAGGGAGCCCTGCCCTTTCACCATCCTCCTCCTGCCAGGTGGGACCTTGCCTGCTGACAGCCAGCCGTTTCCAAACACCGCCTGACAGCGTGCTTGAATGTTTTCAGCCAGTATTCTTAACCTCTAATTTGGGAAAGAAAAATACAATCTGGCACCTCACTCCTGAAAAGCTGCCAATCTGTGCCTTACACAGTATTATACACAAGTCCAAAAACTGAACGGCACATGTAATGTACCAAGCAAATGCAATTCCCCTATTTGCTAAAATTGGCAGCCAAATAATTTGCTGGTATTCCCAAACCAACCTGTCTCCAATGGCACCACAAAGAATAACGTGTAAGCCTTTCAGTTACACTGAAATCACCTCAGCTCCTCATTTCACCAAACGCAGGGTTCCTTTAAAAGTAGCACTGAAATGTAGGGTCAATTCCACAAAATGAATGCACCCTTCCCTAAATGCACAAGCCACAAGTAAATAATTTAGATTTAGTGTCCTTGAGTTTTTTGCATATTTGTAAAACAAAAATCTTTCAATACTTGAAAAAAGTGCTTATTACTGCTTTCTTTCCAAGCAAAATTAGAAATATGTGCCTTGTGTGTATATACACCTTTACTCACACTCTTCTCTGAAGATGCTGGCTCAGCATTCCTTGGATCTTCACATAGAACCTAATATGCAGTAAACAAGACTGAAGTCTACATTTTCTGGTTCATTATTAATTGCTTTAAGAATCTTATAACTGGCATGGCATGAAGGACAGACTATGCACAACAAAAACACCCACTAGAACCACAAGCATCTTAACAGAGAGGGTTTTTTTACTAACAAATTCTCATCCAACGGGCAAGAAGCAAAAATGCCAAAAAGACCAAATGGCACATTAGAGTTTGAGCTGCCATAAGCACCAACTGTCTGTACAAAAAAATCTCTGGTTCCTGAAATATATAAGTTAAAATTAAGCTTGTAGACAATTTCCATGGCTTCTTCTACAGAATGAAAGCCAACATGCTAAAGAAGCTGCTGTTGAGGGTGTAATAGTTGTTTCTCTCCTATTTTCCTTTCTAGTCTGAGCTAGTTATAGGCAAAATTTATTCACAGTCAGCTTGTACTGACTTAAACCAACACCCTATAAAACAAGTGTCTTCCCTCTTTCTTTGGTACATCTGCTAGTCCAACAAACCCAACCTGAAGTTCAAGATTTCAAATTATTTGCAGCATTATTTCCTTTACTAGCAACCAAATATGGCAAAAGGGACTTTTCACGGTGCTCCCCTCCCTGAATAAGTTTGCATATGTTTAATTCAGAAAATGATTCAAATGATAAGCAAGAAAGAACACAGTCTACACTTTCCTTGGTATCTTGACACTACACAGTTAATGGGAATATCAAACAGTAAAGAGTTATTTTCATAAATAAAGTAACAAAACTTGATGGAATTCATGTACACATTATGTCTCTTGAAGCAATACGTGCAATGTTTACACAAGTGTCTCAATGAGACAAATTGAGACTGACAAATTGAACGGAGAAGCTGCAGAAACCATAAAGCTATCACATCGTACATTGAAACATACTAAAAATTCTGTGTTTGCAGTTGTGTGCAGAAAAATAGTTTCTGTGCCTTGAGCATACTAAGGATATCTAAGTAGAGCACATTTCTTTTTAACTGACTTATCTACTTACTCATGCATTCCATTTTTTTAAAATTTCAATGTATTTTCTTTGACAAAAAGCTGATGCACGTTCACTGAATCATGCAGTATCTATGAATGGGTCAGGTTGGAAGGCACCACTGCAGGTCACCCAGTCCAGTCTCCCTGATGTTATTAAGGATTCTGTCCAGACGACTTTTGAGTATCTTCAGTGATGGAGACTCCAAAACCACCTGGGCAGCCTGTTTCACTGTTAAATCACCTGAACATTAAAGAAGTTCCTAATTATGTTTAGGTGGAATTTCCTGTACATCAGTTTCTGATCACTGCCTCTCTTACTACTGCTCACTACCAGCAAGAAGAGCCCAGATCTTTCTTGACACCTTCCCTTCAGATACCTATATACAATGATAAGATCCCCTCTCAGTCTTCTCCAGGCTAAACAGCCCCTAGACCCTCCTAAGTGACATGCTGCCATCCCCTATTCTTCGCCCTTTGCTGGTCTACCTACAAGAGCTCCACGACTCTTTTGTTACTGCAGGATCAGAACTGGACTCAGCACTCCAGGTGAGATTCCATTAGTAAAAACTATGTTAACTGTATTTTTAATCCTTACGATACATTATACATAGAGACAGAACTAACAATACCTTGTAACACTGATGTTTGCCTTTCTATTTCAACCTCAGGTCCTCAATCCTCAATAAAAGAAAAAAGGGCCTACACAGCACTTTGGTACCATTCTGGTGGACTGGTGCTCAGGAAACTGCATGCAGTGAAACAGCCTGTAATTTCTGTGTATAGAAAATATCACCTATATTCACTGCATCATTAAGGCTTGCATTAGATGCTTGGAATTACAAAGCATAAGGAGAAACTCACCAAACCTTAGCTATGGTCAGTTTGTACCCAAGCAAAAAACACAGAGATCTAAAAAGCATCTGATCAGCAGCAGGATAGGTCTACCTTAAGGTGAAAAGGATGCCCCTAATATATTCTTTTTCCCCTCCACTGTCTTCTCAGACAGATTTCAGAATCAAGCTATGTGTCTCTCATTCAAGACAGATGATTAAGGATCCCACCACACACAAGTATTAGACCATATCTTATATCAGCCTCTTAGCAAACAGTGCCACCTCAAAAAGTGTGAAGTATAACTGACCAGAAGACTGACAAACAGAGTTCTGGAGAATAAAGACACATAACAACCATATCTGCTAACTGACAGGCACTGAACACTCTCAGAAAGGAACCACACTCAGGCCTCAGTACAGCTGTAGATAGCCCGATGTGACCACACTCATGCACTTCTTGAAGTTTTTGCTACCTTTTCCACTGCATTAAATTCAAACTTTTAGGTGATGTCTTCCAGTCACAAATAGCCTGGTCAGCCTGACCGTTCTCTAGTGTGGATCTCTTCAGAGCCCCTCTGACCTTCTGTTAATTTTGTCCCTTCACAGACAAAATCTGCCTGCAATTACAGACAAATCGTTACACTTGAAGACACAGTAAAAAAGTCTTGCAAGAACAAAGGCTTGTCTTTGCTGTAATTTCAATTGGCAATGATTAGAGACTAACATTAGAAAATGGTTCATCTTCTTGGATAAACCTTATAGAAGTTCCTTCAGCTTTTATAGGCGGCATCTCATTGCAAACAGCAACTTTAAAGAATCACGAGTGTGACTTTGCATTACAGGATCCTCACTTCAACCTCATAATATAGCTCAGCACTGTCCCAAAGGCTGCATCCCACCTCCAGCCTGCTTGCTACCTTCTGGGAGGAGCCCTGAGCAACTGCTCAGACGGGGGATGTTTCCAACAGCCACACTTCCTCTTCTGCCCAGGAACTAGTAAGAGATCAGGGCACTACCAACTCACCCACATGGAGAGAACAGAAATCTTAGAGCAATATTCTTCCTGCTGCTCAGTGGAACTGTCAGTGAAACAACTGAGCAGAGGAGTATCACATGCTGGATAAAGCTGTCACCCTAAAGCTAAATTGCACTCATCTATACTGATCAGTAGGTATTATAACATCCATTTCATACCAGATCACATTGGGAAATCACACGGTGGATTGACAACTCTCATTGTGGTAAAATGTTTGGCTTTGGTCATGGCACACTGAACACATATGTCACACTAATGCAATTTACAATGAAATATTTATTTAGTGAAATAAAAACACTGAAAACATTCAAAATAACATCTCTGAGCAAGCACTATCTGCAAAGTACAGGCCTCAAACAAAAAGCTCATCCCTCACAGACACTGCCACTGTGCACTCTTTCTTGACTATCTGAATTAGCATTTTTCTGCTCAACTCCATTCCACCTCCTGCTTTCAAGGGCATTTGTCAATCATGTCTAGATTATTATGAGAATTGTACTAGGCAAGAGCGAAGTCCACATAATCTCTCTGACAAATGAAAATTTTATTTTTTTTTTTAAGTGAGAGGTTCTAATCCAAAGAGGAGAACTGGGTAAAACAGTAATTCTACTGCAGAAAAAAAGACAACAGTGAAATTACTTCAAAATCAGCTCCCCAAACCATTCTGTTGTTTACTTTTTCCCCCTGGAGGCGGGGATGGTAAGAAGCAGATTTGAACATTTGCTTTTTTCAGAAGGAATAGCTAGAGGAAAAAACACAATACTATTATTCAAATGAGTTTCTCTCACCTTGAGTAATCGTCAGTTGAACACTAGGCTAGTTTGTTCTTCCTATTCAGAACTGGTCTAAAATCCAACAAGGCAACTGCAGTTAATCTAGTACTTAGCATACACTTAGCCACTGTTGCCAGACCTTAGAGAGCCCAGTTTGCAAAGCCTCTGTTCTTCACAATCTTTTCCTGAATATCTGGAAACTATTTTTCAGAAACAATAAAATTTAAAGAACTTGCACTGAATACACTATCAATTCTGTTTCAACAGGCAATGTGTGTTAAATCAAACTCCGTGAGCCAAGAATTAAATTTAAATTTATATTGAAAGAGTGTGAGGTATTAATGTGTAAACTCATACTATATTTTCATCTCTAAATTAAGTTTACAGAGTCTACTGAGTCTGACAGTTCATAATGAAGCATCAGGAGTGTCCAAAGCTAAGATAACCCTGTCAATAATTTGCATTTGTCAATTACATTTATTTTGACAACAGAAGTAGACCAGACCAACATGCAAATTATATTTGGGTAAATACAAAGAACTGTTTTAAAATCCCCACTGGTGCAACTCAGGGTTTTTTTCTGGTTTTCAATCTCTCCTAAACCCACTTTCCTTTCCTGCAGCTATCTAAAATATCAAAATACAGCATGAAATGAAGAGTAAATCTACATCAAAATCTGATATTAAAAGTATTTGCCATGCAGAACTAAATCAAGTAAAATTTACTATTATTTACTATTTACAAATGGCTCCCATAAAACAGCTTTAAAAATTTAGTGCAGAAACTGATTAGGTACCTCCACCATAGAAGAAGAAAGCAAGCTCAAAAACTGAGAAAAATAGAGAAAATTGTGTATTACCATTAAATCGAAAGGAAAGATCAGATGCCTTGCATCTGTGGTGTGCACCAAAGTAAGAGATGTGCAAAAAGGGGTAAACAAACACACAAAGAGCAATGACAGAATACAGATATACTTCTTAAACTGTATGTTACACATAATTTGTACTGCAGCACTGGGCTTTTTTTGATCATTTCTCCTCAGAAAGACTAGAGAACAATACCATACCTACTCAGCTTTCCATTTCAGATAACTTAAAAAGTCACCCTTATACAAGTCACAATTCTCATCCAGGCTAAATCATGCACAGTTTTATAAAACATCAACAGTATTTTTTTAAAGCTGATTTTAAATTCTCCATTTACTTTTTTGAATGTTCATTCCTGAAGTGACCGTCTATTCATCACCTGGAATTCCCTTTCTTGTATATTACTGAGCCAAGATGTGGATGTTCTTGTATATATTGAGCCAAGATCTGGTTCTGTTCATTCCCACACACTGCTATAAAATAGTTGTGCACAAGGCTACACCCTTGTCTCTGTGACACTGCCACAAATGAGTCAATAATTTGGTTTGCAAGTTTGGTGTGTCACATGACACAGAATTTAAAAATGCCAAACGTCTTGAAGTTGGTGGCAACCCTTTACTTTTTCCTATTCAATGTACACTGAATAGAAATCAGATGTTTAATGTTTAACAAGTAGAGAGAAAAACAAATTTTTTGGTTTTATTTTAAATAATATATCAGAACTACCAAAAGAAATCCTATTAGTTATAATTCTTTGAAAATTCATATTTGAACTAGCAAAAATTCCTTTACTAAATATTTCAGCCCTACCTGAAAAAGGCATTCAGGAGATAATTAAGACATACATATTGTTGAAAAATACAAACATTCAGAAAAAATACACCATTTATGGGATAAGGCAATTAAAAAATGGGAGGAACTCTGTGTTATGTTGATTTTAAATTTGAGAGGTGACAAAAGTAATTTCCTGTATGACTAGCAATGACAAAGCTTCTGCTTTTATAGAACTTGAGAAACAAAATATTATTCACTTTGTTTATCTTGATTAGTTGTCTTTTTCATTCCTATTAACAACCTTTTTAGAGCTTATTATTACAAAGATTATAATATGTTCTTTGTATGGGGAAAAAAGTTACTTTCAGAAGGTGGGAAAATTAAGAGCACTGAAAGAAAATCTGAAGCCTTTTACCTTTTGGTCTCTTTTACAAACACAGTCAGTTGAATACTCATTATTGTAATTATTAAAAGATTGCTCAGTAAAATGTGAAATTATTTGTTAGTGTCAGTCAGCTTCCCACTGGGTGGATGTATACTTCCAATGGTTTTCACTGCTATGGCACCTCAATATCCGAAGAAAAAGGTGGTATGACAGACTTTAGCAAATGGAACAATTCCAGTACTAACCTGCAGCTGCGACAGGATCAGTGTCTAGAGCTGTCAAGCTGTCACACTTCACTAACACTGACTTCACTTAAACATTAATAAGGAGAGGGCAGCAGACAGCCCAGTTTAATGGTCAGCCCCCACGATGCAGCTTCTCCCCAAGGCAGAAGTGCTCCTGCAGGGCTCTGACACTGCCTCTTGAACAGAGATGCTCTTGCTGCTTCCCACACAGCCCTGGCACTCCAAAGGGAGAGAATAATAGACTGTTCTCCTAGTCTTTAGGGAGACTAATTGTCCATCTCCAATAATATTTATTAAATTTATGGCTCCTTTAGCTAAATGATCAAACAAATCCACAGAGTTAGATTTCTCAATTTAGCAACTAGGTAATGCAAAGGAATCACAAGCCTTATCTTTCATAATATCATGAGTTCACACTCTATTCTGATAGCAAACATCATCTGAAGCCCTCTGTTTTTAAAATGTTCAAAAAACTGGAAAATATGCAAAGATGTTTCTAACTTTTCCAAGCATGCATGCTCAATATATGCTAAAGAACCCATTTCTGGAAATTTTGTTCATGCAAAAGATGGAACAGAAGAATAAAGTAAAAGTAAGGAAGTAAGGAACTCAATGCAAATTAAATAACAATGGACATGAACAAAGCCATTTTCTCCAGACTGACACTGGATGTCCATGTGGGAAGCAAACTTGCACCTGAAGAAAGCAGTGGTGTTTATGCAGCAATAGGTACCACATTTTCAAGCTATCGTAACATTCCTCATCTATGAGTTTGTTGAAGAATGACTACAACATGAGCAAAGATACAGGTTATTAAAGAATAATATGCTAAATAGTAATAATAAAAAATTGTAAAGTAACTAAGACTAATAAAACTAAAAGTCACAGCAGTTTCCTTTCCCACCTTCTTTTAAAGAAGGAAAAGTGCCCACACAAAACTGCTGCTCCAGCCAAGGTTGTGTGAGGCTGACAGTGTCTTTAATGACTACTGGAATTATATGACAGATCTTGTGTTGCTTCTACACCCATTAGGTATTCCTCTAGTCTCCTTTTGACTCAAAAAAGCCATGGGACCTGTGATACAAGAAAAGAAACCAAACTTGTAAAATTAAAACCCAATACCATTTCGCATATCCTATCAGTGTCTCTCTTATGCTCAGATGTTGCAAAGCTACAGTTTTTCATGTCCCATCTGGGCAAAATCCCACCACAAACAAAACACATTTAGCAGTGCTCTTTCTCCCACTCACAGAAAATTCTTTAAGTGGCTGGCAATAATTTTGTAAATTTATTTAGAGGCAAAATAAAAATATTCTACACTGTCTATCCCAAGGAAACCACAGATTAATAATGAAGGAATCATAATGTAAATACTGTATCTCACATATGCATGAATGCAAATCAAAGAACAACTTTCATGCAAATTAGATAACGCACTTTAAATTTACTAAATTAAGATAAATACGTTGTCTCTGAGGAAAAATGGAGAAATTATTCCACTAAT
This sequence comes from Acridotheres tristis, assembly GCA_037013685.1. NCBI lineage: Eukaryota > Metazoa > Chordata > Aves > Passeriformes > Sturnidae > Acridotheres > Acridotheres tristis. The sequence goes on from CM072891.1 coordinate 221,769, forward strand.
ACCATGACTGTTCAAGGCATCTTCAAAGGATAAAGAAAGAACAAAAAAACCAGAAATGGAACAGAGTTGCACAACACCAAATACTTTCTGTACCAAAGTAAAAGACAGAGTGCTTAGAAAATATGAATTGCAAAAGAAGATGGAGTCCCCAAACCAAGAGAATTCTGCACACTGCTCCAAAGATATGATCATCAAGATCTGTAACATTCTCTTCTACACCCTTGAAAAGAGTTGAAGAAAATAAGAGCACGCTGAACAATGCGATGGACTCTTTATGAGAAGAGACAGAAAGCAGCTAAGGAGAAGAAGAAGAAAGAAGGATGAAGAAAGAAGGAGGAAGAAGGAAGAAGAAAAGAAAAAGTTGTTCAAGCTGTAATACACAAAAATACATCCTTTCAGTGAGAGTGAAAAACAGCCACAATAAACAAGAGAGGAAACTCTTCCCAATTCACAAATTCCTCGAGCCAGGCAATCATGTATCTTATCACTCCTTGTCTGCTGTGTTTGTCTTCATCAAAAGCAGAATGCATTATTTTTTTTAAACTGCACAAGTCAACTTCAGCATGGTCAACAAAACCAACTAATGAGAAAGACAAATGTAAAGTGATGCTATCACTGCTAATTTTATGAAGCTAGGATTGATGAAAAAACAAGTTGAACTGTACAACCATAGGAACAAAGTGATGCCATTTTAGAATTCAAACAGAAATCAGATATCAGCATAATTTAGAAGACATACAGGATTAAAGTAATTTCCATTGCCTCTCTGTCCCAGAGGACCCAGTGCACCACCATAACCACTCACACTCCTGAAAGCAGTGCAGGGTTCTGTGGGGAAAGGGCACAACAATTCCCAGAAAATCAAGAGTCTAATGACCTTTTCTATGTTAAATCAGGATATTTAGGTGCGCTGTAGGAAACAGAAATTACCAATATCCATTGTGCTTTAAAAAGCCCCTAACAAAGCCACAACTCTTTAACTGCATAATTTTACTGCCCTTATGTAGATTATTCAATTAAATTCTACCTCACCAAAAACTTCTGTGCCAGAGTCATATTTCATCTCATTGCTTAAAACCCTGGGAGATAAAGGTCTTCCTGCTTTGCTACTGACACACACAACATTCAATATTAGGTACTATATCTAAGAAAATCGGTATGAATCACTATTTTATTTTATTCTCTTTACGATGTATGTAGGTGTAGAGGAGGAAATTTTCTACCACAAAACTTAGCAGTTTTTGGCAAGACTGTCTTTCCTTCAGGAGTTAGAATTGACTTCTCCATCTTCTCAAAACTTAGCTTAAAAGAAAGTAACACAACTGTAATGCTCACGTTAAAGATCACCCATAATGTTTCCAACACACACAACTGACAAACAATTTCTTAGCAAGCTAGAAAGAAAAATGAAAGTAATTTTTGGCTGGTGTTATAAAATAAGATTTTTCTAAAGCTACAGAACTTAATTAACACACGTCTCTGAAACTGTCAAACAATACACATACCTGAAATTGGAATATTCTGTGATACTGACAGCTGTACATCTCCAGTCCCAGGTGGCATGTCAATCACTAAATAGTCCAGTTGACCCCAGTCAACCTAGAAGACAATATAAACATATGTGGAGATTTACATGTTTTTATTTAGGGCACTTTGTGTTTTAGTGCTGTCCTTGTCTCTTGTAATGCAAACAAGTGAACCAAGGACATCTAAAAGAATAATACTGAGGTGCCCTCTTAGTCACACTTTTAGCACAGGATCAAGACATTATTTTCCTCAGACCCAATCTTTGCTGATCACTCAAAACTACAAGTGCAACTTTATCATTAACTTCATTGGCAAAATTTTTATTTAATTATTTCCCCTCCCAAAAATTAGCAGTAACTTAAGATGTTTTCTTTGCAGCTGCTTAATCATGGGTTAGAAGCAAATGGTTAGGTAAAACCCAGGCTAAAAAGTAGAGGTTTGTCAACAAATGTCACTTAGGAGTTATTTCCATTAATTTAAGACTACTTTCCTTCTTATCACCTGTTGAAATTGCATAGTTTATTTACTACGTACATATTTAGCCTTTCTTTTTCTGTTTTGTTATGAAGTTAGAGCTATCAGTACTGGATTTTGTCCTAGGAAAAAGAGGTGTTAGGAGAAAAGAAAAATAAACAGAACATCCCAAATTTGTTAAATTAAAATCACCAGATATAATTATACAGAGCGATAACATTCTTAACATCCCAAAATTTAAAAAGTTTAATTGTTGCTAGACATCAAATGAGAGCACCCATTAACGATATTAGACTCCATTATGAGAATGCTGTGATTACTTACTTTTTTTTGCTAGGACAGATTTTCCAGAAGAGACAAAAAACTCTCTAGAGCATGGTGCACCAAAATAAATGTTCTCTTAAAGAGAATAAAACGATCCTAGGCCTACTCTATATAATGGACAGCCTACCTATACTTTATCTAAGCATTTCCCAACAGATATAATGGGGGACTACGTTTCTGATTCACCCAGCACATACAAGATATAACTGTATGAGCTGCTTTAAAACAGGAAAATGCCAAACTAGAGCACTGTATTTTACACATTTCCTCAAGTGTTATTTTAGCAAAAACTAATCACTACTTTGCCAGTCCTCTAGTTATTGCCATGGAATACTAGACCCTGTCAGAGCAACACTCATTCATGATTTTCCTTCAGTTCTTGTATGGATTATGATCTTCTAGGGAAGCACATTCCACATGAAATCCAGATCTCTAACCCACTATGCCCTCCAGTGAGAAATGGAATTTTTCAAGGCAGACTAAGGAAGAAGGAACATATCAGAGCACTTATGAGAGAACAGAGATGGGAAAGGTTAGATAAAAATTTTAGCTTTAGGTGTCTAAATTAAGGACTCTCAGGCACACCACCCTTTTCTCATTTTCTATACAAAGGCTGCAGGAACACTAAAGCCTGCCTAAGACAGTCTAGCTAAAGAGGAAATGCCTCTTATGATAACCACAGAAAATTTGCACTTTTTCACATTTGATATCAATCTATGTCATCTATAATACCCACAGTTTGTTCAAAAAAATACATACATCTAGCAGACTTCTAAAATCAATTACCATTTATAATCAGATTGAAACTATATAACCCCAAAGAAAAACTACCTATATGTGTAAAAATATACATACTGAAACAATCGTGGGTAGAGAAGCTGTTCAATCTGGGAAAAAAAGTCTGGATTTTACTTTGGTTTTCTTAACTAATCTTGCTTAGTTTTTCACCAGATAAATGCCAGTGCTGATGAATGCCTCCTGGTCCAGTAAAAACTACTTCACTCACATGAAGGCATGAACTCCAAATTTCTACTTTTCTTAATTAAAAATCAACCATTATTAAGGTGAAAAATTGAAATTATATAGAGGTAGTAGTTTACAACATGAATAAACGCATTCCTTGAAGATATGCCACTAAACACACAGATATTCTGTAAGTAACATGCATAAATCTCAATATGCAAATTCTGAATCTTTCATAATAATTGCACCATTTTTAAATGCTAGGTAGGTATAGGCAGTTTTAGTTTTCAAAAAGGATTAACGGATTAATTCAAAATACCTCCCCCCTCCCACATCTTCATGAAGCCTTATTCTGGCATCTTTTGTTAAATCCACATATATATACATATAACACAATTCCAGTAATCATATTCTCCTTCCTTAAATGCTTCTACAAAATAGAATGAATAAATGGTTTTTTTGCTTTCTGCCTTGAAGCAAGATGCAGTCTGGAAACACATCTATGAGTGGCATAGCACTACTATCATTCTAACACAGTTTCTAATCACTTTGTCTGCCAAAAACACTAGGTTCTTGGATACATTCTTGGGGAAAAAACATCAATATTAAGTAGTTTTCAGCCCTTTGATCCAGGAGCTCAAATTCAAGTCCTTTTAGGTATAGCACTGCCTTATGGAATAGCACAAAACAATCCAAATCCCACCCTTACCAGAGGTAACTGGAATGAAAAATATTTTCTCCTCAAGCTAAAAGCTGTCTGGTTTTGCATATACTTGCAGACCATAACTTTAAGCTAGCTCCTCCTATGAAACAGTGATTTTCTGGGCTTGACCTACAGCTTTTCTTTTCAGCCTTACCAAGTGTTTTGCTCCTCCAAACTCTTCAAGCACTATTCTCCTTCATCAGGTTCCATGTGATTGTCCAACACACCAAGCAAAACACCAAGTGCTTGTGCAACACTGCTGGAGGCAACCACAAACATCAGCAGCTCAAAGCTTCTACTAGACATTCAGATTTGTGGGGATACACAAAGTTTTGCTCAAGAAGATGCTTTCAAAATTTACCCCGTATTGTAGTAAGGGAGAAAGGGTACAGAAATCAGAGGGCACCAGAGCTTTCTGCCTCAAGCTTCCTCAGTAAGCAACCCCATAACATCTAACATGTACTTTTTGGATTGTCCTACAAATCATGATTTTTAATAAAGTTATAAACCTTTGAAAACTGAAGTTAATAAAGGAGTCCTAAGCACATGATGAATCTCATGGTAAATCTCATTGCTAGGCAACAGGAAAAATACTCCATTAACACATAGTGTAATTAAATTATAACGCTTTATTTAATTTATAGCAGTGTAAACATCTTATTTCACGTATTTCCTTCAAATTCAGGGATAGAAAAGAAAAATAAATTACCTGCCTATCAAACTAAGTGTACTCTGTTTTAGTATTTACAAATTTGAGCATAGAAAACTGGAGAAGCTACACCATTCCAGCAGCAGTGCAAAGGACATCTTGCCACTGTGTAGAGTAGAAGGAACACAGGCTTTTGTCCCACAGGTTCAGAAAAAGCCATAGTAAAGATGCCAAGGTCCCTAAGTACTGAATATATAAGAGAACTACTCTCTCTGAGCAATCCACTTGTGGTGGTGCTGAACTGGTTAAAGTCAGGTGGCAAACTAGATTGGAAAACTATTCCTAATTAAAACTAACCTTGTTTTTTTATTTTGAATGTAGTCAAGTAATTATCCTCAAAATTTCATTTTCCTTTTTTTCATTAGTAATTCAGGGCAAGAAGGAAGAGCTGCACCAAAATGATACAGCCGTAATTTCTGGAAAGAACTGAGCTAGTCTGTTTTCCTAGTAGTGAGCAGTGGTGTCTAGACATACAGGTTTGCTCAGATTTGGGTTGGGGAACGCTGCATATAACTCCATGTCTCACTCTGGACTTCCTCTTATTTGCTTCTATTCTGCAAGGATTAGCTGACATTCAGTTGCTCCTCCATTACCCTCCCACAGGAATACAATAGTATGAAAATCTTTTATTAAACACATAATTGAATGTAATTTGGATAATTTGTTAAAGAACTGTACACTTTATTTAATGGCAGAACAGATTCCAGGTCTGTTACTAAATTGCAACATAGTAGAAAGAGGGGAAAGACATAATTAAATTTAGAGCTGGAACATAAAATCAGGAGTGGCTTTTAGAAGTCAACTATTGCCATTAACTCAACATTATTAAAATGGAACACATAACCAGACTGTGATATAAAACACTAATTTGAATGCAAATCCTGTTTATATGCAACAACTTACCAAATCAGGACCACTGTCCCAATGTTCTCAATGAGTTCCAAGAAGTGTGTCTGTATGCAAATGTGGTTTCACACAGGAAAATGAGCTCAGATTAACAGCACATTACTGTGAATGAGTTCCCTTTGCAACCAGTAGGCAGACAGGGCTACAACAGCCTGCCTTGTAGCATCTGAAATCTGTCAGCACCTTTGCACGTACAGAGGTGTTAATGCCTTTGCCCCTCTAATGTATACAGTGTGTAAAACATTTCAAAGCATAGAAATGTAATTGCATTTTCCTTAAGCACAGCATTCATCTTTTTTTAAAAAGGTTTAACTTGACATATATTGTTAAGCAAAGTAATTAAGTGCCATGTGCTTCTGTGTATTTTCCCTTGCTCAGAAACCCCATGAATGCTTCTATGTAAATTACTTTAATCAATCATTCTGTTTATGTGACAATCCATAATCAAAATACCAGATATGCATTTTGAGTAGGGGTTCTAAATAGCAAGTTAAACTCAAGGTACAACACAGAGATATAGATGACATTTCTGCTGAGGAATGAAGCATGAATATCCTCTGCATGAGGCAGAAATTATAGAGCATTAGAACAGAAGAGGGATTGCTACTTATGACTTTGAAGTAATCCTCATGTTTGGTTGTTTGGTAAATAACAGAAGATATTATTTATTTGTTCTTATTAAGAGGAATACATGCAGAGTTACAATTATTATGCAGGTGCAGAATTGGCAGCAGCCAGCCAAACTCTGAACACCAGTATTAGAAAAAAAAGCTGCCTGCAGTGTGGCTTTTGCTGAAGTTCTATTCCTGCCAGATCCATCCTCCTCTCCCAACTACTTCGTGTGTATGTTAATGATTTAATACAGGCAAACAGCTGAACAAAGTAAAGGTAAGAAAGTGTGTTCCTAAATGAAGATTTATAAACCTACTCACGTGTACTTATGTGTTGAGATAAAACAAGCATTTAAAATAAAAACCATGCATTTTAAGACGAAATATATATTTTAAAATAATTCCTTGAAAATTTACTTACAAGATGCTGCTTAGACACACCCACAGACATTAGGAACAAGTAAATAGTTTCCACAGTGTAAGTAAACAGATAATTTAAGAACAGTAAAATGAAACATGGCATTTTAATCTAATATTAAATGTACTTTCAGAAGTATTTGATAAAGAAAGGAGACATTCCCCAGATATAAACCAAAGATTTTTTTTCATAAACAGAGATTTTTAGCACCCACAGAAACTTCCTCTTTAGTAATATCATAACAGGATATGCCACAGTGCTTAACACTGGACACTTTCTGAACAAACACAACTGCCCCTTAGTCTTGTCCTCTGATATTCAACCAATCTCAAAGCCTTGCAATGCAACACCATGAAAAAAGAGATGGACTGCAACAGTTCAAATTCCCTCTAAGGTTTTTATGGCAGTCTGCTCTGCCAAGTTCAGAGAGAAACTGAGGTGAAGCATAAGAACAGTTTGCTACAAAGACATCCACAAGGAGAAGGAAATTCTCCTAGTCTTTCTCTATATAGGTTAAGTGTAACTTATAGAAGTGCCTAGGAAGAACGCCAGGGCGCTGTTCAATTCAACAACTAAAACAGAAACTGGCCTCCTCCTCTTCCTCCCTGTTGGCTTTTAATAATATTAAGAACTGAAGGCAAACACAGTAACCTGAAGTTTTCTGTCACGTTCAAAACTAACCACCTGCCAGAAAGCAACAATAAAGAGACGATTCTCTGTGTGGTGTTCCAGGAGACAGGAACACTCAACACCACGCTTCTTCAGGAAGCCCAGTCTGTATCATAGCAGCTCGAAGGGAAGATGGAAGGCAGCTGGGGGGCAGTCTGGAATGTCCACAAGAGCCTGGAGATGATCTCTGAGGGCGACTGGCAAGGAATAATTCTGATGAAGGCTGTATCAGCACTACCACATATAAAAAGCTCTTCCTCTAGGTTCAAGCTGTCACTACAAAGAGCTTTTATGGGCTGTGATTCCCATTTCCCAGAGTCTGTTCTCCAAAAGGTGACATTTTGGAAAGTAAACTTCCATTATGCAGTCTTGAGACTGATCACTGGTCTGCTGCTCCTTCTACCCTTGAATCACAGGCTGCAATACATAATTTGCAAAAACTTTTCTTTAGAAATATACCATGGGGTTTTTTTTCCCAGGTTCTACAATACCAAGCTGCCTGTAGTTCAGCTGCTGAATAATGACAACAGGAAAAGAAATATGGAATAAGCAAGTGTCTATTCCTCTATCTTTCTGCAATAAAACTAAGCACAGAAGTTAAGTAAAGGTAAACAAATAAGAAACTGGGCTAGCATCACATCTTCTAATTAGACTAATCACCAGGTTGATACAGCTATGTTAAAAACATAACCTAAACCACAAATTTTCTTTGAGTCTTCCTTACTAATACACAATGGCAAAATCATCGTTTAGCTATCAAACCCAAAGCCCAACAACACATTTTTAAGGCAGTATTATCAGGACCCAACTTAAGCTCATAAAATTTATTTAAGCTCTCTGAATCAGATTTTCCCTAAAACAATAGAAAGAAATATTACAGATGTTGGCAACAAATATCAAAAGGGAGAAACTTAATAAGTCCACTCCATATATATTTCAACCTATACTTCTGTATTGAATACTTAAACTATGCAATGGAAAGCAATGTTCCTGAATTGCTTAGTATATTACTTAAATTCCTTGAGTTTCAGTTCATTCTCTGGCATGAGAATAAAAATGCATAAATTCCTTACTGGGGTACCAACAGACTACTTATAGGTACCATTTCACGACCATCTCTGAAGAAACAATGATTTTAAACCAGCACTTAAAACTAAAAATCATTAAATTAAAAATGTCAGAGAATGCTGACAATGCACAATGCTTTTTTTGTACAGAAAAGGGAACTTCTACAGAGGCCAGTCTAAGGTCTTCTGAAAAAGGATTACTGGAGAAAGTAACATGATAGGTGTCATTCAAGCAACTTAAAATGCTGAAGAAAAGCCTCCAGTATTACCATAAATAGTGCAACATAAAAACTAAAATAGAATCAATTAGATGTAGACCACTGAACAGAGTCCAAAAGACAGTAAATCTCAATATAGAACTTAATTTTCTCCCTGGTGAGAAGTTACAAGGTTTTAAAGTAACTAGCCTTGAGTTGAAACATAAATTTTAAATAATAAAATGCTGGTTTTTTAAAAAACAAACTGTTTTTCACAAATATGAATTAAAATTTGTCCTCCAAAATTTCTGTACTTAAATTCACAAGTATATCTTTCACAGTTACTGAATTCAAAAAAGTCACCCCTTGCAAATGAAGCCAGTGTTGGAGAGTCTGCTTGAATTATATCAAAGCACAAAAAATCAATACTTCCAACAAGAAGCAACAACAAGGCTGCACAAAATATAGAACCTTTCAACTCTACAGGAAGATTGAAGAAGATGAAAGTGTGAGAAAAGGAAGTAAGCAAGAGTATGTATGAGAGTGAACAGAGCAGATTCATAACCATGGGACTGGACTGTGAAGTTGGTATATGTTCTCTGTCAAAAAAACTGCCTTTAGGCCAGAAAGCTGCAAGAAAAATTGCATATACATTTCCTTACAAATAGCAGAACACAGAAATGATGTGTTAAAGACACGGACATGAAAGACACAGACAAGATGTAAAAACAAAAACAAATACATTTTTAAACTATACAGATTTTGCAGTCACACACATATCATAGCCACAATTTAAAGATGTGCTGAACACCATATTCCTGGAGCAGTAAAAGCATTTACTACGAATTAGACAACAGATAATGTGTTGAAGTGTCAAAATACAGATTGCCAAAATAATTGCCTTGCCCACAGAACCACACCTTTGCATTCACCAGTATCCTCAGTCATGAAACTGCAACAATAAAAGTGTTACTTGTATTCCAAACAAAACTAATTTGCTGAAGGTGCTAATACCACGAGTCTCAGGGACATCCAGAGATTAGTGCCAAGCAATGGAGAGTCGTCATATTTTTATTCACTTCCTAGCTTTTTCTTTAGCTCCAGTTCTTATTTAATAAATAAGAATAAAAATTCACACAGAATAAAAATTCTACCAGAAAAATAATTTTAAATGGGCGTCCAGTTTAGTTGCATAGTAAGAGCTGGATTCCAAAGGCAGCATTCTGCTAGGACAACATAATCTTTCTTTTTTAAAAAATACTATTGATGGAGCAAAACACAGTAGGAAGTGTAACATCTTCTACAGCTTCATAAATAGGACAAAAAAGCAATTTTTTCTTTGTTAGGGAGGGGGAGGGGGGAAAAAGCCCCATGACACTAATCTCTGGTACCTTAAGCACAATTACTTTACGTTTGTGTCAATCACTTGGGATGTGAGAAATAATCACTTTCTACAAAGAATACTGGTACAAAACGTGCTGCTATTCTTGGATATCTGCAGTTATTTTCTGTGAGCAAAAGAGATATGGGAGGATGGTTTGAGTGAAGGATCAATCTGTCAGCTTCCAACAGACAGAACGCCAGCTGGATTATTAAAAAGAAAAGAAACAACTCTGCAGTTTAACGTATATTAATTCAATATTAATTTTTAAAAATCTGTTTATACAGTTACATTCATAGTTATTTAAAAAGTAAAATTAATGTGTAATGCTAAAAAATGTGTCAAAGTTAAATCTATATTCCAAGATAGGGAGGTTCCACTTTCATTTTGATGAAAAAGATGAAAAAGAAAAATGGGGAAAAGAACATGCTCAAAAAGCAGCTTTGGTGAGCTCTGCCGACACGTTTTCCCAAACATCTTGACTGCTCAGGAAGAGAAATAAAAAATCTCAATTGAGCATAAAATTTCAACCTGAAACCCATTTGAGATCCATTAATTTTACACACATTTGTGGGAAAGGAGCAAGTCTTACAAGCCCAATCTAGCAGGCACTCTCTAAATGCACCTGCCACTGGCAACACTGAACCCAACACAAAGCTGAGCACACGTGGCCATTAAAAAACAGAAAAATCAAACTAAAAACGAAATCACAAAGCTTGTGGTTCTGCTGTTATAATAGCAACTGTTTTATATCACAATTAGACATATAAGAGATCCCACCTATGAATGGGAAGATGTCAGTTTTCATGTCCTAGGCAGGTGGTATTTAGCTGGATAAAACTGTGAAAGCAAAAATGTAAAAGCCACAGAAGCCACCATGATCCTATATAAGGCCAGTAGCTAAGCCATTCACCTAGAAAGCTAAAGCCTCAGGTTAACTGAATTTCCTGCACAGATCTGGTCACGCTCCCCCTCCATACATCTATTCCTGGCCTCAGGAATCGTGCATCTCTAGCTGTAGCACAGAGGTTTATGACTGCTGCATGTGACTGCAGGGCACTCTCCAGGGTAGCAGGTAATACAGCCTTAAATGCTGAACTGCTAATGTAACCACCTCGCACCTCCAGGCTTCCAAGGCTGTTATTATGAACAGAGAATAAGCCTGTGAAGTTCAGCTGAAAGAAGGATCATGGCACATAACAGAAATGCTCAGTTTTGGCTTTAAATCTTCACTCCACATACTTGTCCAATAAGGTTACATTTAGGTCCTGAAATCCAGGACAGAGACAGAAAGTGAGCCCGCAGGATTTTCCTTATAACCCTCTCGTTCAACATCTTCAGCACTGCTTAATTCCACTTGGCAAACTTACTCCCACTGAGTTACACCATTAATTTCCACTTATTCCACACCAAGCTTTAAACTTCAGCACTCCAAGATACAGCACCTATTCTGCTAAGGCACTGCCAAAGAGTCTGAAGGTACCTCCAGAAGGGGAAAGTAACCCCTCAGTAGCACTGAGAATGATAAGTGATGTATTCTCACCACTTCAGGTATGCAGTGACTCCAGACTAAGCTTTGGTTTAACTTTTCATTCCTGCAGGCAGGGCACCAGCCTCTTAGGCACAGCACAGCCATGCCCATATGACCCTTTTCACATCTAACCTACAGCAACTAGGACCAAGAAAAAACCCTCCTATTAGCAGAGAAGAACAGAGCAAGTAGAAGAGCAGCATTAGGTATCTCCTATTTTTTTAAGAAGTTTACATAAATAATAGAAGTTTTATTTAGGATAGGAAACAAGCAGTGCCTTCTCTTTCCCTCACTCCACTACCACCATTATTCCTGTTTAGCAAACACTACAAATGATGTTTAAATCACTACCTCTTTCCAAGAACTATGCTGGATGCCATTTAGGCACAAAGTTCTGAACTTTGCTGCAAAGAAGCCTTAAACTTCAAAACACTCTCCTTTAAAACCTTGAGGGAAAAAAGAAAAAAACATCTAACCCCAGCACAGCCACTTTGAGACACTATGAGCTCTCTGCCTGTCTAGTCAACAAATCCAGCAAAACAGTTGCATGCTTTGCATTTGTTTTGTTTTATGCAAAGTAGAGCAGACACATGCATACCTGTGTAATGCATGTGAGAGATGAGACTACTCTGGAACAGAGCAAAGAAAACTCTCCCAGCCTGTTCCCACAGCAGCAGTAACTGCACAGTCATAACCATGACAGCTGAGGAACCAGGCCAAGAAATGTTTGCTGTAAATATATTCTCACTATGCTGTTAGGCTTTTTTTGCCTTTTATTTTAATCCTCAAAGACAGTTAAAATACATTTACTGCAAATGCTTCCAGTTCAACAGTAAGACATTGGCTAATTTTTTGGAGTTTTTCTGGTTTTCTTAGCACTTCTTTCTATGATTGTCAATTCCTTTCAGCAACTATAATCCCTTTTCATATCAACTGCTAATGCAATCCAATAAAGCAACAGGGAGCTTTATGGATCATGCTTCATTAAGGGAAGAAAGGCAAGAGAACAGGTTCTGTAGCTTCAGCTACAGAAAACAAAAAGAATCAAGCCCATATTCGTTCAGTCACACCCACCCCAAAACACACAGGAACATGCAAGTCAAAGGGTGACAATAGAAATACTCTAACTGGGGGACAGAGGAGTGGAAAGAGCTTTCTGTCATCTCCCACACTTCTGGCTACAGTACATCATCTCTGCATCAAGGTTCAGCTTCTGATCTCCAGGAAGTACCATCATTTCCTTTAAATATGTACCTACTGATTGGGACTGGTTAAGGCAGTTCTCTCTGGACAGACAGGACCTTTCAAGGTGATTATTAACATACGAGCAAATTAGATGATAATAGAAATTCCTTTAGCAGGCTTTTCTAAACATCAACATCACAGCTGAGCCATGGCTTAGAAATGACTGCAGAGACTTCCATTGATTTAAGTCTATTCTGAAGGAGAAGAAATTAGTTTAATTGTCCTTTAATCTCAGCAAAAAAAAAGTAACAAAAAATCAGTATAAGAATCTCTAAAATTTTTTGTAAGGTATGAATAGGTCATCTTACCTTGCCCTTAAAACAGTTTCCTTAATTCCAGTAATAAAACAAGAGAATGAAACTTGACCTTCCTTGATTTAAAGGAAAGTTTATTAAAGACTTAAGAAAAACCTCACAAGCATTTGGAGTTATTGTTTACCATCTTCCAGCTGTAGATACAGTCTTAGTGACATATCCTAGTGCAGTGTTAGCACAGGCAGTTCAGCCACTATTTACTACTGAGTGCTGTTCCTCTTTTCAAAATACTTCCAATAGCAGAGGACCTTTCTAAATAGAACAAATACATAATACCAACGATCTTTTGTTTAGGGATTAAATGTCCGGATCTTTTCATTCTCATACTCTAGATCACAAAAATAAAAACAGAAAAGATTCCCAACTCCCTCAAGATGCAACTGCTCCTATTGCTTGAATTAACTTTTTCCTTTTGCCAAAACTGTAAGGTAGCAGACTTTAGCCTGAACTAACCATCTCTATGTCCACCTCAGACTGAGGCATCTCAAAACTGAAGAAATAAACAGAAGAAATATTTTTGTAATTGTGGAAAAACTAGCAAATTTTCCACTTAGTGACACTAAGTAAGAATTTAAGACACTTATTTTAGAATTATGCACTGCAAATATGCAAAAAACGATATCTTTGTTATTTATAATATAAACATATACATATAGCAGCTTTGTTTAGTTCTATGAAATATAAACTGTAAATATCTGCTACTGACTATCTGCCTCAAATACTTGGAGATAAACTGGATAAAGAAAGACATGAATATTGTGAAACACATGTCAGTTTTGAAATTAGCAAGTATCCTAAGATGGATGGATATTTGCCAAAACACAAAACATAGAAAGAGGAAAACAGTATTAATCTGCACTTAGTATATATATTTCCAATACATATCTTCTGTTGATACACAAACAAGTGTGCATAAACTCTTACACTTGCACTAGAACATGAAAAGATTACAAAAGTTCGAAAAACAAAGAGCTATTTATGTTTCTTACCCCTTTTGCTAAAAGGTCCCTTTGCACCATCTCACTCTTTTCCTATTTTGAAAATTTAGTGCCATAAACGCAAGTTAAATGCCTTCAGTGTTCATCTCTTGATAGAGTTCCCTTCCTAAACCAAAAAAGTGTTAAAAATAAAATACACACACATACACACAAAAAAAAATCATCTGGCATCACAGCAGTACTCCTTCTTCACTTGCTCTTTACATATACAATAAGAATAATTTTCAGCATTGATTCACTATTACTATTCTGGGCATCCTTTCCATTCGCTGAAAACATAGCTACAAAAAAAAAATCAGAGCCATCAAATTGCTATTGTCTTCCTCCAGACCCAATATGTGCCATTCTCAGTTAATTACCATTTCACTACTCCCTCTCATCCACCGTTTCACTAATTTTGTACTGATAAGACAGTACTAAATAATAATTTTACCTTTGACATTTACCATGTAAGTGATGAAACACAGCAAAAAGGGTACTTTCTGCCAATATGTTTCAGAAATGGATCTGAAGGATGACAAGTTTTTGCTATCCTTAAAATCCAAGGTTTGCACCTATTATCTTAAGAACACTGCCAAAGAGTGTGGAGATAAATCCAGGAGGAGAAAATAATCTCTCAAATAGTACCACTGGGAATGCCAAGCGATGTATTCTCACCATCCCAGGTATGCAATAGCTCCAGGCTAGGCTTTGGTTTACATTTCCATTCCTGCAGGCAGGGCTTCAACTGCTGAGGCACTCTAATATTCAGTGCAGCAATACCAACACCAACATCCCTTTTTGCATCTAACCTACAGCAGCTAGAAAGAAAGAACAGACCCCTTTTATTAGTGGAGAAAAAGAAAAAGAAAAAGAAGAGTGGCATCAGGTTTCTCCTGTAGTCCACGTTTTGAAATTTTCCATATAAATAAATACCACCAGTATTCCTGTTTAGAAAACACTTAAAAACATGGTAGCCTTCAGTTCATGTCTCCAGGGTCCACTCCTGCACTCATTCCTGCTTGCCTTTAGTCTAAAACAATCTGATATAAAAGATTTATTCTAATTGCTTTTTTAAGATGACTTTTGCTACCACCTTTGAATTTTTCTTTGTCCAATTGGACTTTAAATTACCCAGGGCTGACACTAATAGCAGGATTAAACTAACAAAGAAACAAAATCAACATATGCTTCTCCATGCACCACAGAGAACTGCAAGATCCGAGTTTCACAGAGGTCTGCATCCTAGACAGTAAACTACTAAAGCTAATGCAAAAGAATTGCCAGAAGTCTTCAGCAAAACTTCTTTATGCCATCCCTACTCAATTCTTAGCACCTGAGAGCACATCAATGCCTGCTTTAAAGCTCTCCTAGACTAAGGTACTTCCAGAAAAAGAAGAGGTATGATAGGAAAACAAAAAACATATTCTATTTTTTTCATAGTTCATATTAAGGATGTGCATTCAAGAGTTAGGGCCTATTTGGGTTTGACTTTTATGTCTTCAGCTCAGCACCTCTACAGTCTAAAGAGACAAATGCTGCTGAGGAAAGGATGGTCTCAGTCACTATGTTGAAACATGCTCACTTGACTGCAACACTTAATTGTATGACTCCCTCACTCAGTGATTAAGGCAGTTACATTAGAGAGACACCTACATTCAGTTTAGGTTTTGACTGAGTGCTCTAACCAATGACTTCTGTGATAGGCAGAACCATTTTCTTCTCTCTAAGCTTTAATGGAGTTACAGACCAACAGTCAAATAGGCAGTGGAATGCCACTCTTAGAACTAATCCCAGAATCACAGAACAACTTAGGTTTGAAGGACCTCAGGGACCTCTGCCTGCACAAAACAGAAACAACTTAGAGCAGATTCTTGCCCAGCTGAGTTCTTAGTATCTTCCAAAAAAAAGTTTCTAGAATCTCTCCTGACAACCTGTTCTGACACGCAATTGCTCCAACTGTAAAAAAACAAACCACCAACACCTCCTCACATTTCTTACTATATATTGCAATGCACATTCACTACCTCTTGAGCTATTAAGGTGCACATCCACAAAGAATCTATTTTCATCTCCTCTCTACGTATCCATTAGGTAGTTCAAAACAACAGTTTGTATCTCCCTTTAACTGTCTGAAAACAAAATAAATGCAGTTCCTGAGTGTCTCTTTGCACATTGCATACTTCATCCCCCAGTATCACCTCGATGGCTCTTTGCTGGAGAATATACAGGCAAGGCAGCATAAACAATGAAAAGCTAAGCAATTGCATATATATCTGCAAAAGAGATTTAGGTTATGAAGTATACCAGTCATGGTGAATGCCAGTGATACATCCACATTGATCTCAGGCATTCTTAACAGATATATGTCATTCATATGCACAGACACTGAGAACCAGGAACACAAAATGTATTGTGCTCTAAAGAGAAAAGGTCTTATAAATTTATTTTATAAATATTAAAAAGTATCAAAGAAAAATGTTTATATTTATTTGGAAGTTGTAAAAACTAGCCTTTGTATGTCTCTGCATCTCTCACAAAAAAGAGTAACTCACTACAGTGCTGAACACTGCATAAACAGAGAACAGAATTTCCATGGTCCCAAAAATGTAAGGCAAAAGACAATACACGGTCACAAACAGAAGCCAAAGGACAACTCTTAGGAAACCAGACTAACCAATCTGGCAGATGGCTCAGCATGTAGTACTTAACTCCTTCAGCGACTATGTTCTTGCTGTTTATTGCTTCAAATAAAATCACATTGTTTCTCCTAATGTGGAAAGCTTTCCTCTCGTTTTTCCGTTGTTCTGTTTATAAGAAATGCATTTACACCCACAGACATATAAGGCATTCCTAAGCTGAAAATTTACAGACTGAAGAATTTATCAGCTATAAGACAAGAGTGTTATGTACATACATGCCAAGATGTATGCACAGACACATCTACAGACATCATATAGAGAACATTCTGCTATCTAGAATGTGCACAGTAAAAAAGCCAATGGCAGCATGGTAGCTATTTTACCAGGTATAAATACATTTGCTCTCAATACTTTATCTATTTTTGTCTTCTCAAATGCAGCATTAACATATAGCTAAATAAACTACACTTTAAGAAATTTTGGCCCCAGTCTATACCTGCAACCTCTCTCATGTAAATGGTGGAAAGGAGGATACCAGTAACTACATACACAATTGTCAAACAGTAACGACTGCATGCAGGAATTTACTAAGTAATGTAACTCAAACAAAAATAGTATTGAATATCTATATAATCTCCTCTAAAGAGATGAGTCACTTCAGACTGATCAGAAACCCAAAACAATATAGCCTCCATAGTATTTGCTTTCCAAAAATTAAATATTACTCCTGTTTCCAAGTTACCTTAATCACAAACCTTTAAACATGAGTTTTTACTGTTCTATTCACACAACAGTTGCTTCTATGGCAGCTTTCTCATATAGGCTCTTGAAATAACCCAGACCTCACAACCCATAGTCTGATGAGTATTTTAAAGACTATTTATCTACCTGTCTCTATCTTCCCCATTCCCTATAATGTATATGTGCTGATTTTGGCTAATTTTCTTCACAGTGACAACACGATGTACTCTACAACTACTATGTATGACAAGAGCATCAAAGAGAGGGTTATGGTACAAAAAAGGTCCAACTACATAAACCTACATTCACACACTCCACTTTATAATTACTACCATCACTACCTCTGGCAGATGCTGGTTTTGAAAGAAAGTAGCACACACAGGTCCTCATTGCTAGACAAATTTTCAAAATTATGTACAAATTAAATAAACCGAGTAAACAGAGTTCAAATTTTTTAAAAGGTAAGGCTGAACCTTTAGACTACAGCCCTATTCAGCTCTGGGTTAGTCAATAAAATAACACTGATCCTTCTTCTGCTTAATTTATGGTTTTCAACACGAATTTATAGGGCATAAAGCCTGTCCAAGCATCAAAGTGCAAGGCTCCACTTCCTTTTGCTGATATGCAATGGCTCTGCATTAATAGTTTCCTTTAATTTGCTTTCTGCTAACTTCCCTGTATTCTTTCTAATTATATCCTTCCCAGTGAAACTTTCTTTTATTTTAATTTTCTTTCAATACATACCTTGACTAAAACAGAGGCTAAAGTGGTGCTAAAATAAGCAGAAAGAAAGAGTTGGAGGAATTCAATGACAATAAGAGCATTTTATTGACTCATTAGAATGAAGCTATTGTAGGAAAAACTTCATCATCTTTCTGGGAACGTGGCTTCATCCTTATCAAGTACATCAAAGGAACCTTTAGGATTCACAAATATTTAGCAGCACTGAGGCTCTGCTTTATAGCCACAATATACCAAAGATGCAAAAAATATTCTGGATACTCTTGAAAACTGTGATAAGGAAGAAATACAAGAGTCTTGCCTCTTAAGATCTGACTAACCTGCAAAACCTAGGTTAAAATGTCATGTGAGGGTAAGAAATTCTATTAAGGGTGTTCATCATCCTGAGATCCATGTCTTAAAAAAAGAGCAGATTTCTAGGTTAGCTCCAAGGGGACTGTTTACACAAAACAGAATTACTGGTATCTACAGCCTATGTTGTGCAGGCAACGCTTGCTTCTAGTACTGATATAACTTTATCTATTGATAGGACAAAGATACAAGGAGAATATTACATAATAAAACATGTACTTGCATTTTATCTGCAGTCCGATTTTTATTTGATGGTTTTAAAAGAGAAGCAGACTTGTGTGCAGAATATTGAATTTTTTTCCTTCTCTGCTGATAGTTCAACTAGGTAACACACATAGAATAAGATAGTGAGTCCAAGATCAGAGAAACCAACACCTGCTGTCTTTAATATTAAAAGTTTTACTGATTACTCCCTAAACAGGAAATCCCCTCCATTTGTACTGCTTCTAGGACTATAGCAGATAGTAAATTGGCAGTCAGCAGAGTGCCACTTCCTTTCTTAGAGCCTTTTGTCAGAATAATTGCCACAACATATTCCAAGACATAGAGCAAGTTTGTATTTGCACCCTTCTAATTTCTCTTTAGCTGCTCAACTGTCGAGATGTCCTAAGACAGAAAAGAGAAGGGTGCTAGAAAACTTGCCACACGGAGTGTATGGGACAGTGGTAATGGTATTTGAAATCTCTGTTCAAAAAGCAGTTCAAATCAGAGAGCAAGTTTTGCTTGCCTTGTCTTTTTTTAAAATCATCTTTGTATGTCTAAGGTTCTTACCTACCTATTTGATACTTATTTCAACAGCTTTTCAGACCCATTACTGTTCAAGTACAGGCTTTAGGCAGCTCTCAAAAAAAATCATATCTTTACTGTGCTTAGCCTAAAGGTTAATCATAAGTCCCTTCCAAACAAATACAGCGAGATTATGCTTTTTGAGGTAGGGTGTTTAATCTGAACCAAATACCATCATACTGATTAAAGATACACAGAGTAAAGGAACAAAGCAAATGGGACCAGACAAAAGAGAAGGCAGCTTCTCAAGTGAAGTGAGAACTGCACAGAAAAAGCCCTGTGTCATGGATGACACTGAAAAGCTATTAAAGCTTCCTTACCTGGACTTTAATTACACCTTTAGAGAAAAGAGTAATCTTTTATAACTTAATTTAAATTAAAAAAAAAAAAGAAACACTCTCTTCTATCTCTTCATCTCAGGCAAGCAAGATTCTAAAGAAGTGTTAACAGACATGAAAGATTTTTTACGTAGAGATAACTGTGACAGGGAAGTAAGAGTTGAAACCCAGATAAATGAAACACCATCCTGAAGAGCAAACAGGCCTACAGTGCATCTTACTATGTTAACAAAGAAGTCACTTCTCAGACACAACAAAATTTTGGGCAATTTCAAGACATATAAACTAGAGATACATTTAACAGAAGGATTTATGAAGATGTTTATGAAGATCATGTGTTCCATTACTGTTTGCAATTCACTTTCGCTACAGGTGAAAAATAATTTCTTTCTGTATTCCTCGTTCTTTCAATAGCTTAAAATCAACACTCTCCTTTTCTATTGACCAATTATTTTGTTATAGAATCAAGATGCTATATATTTTCATTTATATACTAATTCAATACACACACATCAATATATAGGTAATGTAAGTAATATAGTATCCTGAACTGTTTACTTTGTTTGGTATTATAAGATACATTTCCTTCAAATTCTGCTAAAGGAGAACAACATGATGTGTTGCAGAAAACCATCCTTGCTCATGAGACAGGCATTACCAGAGAAACACCAAGCACTCAGTACTTCACTATTACTGCCTGTTATCTACCAGTCTTGACACTACTCAACAAACCTGTATTACAAAGAGTGAGATCACATGCAGTAAGTTATACAAAAAGCATTTGTATAGATTTAACAAGTATATTTAACAAAGTAAGAATTCCATAAATTTTTAAAAGTTACAAGTGTAAGAGAAGCGTTTAAACACTCATTACAGGCACGTATGTTTAGGAGTCAACAAGGCCCCATTACAGAATTTGGAAACTAAGCAATTCAAATGCTTTACTGCAGTATCTGAAGCATGATAAACTCTGGAAAACAGATTTGTTCCCGTGGAAGAAAAAGAAAACGCATCCAAACTTTTTCACAGAGTGAATGCATAGTCTTGATGCTGTCAAACAAATAAAAAACCTCTCCACCATCTAACAGCAAATGCAAATATGAAATATCACCAGTGCTTTTAGGGCAAAAGTCTGGGAAATCTGTTTTCTATCATGCTGAATTAACTATTTCAAGAACTTAGTATTTTATCAGCTTGTCTGAATGCACAGGGACTTTTTACACTTACGTTATACTACAAATCTAGATTAGGGAGTAATTTAAATTGGTTTTTTGCAGCTAATGAGATAAGCTATTTCTTAAGGATATGTTTTTAGGAAGTTAAATACAAGCAGAAGCATTTTACTCTTGGAAGCAACTTTATCCTGTTAAACAAGAGGTAACAGCTAAGACCAACAAGAACAGATAAAGAGAAAACAAGAAAAGTCCCCAACAGACCACAAAACTATTTCTAATATGAAAGAGAATGATAGTATCTTTAAAGAATCATCACATGTTGTGGTTCTCTGTTGTTTAAGTGTCCAAGGTTATTAAACTATTGGTCCTACATTAACCCGTTCCTGAGACTGGCTGGTAACTGCAGAAGGGAGATTACAGTTTTTAAAAACAAAATAGTACATCTCAGTCTGAAAAATGCATTCCTTCCTTTCTTAAAGCCACTTGGACATCAGACAGACCTGCTAATTTTCCCTGTCATCTCTGAGCTTCTCTTTGAAGGAAGAGATGCAAACTTTTTACAGCTCAGATTTAAGACTATCCTGGTCATCATGCAGGAGCAAAATGCATGTGGGCAGGAGAAATTCAGCCATAAAGCCTTCCTCTTCCACAGCTTAGGTTTCACTGCCAGGGAAATCAGTGATGCTCTGAGCATTAATGGACTTGTCTCGTTCCCACAGCATGGTTGGCCAGCATGTAACTGCACTGGTTGCTAGGGAGCAGCGAGCTCATGACACAGCATCACCCACACCCTGCACAAGGATGCTGGCACACGCTTCCCATCTGGGACACTCCTGCCTGAGGAACAGCACTGCAGTGCCTGCCAGCCTGCAGTCTCCCAGGGCACAGCATGCTAATACAGCAGGTGCTAACTTTGCTTCTACCTTCAAGGTTTTACATTCTAGTTTCCTGAGCTAGCCAGCACAACACAGCACAAAAAAAAGTGAAAATGGTCTCCACAGCTATTGGCATGGATACCCCTTACTTTTAAAGGTCAATTCTAGACAAAGATGTTCTTCCTGAAATTTTGGCAGATGCGTGCTTTTTGTGACCAGAGCAGTAAGTGCCACTATTCTTTAATCCGTGTTAAAGGAGAATTCAGTAAAAATAGAAAAAGGCTGAAAAAAATTACTATTTTCAATTGTTAAAGGAGCACAATAACTGGAAGCATTTAAAGAAGACACATAGAAACCTTGTGATCTCCAGGCTGTATACAGTAGATCCCTAGAATGGATGTCAGCTGTGAACAATCTGGGTCACTTCTAAGTCTAAACGTGCAACCTTAATGCATTTTTTCAGCTGTTTGTCTCATTAGCACTTCACAGATCTCTTTACAATAAAAGAAAAAAAAAATCTGCCACAGAATAAAGAAGTCACCCCACTTCTACATGCTAGAAAATTTATTAACTAACAATCTATCTGCATTACACAGAGACTGTAGCTAATGATTTTCCTGTACCTGTCACGTCAAATGCCATCCAAGAATTCTTAGTGCTGGTGAATTAACAAGCACATAAGGGAATACAGCTGTAGATATGCATCAATACCTATACATTCAAATCCTTAGGCAACTTCAAAATGCCTTTTTTTTTTTAGCAACTGCATAAAGAAACATAGAAAGGAATGAGAATGAAGGCAGATTGGGGTAAGTCACTCATCAAAGGCATAGAACAACAACTCTGTTTGAGAGGGATAGGTAAACACAAAAGTATCAACTTTCCCCCTTTACCTGAATGTAAGAAGACCAAAACACAAAACCGCTCACTACTAATATATGAAATAACGTCGTGGACACTCATGTATCAGTTAAATGCTTTTAAAATAACTGATTACTGTAAAGCAGAAACGCATAACTAAGCCTTACCTGTCTCAACAATTTTTCAACAGCTGACATTACCATGAGCCCTCTCCACACAACCGGGGCAGTCTCTTCTACCAAGAAACCCATAGACATGCTGAAACAACAAAGCAAAAACTTGAGCTTTACAGCACAATATCAAGCACATCTGAAAAGCTTGATTTAAATAAAAACATATGCTCACCATGCGATTCCATAGTTCTTAAGGGGCCTCATTAGATTTTCTAAAACAAAAGCAAACAAGGAGGGTTTTTTTTGAGGGGAGATGGTTTTAGGATATCCCAGGGTTTTTTAAAGAAACAAGCTTACACTTTTTTTATCTTTTAAGAGCAATTTTCCCCCTCTATTTAAACAGTTGTTTATTTTTCCCCCTCATCCCTTCATTAAATGTATGCATTTACCTATTTTGCCCAAGAATCTGACTCCACTTTTTCTTAGGTTGTTACATTTTACTAATACCATTCATCTTTTGCCAGAATAACAATGTATTTGTCCATAATATAATGCCACTCTGTGCTGCCAAAATCAATTTATTTTTATGAAATCCCTATGCTGGAAGGCATAGACTCCCTATCAGGAATCACTAAAAGCTGTATCATTTATATTGGAACAAAACCAAAGTCATACAACATGGTGGGATTTTAACTCTTATTTTTTAATCTATCCTATTCACTCATCTCATGAATCAGAAGAGTATTCCCATTAACATACCAGAGTTTTGGGGAATTTGTCCCCTTGTGTTAAATCTTCTACAAAAACCCCAGAGTAGAGATTGCAAATAAAGCCATCCTGAAACTATACATTGCCAACAGCTCCAGGTAATTAGTCCCAGATTTCTTCACATTGACAGAAATCTGCAGGACTTCTAAAATTTCTGTAGGAACAAATGATGCTTATTTGAATGTTGCAGATGTATTGTCCTTGTCATGCTTATTCCTTTGCCCTCCAGTGTCAAGAATAAAAAGCAGGGAGGGAATATTGTAATTGCTCTGCTGGCAAAGGGGTGTGCAAGCAGAAAGCAAACAAAACAACAAAAAAGGAAGTATTCAAAACAAAATCTCACAAAACCCAAAACTCTTCTTCGTGTTTTCTACAATCTAAATCCACACCTTATCTCAAAATGTCACACACACGCACAAAAAAGAACAAATGGAATTTTACTTGGTCTGGTTGATGTCTTGGAAGAACATGCACAGGCAGGGAGGGACTAACAGAAAATAGAATTCTTTAAACAATATAAAATATACTATAATACACATTTTGACAGAAATCCTT
This sequence comes from Acridotheres tristis, assembly GCA_037013685.1. NCBI lineage: Eukaryota > Metazoa > Chordata > Aves > Passeriformes > Sturnidae > Acridotheres > Acridotheres tristis. The sequence goes on from CM072891.1 coordinate 245,731, forward strand.
GATGCACCCAAAGTAAAATACATATAGAGAGTAAAATAAAAACAATGTGAGTAAAATAAAAACAGTGCAAAGCTGAACTCCAAATTCAGACAAAATAACAAGCAAGAGCATACAAATTAAACAGCTAAACTCTACAGATGAAAGCTTTCAAGCAATCAAGTAACTGAGCATTCAAGCCATGTAATTTTGCAGAAATATGGTAGAGAATAAATTGGATGTTTTGGTTTACAAATCAAAAAGAACAAAACAGGAAAATAAACAAATCACTTGTAATGACTATTGCATTCAGGAATGAGTTGGGAGCTATTACTGAAAAAGAGATTGGCTTGGACTGATACACTGTACCAGTGTATACAGCTCTTCTTGACTTGTACAGCTCTTCAGTTGAGTCAGGGCTTACTTTGGTGGTATTATACTGTCTAACCACATTTCTAGCAGCCACAGTCTTACTTCTCCCCCTGCAGTAAGACAGTTTAGTTAGCAAGAGGTAGATGACAGTGGAACTTCAGGCCAGAGCCATTTCTAGGCACTGTTTTGGTGTCCTGTTAAACAAGATACACACCACCACAAGTTAAAATATTGTTAGAAGTATTGAGAGAAATTATTACATATTTACCTAGGACAGGGGTTAAAAAAAAAGAAATAGGAAAAAAGTATTTGCCAACAGTGTATACCACTGCAGACTCACGGTTCCCTTCACTTTTATCACAAAATAGGGACAATTTTAAGATAAAACAAAACAAAAAGGGTAGGCCGAGCTTTGACTGCCAATCATGAGACTCTGGAACAGGAGAGTAAGATGAATAGAAAAGATGCATTATTCTGGGAAGTTCACCAAAATACCAAGCCACTTCTCAGTTCAGCCCAACTGCTCTACCCTATGACAGTCAAACATACAGAGACATCTCAACATCCACTACCTGCATAGACAATTTCTTCTGCACTGAGACCAGGTACATGTGCAGAGCTCACACACCTTCCAACATCTCCCTTTCCTTCACAAAACAGAATATTTGCTGTGAGTAGATAAACACTGACCTACAGAGCAGCAAGAGGAGCCTCTGTTTTTAAAAATACATGCATGGTTTATTTCTCAACAGCAGAGTCTCCTTTATTAAAACTGCATCTTATTTTCTTTGGTTAACAACAAGGACTATAAAATGCTCTGAGCAGCAAGATTTAATCAAATTTATACAATGCACAGAAACAATTCAAAAGCTGCTGTATATTCTGGTTATAATGTTCTGCATATTTTCAAAGTAACACAAAATACTGCAGAGCTCCCTACTGTTTGCCTACTGCTAAAAATCATTTTTAAGACTAATCTCAAATCTAAAGTGCTTCAGTGGGCATTGGTAATCACCCTTGTCTCATCAAAAGCAACAGGCCTTCCTTCTCTTTCACCATGGGTCTCATGAAGATTTTCTAAAACATAACATGTAAAGAAGATTAAACTTAATGAGATCTCAGTTCCATCTCTAATTCCCATTGCTCTTAGAGTTTGCTTTTCTGTTATCAGAAGCCTACCATGCAGCTCCAGAAATTCAACACACAACAAAACCTATTTCTTAAAATCACAACACACAGCAATACCATACCATCTATGTCAGGAGATAAATAAAATAGCCTAGTTTGCAATTTTCCAGTAGGCTTGATGGGTCTGAATAAAAGACTGTTGTGTGTTTTCTCTGCACATACAAAATCACATCAGTAAGAGCACCAATGATATCTCAATAAATGTCTTTTCTGATGGAATACAAGTAGGGCACTAGAAAAGGCAGACATGCAAATTCATGGCAGCATTGTAGCAGACTGCTGATTAAAAGAGTTCTGGGACTGGTCTGAAGATTGACTTGTTACTCACATGGGGAAGAGGAACACTGTTGTAATGAAGATTCATCTTCATTACATCAATGAAGATGCATTTTGCAATTATTTTTTACTAAGCTTTTTCTCCCCAAACAAATCAAGCATTTCAGACTATCCTAACAAGGTAACTGAGGTGTTCCACTTTTTCTCTAAAAAGACTGACACACAGCAGGTTCAATGATGGCCAGGGTCACAGGGTCAGTACAGCACAGGAGGCGTGCACATATACATATATAATATATGTATTTCTATGGTTTTGGATGGAATACAGTCACATTTCTTCACCATGCTGTAGCTTGCATGGTGATATGTTTTGGATTCGTGATGAAAACAGTGTCAAAAACTGTTCTGCTTCTAACACCAACCCACACCAGCAAGGAGGCTGGGGGTACACAAGAAATTGGGAGGGGACACAGCCTGAACACATGGCCACAACTGATCAAAGGGATATCCCACACCATATGGCTCCATGCTCAGCATATAAAGCTGGGGAGACAAAAAAGAAATGGGAGCACATTCAGCATTACAGTGTTTGTCTTCCCAAATAACAGTTACACATGATGGAGCCCAGGGTTAAGCCACAAGGAGACTCTTGGCTTAGTTTTTGGAAGTGGTCTGTTGAGTCATACATTAGTGCAAGCAAAAGCTTACATTCAGTTTTACCCCATCAGGTAAGTATGGACTTAGTTATTCCAGAAGATTGTGATGTTATGCCACACCTCCTTAGACGGCATTACACTGTATAAGAGAAGCAAAGGTAGCTTATAACTATAAAATATTATTGTTGTGGATCATGCAATACCGTAGCAAATGTATTTTGAACTCACTGGCTCAGCAAAAATGCAAAAGAGTTGCTCTGAATTTTCAAGAGGGAAGGGAAGGGAAGGGAAGGGAAGGGAAGGGAAGGGAAGGGAAGGGAAGGGAAGGGAAGGGAAGGGAAGGGAAGGGAAGGGAAGGGAAGGGAAGGGAAGGGAAGGGAAGGGAAGGGAAGGGAAGGGAAGGGAAGGGAAGGGAAGGGAAGGGAAGGGAAGGGAAGGGAAGGAAATGGTTGGGCTTTACTTGTGTAAACATGGATGTCTCCTGCCACTCTGAATGTCTTAAGGAGCTGAGATTTGTAGAGGGCCAGCAGATTTGACAGAGGGTATAGGGAGAGACATACCCTCTGAAGGGACAGCTAGAAGCCTGACACCATACTCCAGGCATGTTTAAAGTAGTATTGGTTTCCTAAGCAAAGGCAAGTGAATTCCACCCACAGAATGGTAAAGAGGAAAGAAATGCCACAGAGGGGAGAGGAACGAATAACAACAGGGCCTCAAGGTACCTTGAAATAAAACAGTGACACCAATCTATGAAACAGGCTAAAGGATGCTGTCACCAAAAGTTAGCCCAAGTCATAAATCTTAAATCCTTGCTTTAACTGTAATAATTGTTTTAACTGCTTATGCCAGAAGCCTAGAATATTCTATGGCAAGTGAGAGACTAATTGAGGCTTCAGGCTTGATTTCACACTGGGTTGTGAGTTTATTTGCAGAATTGCCCCAGAAATAGTACAATTTGTATTTTATGCTTGAAGAGCTCCACACAAGGAAGGCTGTGATTGCCCATTACAACCTGCACTAATAGTGTTATCTAACCACGAAGACATCCCAAATACTTAACCAAAGCAAACTAGTAATGAGACTTAAAGAGCATAATTCCATGCTCATGGTTCAATTTCAAGAAATATATGCATAATGAAATGCAACTTTTCCCAAGAGCTTTGATCCTCGTATTTAGAGAGTCTACCAGTCCCATTACCTGAGAAGGTTTTACACTTTTTTTCCTCCTAACAGACTGCAGAGGAAACAAAGCTCTGTAAAAGCTTTTTCATTAACAGAACAGTTTTGCAGATATGACTTCACCAGTCCTACCTAAAAGCAAAAGAACTAATTGCTTGCTGGAAGACTGTACTTCAAAACAAGTCTGGCACAAGTAAAGAGCAGAGTGATTTAGAATCTTTGTTACGTTTTAAAGTTGCACTGACCTGTTAGGTTCAAAATAGGTTTAAAACACAGGACTAGTTTTAAGCAACATGCCATTACCTTCCACCACAAATGTCTTCCTCATGATTGCTAAAATAACCCACATTTTGAAATGCCCTCAGATCCCCAAGGAGCCAAAAATTTTATTTATAGTGGATCAAAAGCTTTATTAGACTAATTTAGGCGGGTTCTTTTAGTTCATTATACCCACAAGGAATGAAATAGACTAACCCAACATTCAGTTTAAGGCATCTGTACTGACAAACAAAAACCTCTGGGAAAGCTCATGTCATTTGAAGCAGTAACTTGCTGCTGTGACAGGGGGACTGCCCTGGTCAGGAACATAACAGGGTGCCAGACAGCAGAGCAGAACAAGGAGCAGCAGGAACCCCTAGGGCAGAGATTCACTACACATCAGCTTTAATTTAAGACCCAACTTCAAAAAAACATTCGAGTTAACTAGGGACTTTCATTGCTTTCAAAGCAAAAGTACAGAACTCAATGCATTTGTGTCAATCAGCCTGTTAAGGTTCAATACTGTTATCAAGACAGCCTCCCCCCAAAAAAAAGGGAAATATAGGTGAAAAGATATGGGAGGGAAAAAAAATGTTCAAAAGATTATGTGTAATTATGCTGATTTTGGCTAAGATAGAGTCATTCTTTTTCATAGTAGCTGGTATGGGGCTGAGTTTTGGATTTCTGACAAAACAGTGTTAATAACAGAGGGATGTTTTTGTTATTGCTAAGCAGTATTTACACAGTCCATGTATTTTCTACTTGTGACCCCACTCCACCAGCAAAGCAGGCTGGGGGTGCACAGGGACCTGGGAGGGGACACAATCACTACAGCTGATCTCCTTACAAAACACATATTCCACACCATATGGCATCACACTCAGTATATAAATGATTATGACCATCAACTAAAGCAAAGGAAATAAATGCTAGCTTTTAAACTCTTATTGTCACTTTGGCCTCTGGGCTCTATAGGAAAAGGATTAAACCACTTTTTTCCCTGTTTTTGATCTACTCTGCTTCATTTCTCTGTTATGAAAAGCCACTCCATTGTACTGCAGAGAAGGATAAGGGAAATAGAGAGAATACAGCAAGAAGCCCACAGAGAAAAAAAAACCATGGAAGTGAAACTGCAATGTAAAAATATTGAGAAAATTCAGATTTAGTTGCAGTTCTTCCATTTTTCTTCTAGCAGAGAAATGGAAACATTTATTCCTCTGAAATAAGCAAAAAGGTAAATGTGTTCTGTCTATAAAAGCATGATTGATTTCTTTTGTTAATGTATGTAAAATGAAAAGACTATCTATCATATTCCTATAACAAAGTCATTTTGCAATTTAATTTCAGTTTTTTTACCAGTTGAGCCAAAAAAACCACTTTTATCTCTAAGAGTTAACTTTATAATATAGTAAATATCTGCTAGACACAAATCAAATCATTTGGAATTACTGCACTACAAGATTAGCAATATAAAGAGAAATACAAATCTGCTTTCAAGTACTTCAAACGTATTATTTCAGGTTACAGTGTTTCAGTAATTTATACTGGAATGGCATTTGGTAAAATTTGATTTGCCATTTATCCAAAATGACTGCTCTCAGTAAGAGGCTTTAATTACTACACTACATTCCTGATCTTATACTTTTTGTAATTGTATGAATTTATGTATAATGAAGAATAACATTTTAATAAATTAATTCCCTAGAGGGTTTTTCCCTTTTAAACAGCAGCTAACAACTATATGCCTATAAATAATTCCATGCAGAACTGGATATCCTCCATCTCCTTTCCCTTCCAGGGTCTTTGATTTTTTTCCACAAGTAAACTGAACAATAACTGGACTAATCCACCTTGAGGTTTATTGCTACAGGTTTGAGGGCAATAGTCAAGGTCCAGGATAAAATATTAAGCACTCAAGTAGTCTTTTCATTTTCAACTACTTGATCACATTTTAAGAAGCCTCCAAAATATAAACTACAATTAATTATAACATTCTCAATCATTATTTTGTCACATGTAAGACACATGGGACTACTGTACTTCCACAATCCAGATAAACTGGGGTAAGATATCATCAAAAGTAAAACACAGGGTTTCAGTTTAGGCTGCTTTCAAAATAGAATCAATAAAACATATCATTAGACTAAACACAATCTAAAAATCACTTACTCATCAATCAAAAGCCAGTGTCAGTAGCAACTTTTTTTTGAAAAACCAAATTTGATGTTATTTTAAAATAATCGTGATGCAGTTCCACTGAAAAAGCATGAAAAACACAACTTGGAGACTTCAAGCCTTACCTTTAAAGTTAAATCCTTAGCAAAGATCAAGAAATTTCTTCATGGTTACTAAAAAAACTATGCTACCTACATAACATTTTGTCTATTTCAGTAGTCCACTCCAAATTTTGTATTTATGACCCTCAAATGAATGCACCACAATTCCTTAATACTATTCCAGCAGACATCTTTAAACAGTGATAACTATTTTAAATTTTCACATTCTGTTATGAGAGTCTGCTATCACAGTCTTAAGACATAATGTAAATGTATCCCAGTGAAAAAATTCAGATGTCCATTCCTATAGTTCCTGCAATTTTATTAGATTCAATGGGGAAGCCACAAACACTGTTAGCTTTCTCTAAGAAGTTACATTTTATTCTAAATTGTGAAAATAGATGTCTACTACTGATCTTCTGAATATACAATTTTATTAAGAAATGAAAGACAATGAAGCTATCAGAAAATGGCAACAAAGTTTTCATTATAGAATCACTTATAAAGATTTACCCACCAAAATCTTCAAAACCAAACTAAATAAAGAAACTTTATCTATCTGGCAAAGTGGCAAATGCTTTTGGCAATATAAAGCTTTTTGGCCTTGTAGTTTAAATGGCAGATTTAAAAGGAAAAAAATGAAATCATGTGATTCACTAAGCCAGAAAAGTGCTTTTAAGTAAATTACTTGGGGAAATAATAGAAGTAATACTTTTGTAACTTATGCTATTAGCATTGCCCTGCATATATATTTTAGTTGATGTTAATATTAATTCCATAGTTAGATAATTCTCCATTAGCTAATTAAATTCAGTGGTGAACTTATTAACCAATATTTCCCTGACCATTTAGTTAAAATATTTTGAATGACAGCCTATTAAATGTTAGCAGACTTTTCAATGTACTACCGGTTCCAAAATTAAATTAATGTAGTATCTTCCATTTATACAGATTCCACACTAAGAACTAATTCATTTTGAATGCTTAAATTACAGCATAACCACAGTAATTTCTATTCAGAAGTAATAACTATTCCATGGACTTATTTTGCATGGTACTGGGCATCCCTAATCCCTTTTCATGTGAGAAAAGAAACAGAAATCAAAGACTGCAAAAGTGCTCAGAACCTCTCAGGATTACTCTACAGATTCATTTTCAAATCTGTGCCTCACACTGAAGTAATCATTAGACTTTAAACATGGAGGTTTTCTTGATTGCTATGTTATGAAAAATGTCTTTAATGGATTTATTGTTATGTTGACATAGATTATATACTCCTGTAAGACAGAACTGCCTGGGCTCTCTAAGTTGCTATGCAATATTTCTTCAAAGTTTGTTGTACTCTTGAAAATATAGTAAGAAACCAGAAGATAACACCAAACATCATGCCAAAATACAAGATTTATACATACTTTTATATCAATATATTTATATACACCTATATATACACACACCTATGACTGATCACTTCTTTGCAAGTTTATTCTATCTGTCACTCATTAAAGGAATCCTTGATTAAACTTAAAGTTTCCTATGTCATTCCTATTTCGCAATTACACCACCTTTGACAGTACTTCTCTTGCTGTTACTCTTCAGTTTCAACTCAATAGTTAAAAGTACACAGAGTAGTGAAGAGAATCCCCGAAATACAAATTCTATCTTGTTATTCATACCAAATTACTATGTCTTTCTCAGCAGACTTATGTCATCTGTCAAGCTTTTGAAATATACAAATTCATTTTACTGTCTGTTAGAAAAAAAGATATGTTCTTCAAATCCTTTTATTTACTTGTACATTCCACACAGAACTAGAAAGAATTTATTTCAGTGATCAAAATGTTGGTGCTTACAAGACGTCAGCAGCAGTTTCAGTTTGGGAAATCTTCCAATTTTTTTCTATTATATTGAATTCTGCACTTCTAACAATGCTTGAAATATGTTAAGACAAAATTTACAGTGAATTCTACTGAGCTGTTTACCAGAAATATCTAGTCACTGAAACAAAACTGAGCTGGTCAATATCGGAGTGAATACAGTCTTAAGTTCTTGCATTCCTAGCAAGTTGATTTGTACAACCACAAGAAATAGACTGGGAAATTTGCTTTTTAATTTGTGGCTCAAGACATGGATTTAAACTAGGTAGGGATTGGTAAAATACATTGCAAAACAACAGTTCTAAATTATCTAATCCATTTTTCAGACAGCAAGGAAAAAGTGGAGAAACAAAAGTCAATGTCACATAAAAATGAAAAGACAAGATATGAACACCTCAACATAGTCTCTTTTGTGTTCATATTGCACAATGCACTTCAAATACAAAATTCATAGCAAGAAAATCTGTTACAGGAAAACACAGCCTGTATGACATACATTCTCAATGGAGTTCAAAGTCCAAGCGAATGCAAGAATACTTCCCTTTGTATCAGGAATTCAAATCCTACTGATGATACGTGAAAAGGCTCAGTAATTTATTTATTTATCACTCAGCAGCCTTTTGACTTCAAAAGATACAACAAAAGTTCAACAAATAAAACTAAGTACTCTCCTCTCTTAGGAATTTATCTAAATAAACCTGTATTTGTAAGCTAGGTACTTAAATGTAGGAAGTACTCAATTTGACAGCTATCTGTATAAACACATGCAATGCATCAGTACATGGAAATGTATTACTTTTTCTTTATCCAGAGCATAGGGCATAATCATAGGGAGACAGAATTTTAATTATATAAGAAATACGAAGTTTGCCACATTAAGTTGTCAGAGGCTTATTCTGCAAGCTTAATAACAAACCTTTAAAGATACTGCCACTCTTTCATTCTGCATGCTTTATACCAGGTGAGAACATATAGATCAACAACCATAATACCCATATACATGCACAAATTAAGATGAGTTAAAAAAGAACATCCTACAATAACACTAAAGTAGATACAGAGGGATGGAACACCTCTCCTATGATGAAACTGAGAGCATGAGGGCTGTTTAGCCTAGAGAAAGGAAGGCTCCAGGGAGACCTTATGAAGCCTTTTAGTATTTAGAGGGGACTTGTAAGAAAGATGGGGACAAACTTTTTAGCAGGGCCTGTTGCAATAGCACAAGAGGTAATGGTTTTAAGTCAGAAGAGGGTAGGTTCAGACTATCTATCAGGAAGAAATTTTTTTACAATGAAGCTGATGAAATGCTGAAACAAGTTGCCAAGAGTGGTGGTAGACACAAAACACTCAAGATTGGGAGCTCTGACCAACCTAATCCTGCTCATTGCAGGAGGATTGGACTAAATGACCCTCAGAGGTTCCTTTCAACCCAAACCTTTCTATGATAAAAAAAGAGAGGCTATGGCATGAAAAGAAGCAGAAGGAATATTTAACTTTCTTTTTACCAAGCAATTGCTGCCCACAAATATTACAGTTGATTACTTCACTGAAGCCCTTTTATGTCCTGGTTTGAACTGGTAGATATCCTTGATCCCTCCCTGACAAGACATATGGCCAGTCTGTACTTTCTTTAGAAGGATCTGAGTACATTTTAATGCACTGACCAGCTGCTACAGTGTGCAATTAGTTTTGTATGTGGTTACATGTTTTTAGGTTTTTTACTTACATGCACTCTCTCACAGGATAATCAAAATAAAGTATTAAAAAACCCGTATCACCCCACTGTCCTTATCACCCTAAAAAACCACGCTACCTTACACTCAAACATCATATGAAGAGGGTATCAAGATAAAGCCATTCTTCACTTTCATCCTTGGTCAGCCTGGGTGACAGCTAAATTTCTGAAAGTCAAACACACTTAATGGGATCTTTCTACTTCGGGTCGCCTTATTTCTCTGAAGACTGCTCTACCTGAATTTACAATTCCCCAGAATTCTTCTTAGCATAAGGAAAATTAGGAGTTTTGTCTACTATCTTCACCTTCTGGTAGTGACCACCACTGTGTTCCTAAATGCACAATTTCAAATACAAATGAGTGAAGTGGCATGTCACATTTGGCTGAAGAAAGATCAAACAGAATCATTTTAATGACATTTCATACAAGCTACTGTAATGATCCCTCTTTTACTGTTTTTAGTGTCTCTTTCCCTAGATTAGTGGGTTTTGTTCTTTAACTGAAAGTCATCTATTGTAGGATACTATATAATAATTTTAAAACTACTGATAAATAACCTTCCCTTCCAGAGTCTCTTGTAAAAATCCATTAGACTGCATGGACCAAGATTATCAAAAAACAGAACTCTGAATATGCTCCTAGTTGTATAAAGTAAGTAAAAGTTAAAAAGTAAAAATAAATAAATAAATAGAAAGTAAAAATAAATAAATGCATACTCAGTCTTTATCTTCTGTTTCCCTTCTGTGCCACACCAAGGAAGCACCCATGAGTGGAGCATGCTCACCCCTGTACAGAAAAAAACAGCATGAAAAATCCCTTCCACTTACTTGGTGTTAATTCTGGGTTTCCTTTTAGGTTCATCATCTTTGGAATTGAAGGTCCATATATGTCTGCATCAAGTAAACCAACTTCTTTTGTCTGTGTAAGAACAAAAGAAGGAATTGCCAAAATGTCTTAATTTCTGCATTATTAGCTGAACAAAATGCAGTACTAATTAAAGAAATAAAAATAAGATCTTGATTTGAGACATCATTTGTCACTGTTTCCCTTCTTTCTAAACAGCAATTGAAGAATGAAATACAACAATGTCTACAAGTTGGGTCAGTCACCTTTACAATTTTTATGTATTCTCCATAAAGAGAATCCTCACTTGTACAGTTTCCTACTTAGAGTGTAGACCACAGACTTTATATTAACAAGCATTATAAGCAACATTCTCTCTACTCCATGTATTTTTATACAGAACTAATACCTCAACTTTTTAAACAAGGTATCAAATTTTATTGTTAAAAAGGCACAAAAAAAACCGCACAAGAAAGAAACCACAAAAACAAAACAAAAAAAAGGCAAAACAAACCAGGAGGTTTGTAAGTATATGCAAATGAATGCAATTTAAATCATACTAGCAATTACAAAGAATGTGAAAAACAAAAAACTATTTTTATCTTCCATTTAAGTGGCCAGAGTACACTTTTGCAGACATCTTGAAGTTACTGAAATGCAAGTCTTTGAAGCTAATTAAGCAGGCATAACATTTTAATCAAATACATTTACACAAAAGTATGCTAAAAATCGGTTTATTCAACTACATATGGTACATTAGGCAATAAACTTTAAATAAAAATTATTTCAACTATGTAGTCTAGACTTACAAAACTCCTTTCTATATTCTTTTTTTAATAGATACACATACATATTTTATGGAAATTAAACTATTTTTCCTACAGATGGGAAGATACAGCACCAATTACCAAGTTCTTCAAATTAAGTAGTAAAGAGCAAGCCCTTTAAAGTGCTGAATGTCAAGTTTCTCTAATACAGAAGGCTAACTGTATTCAACATTTTGCAAAATTGCAAGCAAGTATGTTTAAGAGCTTGTTTGAAAGGTTAAAGCAGCAAGAGGAGCCTTTCCAACAATGCCAAATCAGACTTCCACTGTCAGTGTTTCAAAGTGTGTACTTCATTTTTCAGATGATGCTTTCCTAATTTTGTATCTTATATTTAAACATTTTGTTATCACAATTTTTATGGGAAAGATAGATAAGTTTAAAAAAAGCATTATCATATTTGATCTGCTATGTACTTTGAAAAATAAGTTTTTACTGCAAAAATCAACCAAATTTGGATTCAGTTATTCTATATACTTCTCATTACCAAAACAGAGCAAAGGATATGTAATTATATAGGTTATTTCATTTCGATTTTTTTTAACACTTTCTTTGTAATGTCTTGTGAAAACTATTCAACAAAAGTTCAGGAGTTACTGTAAGAAAGTCTTCTTTTTGCCTACTATTGAAAGCTGCAATTCCAAAAATACTGGAAAGACACATCTTTATGTTAAACTTTAAAGACATGGAAAACACTATTAGAGCGTCTTTGTTGTTGTACAAAAATTTTAACAGATTAGAAAGATTCATTACTCAGTCCCTTTATCTGTGTCAGCAGCTAATCAAACTCATCAAAACATCATCTGCAGGCCATCCCACCAAATTCCTACCAAAACGAAAGCAAGTAATTGCTGAAAAACCTACAGTGTTTTAAACCTGATGACATACTTCCCCTGAATTTTTGAGGACTTTCCCCCTCATGCAAGGACTGTGACTATTGATTGACTTAACGATCTCACAACTCACCGGGGTTTCACTTCCAGCCCAAAGAGACTAAACATTTAAGATGAATTAAATTAATTAGAATGGTTTTAGGAGTTCTTGGACATAATCAGGTATTCACCACTACAGGGCACTTATTTCTAGGAGTCAGCAGCACTGTGTCTACTATATCTATATTATCCAACCTAAGTGTACAGAATTTCCTGAAGAATACATCCACACTGGAGAAAAACATCCTAGAGGACTTTACAAATTCAGCTACTACTTTAAACTAGCAAGCTAATACAATAAACCTGACTGTTTCTCTAAAGGAACTTATACGCTTCTTCCAAAGTGAGAAAAGTGCCTGTTTCTGAGATGCACTCTTTTTGTTCATGGATATGGCTCAATAAAATTTTTGTCTTCAAACAGAAGAATTAACAGATCCTCAAGTTTCTACAGTTCATGTTAACAGATGCACAAGTGTTCCTGTAAGCACAGCGCTTTCTACAGGATTATAAGAAAAAAGTCTTTCAGAAATCTTTAAATCACTGACAGAATCTCACTTAAGATAGCCTAAGGCAGGGTTTTTCTTCATCGAGCAATTCAACATGTTAGGTAAGTAGAGTTCACATCCCTAGAAGCAGCAGCTTATATAGAAAGCATTGGCCCAGTACGCTATGGTTTTCTTTCTCCCAACTAGCTCTGCTTTTGCAGGATGTAAACATCCCAAGAATGCCAATAACCCTTTACCCAATGTTTAATTATCTCAGAAAAATATTATGGCAGCTACCGAGAGATTTTCTAAGACATGCACAGTACAGTCCAGATCATTTCTTCCAGCATTTACAATGTTTTAAATCCCCAAGAGAAGAAATAATATGCACACACCTGGGTGCTACCACATGACACTATTAATCAGAATTACCAGATACATCCCATGCTGAGTGAAATATAATCCAGATGCATGAGTTACAATAATTTAAAAATTAAAATAAATTTTAATAAATTATTTTTTCTCCCATACAATCCACACCTCATAAAACAGCATATCTTTCAAAGCATTGATGTATTAAAACAAATCCTAAGAAAACATATATAACATCACACAAGATTAAAAAAAACATCTGGGCAGAAGGAATAGATTACGGGGAATCAAAAGCACAACCAAAAAGACAACGTAGGAAAAAAGGAGAGGAAAAAGCTGTAAGATTCCTGTTATGTCCTCTGACATTATTTTGATATGCATATACTTCTCACACCAATGGTATATCTTTTTTTCTTAAGTAATACTCATTACAAAGACAGAAATGCAATACTTAGAGCACACCCAAGCACACAGAAGTCCCCCTGCTACTAAGCGTTTTTCAGAGCACAGCACATGCCACTGCTACAGCATCCCTTGGCACTACGGCAAGAAAAAGATTCAGAAAATGCAACTCCATCATCTCCTTATGGATGTATTTTCTCCTTATAAACATAGTTCTCTCCTGTGCTATTAAACAAATAGCATTCCATCTCTCCAGATGGCATAGCCATAACCAAGTTCAAAACAGCTGTTCTCAAGTTAACATTTGTCCTTTTCCTTTCATCTGCCCAGCTGTGAAAGAAAGTTTGAATCAATCTTCAACTTACTACACTTGGAAAATATTTTCTAAAGATTTTTATTTGGTTGCCTTACTGCAAGTTCTGCAGCTTAAGCTCTAAAGATGCAAGTGACAATGTAACCATTCCCATATGATTTAATCACATCACTAGAAGTGACTTCAAAAAAAATATACAAACACATGCAGTATCATTGACCTCTTCATGCAGAATAAGATCCTTATCAAAATTCCATCAGGCAGAGTCCATGAAATTAGAAATAAGTCTATTGTCAGCACATGAAAATACAGAAGTACTCCCATGTCAGCAAAAGCTATACTTAAAAACTCACAAATGTTCACATTTACCTTCTTATCAATGTTTTTAAGGTTCCCCCACTACAGGTAAACAGTCTCTGGCACAGGCTAACTACTGCTAGGATTTGCTATTTCTGCAGTACTGGTCCATCATGGTCTGGTGACCTCAAGAACACAAAAATTTTACAGAATAAAAAATACTATAACTCCTCTTCATCTTCCACATTTACATCACTGACTAATTCTTTCTACTTCACTATCATTAATCTTCTCAGTAAAATTTTAATTTGCCCATTAGACCTCTCTAAAGATTTGTGACAAACATTCTTCATGAGGTACTGTAAGTTACATAATCACTGCAGCTCTTAACCCATTAAAAATACAGTGAAGTCTTCATTCTAATTTAGAAACTTCTCTCACCTACACAAAGAATCAAAAACTAGTTTTCACAGTCACCAGGTACAGAGTCCATATTTACAAGAAAACTAAATACTACATCAATAGACAAAGGAGATATTCTTGAGAGCTGAGAATTCTACAGCTTCATTTTGTGCAAGGTACAAATTACAGGCACAGATAACCTCACTAAAAAGATCCTTTCCTTTACCTTCTCTGGCAAGATTCTCTACATAATTAAATTTCAGCTTAGTCCTTGAACCTGGCCACTGCCTCGTGAGTAACAAGAGATTTGGAAGACAGCAGTATTGCAAATTAATGATTTTCAAGCTCTGAACTTAGTTGTAATTCTTTTGGGGGAAAAAACTAAAATGAAGTTGCTGAAGGCCAAATTCCTGGCAAAGGTCATGTGAAAAAAACAATAAATTTTGCCTCCTTTTCTTTTCCTTATGCAAATTAGAGCGTATTCAATTGCTATTGTTCTCTTAGGTGGGCAAATATTGCTGTATATAATCCTTGTTCAGGTGGCATAAATTAATGCTAATGACAAAGTGATCCATATCTTTCTTCCTTTTAGCTCTTTGAGCAGATCCTTAAGAACGGTTTTGTCCCTTCCTACACTTTCTTTATGTAGATTCCCTTTTCTGTTTTTCAGAGAATATTAACTATGAAATCAATTATATTTTCCAGTAACAAATTTTCAACCAAATGCAACCAGTTTCATTCACATATCACAAAGGACCCGTCCACACACTTTTACATGCAGCAGAGAATCTGGTGATATTTCTTCCAAGTTGCCAAATGCTTTACTGAGGAATAGACCTGACTAAAGATTTCATACCAAGAGAGAGAAAATAAGAATAACAAAAAGAAGAGTTCACAAAAAGTTTCTATAAATAGCTGTTAATCAACATAGCCTATGTTACTGCTAAACATCCAAAGACTCTTTGACTAATTTCATTTTTGCTCATTTTTTCTGAGACTTTTTCCCATACTTGGTAGCGCTTATGTATCCCCACTGGATGCTACTAGATATTATTTTACTTTGAAGTAAACTCTGCCAACCACCAGAGTTCCCTGGTGTTTAGCCTGGGAGGGATAAAGGCACAGGATAATGAGCTGTTATTGCACTATATAGTGAAGAATTTCCTACACTAGAAGTGCTCCCAATATTCAGCAGCTGTAGTCCATTCCAAAGACAGAAATTCCAGCTTTGCTAAGTGAAGGTGCCAGTTACTTTAAAGCTGGTACTCTTAATCCACCACCACGACTCTCAATTTACCCTTTTAATGTAATTATAGACTTAGAGCTAATCCCAAAGTGCAAGCAGCAACACGTAGGACAAAAGGGAACTTCAAAATCGGGATAGCCTATGGATTCCTCATTTGACATAATGACACAATGAATAGCCATCTTTTAATCCTTAATTCTCTAACTCTTTCAGCTGCACACTATTTAAGTGCCTAGCTGTAAATTGGATTAAAGCCAAAACTGTACCACTGCAGTTTCTTCACTCTATTCTAGAAATGCAAACTTCCCTTAAACATTCAGTCTGCTGCTGGTTTAAAAGCCCTTTTCCTTTATATGAAGTGTTTCCAATTTTTTGCCAGCCAGAGGACTTCTCCAGTGCTTCTTTCCCAGCCTGCAGTAGCTCCTACTCAATGTTCTTAATTGTGTACCAGTAATTCACCCTTGTTTGGCCTTTCTGCACATTATCCAGCCTGCTGAAAAAAAAAATTCAATACAGAACCATTTGGAAAATAAATTACCAAAACAGAATCCTCAGCATTACCACATGTCTACAAGATGCCTCTTCACTTTCAGCATGTCACATTATTATAAAAAAGGTCCACCTTTCACATCAGTCTCTCTGGTATCAGCCCTGGCCTTTCAATGACTTGAAGACTAAGGTTACAGCTATTTAACTTCAAAACAAACAAACAAAAAGGAAAATTTCTTCAAATTAAGCATAAAGATATCTATATGCTATGATTTAAGTAATATATTTTAGGAGGTCTATGTTAAAATGTATTTTTGTTCATTTTTATTTGAAAAATAGCAAAATTTTAAAAGTTTTATCTCATTTTTTAATTGATCTAGAAGCTAAACTATCATTGCAAATAAAGCAAATCAATTCTAATTGGCATCTACAGCTTCACTGAAACTTTTCAGCACTAAGAAATATTAAGCCCTGAAGAAGTATTAAGACCTTAACTATAGTGATTTAAGTCTTCTGATTCTCTATGAGACAGAGTTAGAGATGAGTTAAAGATGCCTAGAAATCAAATCCAACAATTATAACAGCTGCATAGGAAGAAGCCAAAACAAGTTAAAACTTGCCTTCATGCTATGATTACTCAGTGAAGGATCCCCATTATTGTCTAAGTTCTTCTAGATTTGTCTTCCCACATGGAATTTTTTCCTTACCACCAAGAAATGTATATGCATTTTAAAGTCATCTATGCATGTGGCAGTCAGATATTATCCTATGGACAAATGGTTTAAGTACACAAGCCAAATATATAGAGATAGACAGATAAACAAGTAAATAAATAAATAAATAAATAAATAAATAAAAAGCTGGAATGTAAAAAAAGTAAGAAAGCAAGCAGGGGTGCTTTTGAGTAGTTTCAAAATGTGTCGGTTTTGATTAAATACATGGTTTGAAGAAATTAAAATGAATTTTATTATCACAGTAGTGAGTTCACACGAAGAGTCGGCTGCTATCAACATCACTGCCATGCTGCAACTGACTCCACAGCCATGAGCCGCGTCCTCGCCGCCGATGTTCACACCGCTCGGCCATGCGGGCGCGATTCCCGTCCCGCAGCACAGCGGGCGCGGAGCTCCGGGACGGGCCGGCCGTGGAGCGAGGGGGCGCGGAGCTCCGGGACGGGCGGGCCGTGGAGCGAGGGGGCGCGGAGCTCCGGGACGGGCCGGCCGTGGAGCGAGGGGCCGCGGAGCTCCGGGACGGGCCGGCCGTGGAGCGAGGGGGCGCGGAGCTCCGGGACGGGCCGGCCGTGGAGCGAGGGGGCGCGGAGCTCCGGGACGGGCCGGGCCATGGAGCGAGGGGGCGCGGAGCTCAGGGACGGGCCGGGCCGTGGAGCGAGGGGGCGCGGAGCTCAGGGACGGGCCGGCCATGGAGCGAGCCCTCCCCGCCCTCAGCGCCCGCGGGCCGCGCGCCCCCTGCCGGGCCACAGCCGCCATGGCCGCCCTGCGCAGCCACCGCGGGCTTGGCTCGGGACAACGGGGAAATCGCTCCCCCGCTTCATAATCGCCCTTCGAGCATTTCACATCTTGGTCCTGGTCTGCACGACACAGCCACTCCCTGGCGCAGGGCTACGCTAAAATAAAACTGCTGCCCTTCACCACGTGCCCCCAGTACTGCAGGCAGACGCCGCTTGCTTATGCAGAAATGCTAACTTGGTCCATATGGTTTTACTTCTTGCTCCTCTGTCCTTTGCAGCACAAAAAAACATTTCATCGTATAGCGCAAATGTAAATCTTCCCGAAAGAAAAGGCGAGCCAAAGGAAATCTGACTGGGGAGCTTTGCCTCACAGTGACAGCACAAGCATGCAGCCTCCCAACTGGATTTGTGCCATCCTTAGTCATGCACAGCTGGTGTTTGCTCACTAAAATACTCTGTTCATAAACAAGCAATCCCTACCCTATTATTGCTGCCATCTATTAATTCAACTTGTTTCTACTATAATAAATTGTCTCTGGCCAGGCAGCTTTCATAAATAGTCATTCTAGTCTGAATATGAATTGTCCTGGCATAAAACCCAAAAATTCTTCCCAAGTGCTCCTAGGGGAGCACAACTGACTGCTGGTACATCAAAAGAATGAAAAGAATCAGCTGTCAAACTAAGCAAGCAATTAACAATAGGACACAAGGGTAAAACTTGAAGTTATTTCTTAACACAAAAAAGAACATTGTATAGATTTACAGGCCTTGTTACAGGCCCAAGAGCTTATATATTTCTTAACTGATCTATCTACAAGAGGTAACCCAGGGTACCAAAAAAACTAATATTCTAGGAAGGAATAAGAGGCTGCCCTGCTTGTCTTCCCTGGCTCTGAATCAAAAAACAAAACCAACCAACCAACCAACAAAAAGGGGATAAAAACCCTACTCTGTCTTGGACGTGGTATCTAGGCATCTAAATGAATTCTGTCTTGAATTATTTACTCTGTAACCATGAGGTAAAAATATGCAAAGCAGACTGAGCACCAGCATGCAAGACTTTGAACTCTGAAGTTCTAATCCCGGCTCTGCCAACAACGCTGTGCAACCGTGACAATGTCCAAGGCTCTGTTGATGCCTGTCAGTATTTCAGACCATCACTACAATAACTGAAAAAGCTTCCATTACAGCTTTCCATTAAAGAAAAAATTTAAAATACATATATCAGTAGAAACAGTGGGGTTTTCGTTTCGTTTTTTAACTACAGAATGTAGATTTTTACAAGATAGGATGTTTTCTTTTATCAAGAGAACGAAAAATCTTTTACGCTTTGACTATTAATCTTCTAAATTATGATACACCAAACAACAATAGGATGGCACAGCTGTTACTGAAAGCAGCAAGAATCTACTCTAATCCAATCTCCTCTGAGACGACAACATCTTTCACAGACCCCACTCACCAAAGACAGTTGTTTTCAATAGTCTGTAACTGTTTTATCTTAGAAAAAGAAGACCAGTTACAAGCATAGAACTTGTAACACAGACTAATAAAGGACACACAGACCTTTATAGTCATGGTGACCTATTTTCCTCCACAAGTCCTTTCTTTCTAAGTTCAAGATCAGTTTCTAGAAATTTGTATTTTGTTTGTAAGAGACATGAGGACCATTAATGAAGTTGCAGGGGGCTCCTGGAGCGCTGGTCTACCAACAATCATTACTGCTTCTTCTGAAAGACATGAACTTACAATAGCAATGAAGGAAACAAAAACCACGGCAAGGTGAGGCACAATCAGTAGTTACTAGATGTAAAACAAAGGCAACTATTGCTGCATACCCGAAGACAAAGAAATGCACTATAAAATACAGCAGAAGGCACCAATGGACTCTGAAAAACAACCTCCTTTTTTACTTCATTCACCATTACAAAACTGAAAATTGCTATGATTTCTAGAAATCGGAGTACTGGACAGTTACAGCCTGCAAGAAGGTCACAGATTCTCATTTCAAAACCTTTCACAGAATTAATGAACTGAAATCAATGTGAGTACACAAACGAACAAACCAGTAACTTCAAGCCCAAAGGTTAAACATAAACATGATGCATGTCATCATTTCTTAAGGAAAATAAAGCACAGA
Source organism: Acridotheres tristis (assembly GCA_037013685.1). Classification (NCBI taxonomy): domain Eukaryota; kingdom Metazoa; phylum Chordata; class Aves; order Passeriformes; family Sturnidae; genus Acridotheres; species Acridotheres tristis. The sequence goes on from CM072891.1 coordinate 265,734, forward strand.
AGAAAAAAAATATATTAATGCATGAACAAACAAGACAGTTGTTTATTTAATCCACCTTAATTTCATACTTCCTAACTTGAAACTACATCAATGCACAACTTCACAACAGTAACAGCTTGCTAACACAATTCACAGCTATTTCATCAGTTTCAGCTGCTCTTCATTGATTTACATCCACCAGATGCTGGCCCCCAACTTCACATACCACCACATAATTTTAAGATCAAGACTCCTAATAAAGGGCATAATCCCCAAACTTGTGTATGTCAGAATTACTAAGAGATATTTTATCTAAATATATATATATATAGATGCATAAAACTGCATGTTTCAGAAGTATCAGACACCATCTTAAAAGCTGGTACAGAAAGTTATGTGTAATTGGTTAACATGGTTTCCATGGAGCTACTCAAAGACCATCCTACAACACAGATCACATTACAGACTGATATTTGTTTTGCAAAAGTATTAGAGCAAATGCCATGTTTTAAAGTTGATTAGAAGGAACCATTTAAGTAGTTTTGCTTTTCAAGATGACAGATTTTTCTCTGAGATCCAATTATTCCAACAGCCTATTTAAAACACAGAATTAAAGACTGTGAAATAACAAGATCAGATGCCATCATAAACACTACATATTTCATATAACAGCTTTAAACACTCTTCTTATTAAGTGTGAGTGAGTTTATGGAAATATTTTTAAATCTTTCACAAAGATTTCCTTTCCTTTCCTCCAGGCAGCTTGCAGACTGCATGTACTCCTCACTCCTTCTACCTGTTGTTTTTTGTTTTACTTGTCTTTTACAAGTAGAAGATGCTATATTTGCCTGATTAAAGTACTTGAGGATAGTGTGTATTTAACGTTTTATGAGGAAAAAGCCTGCATTATACACCCTCCCATTGCAAAGGAGGCTTGCTTCTGAGTTTATCTGTGTGGCAATAATGTGCACAGTGGAACTACTCCCAGTCTACAGCAGCAGGTGGACATACTGAACACCTGTAGTTTTTATTCTTGAATGGTTCCTACCATCTATTTATAGTCCAGGCAACAGTTTTAGTAATACTGAGCTGGGAAATCACTCAAAAAAAATGTATTTCCATGCTTTTGGGAAGATACATAGTTTTTGAGGGTTTTTTGCCTTAGCTGTTTATAAAGTATTTTTATACATAATTTCTCCAGAATCAGTAAATCTGTGGAGCTATTAAAAAACTGGTTTAGACACTATTCAGCACTAACTCCCATTTTTTTCAAGTCAGTGCTCTGAAATGATAGAATTTAATTATTTATTAAGTGTCTCCAACCAGCAGAAGCATTCTCTATGGTATCTACATATCCTTCCAGAATTGCAGTTCAACTCAGTGACGTACCAGGGAAAGGACAGAAGCAAGACGAGATCTACTAAGTTATTCATGGTACTGATAAAATATAAACAAACTGACGGAAACTCAAAAGCCTATCAAAAACAAATTAGAAATTAACTAAATAAAAACATCAATTATATTAAATGTATGTGACTGTCTGCAGCAGTAACCATTTTATTTATGACACACATTTCACATTAAGGCTGATAATTAAATGCTCACCTACCGAATCATTTGCTGCTAGGGCGAGGGCTATATTTACTGTAAGAAATAAAAGGAAAAACAAAAAGATTAAGTGCAGGCAAACTTAATTCCTAAATATTGAGAATGTTATCACTGCTCACAAGAGAAAATATAAATACATCACATTTATTTAATAATTACATCATCATCTCAGTTCCTTGCATCTCTATAATATTTGCAGTTTAAGTGGCAGCAACACCTACATTTCAGTCTGTGTTGGTTAACCAGCAAACAAACTCAAGCTTATCTGCAAAAACTTGCAGACTTTCAGTTTCTACATTGCAAAATAAAAATACAGTATTTTGCCAAAGAATAACATTAAGAAAAACATTTGGAAGCACCCACTTTTGAAAGTGGACATCATACTATAAAACTAAATTAACCCTACCATCAGTAACCTTTACCACACTCTCTAGAGTTCTTTCATAAAACTATAAATTATCCTCCCAAATTTGTTCTACATCAGGACAATGGCTCACCAGCTTCAGTTATGCTGGGAGACCTCCTAGAAGCTTTGGTATACACAAATAGCAATTTTATATAATCCAAGAAAGTTACACGTTTTAAAAGAAAAAAAAAAAAAAAAACACGAGAAAAAAATCCAACACACAGAGCCCTTTCTTGGGTAATATCTTTGGTTTCCTTTACATGTTGCTGTATGTCACCCTTTCAATAAAGGTAAGCTGCAATCAGCCTTGTTCTGCTGGAAGAATACAAAAGTTCTGAAAAGCAGCTGGGGAGCCAGATTCCTGTCTTGAGGAACTTAACATCAAGAAAGCTAAGTTCCTTCAAACAAAACAGTCAGTGGGTTGACAAGGACAACAAGGCACACAGCCTCTTTCCCTCTAAGCTAACAAAGAGCATAGATTTTATTCTTCAATTTGATATTTAAACAGATGCTCAATTAACCACTCCCTGAATCAGAGGAAAATTCACCATCTGAAACCTGAAGAAGGGAGACAAAGACTTTCTTAAAATCACTATACACATCTATCATCTTAAACAGCTTTCATGCTTGAAAATTAAAATATGATTCACAATGCTTCTTCAATAAGGGATATTTGACTACTGAAGGGAAAGAAGGGAGATGGTGGAAACAATACAGCATGTAAACCTAAGGTTTTCAGCTGAGTATCTAGTGGAATACTTAGTTTTGAACCCCAGCTTTATCTTGCATTCTCTTGTTTTTGTATTACTGCCAGTTCCAAGAGGGCATAAACCTGCAGAATAGGACCTAACCTGAGCCTGAACATTCCTACTGGCCCTAATTAAGTTCTCATAACCAGCAATGCAGGACATCAAGGCAATACATGCCAGAAATTCTATACAACTTCACAGCAAGCTCCAAGAAAAGCCACTAAGGTCTCTCTAGCCATGCTAAACCTGCTAACCAGTATAAGGAATGATGCACAGGGAGATCAGAGTTCCTCTAATCCAACCTGAACCTCCAGTTAGTCTCATCTAAACTAAACGTCCCCTGACACAGCTTCAATGGCAAAAAGCAGAGTCAGGAGAAAGGCTGGATGTTAGGAAAAGGTTCCTCACTCAGAGAAGTGCACCACCCTGACCGAGTTAAAGAAGCTTTTGGACAACACTCTCAGGCACAGGGTGTGACTCTTGGGGATGTTCCTGTGCAGGGCCAGGAGTGGGACTTGATGATCCTTGTGGGTCCCTTCCAAGTCAGCACAATCGGTGATTCTATGACTCTAGTCCTCTTGAAATCAGTACAAGTATGGGAAGGTTTATTAGTTTGTAACTTCCAACTTTTTAACTTCCAAATCCAAACTGGTCCCAGGAATAAACAGCACAGCTGAACTCTCTCAACACTCAGCTAATAATACAAATAAAAGGTCTTGGTCCAAAATCAGACAAGTAAAAAGCCAGCTGTGTGTCTGTATCTGACATGGTTAATACATATCATCAATAAAATACCTACAGATAATTTAGATGAACTTTGGAAGGAAACTTTCAATACCTACATCTCAATGTAAGTGCCGTTTAGAAATAGAGTTTAGGAGAATATTTTAACATATAAAGAGGACCCAAAATCAAAAAAGCTTCAACAATAGTACATCCTACATGCAGAATAAAAGTATGCAAGAGGGGAAAAAAAGTTAAAATGCAGTTAATATGACTGAGATAGAGTCAACACATGGTCCAATGTATCACCTTCCCTGAGCAATAATGAAAAATCTCAGCCTCTTAGTCTTCATTAAAAATGTCTGAAGGTCCATGTAGTCAGTTTTTGTATTTTCCTGAACTATCAGGATTAGCAGAATGTGAGCAAGAACACCAGCCTTTAATTTTGTTCTACTTCCACAGCTGATAATAAGATTTTCAATAAATCAGAAATTTCCCCTCTTTCAAGACTGCTTTTTGACTTCTTTTCACATCAGGATCAATTTTCCTCAGTACTCTCATCTTTAGGGTAGTGGATGAACAGATGAGCAAGAATTAAAAATAAACAAACAAACAGAAAAAAAAACCTCAGACTTTGGACAGATGTGGTAAATATAGGAGAATGCCGTTTAAAGACAGAAACTTGACAGGAAAGTGACAGGGGACAGCAAGCAAACAAAGCAACATATTAGACAAATAGAAACAACAAGAAACAATCAAAGTATTTAAACACTCATTGAAAAATACTTTTCTGGTAACATAATTTCTTCTAATCATTGACTACACTGATTTCACAAGATCAAAAAGCACTGGAAGCAACAGACTTCAACAAGAAAGCCATGTGCAATAAACAGAATGAGTTATTCAACAAGTTAGGGAATGACCCTGACAAACTTGAGCAGAATGCAGACACTCTTTTCCTGAAATGGAGATCCAGAGCAACTGAAACAAAACTGTACTGGAGAAAACAAAGAAAAAAAAGCCCTGACAGGCATTCTGACATAGGCACAAGAGTGCTATTTTCTGTGGTGCTTTAGGAAACAGAGGTGCTAGTCTCCATTCTTTTCAATTCCTGCTCTCAAAATGGATCAGAAGAAGTTATCTAAAATTCAATTGTTCATCTGAACCATGAAATTTATCCTCATTGTAATAACCAAGAATATAAATTTCCTTCTCAATATTAAGAATTAAAACATTCATTTAAAAAGGCTGTCCATTACAGATACATGAAAATGCTTCATTTACATTTCCAATATCTTATTTAATGCTTGTTGAACCCTGATATTTTATTTTTAAATGCATAGGAATGAACTCACAGCTCTAAACATTATTTATATATGTGTTACATTTTATGTAGAAATTGCACACAGATGGCCAGTTACAATAACTTAAATTGAGCTTTTTGTTTGCAGACATGAGGAGAATCATCTGAATTTACTCATCAAATTATGTTCATTTTGTAAACTGTCAATTGATGAACAGGTATTTGGTATTTTTAGTAAACTGCTACAAGCAATGTATTATAATGACATACCTTCTGATGGTTAAGAAACACAAGTTTTAATTGTTTTGCATGTCTTTGTACAGGTAGGTGTACCCTATGTATAGGATAGATAGCAGACAAATAGGAAAAAAATCCACTTTTTTAAGATCAGTTATTTTAGTACAGATATCATGTTAATCTGTTCTAGAAATTATTAGACAATCAGTCTGTTTCAAGCATGGCTGAAATACAAACCCCAAAATTATACATTAAGATCAATATCCATGTGTTATTCACAACACATGGAGATGAACAGCAGACATCCTTCAACTAAAGGATGACTCTTCTCTGGTCTAGATGCTGAGATCTTTAAATAAATTTCTAACACTTTACAGAGATCTTTTCAAAGAAGTTTACTTCCAGTGTCATAGAATCATAGAATGGTTTGGGATGGAAGGGACCCAGCTCCAAACCCCTGCCATGGACAGGGACCTTCCACTAGATAAGGTTGTACAAAACCCCATCTAACCTGGCCTTGAACACCTCCAGGGATGGGACAACCACCCTTTGTCTGGGCAACCCGTTCCAGTGCTTCACCACTGACACAGTATAGGATTTCTTCCTAGTCTACATCTCTCCACTTCTAGTTTAGAACTATTCATCCTCGTCCTATCTGCCCACATAAAAAGTCATGCTTCTTCCTTTGTGTAAGCCCCTCTCATGTAGTGGAAGTTTCTCTGTCTCCCCAAAGTCTTCTCCAGGCTAAACTCTCTGAGCCTGTCCTCACAGCAGAGGTGTTCCAGCCCTCTGATCATCTTGTTGGACACACTCTCACAGGTCCTTCTTATGCTGGGGGACCCAGACCTGGACACAATGCAGCCATCCAGCCAATCCCTAATCCACCAAGTGGTCCATCCATCAACTCCCAGTCTCTCCAGTTCAGAGACAAGGATGTCATGCAGGATAGTGCCAAATGCTTTGGTCAACAACACCAGTCACTCTTCCCTCATCCACCATCACTGTAAGAAGGACACCACATTGTTGGCACAACAAATATTTTTCCATTCTGTCATTTTTTTAAGTTCAAGTCAATTTCTGCAGTAGTGGTAACCCACGTACTATCCCATTCTATCACCTAGGAACAGGTGGTAGAGAAAAAATTAGAGAAAAATTAAGTCAAAACCTAATGATGGAGTTGAGAGAAGAGTTCAAGGTGCTCCACAAGGCTCTGATGAAATTGTGTTGTTTATAAGTACTGTTTCACTTTTTCTTAATAAAACATCTACATAAGTAGTTGAGAAAATTGAACAGAGTCCTGATCTTGAAACTTCCTAAATACTAGTATCCTCTACAGAAAGGCACTGTATAGGCACATCTAAGTCGCCAGGGAAGGAGGAACATTGTCACTGCACTAGCATATGATCCCCTTCACCTCAGCCTACATCACCTCTTAAGATGTCCCACTATCTCAGGACAGCACTGCACTATTACATAGATGTAATTTCAAAGCTCAATTCACACCTAAGTTAAAGGCAAGATTTCTGTATCCAAGTAGATTCTCAATGGCTGGAATGGGACTTGACAGAAGAGAAGTGTTATGGAATCCAATTATAAGGTTGACACAAGCACCTAAATATTCCAATACAAAATACTAGAAAACGTGCAAAGGAAATGATTAATTATAAAAATGAAACCTTACCTGCTGTTGTTGATTTTCCAACTCCCCCTTTTCCAGAAGCCACAACCACCACCTGCTTAACTCCTTCTATGGGCTTCTGCTTGGGCAGCCCTCGTGACAGGATCCGAGCACGTCTGTCCCGCAGAGCATCATCCCCAGAGCTTGAGGACTAACAAAACCAAAAAGCAAGTGAATGCATGTGCACCAACCTGCGGTTTTCGCAGAGAAAGCTGACGGGAAGAAACCTACCTGCACACTGAGAAATCTTCACTACCTGTCTAAAAAACCATTCTGTACAGTGGCTCTCCCAAACGGAGTCTGGTTCACAGGCAGGTAAGGCCGACGTAAAATAACGCCAGTCACACGGCTTTTGACAAACATTTAAATATGACTGATCTTAACAGTCAAAGAAAAAAAACTGTGTAGAAATAAACCAAAACACTGTTTAAAAGTGGGAAGCTTTATGAAACAGACTAGACTTGGAGGTCCTTCGGCTACAGTTGTTTGATACAATAAAAATACAGCAGCGGCGAAGGAAGAGGAACCCGAGGTGCCGAGGCAGGCGCTGCCGGGCAGGGCTGTCCGAGGGCTGTCCCTGCCCTGAGCGCGTCCCGCTCCGCTGGCCCTGCCGCACAAGAACCACACGCGGGGCCCCACGGCTGGACGGACGGAGCAGCGGAGCCGAGCATCCCGGCAGGCAGCGTCCCAGCTGCTCCCGGCTGGCGCATCGGAACAGCCGCCGCGCTCAGCGCCGCGCACTGCTCCCACGGAGCTCACGCATCTTCCTTTCCCGGCCCGCCACTGCCCCGGCCGGCTCCGCCGACAACGCCTGCAGCGACCGCATCCCCTCCCGCAGGGACGCTGCTGCTGAACCGGCTGCTGCAGGACACGGCCCGTCAGGGCACCCGCGCACGGACAGACCGCCCCGCCCGCCGCCCGCACGGCACTCCCGCAAGCACAGGGACAGCCCATCGCGGAGCTCGCCCGCCGCGTTCCGCTCCCGCCTCACTCACCGCGGAGCCGGCGGGCGCGCAGCCCGGGCCGCCCCGCCGCGCAGCCAGAGCCCTCCCGCCGCCGGCGCCGGGCAGGAGGCGGGCGGCGCGCAGCGCCCAGCGCCACGCAGCGCCTCCCATGCCGCGGCCGCCCCGGGCGCGCAGAGATGGCGCCGTGCGGCCGCGCCTCGGCCCGCCCCCCGCGCCGCTCCGCCCGCCTCTGCCCCTCCGGCGGAGCCGGCGCCGGGTGAGCCCCGGGGGCAGCGCGCCCCTTGCCGGGGCTGAGCGTGCGGCGCCGAGGGGGCCGCGGCTCCGGAGCTGCGGGAAGCGACCCGCGCCCTCCCGCCGAGCGGTGGCACTGGGAAGCAGCAGCACGGAGAGCAGATCCCTGCCCCTGTCTGCCAAGGGAGAACCACACGCGCTGGAAACTGCCTCGGGCTAATTCCTCATTGTGCTGTAATTGTCCCCGCAGAGGCTCGTTCTGGCGCTCTCTGCAGTGCTCCTTCGGCTCGTCGGTGCCTTCTGAATTCTCATCTTGGCCCGCAAAATGGTTGAGCAAGAGCTTGGTCCTGTCTTGGTTTGTGTCCTCTACAAATAAAATAGATATATCCCATTTCCTCCTTTGGATCACTACGTAAAAGAACAAAGGGACCTGTAGCCGAGTCAGATGCCGCTTGTTTGGTGGGGGTTTTTGCTTATTTTGGTTTGGATTTTTTGGTTTGTTTTTTTTTAAATAATACTAAAGCACAAAATCACGGAATTAGTCAAATTGGAAGGCCACCACCGTGGATCATTTGGTCCAACCTCCCTGCTCGAACAGGGTCATTCTAGAGCACATGGCATAAGATTGCATCCTTAAATATTTCCAGTGAGGGAGACTCCACAGCCTCTCTCTGCAATATGTTCCAGTGCTCGGTCACTTGCACAGTAAAGAAGTTCTTCCTCACATTCAGGTAGAATGTGCATCACTTTCTACCCATTGCATCTTGGCCTATTGTTTGGCACTGATCATTGTTCTGGTGATAGTTTTGATTTTCCATCCAGTTTACCGTCAATCAGTAAAAGTTCATCAAAACCCATTTCTGTTGTTTATGTCACGTGAGATTTGCTTAAAGCTTTAAGACACACATCATCTCCTGCTTCTCTCCTACCTACAAGCCTTGTAACCACCTTGTAGGAGGAAATTTGATTGGTTTGATATGATTTGCTCTTAAAATTCCATAAATAGTCCTTATTCACCTAAGTGGTAATATAGAAACAATTCAGATCTTAGCACTTTCAGATCATTAGCTTGCAAATATAAAATACAGTGTAGACAGTGTCTTTTGTTGGCATGTGTTGTAATATGTAATGGATCAGAGGCTTTTACATCAGTTTAAAGTGTTACGATAAACATGTATTCTCTTTCACAGTGAGTAGAATTTTCACTTTTTTAAATGTTGCTTTTTAAATTATATTACTAAAAGCTCTAATCAAGCATTTTACTAAACCTCACCATTTCCAAAGGCATGTTCCAGTGCTCAGCTACAACACATAAATTAGAATGCTGAAATTTTTTTTCTTCCTGTCCTTGAAGTGACTCTCATTCAGCCTACATTTTTGATGTACCCACATGAGCATATTTTGCATATCTACAGACACCTATATTTTGCATGTCCACAGACACCTGAAGAGGACAAATAATTTCCCAATAATTTACCCTACTGTCGAACCAAACTGAAAAAGAATACTGAAAACTAACAATCCACTTTGTTTGAAACTGTGACATAGATGTGCCTCCAGGGCTTTTTTGCACTGCCTCTGGAAACCATGTTACCTTTTGCATTGCAGGATATTTGCATAATTGTTTTTCCTACCTTGAGCATTTGGAGGCAGTGTTAAGAGCAAGATACTTTGCACGTCACATCAATGGAATCGGTACTGCTGGATCACGGGTAGGCACACACTGGAGATATGTGTCACTTCAAGGTCTTTGCAGAGAAAAGAACATGGCAAAAATGTAGGATACACTTCTTCATTTTGAGAATAGCTCCAACACTGACAATAATACTCAAATATTTTTGTGGGGTTTTGTAAAGCTGATCTGGCACAAACTAAAATTGAGCTAACTACCCTGTTAGTAGGGTAGCTAACATGGCAGTAGGTTGTATTGATATGAGTATGAAATGTAGTATTTGGCCATTAGAGAGGGCCAAATACTGCATTTGCTCAGTCATACAGCAGGCATTTTCAAAATGCCTCGACTTTAGTGGAATACACTGCAGTGACTTGTAGTATTTCTATCTCTACTAATTGTGAAGACAGTTTTATGGATTGTACACTTCTCATAATTGCTCTTGGCTTCCTATTTAAATTTTAACATTTGAAAATATTGTTCTATGTTGTTTGACTAGTGTATTATTGTACAACATACAGTGGTAAAATATGAGTTTAGAAAAATGCAACCAAAAGGTAGTAAAATTTTTACTGCCAGACTTGAGTTTTGATGGAAACTACAAGTAATCTCAGCACCTTCCAGAAAATTCCACTTTGGGCTTTTCAAAAGTGTAACAAAATTAAAGACACAATATTTAATTTTAATGCAAAGTGATGTTTACTCTAAGTAAATGTAGGGAAATGTTTCACAGACTCTAAATTGCTATTCAGCCTGAACAATAACATGATAAAAATAGAACTGATTTTTGTGTGAAATTAGATTGTCTTGTGTTCAAATGTATTCTTTCTCTACCCAAAATCAATTAAGGGTATCCAAGTATAGCTAGGAAAGAACTTCTTGTGTGAAGCACTGTCATGTAGAACTGTGGGGCATTCTATCACTGTGAAGCCTGAGCCCTGATTCTTGGAACACAGCCCTCTGGTTAATCCTCAGCTCTGAATGTAAGTAACTCTTCAAGGTTTTACACTAAGCCAGAGGTTCTTAACTGGTTCTTAACTGCTGAACCAGGAACAGAATATTTTTCTTAGTGAGCAAGCCCTGGCCGAAACTATGTCAGGGAGTAAAGATGACTTGCAATGGCCAAGAGCATTTCCTGCTGTTGATTCTTAGTACAGATGTAGCCTTGAGGTTCACCTGAAACTGAGCTGAATCATTCTCCAAGCTCCAGAGTGCATTGTGCATTATTTAGATCTGTGTTTTCTGTAACAGGAGCTAAAATTTGTCATATTTGTGCTAGAATTTATTTGTGGGCACTAAAATAAAGGATTTTTTAATCTGGATGTGGTCCTCACTGGGACTGTTACTATGAAGATATGATTATTTTTTGTCCTATGGGCAACAGAGTATCCAAGGAAAGATTAAACATCTGTAATTGATATTAAAATATCCCAAGTTACAGAGTAATTTTTTTATTCTGTTAATCATAAAATTGTAAGCCTCCAGCAATTCCAAGAATTATGTGTGAAATAAAAAGCTCCATAAGAAAAAGTTATGCCAAATATTACTTTTCTATTCTAACATCAAATATTGAAGATAAAGTGTTTCACTTCCACTCTGTAGCAGCAATTTAGCATCTTTTGGAAAAGAAAGAAACTAACTCTTTGGCAGCTTAAAAAAAACATAAACCAATCAAAGAATATGTGAAAAATCCTCTCATTGCAATGCTTCTGAGCTATCTAATAATACCCTAGTAGTATAAGCCTAAATTAATTCAGAAACATGCATTTTAAAAACTGGTGCTTTGACAAAGTGTGAAAATTAAAAATTAAAAGACAATTTGTGACACTGCTCTTTGAAACATATTAATCTACACTGGAAGTCATAGCAGGAAGCCACATCATTTCTTGATATGTTTATCTTATTTGACTCCATGAATATTCATTTGAATTTACAGTCTTTTATTATTTAGTTCACTGTATTAAACATTTGCATTTTCCTCCCAAGATCACCATATATATATATATATATATATATATATATATATATATATAACTATTATATAACTGAAACAAACCATCAAAACCCAAAGGCTGATAGTAAATGAAAATCTTACAGTTGCCAATTGTTCTAAGGGAAATGAGTTCCCAAAATATAATTTTAAGAAAAACCCACAGATCAATATCACTGTATCAGTATATGATGCTGTACTATGGCAAAGTGATTTTTGAATAAAATTGGAATAAAATGCCAAAACCTATCAACCCCTGCTTGGCTCACTGTGCTCTGGAAATGCACTGTGAAAGAGGCTGCTGTGTTCTGGAAACAACAGCTCCAACAACTCATAAATGGCAGACCAAGCATATAATTAGTGCCTCCTCAAACTCACAAATTTTATCATGATGCATGGCAAATAGCACTTGGGCTGACTTCAGAGGTTTACAATTCAGAGAATTTCCTAGTGACCTATCATTTGTGTGCATGCTTCCCTGACTAGCTAAGGATCAGTGTGCCTGAGGGGAAAAAATGATAGGAGCTGTAACTCAAGGAGAAAGCTTTGGCCTGAAGCTGTGGTGAGTTTTATTTCAAAAGTCATCCATATAATGCAAAAAAATGACAGACAGCCTTATTAAGCCTGCATACTCAACAGTAACTGGAGGCAAGTAGTCCTCCAGGTACAGAGAGAATAATAAATTACTCTCATACTGTTTTGTGAAAGGAACAGAAAAAGTCACATCTCATTTCATGTCCATTTTTAATAACATGAGGCTTTATGTCAATACTCTGATATTACACACGGCATCTATTGAAAACATGGAAGCTCAAGTTTAAGATCCTAGAAGATATTGATGCATCTTTGTCTATAGCCACATCCTCATAGTATTATCAAAATTTCTCACTGAAGATGAAAAAAATGGGATTAAGTAACACAACCACATTCTGTAGTACTAATTGCTATTGCAAAAGTGTTTATAAGGTGAAGAGAGAGCAGTGATGCAGCAATACTTGAGTAGAGCAGACTTTAATTCCTTTACATGGCAGGAGAAGAGGAGCATCCACCTTGGATGCAGCAGACCAACCTTGAGGCTGAAAGAGTGAGGTGTTGAAACTCAAGATAGGCTCTGCACAAGAAAGAGTATATGGGCATATGGGATTAGCTCAATTCCGTGAAAATAAAGAATAAACATATTGCTTCTAATCAGTCCACCGTGTTACAGTGGGACCCCATGGCACATACTGCAGGTAGGCCACTCCAATGCTCTGCTGATTCCACTGGAGCACGATACAGAAGTCCTTTTAACATTAATGCCTGTCAATCATACAGACAAAGATTCAATTCAGGAAACACCCAAGCTGGATAAAACAGAATAGCTAAATGTCACAGGCCCAATGAGAAAGAAACTGACTAATAGTGTTCTTACTTCCTGTAGGCACTTGCAATAAGTAAGCAGATTGTGTGTCTTTTATCTGGCTACTTTTTTTCCCCTAACAGATGCAAATTTCTCCTTCTCACAATAAAAAACAGTAATTGTATCTGACACAGCTTTCACAATTAATCTGTTGTTTTATTCAGAAGTTTAATTAACTTTTGATTGTGATAACACATTTCAGTGTCTGTTTTGTAATTGTATGAAGGACTAAACAAAACACTAATCTATTTTTAATCGTGTATTAAATTTTTGTTGCTTTCTTTAAACACAGCCAGCAGATAAAATCAACTGCTCAAATCACAGAACTGTATCTCTACAACAGGAATACCAGTCTTCACTGCAAATAATTCTGCCATTTGTGGGGACACTAAATTGGCTCTGCTGGAAGAGCTAAAGAGGTGACCAACTCTGATGTTACAGAACTGGAGCTGAAGAAGCCATGACGTTTCTCAGAGGTATGGTGCAAAGCACAAAAATAAGCACAGTACAATCTTCCTCTCAAAATCAACTTCTGGGGAAGTTTGCAATGGTTCTTTCAAATGCTAAACAGACCTAGGGGGCAGTTTGGAAGGCAAAGTGGATGACAGTCTTCACTCAAGCTCTTCTCTGGAAGAGCTGTTTCTGGTAGCTCTGCACAGGCATTGTGCACTAATTGTGGTCTTTGACTGACAGGACTGCTCATTTCTGCTGTCTGACTTGTGCTAGAGAAATTCTTCATGCCCTCTTTGCTTTTCTGATTTAAATACCTCTGGAGGAAGGAGGATGATGGTTGGGAGGCAGACATACTCCTGACCTCTGGACAGTTGTTTGAGTAAGTCAGGACTAAATATAGTCATCATAACGTGTCTTAGACAATAAAATTATTCTAACACCACCAACTATTTCTCTCTGAACCCACACCACTGTTGAGCAGTACCTTGTCTCTTCTAGCTAATCAGCATTTCAGCTAACATTTCTGAGGCTGCAGTAGGCTTAACTGGGTCTTGAACTAGACCGAGAAATAGGCTGCAAAAAATAATCACCAAATAGAGGAGCCAGAGCTTATTTGTGCTATTTTTGATAAGGCAAGTAGCTCAAAAAGAGAGACAAAATAAGTAAACTGTGAGAAAAAGGGAAGAAAAAGAGGTCATCCTCCAACAGAAAGTAAAGGACTTACCTCAGTTCAAGATGTATGATCATAACATCACTTCAGAAACAAATCACACTAACATTCTGACTTGTCCTGTGGCAGTTTAACTATCTTGGATTAGATATGAAATATCTTTTTTGATTTCTTTGATGATTGACCTATTGTTTCAACATGGCCAAATTAAAATTGTACTTTATTTCAACATTAAGCTCAGTTTACAAATTATTTTGTGGAAATATCTTTACCTTGTGATGGAAATTTGCAATTCATTGTTGCATGTTCCACTTTCCAGGCCATTCTCTGATAATGAGTCTTTTAACAGCAATCTTCAACAGCTGGCACAAGGACATCCGTCAGCTCTGTCTCACCCTTCACATCATAGTGGGCCCCACTCATGATTCTGTACTAAATGATTCTAAGTGATTTAATTTTTTGGTCTGTTTTGCAAGGGAAGAGTTCCAAATTTGGCAATGGAGAAAATGAAATGTTGAAATCTAATTCTTCTTTTGACACTCTGGAGCCTTTCAGCTACATCTGTCCCAAATGAGGTACCAAGATACAACTCTCTCCAGCAGCCTATTTTGTATCTTTGCTATGTAAGTGCTGCTGCAGCTTTGTATAGTTTCTCTTCAAAACAGATAGGGGCAACTCTGTCAATGTGATAGCTGCAGAAAAGACCACTGATCATGTTTTAGACACCATAAACAAAGGAAAAATATCCCAGACACATCTTGTCCCTTCAAAGGTCCTGCCCCTGTCAAATGGTATACAACACCAAACTTAAGAGTAACAACAAAAACCCTCAAAAAAGACATCCCTAGGGAAGAATTCAACCACTTGAGATCCTTTTGGTACTGAAGGACAAGAAGAAAGCCAAGTCCCTGCAAAGGCAGAGCTTCCTTCCAGCATCTGCCCATCTCTTAACAAAAGGATTTGTTCCAAATATCTATAGAATCACAGAATCATGCACTGAGTTGGAAGGGACCAATCAGGATCTTCAAGTCCAACTCCTGGCCCTGCACAGGACACCTCAAGAATCACACCCTGTGCTTGAGAGTGCTGTCCAAACACTTCCTGAACTCAGACACTTAACCATTTGCAATTTGTGAGACTGCCATCTGCCCCTCTGAAAAAGAAATGAACTGAAAATAACCAGAAGTGTCTTCTGGATATCATTCTCAAAGTATCTACTTTCAGATCCAATGACAACAAGCAGAGAGAATACAGGAAATATTCTGGGACAACTGTCAAATCCAAAACATGCAGAAAAATGTCTTTATATACCTGATAAAATACTAATATATTTTATTCATGGATATATTCTTTAGACGTCAGGAGGTGAGTTTTTTTATATAAAACCCACAGTCAAATCCAAATCAACACCTAAAATTTATCCAACAAATTTACTATTATAATTTGGCATAAAAAGAGAAGCCTTTAATCTAACAGTAGGCCAGTAAGATTCAAGAAATTCAAGGTGCAATAGAATTATTTGGCTTCCCAACAAAAATACTACATAATTCCACCAAGAATCCATAAATAAATGGATAAATAAATAAACAATGATGTAATACTGATTTTTTCTATGCAATGTTTCACAGGCATTTGTATTGAAACTTGCACACGAATAAATGTTCGCCATCATATCCTGGTGTAAATAATGGCACACCACCAAATTACAATCAATATCCTTATATATTAATAGCCCTCTATAATCTGCTTATTATAATTTGCTCAGACTGTAGCAAAATCCATTTTCCTCAACAATCAATTTATATCGCAAATATATATGGAAAACCCTCTCACTTTAAATTGATTTCTACCTCATTAAACTCTTCTTAATGAGTCTGGGGATACAGCTTTCAAGTAAATTAACAGAAGGTGTTTTAAATAAAATTAGCTGAATTTAAATAAAAACATATTGGATTTTACAATATCCTACAGCTAGCAAAAATGAGCTACTTCATACACTAACCACCTAGTGCAATTTCCCATTCTTCCAGGAAGGTTTGCTTTGGGAAGAGCAACCTCATTGAACACATACCAAGAATCTTCTTTTAAGATGACAGACAGAAGCCGAATATATCCCTGTGTGTAACACTGATTATTCAGAAGTGTGTATTGGCCCTTGCTGTTCAATAGGGATCTTTGGTAATCTTTGTGATTGACTCCAGGTACTAAAATTCAGCTTCTTATTCACATTGCTATATATTAACTGTTCTATTTTTTTAAAATACAGTATTTTTTTAAACACACTTGTAAAAATCAAATCTTTGGTCATAAAATGAATTTGGAGAGATATTGAATTCCACATCATTCTATCTTGACTTGAATGAAGGCAGTATTGTTCAAAATCTGTCTCTGTCAGAGTTCACGTACGGAAGAAAGACACAACTCTTCCCGTTTTGGAGCCATTCAAAGAGTAACAAGGTATATAGCCAAAAACCTGGAAGATAATAAAAGAACCACTGGCAATATTTTAACCTTTCACATTAGCAGCGGGAACTCATTTCAAAATTATGCACTTCTTTTTCCCAGATGATTTGGATCACTAGCTACCCAGATCCCTTTTAACTGCGTTTTCTGTTCCGTCTGCTCCAATGCAGTATCATTGAAATACTCTATTTGATAGACTGGTATCAGCCACCTGAAGCATAAACACCTAATGAACAAATAACAAACAACATTCAGATTTTTTTTTTCCATGCATAAACTATAGAGCATGGCGCTCTTATCACAAGCTTGTAATATTTCTCCACCAGAAGACAAGACCTTTCATTTCTCATCAAAATAAGAAACCAAAGCCCACTTCCTGCTAGCCATTGGGGCATCGCGAAGTAGAGCTGTAGAAACCCTTTGTTTAATTCTGCTCCAAAGCTTGTACTCAGCCCCCTCCATGGAGAGGGCAGATCAGCAGCCCCGTCTGACACCCGCACACGGTCCCGCCTCACGCTCCCCGTGACCCAGATCAGCAGCCCCGTCTGACACCCGCACACGGTCCCGCCTCACGCTCCCCGTGACCCCGATCAGCAGCCCCGTCTGACACCCGCACACGGTCCCGCCTCACGCTCCCCGCGGCCCAGATCAGCAGCCCCGTCTGACACCCGCACACGGTCCCGCCTCACGCTCCCCGTGACCCAGATCAGCAGCCCCGTCTGACACCCACACACGGTCCCGCCTCACGCTCCCCGTGACCCAGATCAGCAGCCCCGTCTGACAGCCGCACACGGTCCCGCCTCACGCTCCCCGTGACCCCGATCAGCAGCCCCGTCTGACACCCGCACACGGTCCCGCCTCACGCTCCCCGCGACCCAGATCAGCAGCCCCGTCTGACAGCCGCACACGGTCCCGCCTCACGCTCCCCGCGGCCCCGATCAGCAGCCCCGTCTGACAGCCGCACACGGTCCCGCCTCACGCGACCCGCGGCCCGGGGCCGGAAAGGCGGGACCGGGCCCCGCCCTCGGCGCTGCGGACCCGCCATGGCGGCGGCGCGGCCGCTGCGGGCCCGGGCCCTGCTGCAGCAGAGCGTCTCCGCCCGCCTGCAGGTGCGGCCGCCCGAGCGCGGCTCCGAGGCCCAGTGGGTGGAGGTAATGTGAGCAGCGGGCCGCCCCCCGCCCTCGGCATCGCCCCCCACTTCTCCCCGCGGAGCGGAGGCGATCGGGGCGGCCGGCGGGAAAGCGTTCCGTCCCCTGCGCGCCTGCGCCGGGGGGCCTGGGTGGGTGTTCCGATATTTGAGGGAACACCCGCTGCTCATTTTCCGGGCTAGGCTGCACTTCAGGCAATTTTCCAGCCTCCTCTCACTTCCACTTCGGAGCGCTCTCCTCGCCCCCTGGTTATCGGCAGAAGGACAAGCAGGAGGAGGCCGAGGTCGGCGCGCAGCGTTCTCTCTCTGCTGCTGCTTCTCCCTGCGGCCCACGGAGTCCCCCGCAGGCAGAAGTCTCTTTAAGAGCGTGACTGCCCCACGACCAGACTCTTCCCTTCTAACTGTGTTGTTCCTTCTCTCCTTAAACACACTTTCACAGAAACAGTACAGCCTTGGCTGGTGGGCTCAGCTGTCGGCTTTCTTTGTTGTGTGATAGTGTTAACTTGGAGAAGAAAGGCCAGGTAGGGCAATGGGACTATGGCAGCAGTGGTTCTGATGCTGTTTGGGGTTAGTTTTTTTTCTAGGATACTAACTAAAAATGAAATTTAGCATGTAGATCACCACACAGGTTAAGGAAAACATTGTATTTTCCATTTTTCCTCCCACAGTCTTCTGCTGAGGGAGATACGTAGGTCTGCAGACTCTTTGGTGGATGTGCTGTGCATGCAGCCCAGGACTCTACCAGAGCATGAAGGCTGCCCTTTGGAATGCACTGCCCTGCCGTAGTTGACATTGCTTGTAAGTTACCTACACTAGAATAACTCATTTCTGCCATTGTCAACTACTTAGCCCATAGGGTTTTTGGTTTTGTCTTTTGTCCTTTTTAAAGACTATTACAACAGAAGTGGCTTAATACAGTCACTTGCATAAATTTTAAAAAGTTCTAGTATGGTTAAAGGGTTTATGCGTTCATTCAACACATTCATTCAACTCTTCACTGAAGAGAGTTCACTATTTGCCTTTCACATTAGCTTTAAAACATTTCTCTCCTTTTTCAGAAGAGACAGGTGGACCCAGCAGAACTAGTTTCTGCAGTATGGTCTGGGAAGCCATACTGGGAGGAAATAGGTGTCGTCTCACAGATACTGTGTACTGCATCTGTGTATATTGCATTATTAGCCTGTCAGTATAAGGTTAATTTCAAGAAAAATCGCTCAGCCCAGCATAAATTAACTATAGGAGAAATAATCTATTTCTAGCTTGCTAATCACTGAAGTAATTGTAGATCTAGTAAAGAAAAGCAGAAGTGTAATTTTGCTGTCTTTTAAACGATCTTAAAAGGTACATGTTGTGGTTGAGAGCTATTAATAACTTTGCTGCAAGGAGATTATGTAGTTTATCTCTCTGATTTGCAAAATCACTAGTAAAGTAATAGATAGCACTAAAGGAATTTGAAAGAG
This sequence comes from Acridotheres tristis, assembly GCA_037013685.1. Classification (NCBI taxonomy): domain Eukaryota; kingdom Metazoa; phylum Chordata; class Aves; order Passeriformes; family Sturnidae; genus Acridotheres; species Acridotheres tristis. Next base: position 284,867 of record CM072891.1, read on the forward strand.
ATCTGGATGGTCTCTAGCAGATATTTTTCAGACATGAACCTTACTAATGTGTTTGTCATGGGTACTTGGCAATTTTTCCTGGGTACCTGGGGCTCTTTAAGAGAAGTCTGTTTTAACAAGAACTAGTCACCATGCAGGAAAGAAAGCCAATTGTAAGTTCATGTTTTGTCTGATATGTCTACTTTAGAGATCATTGAAAGGAAATTTTACTGCTGACATTTTCTGATAGCATAATTTTACTGTCTCTTTTTGCAAAACACACAAAAAAAAAAGCAAAACCACAAAAATAAAAAATACAGACTTCATCAACTATTATTTACATGAACCAGTGTGTTCCTGATGTTTTATGACCAAGTAAAAGTAGGACCTTACCTTGAGACATTTCTAGCATATTATAAATGGCATATTATGTAGGTGGCCTTGAATAGCTTCTGAACTGTAAGAGACCCCTGTAGGTACTTTAGGAACTTCAGAGCAGATTTCTTTATCTGCAAAAAGGTTAGGCGTGTACTTTATACATGAATCTCTGCCTTCGTTGTGCTTTTATGATTAAGTTTTTTGGCCTGTTGAGTGTTACCCCACATAGAATATCTTGTTTATGGACAATCTTGGTTATATACTCTCTATAAAAGGTTTAGGTATACAGCAACATGGGAAGGAAAAAAGGAATTCTTCTTGTAAAGGTAGGGGTAAAATAAGGTAAGGTTTGGTGTATTTCGTAACTATGGGAGAAGAGAAACATAAAATGAATATTCAGCTAAAAAGTATAAGTGCCTACACTTTATGCAAGGAAAACTGTCTTTTCCTTATCTTATTTCCCTTGACTTATTTTCTGGTTACTATGGCAAAAAGCAGTGCTAAATACCAGGCACAGACTTGTTCTGTGACCTGTGGCAGATGATGAAATCTCTTTGCTGCACTGAATATAAGAAATATGAGGAAATCTTCCCAGAGGGTAGTAAAATCTGAACTTGAAATGGAAATGTCACAGAATAATTTATGTAAGTTAGTTTCACAAACTGACTTTCTAAGAATTACAAAGCATCTCTCTTTTTATTATCAATTGCATTTTCCTGGAGGAAAAAAAAATAAAAGGTAAAGATAATATTTTGCAGAATATATTTCAGTTTTGCTAATGAAATCCTGAAAAATACAGATGAATATATTTAGTAAGGAGGGTGAGGGAGGAGTCAGATATTTGTGTTTTCCTGCAAAAGAGCTAAAAAGCAGCATTTGAAGGCAGCGTTGCTAAGGCTGTCTGTATGGCATTGGGGCTCAGTACTTCAGCCCTTCATGATGCAGGTTGCCTGGTCTGATGATTGCTTAAGACAGCTGCACAGTATCTTGCTTTGCAGGTTTATTTATGTAGGCGTTTTACTGCTCACAGTATATCCACATAGAACACAGCTTTCCTCTCCTGTCACTGTGTAGGTTCCTTGCAGTGGCCCTTTGCACACCAGCATGTTGAATTTATGATCTTATTTGTGTTATTTTGCTCCAATTTTTGTGCATTAAATATAGGTCTGAGGAGCAGTCAACTAGTCTTTGGCAGGTTACAGAGGACCTGAAGCAATGGCAGTGGTTTTGCTTTGGTTCAGAAAGTTTCCACATTACATTGACAACGAGCACAAGTCTTAGGACACTTGGAATACTGATCTAAGGTCAGACTGACACATGTTATTGCTCGGTTTGGACTTGTAATTGCATTTAATTTTACATCTCCAATTAAGAAAATAAAGAACAAAGTAAGACTGAACAAGGGGTTGAAAACATGGCTGCACGTGTTAAACCACAGTTTTCTGTCATAGTTGAAACCATAAGTTTCAGCTTACAGATAGTTGCAAAGCTTTCATCTATATCATGGTTGTAAAGTGTTCTAGAAGACCATAAACGTGCAGTATAAATAGAAGCATCCTCTATCAGCTTTAACTTGTCTGAGTTGTTTTCTTATTTAACCTCCTGTCCCTTTAATTTTCTTCAATATGTATGTCTCATCTTGTGATAAATAGTTTATTCAAAAATAAATATCAAATACGGGCGGAAGCTGGAAAAATCATGATTTATTTTACTTAATCTTTATCTGTCTGGCCTTAGGACTTGCAGGGGTCACTTTACTTATTTTTTTGTGCCTTTAAATGAGCTGCTGTGAGACTGTACAAAAACAAGACTCACAAGTCTCAGAATTAAAATTATTTTCTGTGATGTGTGCTGTATCACAGTCGCTTATTTCTAATGCTGGGGTTTGACATATACCATGTAAATGCATTTGGCCTAATTTATAAAATATATATTTTTTTAGCTATTCGTGCATTATTGTTACCTATTAATATCCTGACACCAGTCTGTTTCTGGAATGAATATTTAGCTAAACATGTAAGGATATCTAATATTTGGCAGTCTGCATTTCTCTCCCTTATTTGAACAGATTATTGGAAATGTCACTTGAGGTTCCAGCCATTGAGTTTCTTACAGTGTTTATGAAATACAGCTGTCATTTGGGAATCTGTATGATATTCTTCAGCAGTCAAATTGAGTTTTAAAAGAAGCCATTTAAAGCTTCTGAAAGTTCTCAGCATGTGACATTTTGACTACAAAAGCATTCTCTTTCGGAAGTTAGTCACTAGAAAAATAGTTGAGAAGGCATAGCTTTTCTCAATCATTGCCTTGAGCATTTTGTTTAATCTCTGTGATAACAAAGGGACAAAATACCATGTGCATAGCTAAGATTTCTTCACCATAAACCTTTATCATGTGGAGAAAATCAAATAGAGTAAATTTTTTTAAAGTATTTTTTAGAAGTTATTCACATTTTCTATCCTTTTGCTTTGATAGCACTGGTATTAATAACTCCTTCATGTCCCAATCTATGTAACATCTCTTCAGTGCTATTTCACAAGTTGATGTTTATGTTTCCTCCAACAAAATTAAAAAGATACTTATTATTGATAAAGTAGCAGGGAGATTTCTTTATATACTGTCTGTGGATCCTGTCTGCCTGTGGATACTTTGGGTTTTTTCCCAGATAAGTTAAGCCATGCAGGTATACTTGTGCGTGAGACATAGTTGCTCCTGGCTCCAGAGCCTATCAGTTTGGCTTAATAAAGCATGGATTGTTGCATGTGCATTCCTTATGGACTAACCAAGTGAGCAGAAAAGCTACACAAGAGTTTTCCTTTGCATTCTCCTCAGTAGAGGCCTAATTCCTCCCTCAAATAGATAGTTCTTACAAGTAGTGTCTCTGAATGCTGAAGATGTGGTGTATCCTGTATACCAATCAGCTGAAAGGTTCCATTTTGCCAGTTAAATTTTACCCAATCTGATAAATAGTACTTTGAACAACTTTATAATATTCTGAACAACTTCAGTTTTTGGTCATAATATTTAATTAGTAGGTTCTGTGTTTTTTCAGATTTATGTTGTATTAGATTACTTTCAATATCAAAATAAAATTCAGTTCTTTGACAAGTCCTGTGGTGTTTTTCATGTTTCCTAGTTGGAAATAATATGATAATTCGCACTGAAGATTAGTTTAGCTGCATGTTTGATAGAAAAAAGCTTAAAATATATCTTATGCTGGATTTAAGTACACTAATTCATCTTGTCACCTCGTCTATGTTAGTACTGTGCACTCTACATTCCAACTAAATTTGACTTCACATGGAGCTAATAAATTGTCTTAATTGTATGTAGAAGCATTGTGCAGATAATCAGTATATATCTTACCTTCCACAGTGTGGTGTGTAAACTCAATGTCTGAAGCTATACTAAATAACTAAAGCTACTCTTTGAACCTTTGTTATGTGGTTTTGTCATTTTCGATACCAGTTTTAATAAGCATGCATTGTAGATAATTAAAAACATTGACATAGTTTTCTGTGTTTTCTGTAATCTCTTGTAGATCCAGAGAGGACTTGTTATCTACATATGCTTCTTCAAAGGTGCTGATGAGGATCTTGTCCCAAAAATTGGTATGATATAATCCATATACATTATTGTATTATTTGACAAGGAAGAAAAGCAGTTGAGGCAGAAAAAGTAGCAAGCATTTGGATAAGCCATGAGATGGCATTATTCTAAATCTATTATCTAGCTAAAAGAACTGTTTGGTCTGTCTTGTTTCTTGTGACAGTTGTCCATGCCTCTTTGTCTGTCTGTTCATGACCAACCTAGAAAGCAAATTCCCTTGATAGCATTCTAGTAATCAAAGAAAATGCTGCACCTCCTGTTTAGCATATTACATGTGTGAGACAATAGGTTCACTCCAGGCCAGAAATTAATTTCAAATAATTCATGGCTTGATTTGTTAAGTTTTTTAACACTGACCTCACTATATGTGCAGGATATTTGAAATGATAGCCAGTAGAGGGAGTTGTGTGGATAATGAAACAGTGTCTTTCCCATCTCACTTCAGTGGTGCTTACACTGTTAACATGTGCTGTTTTCTGGTTCAGAAGCAATAACAGCAACGTCTGCAATTCTAGTCTTCTCCACATGCACTTTAACTTTTACGTTGAAGCAGAGAAGATGCTGTGGATAAGGTCAAAGAGTAGTAATTTCTGTCTTTACTCAGTGCTGTTTTGGCTTGATTTTTTTTCTTCTGTTGTGGGATTTTTTTACTTTCATGGTATTTCTTCTCCCTCCTTTCCTCTGTCAGTAACACTAATTCCCCTGAGAAATTCTGTGATGCTGCATATTCCAGATAAAAGTGCCCCTATTCTGTGGCTGGTAGATACTAGTGATTTGACTAAAGGTTGTGTAAGAGTATTTCACCATTTCAGTCTGTGTCACGCTACTGGCTGGGACCAGAAGTGCACAAGTAGAGGTGCTATTAAAAATGCTGAGAGCAACTCCTGGGGGGTTCTCTCTTGGTCTTGGAGGGCACAGTCCTTCTGTGATGCTAAATATTTAAATCTATGATATAAAAATTTATTTTGTACTGGTGAGAGTTTCATGAGAATGTTGCTTGAGAATAATTACATTTTCAGCTGTGGGGCAGCTAAAACAGGCCAGAAAAAGAAAGTTCTGTTTCCCATCAGGAGATCCATTTAGGACCATCCTCTTTGAGTGCCTATCTTAGAGAAAATTGTTTCCTAAATATATTTTGAATCTGTTTAAGTGTGTGGGTTTGGTTCCTGAATCATAACTCAGCTGTTTTTGCTTCTAACAACATTAAACATTGATGTTTGGGGTTTGGAGGCATGACTAGTATCCTCTCAGCTTTTACAGAGTTGGAGTAATGATTTGATTTGTTATAGAAACATCAGAAAATCTAAAGTTAGTAAATGCATTGATTTTATTTGCAAGTTTATATGTTCTGGCTTGTAAGCCAAATTGCATCTGACCTTTCTGCCCACCTCCTGTCTCAAGTGACAAACTGGTAGCTGCATGTCTCCAAGTGGAGTGCTGAAGGACACTTGCTCTACTTGAGACCAAACTGTGGAGCTGTTCCTTCAGCTCAGATCAGTGCTGGCTCCTGCTGCAACCAGAATGAAAAGAGAGTCATGGCACAATGTTCTCCAAAGTGCACTGATGATGGTGTGTCCTGCAATGTGGAGTCCTGTGCAAATGCTGCCTATTTGAGTATCAAGCAATTAAGGAAGGCTCAGTAATTGCATCCTGGGTTCTTTTGGGGGTAGCCAACTAGAATCAACTTTAGGATTTTAGATAGCAAATCACTTCCCCCAAAAATAGAACTTTAAACATATAGTATTAATATCCTTCACATTCCTTACAATACTCAGATGTATTAGTTGGTTAAGTATTGATTGTCCATGTTTCAGTTCATTAATAAAGTTTCTTTTACTCAACGGTTTGTCACACATCAAAATATTTGTTGGATCTTGTTTATGATGTCCTGTTTAATTCACTTCAGTTATACTAACTCTTATTTTATTTTTTTTTTGCAGTCGATACACTGTTGAATGTTAAATTAAGTGAAAATGAAAACGGCGAGTTTGTCTCTGTTCTTGATTTACCAGGTGATGTACTCATCATACCACAAGCTACCCTAGGTGGTAAACCAAAGGGAAGAAAGATGCAGTACCATGCAAACATTGAAAAAGAAAAAGGGCTGGAACTTTATTCTCAGTTTGTGACTTTGTGTGAAAAAGAGCTGGCTGCCAATGCCAAATGCATGGAAGCCGGTGTTCTTGTCAAGCATGGCACGTATGGAAACAGACAGGTGTTAAAACTGGATACAAATGGACCTTACACTCATCTGATCGAATTTTGAAAAAATAAATTGTATCCCAAATATAGTACTGGTGTCTTTTGTTTGTTTTGGTTTGGTTTGTTTTTTTTTCTTCTAAGCATTAAAATGCATGATTGCCTTGTCAGATAGTTTAAAAAAGGCTTTCACTCATCTATCCTGGTTTTGCCAATCCCATTGAGTAGAAGGATTCCTGAGACTGCCTTGCTATAATGAGTATGAGTTTTTTTGCTTATATGCATCTGAAGTATGCTCAAAATATATGTTAATATTGATCCAAAAATGCAACCATTTTTTACTCAAAATAATGAAAAAAGTATTACATGTACAGCTTGAAGAAGTGGTTTATAGATAAAAAAACACTTTAGATGTACTTACGTCAACTTTTGCCTTTATGTTTTCTATTTATAAAATGACAATGCTTACCAACTAATATATTGAAAACAAATTCACTGAAATGTAGCCTCTTAGAGTAAATAAGAAAAAAACTAAATAAGAAAGTCCATCCCCCTCAACCTAAGTGTGTAAGGAGACTTAAGGTAGTACAGGACTGATCATGGGCTATGCAGGGAAGAATAAGTAAGGCATATCTAGAAACCAGCAGTATCACTGAATTGCTTACTTGAAGTTTGCATTCTGAAATCTCTGATGTGTTTTGATAGGCTGCCTGCAATAGCTAAGTCTATGTCCTTGTTACTGTGGTCTTGCTGTCTACTCAATTCTTTCATAACAGAGCCTCAGGAAAAGAACAGGAACATTCAAATGAAAACAAAAAATAAAGATGTACAATGTACGCTGCCATCTCATTGTTCCCTCTGCCCCTATTGCTTCCTTCCAGCTTTTTGTCCATTGAAGCTGCTAGGCAGAGACTTGCTTTCCTTTTAGAGACTGTATTGGTTCATTTGGGACCCCCTTCCCAGCTGATCCTGTATGCAGTTCTGTTACAAACATTATTAACAGGTGGTGTTAAGAAGATATCATGGGAAATTGTCTTGAAAGGCAGTAAGTACAGAACAGCTGTATTAAAATGTGGCGAATCCAAAACTGATTCAAATGTGTTCATCCTGTGACTCAAGTTTCTCTTTTTAATGCAGCATTATGGTTTAGAAGGGTTCAAAGTGAAATCAGGCATTTATATGGTTTGCAGCAATTATCCAGAATTGCCATTTAAGTAAGAATTTATTCTGGAAGATATGTAAAACCTTATGGTTAATGAGGATGGCAGCATGCACAATCCTAAATTGTAGGCCAGTAGTTACAAATACTCTATCCTTATCTTTATTTTGTACAAAACATTGAATGGATAATCTGTAGGCTCAAACTATGCCATGAGAATCATATTCTTTTAAATATGATAAACAGATATGAAACTTATAATTTTGGTAAGACAGTATTGAGATTTTTTTCAGGTTAGCATAACATATGGTTAGTAATTATGAGGTAAGTAAGGATATTGAATTTCTGGCAACTGACACTCTCACAGTTGAAAACAACCATTTACACAAATAGCTTGGAAATATTAGCTATTAGGACCCAAATGACATATTTACTCATTAATAATTAACAATTATGACAGACACAATATGAGTCATGTTCAAAGTTCCTACTAGCAACATTTAAATAATATTGTCCTGATGCAAATGACTAATACAAATTCATTATGATGTGCGTGCTTGAAAAAACATTGTAATTCCTCTTTCTGTTGGAGGTTAAATCCTAGAAAGTGCTGAGTAATACCACTTTTCACAGACCTTACAGGAATTGTGGATATTTAGTATATCTCAAGAATTGACCCTTTGAGGTATAATACAAAGTCTGCAGCTTTTAATTTACTTCCTGTCTCCAGAAAGATCTTTGGCAGCCTGGCAATTCATTCTCTACATTTAAAGAACTAAGATTTCTGAGAGAGATAAGCTTGAAAATGTTTTGTGAAAAATAGACTTCAAACCAAACTCCATCTCATAGTGATCTGTCATATAAAGCACATAAAAACTAACGTACATTTCAATGCTTGTTAGGGCCAGACAGAGCTCTGAAATTTTTTAAAGAGGTGGAAATTTGTGTATTATCTGCCCATTTCTGATTTATTTGCGTATCCATCTTGGAATACTGATTTCTGCCATCTTCTGCTCCAGAGACTGGCAGCTTGTTGAATGTTGTGCCCTTTGTACTGCTTTATTTATATCTATTATTGATTCACAATCCATTTACTGAAGGAAGCCATTTCTGAATAACGTGCTGGACCATACTGATAAAAAAATTGATTAAAATTACTTTTTCGAAGCCAAATGCTTATTCCCTTCAACCGTGAATATATGCTTTAAACAGATGATCTGACTCTGCTTTAAATAGTTTCTGTAATATGACTAGACAAAAACTCAGAAAATTATCCTGTTCTATACTTAGAGAATATCTATTAGAAGATGCTTAATATTCCCTACTTCCTTGAAATAACCTATAAAGTGAAGGGTTGTCCTTATGCTATTATGTCTCCAATTCAGCTGCCAAGCAGGAATTTGCAATATCAGGTTCTTGTGACCTTGTTTGCAGCACACACACCCAGTGTGTTGAAGCTGAGCGTGTGTGGACTATGAACTGGGCTCATAAACACTCACTAATGAGTTCAGGGGCAATAGCCTGTTTTCTAGTCAGCAGTATTCCTGCTTCCTTCCCATGCCCTCTGCTGCTATATGGAGTATGCAACATATGAATTTACAACATACAAATATTAATCCAGAAGTGGAAGTTAATAAACAGCCCGGTAATACTTGCAAATGTATTGCTGCTGCTAGTGACAGTCTACAGGCCTTGTCCCAAGTGTCCCAAGAGCTCAGGATGGAGACTTATCACAGGAACATTCCCCAGGCTTCTCAGAGCTTTGGTTTTATTTGATTTGGCTGTAACAAATTTTTTGCAAGGACAGGAGACTATGGTTAATTTGTTTTATGTGTAACCACAGTTGTTATATAGATATTAATGATTAGTATTTATTCTGTGTAGAATTATATGTTTAAGACTCTAACACGGTGTTACAGGGTACAAAAATACAGGCCTATTAAAACAGCAGGAACTTTGAGAAGTGAAGACACCAAATGCAGTGTGAAGTAGAGGCACAGGATAATAAGAGACGGGACACAGGCTGGCACTGGAGACTCCAAGGCTATAAACAACTTGCCAATGGTCAGTTGAAGAAATACAAATCTGAAGCTGGGCATAACTATTCTTAGGGATAAAAAAGAGAAGAAAGAATGAGTATATGAGATAAACAAAAAGAAAAATACTTAAGATGAACAAAAAGAAAAATAGATAGTTGCAGGCCAGTGAAGAAAAAGCAAGGAGTAAAACTTTATAATAAATGTATAAAAAGAACCCCAAGTGAGAGATATTTCCAAAACAAAAGCAGGGAAAGAATAAATCATAAACATCAACATCATACTCCTTCAGGCACAGGACTCCAGATGCTGACGATCCACTGTGCTCCCTCTACCAGGTGGAAGCCACAAGAGGCTGAGAGGGCAAGCATGACACCAGGAAGAGGGGTCAGGATAGGTACTAAATAGTGCATGCATAACAGTTTTTACTGTACTGTTATTATTGAGACCTTCTATACAGTTTCTTTATTTCCTTTGTTTTTCTGCGATAATTAGATTTGGACTAATAATAATTATTTTATTAAATTGCTAAGGTTGCAATTAAAATAAATTTGGTGTGACTCTAAACATACAGTGGATTTCTTTTTGCCCATAACAAGATTTTGCACATAACAGTTTCTGCAGACAGTTGTTTCCCCACGTTGAAATGGCAGCCACTTGATGGGCTGCTGGATATCAGCCAGCCTTTGTGGTGCTTTTCACCAGGTCTTTTAATGCATCTGTGATGTCTGATCTCACTTACCACAAAGCTCCACAAAAATTCTTCACTGTGACTCAATGCAACAAATGCTCTTTAGCTCATCTTTGAGAACAAAGTTCCACATCTACTTGGATTTAAAAGTATGATCTGCTGAACCTCAGTCTCACCTCTGGTATAAAAACAGCTTCTTTGGACAAGGAGGGATGAATCTTTTAAGCTTCTGTTATTTTTTGCTTTTAGTTTTTATTAATGTCTTCTATATGGACTCCTTCATACACATTGTTTCTCTTTGGAAGCTGGAGTAGCAGTAAGCCACAGAGGGTTAGAGTGGTGTCCACAAATGCACAGGCATTCATTACCTGAGGTCTGCCACCAAATTCTGTTGTGACTAACTTAATTTCTTAAATTTTTGCATTCTCATCTAATAAATGGCTATCTATTCTTGTTTTCAGTGTCTTGATCCTTAAGACCATACATTGAACAAAACAATGACCATCACTGTTTAATGTATTGCACAGCACAGCGGGACAAGCCTGGATTGTCTGGGAGATCCACCAGCTGCTTTATTCTAGACACCAGAGTCACAATTGCTGGACAAGACAGAAAGCAGACCTCCCTCCCTAATGTTTTCCTTGGGGAAACAGCACCCTAAATTTGAGACACTCTCAAGAATTTGATGAATTTGCTACTTCCTATTTATTCCTTCTTCATTTCTTGAAGCTTCTTGAAAGCAACTCACAACTTGGGTATCCCTTTGAGCTTCCCAAAAGATTCTGTTACCAGAAGTGCCACGCAATTACAGCTGACAAGTAAATGGTGTATGTGGACAAGAGAAAGAAACAACAGTTAGAATAGCCCAAATACTATGAATGTATTACACATTTTCTATTTAAACCAATGCTGTCTTCTAGTTCAATTACTGCCAGTGCATGGCTTTGGGCAAAGCAATTTTCTGCTCCACTTTTTCCATCTGTGATCTAAAAGAAAGAGTGAAAATGAGGGAAAAAAAGGTTTAAAACCACTGGGTTTTTCCCCTTTCTCTAAAAGCAAAAAATCACCTCTGATCCTCTTTTTCCATTAGAAGGCAGTACGCTTTCACATCTCTTCACCTTTGTTGGAGCTACAGAAAGTTGCCTTTCACTTCCTCCTACTTCAGCCTCTGCCTCACAAATGTGACGTAAGCTGAAGTTCACAGAGCACTTCGAGTACCTCAGTGCACAATGTGGTATCAGTACAAATAACTCCTTATAGTATTTCTAAAATAGGAGTGAGCCAGACAGCACGGGAAAGCAAATAAATGGCATTCCTGTCTTACTGTTCTAGTTCATATGTATCTCATTAATCTGAATTTAAAATTGTTTTCTACTCACCTTAATTCTATTTACTGGTGTAAGTGCCAAAATAGATGCCCTATTACATCAGTATGTATTAAAAATGTGCAAGAAAGGAGCTTAATGCTATTTAGATGTGCTCCATTAGAAAAGAGACTGGCAATGAAAGTTTTGGATTAACATTGGATGTAAACGGCTTTTGTGAAGCCTTAGTATTTAGCTGGCAATCCATCTCTCGATCTAACTGTCTTATTTCTCCCTTCCATTTTGGTAGCTGTATCTAACATTATCTAGGTCTGCATAATACTTTTATTTGCATTTTAGTATTTAAAATAACAGTAGGACTGTGTAATTGCTTGGCAGAAATTCAGGCCTTGCATTTTGAGACAGTATAAAAAGGAACTGTGTTGGGAATAAAAAGAAGCCTAGCAGTGTTGTAGCATAAAACTATACATTATTTTTGATATTCAATGTGTAAAAAAAGCAAGATTGGTACCTAAAATATTGCAAAAGCTAGGTCAGGCCAATATGTATTGGGTTCTACATGCCTTCAGAAAGTAAAACTAAATGGTTAATCTTATAATTAATTTAAAGACATCCCTTCTTAATGATTTTAAAATATAATGAAATTTGGTTTTGTTTGCTATGTAATTATTTGGTGATGTAACATTTGATTCAAATCAGGCCCCTAGTCCTGTGATTCTTAGTCATGCATGGACAGTCCCACTGAATTCAAAGGCACACATTCTTTTTTCTTCCTCTAGAGTCACCGAGGATTATAAAGCTGAAAGAATGAAAATATTTAGCTCAGAGGCATATGTGACTGTATAGATATTCTACTATATTCTACTATGTCTGGAATTTGTATGGCAGAACTGACTCATGCTCTAAATCAGTCAACCCACTTTACCAAAATAGACTAATGAGAAGACTGATCAGTAGGTTTCAGCATTTCAATTATTTGTCAGTTGCTTATTTTATTAAGTTAACAAATTATAATTTGTTATTGAAGCACAGTCAGGACTAATGGAGAAAGGGAAAATTGAATTAATACATGGTGAATGCATCTCATTGTCCTATTTTTTCTGTTTTAGAACAAATTGCTATAAATGTGCACAATATATTTTTAAAAATTTCAAACTGAAAAGGGGAAAATAAAAATGGCATGCATAACTGCTAAAGTAGATGCTAATTTGAATCAGTGCATGGTTAACAGTCTGTTGACCAATTTAGGGAAAAATAAAGTAAAAATCCAAGTTAGCTATAAATCATGAAGACAGATTCTTACCCTTATGTAAGCACTGCTGGCACAAAAAAACCCCTAAAGCTGATATACCCAGAGATGGAAGGAGCATCCTGCATCAATATGCCTTGTTATTCCAATTGATTCATATCAGTTTAACATTAACAAAGCATTACTTAGATCTGATATCATGTGTCCTGGGGGACTGTGAAAGATAATTCTTGGGAAAAACTGAGCCTTTACTTCTTAATGAATGATGTTTTGTCTTGCCCTGTGTTCATGTAACACTCAGTATTATGAGAGACTAATTTTGAGTGGGTCTCTGCCTCCTACTGTAACAGACTGAATAACAGGTATAGTAATGATAATAACGGCAATAATCTTCCAAAAATTATTCTAGATTTGAGGTTGTTTATTTGTTTCTTTGAGTTAAACAGGATCAATCCTTCACACATATTGACAGGAGTTTCTGGTACCTCAGAACTGTTAGAGAGCCATTGTTTTTCTGGAATTCCTTATGGAAAAAGTCATAAGTCTTTGAATACAAATTGTTCCGCTAACCTTTCTCACAAGTGAATTGCTAATCACTGTATTAGTAGCAGCAATTCAGCTCCTGATCAAAATGAGGTTAACTTAGCAAATAATTCTTTCCTGGGAATGTATGCGATTTTTGAAAACAGGTTAACACCTTAACATCAGTACAAGTTTGTGGAGTTGATTTCTGTGAAATGTAATATGTAAATAATTTCCTTCTTCAGGTGTGAGGCATATTCTTCATTGGCACATCCATTGCCAGAATTTTTTTTAAAAGGTCATTGCATCAGTGCTCATGTTTTTTATCACAGTCAGTTCAGTAAAAATGAAACCAGTGTCCATATATGGTAAGGCAGACTGATGCTCGTGGCATCTACAGTACAATGCAATCAGGCAGCCCTGCATGTGCTCTTTGAAATATTTCTCAGCAGTATCATCTGCATAACTGAGTACAGATGTTCACAGAGGATCCCCTGCTTGTAAACTTTATATATTGAACCTACGTGAAGTCGAATGTACAAGCTTATGCAAGGTTTAGACACAATTTCTGCTCCTATGGTTTTGTGTCCCGGGCATTATTCCCTCTCTACAACTGCCTGGAGGGAGGTCGGAGCCAGGTGGGGGTCGGCCTCTTCTCCTTGGCCACCACTGATAGCACAAGAGGACACAGCCTCGAGCTATGCTAGGGGAGGTTCAGGGTGGACACCAAGAAGAATTTCTTTACGGAAAGAGTCATTAAACATTGGAATGGACTGCACAGGGAGGAAGTGGGTCACCATCACTGGAGGTGTTCAAGAAATGTCTGGACATGATACTTAGTGCTGTGGTTTAGTCGACATTGTGGTGATCAGTCAAAGGTTGGACTCAATCTCACAGGTCTTTTCCAATCTTAATGATTGCGAGATTCTGTTTGCAGAAGTTAAAAGAAGATAGTACCAGAAAACACAGGCTTGTGGAGAGAATTCTGGGTGCTGGATTCCAAACATGGCTGGGTATCAGCTGGAAAACTACAATAAGATTATAGTTTGTTTATTTTAAAACTAAAAAATGATTGAGAGACATATACTGTCCTCTTATTACAATAGAACTTAAACTGAACACAGAATACATTAAAGAAAATTCCTCCAATGGGTATTTTCTCATGATCAGTGAGTTTGCGAATGAAAATTTGGAAGGATGGAAGTAATTCCCAGTGACAAAGCAAGGTCCACCAGCTGGACCACCCACGCAGTAAGAGAAACGAGGTGAAATTCCTGGAGGAGTTTCAGTTTATCTTGTCTGTAAGATACAGAATTATTCCTTGGCTTGGGATTCTATATGGATTTGGGATCACAGTTTACACTGATGAAACCAAGGAGTAACAACTTTCGCAAACGTTGTTTTTCACGAACGCCTAACATAAAGGGCGTGTTCCCGTTACTGCGTTGTGCAGTGCCCAGGGGCCTTCCCAGGGAAGTACGGACGTGGATGCCTCAGGGGTGGGTGGAAATCTGAAGCCATGGCAGACGCTGATCACAGCCAGGTACAAATCCCAGCCGTGCCAGATGAGCTACCTTCGCAAAGCATCACCAGGAGGGATCTTTTGTTGCTGTTTTTGCTGGGGCAGCGCTGAGCGCGAGTCCCCGGCTGTGCCCCCTAACGCGGAGCCGCTCGTGGCTGCGGAGCCTGCGGAGCCTCGGAGCGCCCCGGGGCCGCCGCTCCGTCCCCTCCTCCCGGCCGCCGCGGGCGCTCGATGGCTCCGGGCCCGATTGCACAGTCCTGAGCACCGGAGCGGCCCTCGTACTCCTCCTCCTCCCCTTCCTCCCCCCTCCCCGCCGGCGGGCGGCGGCAGCTCGGGCGCAGGACCCGCCGCCCCCCCGCGCTGGAGGAGGGCGGGCGGACGGAGGGGCCGAGCCCGCAGAGCGGCGCGGGAGCGCTGAGGCCGGCAGGTACCGCGGGCTGACCGGGGCCGGGGGCAGCAGGGCCGAGCGGAGCTGCGAGTCTCGCGGGGCTGTGCTCGCCCGGGGGCTGTGCTCGCCCGAGGCCTGCGCCCGAAAAGTGCTGGATCACCCCCGGAGCCACCAGGTGGGTCGGTAGGTGACACACACACAACCAGCTCCAAAGCCGGCGGCCGGGCGCCTCCCGGGCTCCAGCAGCCCAGCCCAGCCCAGCCCGTGCCATCGCGTCCCGTTCCCCGGGGCTGCGGGGAGCTCTCAGCCCCGTAAGGAGGGGAAGGGAAGCGGAGGGGAGCGCCGGGTGTGACGGGGAGCGGCCGCGCCGCCGGGCTCGGGGCGGGCGGGCGAGCGTGGCTGCTTGCCTGGTGCCGGGCGGCTGCGGGCAGCGCTTCGGCACTCACCCGCACCGAGGTTCCATGATTTTGGGGTCTGGTTGTGTGTTTCCGTATAAACCTTGGTAGTTAAGAATATTTAGGGAGGGGTAGCAATATTGGACATTCTGGTATCAGGAAATGTTATCGTAAGCTTTTGCAGTTTGAATTCCTGGTAGTCTGGATAGGACAGTGACTAAGTTTACACCATATAACTGGTAAAAACCTTGCAAAGGGGCATAAAACCTGTAAAGGCGCATTAGTGTTGACATTTTCGAATGTGGGAAAGAGTAATAGGTATTATAAGTTTAGTTAAGAGTAATAGGTATTATAAGTTTAGTTAAGAGTAAAGTTTATTGAGATATGGGTTGAAGGATAATAGAAGATGAGGAAGCCAGATAAAAGTTGAGTCCAGTTCTGTGTTTCTATAAGTGAAATTTGACATCTTTTGAATTTTGGATTCAATAATTGTAGTGATTCTTGGAGTTTGGGGTCTGATTTAGTAGGATTAGGTGTTTGCAGTTGTAACCATGACCTGTACATTTATTTTAGTCTCACATGCCAGAAATGTTTTCCCTGTCGTCAGAAATAGTCAATCTATATTGTATGCTTTAGTGTTTTGCTATAGGATATGTAATAGTCTCAGTTAATGTATGAAATAACAGTTGAGACATAGATTACTTCTGGTTGTGTGATGAATGGACCTTGGGTTTCTTTTCCTGATGGTTTGACACAATGAAAAGGAGGTGGGGTGGGAAGGCAGCTTACTATTACACTAAGTCCAGCCATGCATTGAAAACTTGTGCTTGATTATTGAACATAGGATTGGTTTTGTAGTCAGTAAAACATCCGACTTACTGACTAGTTCATGATGTTGTATGCCAACACATAAAAAACTATTGATCAGTGCAGGATGATCTTCTATTTTAAGATTCAGAACACACTAATGAGGCAGGAGGTTAGAAACACCTCACAAAAACATTTTCAGATTACGGGATGTTTGTTCTGTTCAGCTTTTACCTGTCTGTTTTTTACTGGGTTCAGGTAGCAGAACCTTTAAAAAGACACACAAGTGTATCTATATCTAAATTGCAGACCAAAAAGGCTTGAAACCTCAGTTTCAAGGCAGTTACATTTTTTTAGCTGTTTTGGAGTTTTCTTTGGGGAACAGCCACATAAAATACCTAGAGAATGAACCATTGCAGTGAGATATGTCAGTGAGTTTTGCCCGGATAGTGATCTCTGATCTGCCAAACAAGTCTCCTGCAGAGTTTGCATCTGTGAGGGCTTCTGCTGCTGCTGCTAAATTTGTGTGTCGGTATCCCAGTGCAGTTGAAGTCTAATCATAGTAAAAGCTATAGTGATTTTCAAGAAGAATATATGTCCATTTCTGGCATTTCAGTATATATGCAACAAAATTTCCCTGTGGCTTAATTTAATGCTAAGCTAGACTGAATTCAGCATTTACCTTAACGGAAAATTGGTAGCTAAAATCAACCTGCTTTTTGGATAATCCATATACATATGTATCACCTACTGCTCACATATATATCAGTGTAAGTCAATTTAACATTTTAACAAATAATTTCATTTCCTGAAACTTCTGTCATTGCGACAAAAAAAATCCAAACAACAAACCCCACCCTGTCAGCATACTTAGTTTAGTATATTTTGTCTATGTTAGATAAATAATATTGTCTACAACATTCTCAGGACTAAAGCTGTGTTCAGACATGCACTGAAATTATGATATATTATTGTTAGTAGGTGGATGTTTATACTTCTGTGGTTTTCATGCACTTGCCTTGCTATCACATCAGGTTTCAAATCTGCAAAGAAATAAAGTATTCTCTGCATTTTTATTCGGACTGAAGCTAGTTATTGCTTTTTGAAGTTTGCTTAATCCAGTTTTGGGGAAAAAGAAAATGTTTTAAACTCACTTTGTCAGTATCAGATATGATACTGTTTTTCTGACTATTCAAAGCATTGGTTAATTATTTATATGCAATTTGCCCGGTTGACTGTAAACAAAATAATGTTCTGAGATCCCTATAATGGAATCAAGTTTCATCTTTTGACTGAAACTTTCAGGAATGAACCTAAATTATATTCAAGAGTTGTGAGGGCCAGAGGGGTATGCCAGTACTACCCACTATGGAGTTCAGGAAATGACTGTTTATACTTCTGAGTATGTTGCTGTTTCTTGGTTTCCTGGAATAATTCTTCTCATGTGGAGATAAAAATTAAAGTGATAATAAGAAATGTGAAAGCAAAGTGTATGTACTTTTAACAGGAAGAATGAATCTCTTCCAGGTTGGTTTTTTTTTTTAATAAGTCTTTAAAATTTTGCATTATTAAAACAGCTATTGCATTTTCAGGCACTTTGTTCGGGGTATTTTTCTCTAATTGTGTCAAGCTTTGTCCTCCAAACTTCACAGAAATCATTCCGCATTCCTAGAAGTCATTGTCTTGCTGTTTCTTTCACACTTCAGCAAATATATATTGTGTGGTAGTTCTTGTCAATGTCACTGTTATATGTGAGGATTGTGGGTGGTCACATTCTTTGAATGAGTATTTTTAAAACCAGGAAGCCCAGAGCAAGAATTCTAATAGATTTCACATAGATCTCTGTAGCCTTTAAGCTTTATTGCACTTTCAGATACAGGGTAATTCCTCCAAAACTTGGAAATCAATAACATTTGATAAGCATTTTGGTAGGAAAACCAGTCATTTGGAACTGTTCTTGTGGGAGTAAACAAGTACTTTGTGTGAGCATCATTGTTCACAAAACATCAAAATACAACCCCTTTGTTTTGCAACACAAATGGAAGTAGCTCAGAAGTTAACAACGGTTCTGTTTGGGCTGCATATTTGTTCTTTAGTACAGCCTGAAACACTGTGGGAACACTGCAAGACCTACATGTGTGAAACACGCAATATATGGAAATTATATGAATTGCATCTTTAACAAGTCCCTGGATAAATGCTACCAAATTTTCAGTAAGAGAATAGACACCTAGCATTCCTGTGGCCACTTTGTTCATCCAGAGCACTATGGAGAGGAAGGACTGAAAGAAAAATGTCTTGTTTCACCATCTATGATTTCAGAGTTGTGTTTCTAAGCAGAATAATTGCATACAAAAATATGGTGTAAGCGGAAGTTGTCCTAGTCTGAAATCTTCAGCAGTAACCAGAGGAAGTGGTTTTGCAATCATCTGTTATTTTCTATTGCTCGTAGTCAGACAGATTCTTCATTGCTTTTTGCTGTTTGGGATAAGCATGTAATGCAAATGTGTACTTATTTTTATTTAAAAAGAAAGCACTGTGAGGGAAACTGAGTCTCACTATAGCATAAAATATACAATAAAACATATGAGTACTCAACCATGAGATTTATTTGCTGTGTTTTTCACATGCTAATGCACTCAAAATTTGATATGAAGAGTTATAGTTCTGCTTGATTTAAAGGTCTTAAAATTTTGGACCTTCTCTGTGGCCTGATATTCTTATCCATGTGCTCTGACTTGTGGTCTTGTGATGACTTTCTCTTGTGGCTTGTTCTTGTGAACTGCTGTAAAACATCACTGTTGGTGCCATTTTCTCTGTGCTTGGCTTCAAATTTCTCTACTGCTGACCAATGTGACATAACACTGCAAAATACCTGGCATTTTTATGGCTGTATATTAATTTTGGATGAAAAGCACTTGTTAGTTTGATGACGAGGGTAATTTGGCTCAAATTGATGAAACCAATCAGTGACAAATTCAGGTTTGTGTGTGTATGCATTGAAAGACTGGGCTCTGGTTTTGTAAGTTGTTCTTCAACTTCTTAATGAAGTATTTAGCCAGTCAAACATACCAGTGTTTCTGCTAAAGTCTTCAGGAGAGTTAACTTTGTCTCTTCCTCCCTTCTCTTCTTGTTGTCTTGGTGCTGAAATTTCCTACATTTGCTTGTATGTTTCTTTGAAAGTACATACAAGAAAAGAGTCATAAAATATGTACAGAGGGGTCACTGTTACGTTGGGACCTGAAGCTACCTGCTCTTGCTTTGTGTAGCTCTGTGGAGCACAAATTTAAAGTTTGTGCATATATTAAAAAGGTATAAGTTGGCTGAATGATGGGGATCCTGCCACACAAAGGATGTGGAAGTACTGATTCTCTTACACTGATGCTTATATTTAGCTTTGCCTTCTCTAACTGAAGATTTTGAGGCAGACTTTGCTTCTGTAAGTTAGTTGGTAATAGTTTGTAGAAGTCAGTAAGTAAACAAAGGCTGCTCTGTCTTTTCAGTAATTATAAACATATTTATCTGTTGAATATTCCCACTCCAATATATTTCCAGTGTCTAAACTCCAAACTCATTTAAGCTGAAATTTTAGTTCTTTTTTATTCTTTATTAAATTACTGAGATTCTGTAATTGTTGTTTATTTAAATCAGATTATTTCTGTCTGTGCTATAAATTTCCTGGGCAGTCATATCTCCCATTTGAAATTGCTGGAGTTTGAACCTGTGCTTTTTTGCCTTCTCCAGACCTGGGGGCACTCTATTTTTTCCTACTAGCATAAACAGTACACTATTGGATTTTGGCCTATGTTTCATTCATTAGTAGCTGCGTTTGGCTGGTGCTTTAAGGTTTTTCTGTCTAGCTGACAAACACCATCATACTCAGTTTCTCTGGTCAGAAGTAAGTCCAAGAGACCGAGGCAGGAGTTTTGTTTATGTTTGGAAGACACCACACAGGGATGTGCAAGGATGTAACAAAGGTTTGAGCATCGCTGTCTCTCTGTGCAGTCAGCTCAGATGCGCTGTTAACGATCGTCCCATTAAACTTTTAAACAGTGCTGCAGGAGCAACATTGATCTCAGCTCTTAATGGCTGGAATTAAACGTGTCAGGCTGGAAGGCTTTCTCTTAAACGTATTGGTTCACTTGTTAGGCAGATGATAATAAATCTTGCTTTCTGAAGAAAAGAAGGTGGATTTGAAGTCAGTTGAAATATAACTAGTGCAGTGAGGGTCGTCTTGAAGCTAGCAAATGTACTTCAGCTCTGTTTTCAGCTAGCAAATGTACTGCAGCTCTGTTTTCAGCAGAGGGATGGTTATGGCATTGATTGTGCAGTCAGCCCAATGGCATCTGTTATAAAAACACTGGTTATTATTACTGGTCATTTTTCATCTTAATCATTACTATTATTCATTATTCCTTTTTTACTGTTACTCATTACTGTCAATGAGTAACAGCAGTAGTTTCTTAGAGGAATAATATGCCCTTGTGTCTCTGCTAGATTAGTCATTGGTACAAAATTGAATCCACAGGTTTATTATCTTGTATCAGATTTAGTGCAGAATTATGTTAATACTTATGAAATTAGAAAAATATAAATAATTGTTATTAAGGTAAGTCAAATGCACTTTATTTTCTTCACTACACAGTAGGTATAAAAAACTTAAACCCTCATCTAGATTGTGTGCAGCTTGTCCCCAAGTTCTGTGCTTGTGTTCAGCTTTGCACTGTGAGCACTGTGCCTTTTCCTCTGTTCTCTGAAAAACCAGTATGCTGCAGGAGAACTTAATGCCCTACATTCTCACCCTGCTTCTCCCAAGTTTGTATGCATGTGCCCTGCTTTTATCATTATTTTTGAAACTTCCTAAGTATCCCTGGTGTGCAGGCTTACAGTTTATTGAAGGGAAGCTCAGTAAGTGTTTGGAATAAGTTTTTTGCATAAGATAGGGAGTATGCTGCTTTCTGTACAGGTTTGTGGAATCAAGGTTTGTTTGTTGATCATCAGTGTTGATCAGGTCTGGGATTTTTTAAATTTTTTTTTTTCCCTGCATGGACAGTTCTCTTTCTACAAAACTAATTCTTGCATAATACGCAGTCAGCCTTTTAAATTCAGTCCTAATAGTATTTTCCTTGAGAAATGCTAGTGTTTCTGGCCATGTTAGCAGGTGTTCATTATAAAGATCCTCAGCTTCACCAGAATATTTTTCTCTCTTTAATTTAGGCTAAAATTAAATAAATAAATTTATATTTGTTTTGCAAATGTGTGCTTATATAATTGAAGTGTTTCATTTAGAAACAAGTGACAATAATAACTTGAGATGGTGTTTCTTAGGGCTTTGTCCAGTCAAGTGCTAGAAAGCTCTGAGGGTGCAGGTTCTGCAGTTTCTCAACACCAGTCCCAATGGCTGATAATCCTTATAGTAAAAACCTTTATTTTCTATCAAGAGGGAAGCTTTCTTGTTTTAATTACGAAGTCAAGAATCTGTCTTCATCCTCTTGGTGACCTTCCCTTTTGAAGGCTGTGAGGTCATCTTGAACCTTTTCTTCAGCAGGTTGAACACTGGTTCATCAAGCAAAAAGAAGTTTGGATTACTCTGATATCTACATGCACTTTTTAGTTGTTTTCAGACCAGTCTTTTGAGGAGTGATTGAAAAGTCTATGCTTTTAAAATAACATGCAACCTGCATTTCATGTCCTACCAGAATAAGTTCAAGTTGAATGAGTTTTGAAAGGAAATGTTTTTGCCTGTGAATTCTAATATTAAAACTGTATCTGGAGGCTAGGAGAATGGATTGATAATCCTCATTCTTGTATTGACAGTATTGTACAGGAATTTTTCAGAACAGTTGAATCACCTTTGCCAGTTCTGCTGGTTGTTGGTAATTTTTCTAGAAAATTATTATGGTTATGATGCTGCTTGAACTTTCTTTTTACTGGTTTAGAATTAAACTGAATTAACAAAACAGAAATGAGAAAGGTGATTTCAGTAGTTGAATGAACCCAGTTGTATGGTGTATATGGTGAGTCTACCAAATTTAAATGGTAGCATATAAAGAGCTAATAATATTAATGGAGGTCCAGTCTTTTTTGGTGAGCTATTACTTAATAAACATTGTTGGTATTGCAAGACTTTGGAATTCTTTTCTGTAGAAACACTTGTATCTTATGTGCTTTCGTTCCTGACATTGATCTTTGTATTAATTTTATTTTCCTAGAAAATTGAGTTCTTAACATCCTTTATCCAAAAGCCTGGAGCAGTAGAGAGACCGTTTTTACAATGAGGAGAAATTATCTGCTAGGTAAGTGAAGTGCCAATGTTTGGCACTGCAATGTTTTCAGTTAGGGAAAACAGCTGTGAGTTGTAATCCTGAGATGGATATGTAAATTGGATAAGTTTCTGTGGTAGTAGGTGTTTTAGAGATGGTAGACATTAGAACAGACCTTAGGTGAGGAGAAAAAAGGAGCATTTGTGACCTATACATGCAATTTTCGTGCTGAACAGTGATGAAATTCTACACTTAATCCTACTTTTTTTTGGTTTGTTTCAAAAAATGTGAGGATAGAGCTAAATTCTGTGAGTGTTCTAGGAGTGAGATAACTGATGAGCTGTGAACTTCTACATACCTAGACAGACAAAATATGTAGTGGTATAATGTGCTATGTGTATTTAGATCTGCTTGCCATTTTATAGTGTGTTGCCTTGTCAAGCTGCTTGGTATTTCAGATTTGAAGTGACAGTTCACCATAATAAATTAAATGTGACTAATTTTTTTGGTGAGTAAATTTTACATAAACGTATAGAAACTGGTAAAGGTAACCTTCTGCTTTGTGTTTGATGACAACCTGAGTACTGAATTATTTATCGATGCTTTATATTGCACATCTACTATTTGAGGGATCATTTTACAGTATGATATTGTTACTGCACAGGAAAAGCTGTGTTCAGCAGTCTTAGTCACCTCTGAAAAGGATAACTTAGCTGGGAGTTTAAAATATCATTAACATTTTTCCAGAAGCTCCCTGACAGTTTTTATTTGTAAAGCATGCAGAATATTCTATTTAGCGTTTTGAGGCTATATGGCATTTGATATTTGGGGGTTAAGAGATCATTAAAAATATTTTCCATCTTGGTTTGCTTATCAACAATGAGGAAATTCCCAAAATAGTCTGAGAGACATAAGTAAAACATAACTTCTTTTGAACTTTGAGTTTGAAACAATCTTTTCAGGTTTGGGTTTGGGGTTTTTTCCCAAAAGAGATTATTAGAGGCTTGCTCAGCAATGAAATTCTGGGGGCTTTTTATACCTTACTTGGCACTGAGAATACCTAAAGTGTTTGAATAATATGTCAGCATTCATATTTGTGAATATAATTAACAGGAGTTTGTTAATTGTTGGTTGCAGCTTTTGCTGCACTCTGTTCTTGGTAACAAAATCATTATGTTTGAGGTCAGTTGGTCATTACTTTCAGGTATATGATTAAGGACTAGAAAAACCTCACTTCATACAAAACAAGGTGAAGGAAAATCAATCCTGATTTATTCAGAAGTATATTTAACTTCAACTGGCGTATTACATTGATACCATTATCTCATTTTCAAAAACATTTGGTATTGTTAAGGGCATCTAAATAAAATAGCTATAATTTCTTTTTTATATTAGGCTTTCCTTTCAAATTTTCATTTTAGTAAGTCAAGCATGAATATTATATATGATATGATTGTTGACTTTTTATTAACTTTTTTCTTTCTTTCTTCTGTTT
Source organism: Acridotheres tristis (assembly GCA_037013685.1). Lineage (NCBI taxonomy): Eukaryota > Metazoa > Chordata > Aves > Passeriformes > Sturnidae > Acridotheres > Acridotheres tristis. Next base: position 308,884 of record CM072891.1, read on the forward strand.
AGGTGTTCAAACTTTTGATTTGCCAGATATTAATAAGGAAGAAAACTGATTAATGCAGTTTTGGTAGTTCATTGAATTTTTTTTACTCTGCACTGTTGGGAGATTTGAGGAAGATTTCAAGGAATGGAGTTAGCTCACAGCTTACTACTTAATGAAGAAGCATATAACCAGCTTGGTGAATTTCAAAAAGCAGAGTTCATTTTTGAATGGTTACAGTTTTTGGAAAAACTTCTACCAGTGACTAGCAGAGTAAGTGTAATGAGACTTGAGAAGAAAAGCCTTTTTATTCTTTTGTTTAAGATCAAAGAGCAGTATGCAATGTTATTTGCCTCATGTCTTGTATATACAAGGAGTAAAAGTATATTCAGTATTAGCAGCAGCTTTCTAAATGTTATGAGTTCTCGTTAAGAGCCCATCGAGTGACAGAACCACTTGTCCAATTAAAGGGATTTTAATTATTTTTAAACTCCTATTAATACTGCAAGATTTTGCAGCCCCATTATGAAGACTGTCAGTAATGCTCCCATCTAGTGTTGCACAATTATTTGATGTTTCTCTACCAAGCAGGAATGTAACATCCTTCTCTTTGTTGTTTTGTAAAAATTTTCCTAGTCAGATGATAAAAGATCTGGTTCCAGCCAACTCTCCAGTTGTTTGATTCACTGTTTAGTGTATATTAAGTAGGTTATATAGACATGTAAGAGTAAGCTAACCAAAATAATGCTATTTAAGGGTTGTTATTTGTGATGAAAATACATAAATGAAAAACAGTGCCAGGTTCTTTTTTTTAAAGTATTAAAAATTATATAAGACTGGATAATTGTTTTAAGGGAAGTTCTTTCTTTTCTAATGCTCAAGTTTTTGAAACTGAGCTGCTTCTTTAAAGTTGTTCTTTGCTACTAAACTTACTATATATATATATATATATATATGATTTTTTTTTATTTTAAAGCAGGCATTAAAAAAAGAAAGAAAAAGCAGCTTTGTTTGATAAATATTTAAGTACAGACATGCCACAGAGAAAATAAACTTGAAATGCTACTAGCAATAATTGTGCTCTGAAAAGTGTTGGGTTTTTTAAAAAGAATAAAATAGTCACAAACTTGAAATGTCTTTAAGTATAAAAATGCAATAACATGCTCATTTGTATTTCAGGATGTCATTATCAGAATGGTAATAATGAAAAGTAAAGATAATTTATATTAATTATCTGTAACTGGCTTTTGAATTTAACTGAACTTTAACTGGTTACTGATTTTATTTCCAGACTGATATAAGGGAAAACCAGAAGAAACTGGTTGAACAACTGACTTCTTTATTAAACAATTCACCAGGACCTCCTACCAGACGGCTTCTTGCTAAGAATTTGGCTGTACTTTATAGCACTGGAGACACTTTCTCTGTTTACCAAACAATTGACAAATGCAATGAACTCATTCGGAGTAAAGATGACTCACCAAGTTATCTGCCTACAAAACTGTAAGTGTGTTTTTACCCTTAAGGTTCAAATCCAATAATAATGAGACAAGTTTAAGTGGTGAGATGCATCTAAGTCCACTGCCACAAAATACATAATAAAACAAGGATTGTGCTGGCAGTCCATGTTGTATATATACATCAGGAATCAAGAGAGCTAATGGTCTCCAGCCAGACAATTGAAAATCAGGCCAGGGAGAGTACCAGCAACGGATGGCAGAGTTATGAGAGGGCAGGTGCTTCAAAAACAAGAAAAAGGTAATAACAGTGCTGAGAAGATCAGTAAAACAGACAAGTACTACTCCAGGTATAAAAGACAGTTGCTGAGTACATTTCTTAATTCAGCTTGGAAACTGGATATAGTTAAAAACATCTGAAATGCTTGTAACTAAATACCAAAAGCCTAACCAACAGAGCAGAGAAACATGAACTGTTAATTCAGAAAGTGCAGCCAAATCTTTATGTGCAGAAATGTTATGAATAACCTTAATTCCTGAAATTATGCACATCTCTCACTATAGTGAAACAAATTAAAGGTGAAGGTAGTAAGGATGAGATAGTAAAACATCGTTGCTTTATTTTTATTTATCTTAATTTATTTTTAATTATCCCGTGCATTAATGACATGGTATTGAAAGCAGAGCAGGATCTCTCTTCCTCCCTCACTTCGCATGCTAAACCTGTTTCTGAAAACACAAGGAAAGGTTCTTGAAAATAGATTTTGCAAGGAGTCAGTTGTATTTTCTACTACCATTTTTTTGTTCCCTTCTTGTTCCAGCTGACCTCTTGTGCAGTTTTTTGAGTTAAGAATAAGTTTGCTATAAAGGATCTTAGTCTTGCAAAATAAATTACTGCTATATTACATTCTTGACAATGATATGCTTTGACGTTAGGGTTGAGTTGTAGTGTGGGACAGAGCTCTGCAGGTCTTCCTGCTTCAGCTGCGATGTGCCACGCTGGAGGAAGTGGGATGATGTGAGCACAGCAAGGAGAGCTGGGGGAGGCTGTTAGCAGTAAAGCAGAAATGGGAGATAAGCAAAGCCAGAATGCAGAGTAGTAGCTGGGAGAGAGAGAGAGGTGGCAGTGTACAGAATGTATTTAAGCAGTGGCAAGGAGAGGAAGAAAGAGATGGAGTAAAAGGTAATTGTAAAATATTATTTTCTTCAATAAAGTTTTGGTTTAAGGGATTTCTGGTAGAACTGACATGGAGACAACAGGCTACAGAAAATAATTGGAGCTGCAGAACTGTGTGTTAAGTAAATTCTGTCCTCCTAGGCTGCAGATATATGAAATATTTGGTGTTCAGTGTAGAAAAACTGCTTTTTTTTGTTTTGTTTTGACCTTGATTAAAGTGTTGTCTTTGCCATCTGTTCATATTCAGCATGCATGCCCATGTTGTCTCATAGCAACACTTCATCATCAGTGTTCACAATATGTTGATACACCTGGGAACTCTTTTAAATACAGATTCCAGTGAATTGGTCCCTTCTCTCACAGATGATCACTTTTCTTCTTTCATGTAGGTGGAAGATGAAAATATTTTAGGCAAGCATTTTAAACACAACCTTAGTTAGGTGCTCATCTGCTACTAAAACTCGGCATGATGTGAATGCTCTACCAAATCAGATAAACAGGTCATGCAGCATGAATGCAGCTTATTACTTTATTAAAGAGAGTAGCTGTGACCATCAGAAGTTCAGTTTAGAAGGGAAGTTGGAAAATTGTAATTTTATGCCCAGGCACACCATAAACAAAATTTAAATCCAAACTGTTGGCGTGTATTGAGTTGGATAAAAGCAGTAACAAAAATTGGGCTTTTAATAAAGTAATACTGTTGTATGATAAGAGATAAAGGATACTAGGTTTGTTTTTCTTACTGTGCATTTAGAGAATTACTGTAAATATTAAATGTATTTTAAAATTAAGAATATATTCAGTATGACAATGTAAAATTATATATGTGGAACTTGAATTCAGTTGCGGAATAAGCAAAATGTTGTTTTGTTGAAGGGGATGCTGAGCAATATCTGCATATTTAAGTAGTCTGGAAAAGAGCTGAAAGCTGATTAAACATAGTATTCTTTTTCTCCCTGTATTAAGAAATTAATTGGTTTCGTTATAGATCTGTCAACACAAAACCAAAGTGTTTTCATTAACTAGTTATTTGAAGGAAAATGCTCTTTCATTAGGCACCTCTTTCTAAAAGCCAATGAGCACACAGAGTCCAGTTGTCAGGTATTTCACCTGAAAGTTAAACTCAGAATCTGTCTACAGTGAAAAGGATATGGATTTATAGGTTTTTTTCCTTCAAGGTATTTATTATGTACCGTGATACATAAATGACACAATTGTAATTACTGGTCCATTTACAGTCTACTGCTGTCAACCATCAAGTTGTAAATAAACCTGTCACAGATTGCTTCTGGCATCATCTGCTGCAGCATGACACAGAGCATGCTTAGTAAGAACTTAATGTTAAGGTTTAAAGGTGAATATGAAAATTGTGTTCCTCTTGTAAAATGCATTGGAAGATTTTATAACCCAAATTCCTGTATTACCCAAATTACTTTAGCAACCCTTGTATCTGCAGTTCTTGTAGAGGGTATGTGTCACATACAGACCATTTTTTTTCCCTTTTGACGATCCACTTACATTTTTGGTTATTAGTTATTTTGCTGTTTGCACATTGATTACTTCAGTCGTCTTAACCCTTTCATCTCTCAGTGCATCCATTTTCACGCGTCTTTGGATTTGCTTTTGTTTTAGTGCTGCGGTGGTATGCTTGGGCTATTTATACAAAAAATTGGGAAGAATTTTGGGAAACAGTTTTACTGACACCGTTGGGAATGTGCTTAAAGCAATGAAGAATGCAGAGGTATTGGAACAGCATGTTTAAAAAATGATTGGAAAAATAAAAGGATTTTTTCTGTTGGTAGCTGGACCAATGAATAAGAGAAAATGCATGATACCAAAATACAAAAAAACCCTGTGAAAAGTCAGATAAAGATCAGTGTCTAAATTCTAAAGAAGTATTAATGGATTATGACTATATAAGGATGGATCACAGCTTTATCTGGTTTCATGAAAGTACTTGATAAATCAGAAAATTTAATTGCTTTATTAATGAGAACATTTTTTCTATAGCTCATATTTTATGTTTTGGGTTTTGTACTTGTAATTATTGCTTTTCAATAGAACACAGAATTCCTGTTTTCATTTGCTTGTAGAGTTTTGGGATGAGTTACCTGCCTTAACATATTTCAGAATAAATAGATCTCTAAAAGACTCAGCTATTTTTTACCTATTTCAATAGTTGACGTTTTGTATTTCCAAAGAAATTAGGGTTACAAAACTTTAACGTTTCTCTTTTCATTTTTCAGTCTCAAGGTCGTTATGAAATCATGCTTAGTTTGCAAAATATATTAAATGGTTTAGGAGCTGCTGCTGTCCCCTGTCATAGAGATATTTACAAAGCTGCTCGATCATGTTTGACAGATCGATCCATGGCTGTCCGCTGTGCTGCTGCAAAGGTAAACTGCTCCAAAAGCTGTTTTAAGTAGCTCCTTAAAACATAAAATTCTGTTTTAATGATTAATGAACATGGAAATAAAAACATTGTTTGCTTATCTGTGTTTCTTTGATATTAATTTCGCAGAAAAAAATCAAGTAATTTTAGTATGAAGCAAGGTGCTTGTTGTGTTAGGGAGAACTTAGTGTATTATGTAGCAAACTAAAATTTTTGCTGAGTGCTTTTCCATGTCAAAACATTTTTATTTCCCTTTTTTTGTGTAGTGTCTTCTTGAACTTCAGAATGAAGCAGTATTTATGTGGAGTACAGACCTGGATAGTGTTGTTACCTTATGTTTTAAATCCTTTGAAGGTTCCAATTATGATGTACGATTAGCAGTTTCAAAACTTTTAGGCACAATACTGGCTAGAGCTCTAACCTCTAAGCAGATAACAGGTAAAGTATGTACTTTCTTTGCTGATTCCTCATCTGTAAAAATCTGTCAGATGATAAGAAACTCTCAAACTCTGTTGAAGCCAGAAGTAAAATGACATTGTAAGCTTCTTCTGACTGTTCATATCTCTGGTTTAATCTTTTTTCTAACTTTTTTCTTGCGAAGTGCTGTAGTTTTGGTTGTGTATATCTATCTATCTGTCTGTCTGTCTATCTGTCTATCAGTCTATCGTTATAAAATAATGAAGCCTTGGTTTACAAAGTATTTCCCCCAGAAATTTTTGAAGTTAATTACTGTGTTACAGAGAAAAAATCAGCACTTATCTTTTCTCAATAAAATAAAAATAATACTTTGACCTCTTTATAGACTCATTAATTTCCTTAATCTATGTAAGCAATGTACTTGTTATTTCTAAGGCTCTAAGATAAGGTTATATAAGAAGCTTATAAATTATTTAGTTGGCTATTTCAAGGAGTTTTGTCCTTATTTTAGTTATTTTTAGTTAAAAAGAAGTTAGAGCTAATTGGGGCAGAAGCTAGCTAGAAGGGGTTGGGGAGCAGTACATGAAGAAATTTGTAGTCCTGAAACTTGTGCATTGTGTCTGATAACCTGCAGATATTGAGGGGGTTTTGTTTAATTTTTTTTCTGGACATCTTTATCTCAAATCCTCTCACTCCTTTTCTTATTTGAATCCCTTAAAGAGATTGAAAAATGCAGTGAAAATTTTAGGTCAGTTTGCACAGTGTGCTATCATCGTGCTAAGTTACACATACATGTCCCAGTATGTATTTTAAATGAACTTTCTATCAAGAAATAAAACATTGGAATAGGAATTGGGGATGGATAATTTTCCTAAACAATTGCAGGCATATTTTATTTTTCTCACTCTTTTAAAAAAGTCTCTTAATGCTAAGGTGATGTGATATTTTTTCTAAGAGAACCAGCCTTTACCTGGCTAAGTGTAGCAGGGAGGGATCTGCCCTGTCTGAGGTTTGGAATGGAGATTGTCTTTGTTGGTAAGGTGGAATATGTAAGAAGCAGGGCTTTCGTTAAGCTGTGGGTGGTAGGAGTAGACCTTACAGACCTTTTTGCACAGGGAGCATAGATGGTAAATACTGAGGGTGTGTAAATGTAAGTATGCATATTAAGTAATGGCTTATACTACTTAAAGGTAGTTAAAGCAGAAAAACTTGAGAAATACTGTGCTTTGCTGGAGCAAGAGTTAAAATGTCCTAGTTTCTTTTGTGAAGTTATGCTCAAACAGTATTTGGGTTTGATTGTGCTGCTGAATTTGTCCAAACTATTTTTATTAAAATTAAGAGAGTTGAAACTCTACTGCTAATGTGTAGCAAAATTTTGGAACTATTCCTCTAAAGATGTACCTCCATTCTTAGCGTCCACCAAGCAGAACTTCCGCAGGATCTCTTTGGAAGATGTGATGGAGCTATTGGGAACTGGATTTCTGCGTGGCAGTTGTGGATTTCTACGAGCCAGTGGTGATATGTTGAAAGGGACCAGTTCAGTCAGCAGAGATGTTAGAGTTGGAGTCACCCAGGTTTGGATTACATCAGCTATGATTTTCTGAGATTGCTAAACATTTGTATAATTGCTTTACTCTGTATATATCTCTTTATTTCATCCATTTTTTTTGTATTTGTAATGAAATGTATATATTTGAAAATAAGGATTTAGGTCTTGAGTCATGCTGGAAAGAAGAAAAAAAAATTCTGATGTTGCTTATTGTTTATCTGAGAGTTTGACATTTTAAAAATTAAGTATGTGCTACTTGTGAAAGCTTCACATTATATTAATTTCAAATGAGTGATATAAATAAATCCTTCAATTTTTAAACTTCTTTCTTTACGTTTGAAAATTAAAGGGAGAAGTTACAAAAATGTTTGAACTTGAAATAGTTTTCTTCTATGTAGGGAATTCCAAGTCTAATTCTGAAAGGATGGTTCTGCTTTGAGTAAGTGTCTGAAAAGTAAGGAAAACAGAATTTAGTGGAAAAAGCGTGGCATCTGTTTTACTGTGTTCCAGGATGCTCAAAGCATAGAATCTTGTAAACTGAACAGGACTGAAGCCAGGCCATGTAGTGCCTGCTGGTAAGGATAGTATAAATTTTTCAGATAGTGTCAGGTTGGCTTCATCCTGTAAATATTATCTTAAATGTAAACATGCTGAATTGTAGGTGCTCAAATGGGAAACCTGTGAATCATGACTAAAGGTCATGATGAGCATATATGTATCAGATAGCTGTGATTATTTTAGTGTGTTACAATCCCAAAGCTATATGATAACCACCTTTGCCAGTAAGGCAGTTTGTCAGTACAGTTCAACTTCTGTGCAAAAGAGCTTTAAATTAGCTTGAATTACTGATACAAGCTGCCAGTATTGCAGTGAAACAGCCAGAAGGTACTACAGACTGTCTTCTGTGCTCAGGTTGTGCTGAGTGGAAGCATCAACTTTTGGCAGAGAGAACAGAAAAGCTGGGGAACAATAATACCTTGACAGCTATTTGCCTAGAAAATGCATGCCAGAGTTTTCTAGGGGGTTCTGTATACAAGATAGTTTTATTAGTTTTCCAGGAATATGTCAGATATCTCAGTTCAATGTTTTGATTATTTGTACTGGTTTTAGGAAATTGTCTCCATTTTCATGCATGTCTATGTTAACACAGTAGTACCTGTGCTAGATGGTACACTCTAACTGTACCAGAACAGTTTAAATAGTGCAATGTTTCTACAAAAAAAGCTTGAAATACTGTGAATTTATCAGTGTTTGTGAATAGAAAACGCAGTTATAAAATGTATTAATTAGTGAGTTCCCGCTTATTATGAATTTAAAAATAAGGAAGGCTCTGAAGATGACTTCTTACATATGGAAGATTTTATATTTGTTCAAGCCAGGTTCAAGACAGAGTTTAAAATGAAGCCATGTCAGATAAAGACTTCACAAGTCTTTATCCTGTTAATTCTTCAGGTTTCAAATCTATAAAACCAGGATAATGTACTGATGCATTATAAAGCCTAAGTAGTATTTGTCAAGAACAATAAGCTGCTAACAGGATCTAATAGTATAATTATTTTGTCTATAATAGTTCCCTTTCTTTTATATGAGTAATTTTGTTGTTAATGTTAGCCACAAGACGAAGTATGTATGAGGCAAATACAGAAATTGATTGATATAAGCAGTAGTTGTGAACTTTCTTATGAGGAATTTTGTGTGTTCATTTGCATATTCTTATTTTTTCTGTTCCGTTTCTTGATCTATTCATGAAAAAATCCAACACATACACATAAAAGGCAATTGTAGGGGAGCTGATTATGTGGCAAAATAAATGGTCTTGTGGTGATTAGATTTGTAAAGTGATTCTGCATTCTTTCTCTCTGTGATGACAAACATAGTCTTTTTATGGTACCCCCATTGCAAGGCAAACTATTAAAATTCATTGGGTTGAAGAACAGTACTCGGGGGCTGCAAATATTCCCTGATTCAGACCCTTTAATAACCAAATTTTCTCTGGGTTATGGGTTATAGTTTTGTAACATAGTAGTTCTTAAAATGCATTCATACATTAAATTTGAATTTCATGTGCAGAATGTTAAATAGCCAGAAGCTGTTGTTCAATGAGACCAAACACAATGTTTTACATAACAAGTGCCTGTGCAGGGTAAACTGCCATTTCTCACACTCTGGAATGAGATTAAATGGGCAAGCAGCTTGAAAAAACTTACAGTCAAAGAAGACTGCAATATTACTAGTACAGAATCACAGAATATGCTGAGTTGGAAGAGACCCATAAGAGCTTTGATAGTAATTTAAATTATTTTTTTAAATTAAAGTAATATTTAGATATTAAAAAGTTGCAGATACCTAAAATTGAGAACATATGTGATTTATGGATGCATAAATGTGTAAATAATTTCTGTAGTGTTCTAGTTGTCGCAATGTGAAGATTTAAAAAATAAGTATGTAGGATAGTTAGCAGTGAATTTTCAGATATTTTGCTCTAAAATACATTTCTTTACAAATCTCTTTCAGGCATATGTGGTATTTGTCTCTACATTAGGAGCACAATGGCTTGAAAGGAACTTCTCTGCCTTCCTATCACACATTCTCGATCTTGTGTCTCAGTCTCACGCCAAGGCTGTTCAGAGTCCCGTGGACGCTGTCGGCTCCCGCCGCTGTGTTTCATTCATCCTTCGGGCTGCGGTGGGAGGCCTGCTTGGGGAAAAGGCTCAGATTGCAGCTGCCAAGGAGATTTGTCAGGCCATCTGGAAACTGAAGAAAGTTGTAGGTATGGGTCTAACAAGATTATCGATTCAGGCCTTTGTTTTTCCTTTTTTAAGTGATTGTCCAAATACCTAATCCAGAGTCTGCAGAAATAGAATATGTAGTGCTGATTTATTACCATGATAATGCAGATGGCTTTTGATGGACTGCTTTGTTTTTAGCTTGAGCTGGTTATTTGCCTGTGTGTCAGTGTTTTTGTACATGTACCCGTGCAATTATATACAGATTCTTTAGCACTCCATTCCTGGCAGATGTAATTTTAACCATTAACAAATGAAATAGTTGCAGTTATAGTATACAGACAGTATTGTAAAGTAAGTTAGGTTGGCAGATAATGCATGTCTAGTCAGATCCTGCCTTTCTGTTCAGAGCAGTTGACACTACTGAAGGTTCAAAAAAGAAGCATTTGTTCCTAGATGACAAATGAGCATTTCTCCTGGAGAAAACAGATCTTTTGCATGATAAGGTCATGTAGACTGATTCTAGAGAAAGCCTCTGATCTTCCACCATCGTCCTTCTGAAGGTTAAGAAAGAGAATCCTGGACATAACGCGTTGTCCTCTGGTGTACAGCTGCATATCGTATCTGATTTAAATATCTAAATGTTTTATGTTTAAACAGACATAATGATTTGGGTCTGAAAAGATAAACTTTCAAAAAACATCATATTTTTCCCTCCCTCTTCATCCTGTGTCTCTGCCTTCTCGCTTGCTCTTGCAAAATTTCATTCTTTTCTTCCCTTTCTTTATTCCTATGATGCAGTAAAATCTGGCAAGCTAAATCGAAATGTGTTTTCTTCAAGTTACTTTTGGTGGGGAAGGTGATAGCACTTTTCTTGCTAGCTACTGTTGTAAAGATAAGCAATTTGGTATTCTCCATTTATCCACACTCTTGCCCTCACAGATGTTACTACACCATCCTTTTGGTAAATGAAATGTATTTGTCACAGTGAAGGCAATCCTTTATGAAAACAATAATAAAAATGGTAATGGTAAAAGCTCATTTAGTAATATAAACAACTTATCTTGGCAAAAACCTTTCTCCCATCTGATTGTTTGATTTTGGGAATAATTTTATGGTGATTTTCTTGTATTGTGTTATCAGATGCTGCAATGAGTGATGGTAACCTGGAAACAAAGATTAATACAGCAGATGCAACAGCGAGTCAGCATGTGCTTGTGTGTGCACTTCAGGAACTTGGAAGTCTCATCCATGGCTTAGGAACTACAGCAGCACCATTACTGCAAGACTCCAGTTCAGGTACAAGCCCTGAAGAATTTTGTGAACCAGAGTACAAATCAAATTTATATTCGTTTGTTCACTGTGATCTTCTTTCATTTCTTATGGCTGTTCTTCTGATGCTCAGTCTCCTAACCAGGATCTTCCATATTTCTTGTATTAGTTTCTGTTTTCTTCCAATAAACTTAAAAATAAAAAGGGGGAAGGAGGGAAAGTTGACTGCCTTGCTTGCTGTAGGAAAATTTCACACGTTGCTCTCTGTCTTTCCTAACCTGTACAAATATGTTAATTTAAATAAAAACAAAACATCTTTATCAAATTTTACTCCTTTAAGGGTTGTATTTAAGGTTCAGAACTTCATAATGTTTATAATAAAACAGTTATATTGAGCTGGGTAACTTTATTGTTCTCATTTAGCAGCATCTATGGCATGGATTTCTGCTTCCTTATAGAAGCTTAGAGATATTCTCTGGGCATGTTGGGGGATAACTGTTCAATATGTTAGGTTTTGTCCATAATGTTACTTTTCATCCAGGATAAGTTTTTCTAAAAAGAGCTTAATTATTTAAATTTGTTACAATTACTTAAAAATCAATAATACTTTTTCAGGAGAAGTATAGAAATTGGATTGTGTTATGTTTGCCAGTCCTGTGTATACATTTTTGCTTGTTTAACCATCTGCTTGCCTCTTTCTTCAGTGTGTTTATGTGTTTTACTTTTCAGGCGTCCTGGAAGCAGTAATTTCTGTCATTGTGCATCCCAGCATTTCAGTCAGACTGACAGCAGCTTGGTGTTTGCGCTGTGTTGCAGTAGCTCTGCCCTCTTACGTGTCCCTGCTGTTGGATCGCTGTGTTGAACGTCTCAGTGCCCTGAAATCCTGCCCAGAAGCAGTAACTGGCTATAGTTTTGCTGTTGCCGCTTTGCTGGGTGCAGTAAAACATTGTCCTTTAGGAGTTCCACATGGAAAAGGGAAGGTATGGTCTGAATACTTCACATATAGGCTGTTCTTATATTTTTTTGCGGTGATATTTGCATGTTTTCTTTGTGACATGATCACAATACCCAGTGATACTGATGAGATACTTTGGTTCCTCAAGACTTTGAAGCATTGTGACCCAAATAAGCATGTGTTTTTTTACATGTATCAGAAGTAGAAATTCCTGTTTCTTGGGAATGACTCTCAAGTGTACAGGTTAGTCAGTGCTCACAGCAATAACTGCAATTATGTATTGTCTTGAAAATCTTTTGTCAAGTCCAGCAGATACACACTTTTATTTTGTTTTACAGAATAGAACACAAATCAGCTTCTTGCATTAACTCAGTCTAATCTCACTAGTGCAGCTGGAAGATGCTGTGGTCTGAAGTTTTAAGGATATGCAGCTGTAGAAATAAAGACTGGGGGAAGGAGCTGTTTCCATCTTAATGGGAACTTCATCCATTGAGTTACTCATGTTCGGAAAACTGTGGTGGATCACAAATGTCAGCAGTACATGCTAATTTTTTGCATAATGTAGAAACTTACATTCCTTCTTCTGAAAATAACTGTTTCAGTGTTGGTGGACATTAAGAATATTTGGGACATTTAGAGTCCTGACTGATGAACTTTTCCTTGTTATTGTTGAAAGATCATGCAGAGAGAACAAAATGAATGTAGTTTGCCCACTTATATAGATAAGAAGTGCCATTCAAATGCAATGCACCTAAGCAGAGCTGAAGTTTCTGTTTAAACAGAGAAACCTAATTCTTAACAAAGAATTCTTTTAGAATTCCTTTTAGAGGAATATAATAGCATGAAATAAGGCTAGGGAGGAGGTATGGGAGGCCACAGAAAATATGGGAGGAACACTGTATTCTGTACTAAGCTGGCAGGAGGAAGAACAGAACAGCTGACAAAAGCCCTTTTCTGCTCTCTCCTAGGAACACTGCCAGATTCCAGATTAGCTCCTCTTCTGAGGAGTGGAAGGAGACCAGTGTTAAATAGTTTAAGTTTTGAGAAGGAAATATCAAACATAGGCAATAGTGATCTGTAGAGAAGCTGCTTTATATTAATGGATTATCTTTTCAGAGGGCAGTTAGAGTTGCAGGTGGAACCTAAAGAAAATTTAAAAATTAGTGAGTTTATATATATTTAACATTCAGTCCTATTGCTTATAATTCAGTTTTTAAAAATCCTTCAAATATAAGGCATTCCTCCTAGTACACAGAGAAAAATTGTCAGAAATCATTAAATTACATCCTTTCTAGCATATATGCTTTACAGGTAGTTTAAATGTACTAAATTCTTAGTAATTTTTAATAGTATAACTTTAAAAGGGTACTGTTTTATTTTACAATCAAATGTATTAACTCTCAAGAATCTACACAAATACTTTTCTTCTTTTAGAACCACCTGGTAGCATTATGGAATTAGGGAAACGAGTACTTTCAGATTGGAAGAACACTTCAAATGAAATTTATGAAGTGTAAAATTCTCAAACATTCATGAAACAAACTTTCATGTGCAACCTTTCATGACATTTTAAGTGTGAAAAAAATTATATAAGGATGTTTTCTATATGAAGCTTTTTAATGATACTTTTGATAATGACACTTCTTACTTGGAATACTGACTTTGAGCAGTTTGTTGGGAGACTGGACACAATGCAAGCTATAAAATATTTTTTAGCGTGTTTGAAACATAATTGTAGCAAATTGTATGCAGAATATTTATACTATTTGTAGCCACACTGTGGTAATTGTGTATGGACACAAGGGTGTTCCTCCATGTTAGTTTTAGGTACCTTTTGGTAACAAGCAGAATCTCTCTGCATTTAGCACATAGTGGGCACATGCAATTATTCTGGAGCAGCTAAAATAGGATTAATTCTAACTATTCTATTTTAATTTATTTATCAGTCATATCGTTTGTTGATTTGAAAAATGGTCAGAGAGAATGATAGACTTTTTTCTGAAACAAGGATAAAAAGGTAATTACCACTCTCAGCCCTTCTTCCTAGCTGTAATTTATAGATGTCATGCATACCTTGTGACATAAATAGAATATCAGAACACTTCTATCCTTCTAATTCGTGCTCCTGTAGAAATTATCAGTTGTCATTTTGCTGCTGATGAAAGAAAGGGTACAAAGCAGCAAAGTAACTTACCTAATACTCCAGAGAACTGCTGAAGCCATCCCAGACTAGTACTGAAGTCAGGAATTGCAACTTCATGAGCCTGAGTTTATTGCCTTAGTGTAAGAGGAAGATGGCATTTTTCCTCTGGGAGCAAGAGAATAGGATAAAGCCTTACACCAAATAGTATTAAAAAAAAAAACTGGTAGTAACCAACATTTGATGGTCTGTTTTTCTCTTTTACTTTGAAGGTAATCATGACAGTAGCGGAGGATTTGTTGTGCTCTGCTTCTCAGAACAGTCGCATTTCACTGCAGAGAATGCAGGCTGGATGGCTCTTGATAGCTGCTCTCATGACATTAGGTAGTAGCTTTCTACATTTTTTCTTAACCTACATTAAAGTATATATAAGTTTGAAGTTTTGTCTAATTTTTTGCTGCAGAATAATTTTTAAAAATCCCCCAAAAAAGAAAAACTTCGTGAGACAAAAAGTGCTATTTCTTTCAAATTTGCTCTTGATTCATTGGGAGCAATGTCTGAAAAATAGTGATTGGAGTGAGCACTTAATTAAATGTAAATAATGAATTTCAAAGTTAATCTAACCAAATGTCCTAGTGGTCATGAAGAATTTTAAGATATTTGTCACAGCAAAAAATGAGCTAATCATTTGTATTTCCCTCTTGTCAGGCATTTGAAATCTTATAGAACTTTCTAAGATGTATTAATGGTCAGATTATTGACTGTGATCAGTAAATTACTAATGAAGAATATATTTTATTGGTTTTGATCATATTTTTGATGTTTTCAGGTATTACTTCTGCCCAACATCTCCAATTTTTTCTTACATTGTTATACTCAATGAATCTAAAACAAATGTTTGTTTTTCTGAACATCACTATTTATCCTTACATCTTCTTTATGCTGGTGATCCACAGGGTCTATACTTTGTAAAACAGAGATTGTAGTTGGTTTGGTAACATACTAATAGATGTGTCAATGGGTATGTAGTTATATATGAAAATGAAGTACCAAAACAGTAAATATTTGAGAAATTACATATGAGAAGCCTGGGAAAGTGGCATATGATTTTGTTGACTCCTGTAAAGATTTCGTGAACACAATAAAAAAAAAGAAGGAAAGAAAATTTAGTTTAATTAATCCTTGCATTATCCTGACAACTGCCAACATTTACAGGTCCTGCAGTTGTCCAACATCATCTGCCACGAATGCTGTTACTGTGGAAGTGCATCTTTCCACCATCTCCTAAAGACCTAGAAACAGAGAAGACACGAGGAGATGCATTTACCTGGCAGGTAACACTGGAAGGTCGTGCTGGTGCCCTCTGTGGTAAGCAGGATTTACTGTCTTTCTCTGCATATTTGTAAGTGGGCTCTTAGTTAATTTTCCTTCTGAAAGAACAAAGACATTTCATTTTGATTCACTAGATGGTAAAGGCTGTATTCACTCCCCCACGTACATGCTTGTGTATCAATGTTTACATATTAAATATATGTTTCATTTTTGTGGAAAAAACTCAACAAAATAAAAACAAAAACAAACGAAACTCCTCCAAAAAAACTATCCCAAGAGAGTTTTTCCTCTTCTTCTTCTAATCAGTTGATTTTCAAGCAATAAATGATAAGCAGGAAGGTTGCTTCTCTTGTTTAGCAAGCACATTACAATAATGACTGAAGATCCAAAGCAGGGTATGTTCTGTTGTTTATACAGTCTCTTGTATCTGGAAAAAACAGTGGTTCTGTTTCCTACCAGGTAACTTACTATAAGTAAAATAGAATTGGTGGGTCATTCAAACGTGTTTATGAAAGTGGAAGGACTTGGGTAAGAATTGTGATTAGGTAGTTGGAAGTCTCAGCCAGGAAAGAGCGTTTTGAATGTGGCTGCTCTTCGGGAGGTTGCAGGTTTTTATCAAGAAATACTGTGAACTTGAGTTTCCAAGAGATTGCCACAGTGATCTTCAAATATTTAATGTGTTGCAATGTTGTATTCTAGAGTACTAAAGGATACTTTGCTTTCCAGGAATGTGTATCCTGGTATAGTAAGCACCCTTTAATAGTGAAAAGCTTTCATTATTAAGATACATCACAAAGTGTGGAATTCAATAGTAATTTCGTTTCAGAACTACCTAAGCAATTAGCTTTTAAATATTTTTTCTTTAGAAAATAAGTATTTAATACAGTATATTCTCTAGGTTCTTTTGGAAATTAAACTCAAGTTTAGTTTTCTGTAAATTATATACATATTAATTGCCTCTTAGAGTACAGTAATTGAACTAAAATTTAATGGAAAACTAGTAAAGTAAGCCATAGGTCACTGGATCATCTCCTATTTTCTTTTTATTATTAGTATGGAATTATCATGAAGTTAAGTTACATACCATCACTTAGTTCATAAGCAAATGCAAAAATAAATTGCATTTATGTGTGGAATTAAAAGTCAGGATATAAATGTCCAAGCTGAAACACTAAGTGCATCAGACTTTTTTTCATCTCTACTTTTATACATTATTAGTGATGTAGTAATGTAATTACTTTGTTAATGTGATTTTTTTTTCTTCAACGTATCTCACACTAAGTACATTGAAATCCAATTCTTCTTGTAGCTGTTAAAAGCTTTGTTTCCCACTGTGCTGGTCTTCTTACGGATGAAGTTGTTCAGAGACTTCTGCCTCCTCTCCCAAGCGCTGTTGATTTATTGACACAGTAAGTGTATGTGTAAAACTGTTATTTGAAAAAGCAAGAGTAATCTGTATTTGATTAGTGCACTTTATAAATAACTTTCTTTCAAGGAACAAAAATCAGAGTTCATGTGTTTGCAGATTCCAGTGTCATGTGGAAAATCTAAGGAGGACTTTCTTGCAAGGGTTTTTTTTAAGTTAGTTTTTATATATTGCTTTTTTAATTAAACATACACATTTGGATTTATATACCATTATTTTTTATTAAATAAGAAACGAAGTTCAAGAATATGCTGGAAAAACATCTTTCAGACATGGATTTTTTTTTTTTGTATTTAATTTCAGATTAAGTTGGGAAGGGTTTTATTAAACATGTGCCTTTTGAATATAGAACAACGTTTAATGGATTTAGTTTCTAAGCTCTAACTTAGAGAAATATATCCACAAAAGTTTGTTGTCATAAATATAGGTACAATCAATGGAAATAGAAAGCTTGTTTATTTCGCTAGTATTAAATGAAAATAACGCTTGGAAATGGACAACAGGTATTCTGTCAAAACATGTGAAATAAATCGGTTTGTTTTTACTATTACATGCTTCTAGTACTTCTTATGTACTTCTAGTATGAAGTATGATTTTAAAAGCATTCAGTAGTGTGGTACAACTGGGGTATTACATAAAACTTGAAGTCCCTACTATCTCTGATGTGCTTTTTATATTTTAAGGCTTTCTTCAATATATAAATCATATGGAAATTCCTTAAAAACACCATCAACAGTTTACAGACAGAAACTTTATGAATTACTAGCAGTATTACCTCCAAAGGCCTACGAAGGTATGTATTTCCATGCAAGGAGAAATCCATTAAAAATACTACGGGCTCATTTTTAAGTTTTTGTCCAACTCTTATTCAGCCAGCAATAATTAGTTCCACCTTTTCTAAAGACAAATTTCATTCCCTCTATTTAAGTTTGATGAATTGTAGCAAAGTCACTGTGGTTTTGAAAAGCTAATGTTCATGGTATTTTTTCCCTTCTAATACCAGTACAGACCTCTGTTACAAATAGACACTTTTCCTCTATTTTTGGTTGAAACTTGAAGTTAGACAATGTTTCAATTTCCAACTAGCTGAAAAATTTATTTTCTTTGATGCCTGTTTTACTTTTCCACGAAATCCTAATTCCCAAAGGTGTATTTTCAGCTTAAACTAATTGCATATAGACCATTGAAAAAATTCAAATTAATTGATTTAACTAAGCGTATATTACAGATATATTCATCTGATCCTGTGCAGATTGTGGATAAAAGGTTTGTATTTAAAGAACAATTTAAAAAAACCTGGGGATTGACTTACTTTTTACAGGAGAACATAGCAAAAACAGTCTAGGCTTTTGATCCATTAATTATGCACAGTTGTTGGATGGGTCTAACTTTCAGCTCAAATATTTAATATCTTCATTGTCTTTAAACCATTTGCTGTACAGTAGCTTATGGACTGCACTAAGAAACCGTAGTGTTTTTGTCAGCTGTAAGGAGAAGTACAGAGTATTCTTCAGGACAGAGACAATATGGAGCAACCATGCTCTGAATTAGCTGTGTCCTCTGTATCTTGGAGGGAATCCTTATTTAAAAATCTGCTCCATCTAGTGGTAACTGCTAAGAGAATCGGGACAAATCCCTGACCTGTGCCTTAGAGCTGTTGTCACATTAGAAGTATGTATATAATGAAACATTGTGTATAATACTCATTTCTGACTGAAAATGACACCTCCACCCCTGAGAACAAGTAATTCCTTTTGTTCTTGTATTACAGGAGCGACATGTTACAGAATACAAATGTTTTGATATGGTTGGGTTTGGCTGTTTCTTGATGTTTTGGGGATTTTTGCATATGTTCTAATTTCATTGAAAATAGAGTGTTTTACAGTGTGACCTGCAAAATGTACCTCTTATGAGAGAGCAGCCTAGCTGAGGATGCTGCATTCTAGTACAATAAATAAATAAAAGGCTTGAAAAGTTTGTTATATATTAGTGGGCACCCTGCTGAAATCTTTGAAAATAGCCTTAGAATTGAAACAGTAATTTGATAGGTGTAGTCTCAGGCTGTCCACTTACATGTAATACAGCAGTATGAGAGTAGGGAGGGAATGGCAATGCATGCATTGCCAGAACTTATTTTTATATACCTTTACAAATAGGTATCCATCATTTAAAAATGCAATGAAAAGTTTCTAAGGTAAAACTTGAAACAAATACCATTCTTTCCCTATTATTTCCAGTATGATAGCTTCATGCAGAAACTGTATGTCTTTCCAGATACTGGGAATTTTAAAAATAAATCGTTTGGGGAAACAATATCACTATGGAACTCAGGATGTTTTTTCAATGTCTAAATTTAGTCATAACAAATAGGAATGGTATTAGGAGTACTCTTGTGTTGCACAGCAGGGCTCATTTTACATGGCTCAGAGTAACACACTGATGGAGAAGCTTTCACTACTTCATGGCTTTATTTCTTTTGTATTTGTTTTCTTCAGTCCAGGTAGTTAGCCACATGATAGAAATCAAGTAAGTTGTTTCTTTTTGAGAAAATTGATGATGGAAATATTTACCAGGAGTTGTAACTCAAGCTTTTAGTATTTGTAAATAATGTGCAAAATTTCCTTTCTTTAGTACAAGAGGAACAAAAGAAAATATCCAAGAAAATAAACAGTTGAAAACAGACTATTGATATACCCAAGCTTCTTTGTCAATGCATGCCTTTAGATTTCTGAGGCCTGGGATACTATGACTTGTTTAAGTTCTGCTTGGTCCTTTACTGCTCACCTTCTGCCTCATTGATGGTTTTTTTGCTGCTTTCTGTCATCATTAAAAGTAATATCTGCTCAAACAGCAAAATTTTAGTGTTTTACCATGAGTGTGCATGAATCATAATTGATTTTTTTCATTATTTCAGCAGTGACAGATATGAGAAGAACATATTAGGTAAACTTGAACATCGGTGAAATACATTTAACATGTTTTAGTTGCTGTCTTCCATTGGTATGAATGGATAAGACTTGTAATTTATCTAATCCAAAGTATGAACTTTTTAAGCTGAGGAAAGCTGGTTGTAAGATGAAAAATCATATTCGTGATCATATTCATGTGTCATTAGTTTTGGATTATAATGTGCTCATGTTTTCAAGGATAAACATTTATTTCTTGTGAGTTAATATAAAAAGTTTTGTATTGTCCAAATTGAAAACTTCACAAAAATAATTTCAGTAGCTTGAATTCTGTTAGATATCTTGATGTTTTCTGTTGTCTGAAATTAATATGTTTTGTCAGACAACTCATTAGGATTCTTTTCATTCCTCAGCTTTTTGTGTTTGTTATGTTCCACTGTTTAAACCATAAAATTGAATACAGGCATTCACTTCTCTTTCTTAATAGGATGAGATGAATAGCTAGAATGCTGAAGCAGTATTCTGGCTTAAAATTTTGAGCTGCTTTACATTGAGGTAATATTGTTTGAAGTGTTGAGGATTGCCAGCTGTCTGGGACTAAAATGAACCTTTATTTGGTTAAAAACTGCTGGGTATCTCCATGAAATTTTATCTCAAAAGCTGGTATTTTTCATAGGAAGGGGATTTTGAAAAGAAATTTCGTCATGATGAGTAATAATGAAAGAACAATTTCTAGTTGTTAACTATTGTAGGTTTTTTAAAGGCTCAATTTCTAATTCCTTTCACATGTTATCTGTGCACCTTGCAATATATTTGATAGTGCAAACATTTTGTAATTAGATTTGAGTAAAAATTTTGGAAAAATTACATACTTGCTTAATTAATCAGGGAGGCAGGCAAAGCAAAAGATGCTTGCAGGGGAGACAGGCTGGTAGGGTCAGGAGTTTGATGGGTAGGGGTAAGTCAGCTTCTCAGGATAGATTCTGTTTCCAGGAAGGGTTAGGTAGCTGGTTGCAGCTACCAGCTCTAACTATGCTAATAACTCTGCTTGTGGTCATGAGGTGCTGAAAACTGTGTTGTCCCACTTTGTGAAACTTCCATGTGTTGAAAAATTATAAGCAACTTTAGTGCAAACATGTAATTGTGTTATCAGCTGACAAGAAAACTGAATGCAAGGAATTGGGTATGTGGTGTTGAGCACCCATCTCTCCCCCCTCTCCACTTCTTAGTGCTGATAATTTCCAGTTCATGAGGACTTGACTTTTCAGTCTTAATGCTCTGGAGGTAAATTCTTACATAACATTTGTACAAGGACTGAGTACTTTCTTAAGATCCGTTCTGCAGTGTTTTTCAACACAATTACAAGCCAGTCGTTTCTCATTACGTACTGGAAATGTTCTCTCACTACAAAGGCTACTTTAATGACCTAAAAAATCTGACTCAAAATGCCCAGTGTTGAGTTTTTTTGAATTATGTACAACCGTGACAGAAATCTTATGTGCAAAAATATGTGGAAGTTTCAACTGCCAGTGAAATTTATCATAATGTAGCCTACAATAAACTCCTCCTGCTTTGTTTTTTGCATGCAAACTCATAAAATGGGGACTGCATTCATCAGCTTTTGCTTGATTATCAAAGCTATGGATGTTTTAAATTACTTCTGCTTGCCAAGTTCAAGTATTCCTTTGTGATTACATAATGCATTCCACAGCATTAATTTTCAGGAAATAGAAGAAAATTTCACTATGTTCATAAGTGCCATTTCCCCTCTACTTTATTTGGAAATGTAACTAATTTACTGTGTTACCAGTTGTATGGCATTATGCCTTCTGTAAAGAAAAAAGTCTTTGTTTTTCAGCTTCTAGATTGCTGTGGGTGCTTAGCTTGCTTATGTCAGGTACTGCTCTGTGCCCCTCTAACAGAGTCTTCTCCAATTAACTATTTGAAGACTAAAGAGAAACGTTACATGGATGTTACTTTTTCAGTATAAAAATACTGCTCCCAAAGTTGCTTGTGGCAAGTAACTAACAATAGGTTTGAATATTTTTTTCTTTAATTTAAAGGAAACATCAGTGCTGTTCTAAAAGAGTTAGTGACTGACTTGACTGTCGCAGATAGCCAGATTGATGCTTCTGCATTCTTGCTTCCATCCCTCTGTCATGAGAATGATCTCCTTTTACTTGGTCCCTTACTGCAGGAGACTGACCACCGATTTATTGAAGAGCAGGTACTTTTGTTCTCTTATAAAGGTATTACTGTATTCTCATACAGTTATAGTTATTTAGGTCAGTAATCATTTAGATTTGGTAAAAAATATGCATATCACTCTTTTCCTTCTTACAGCTGCTTTTAGGTAACAGCATAGCTGGTGGCAGCCTGGAGTATGACCCTTACTCAATTTATGAGAAATTTGCAAAAGGGGATTCAGTACCTAAACCACTACCTCCTGCATTATCTGTTGTCAATGCAGCAACTCGACTTTTTGGAGTTATGTTTTCCCACATAACAGAATCTCACAGGTAAAGTAGTAACTGTAACTGCTGGGGAGTTTAGGAGGTCTTGTAAGATGGTGACAGTGTTTGAATTGAATGCTGAAGAAAACAGTTCTGAAAAACTAATGAATTGCGTAAGTGGAGTCTTTATCTGAATAGCATAATTCAGACCACCAAATTATTGAACTTTTCTCTTAAAAGTTACTGACAACAACAAGGCACATCCAGCAAGATGTTACTATCATATCAAATCTGTGGACCCAGAAAAATAATGTTCTGTTTCAGATCAAAATGAAAGCTATTTTTAGAGGTATTACATAATTTTTGTGGTGCTTAATGCATAATACATTCTTTATAAAAAGTGGATGGGGAGAAGCAAGAGTGCGTGTCTCAACACAGTTCTGTCAAGGTACAAGAATGCTTGAAATAGATCAAGCACTTCTCTTGGGTTTTTTTTCCTATGTATTTTCTCACTGCATACCTGGCATTTTGGTTTGTTTCACATTTATAGGCACATTGATTGCTAAAGCATAAAACTCCTGAAGATTTTTTGCATGTGGTTGTAATATTTTTGAATGCAGCTTTAGAGCAGATGAATTATTTTAAAAGTAAATAGCTTTGTATTTTCAAAGCCTGCTGTAGTTAGTCGTCGATCATTGGATCATGATCAGTGTAGCTGGTGATGGTTTTATAGCTTCCTGTGTGGGATAAAATGTTTAGTCTTCATGAGTCCTGAGTCTTGATGTCTTCACAATGTTGAATGCTTGGAGTTTAGTCTAAGTTCTAGGCAGCTGTTTATATATGAGAATACCTGCCAATAAAACTGCCTCATGATTTATTTGTTCTCCTGACCTGCCTATACTTCTTTATTCTGTCTTCATTGACTGCTTTTATCGTGGATTTTTTTTGTCTTTGTTTTTTTTACTCCATCTGTCACCAGCTTGCTGGTTGGTTTTCATCACTTGTTTCTCAAGACTTGAATTAATTGCTGCAGACAAATGCATTTTCATTTCTTTTTCCTTTGCTTCCCCCTTTCTCAATTGGAAGTCAAAATGCATTATTCCCATACATAGTTCCTTTTAATAATGTCTGTTCAATGTTACATAGCTGTAAGTGATTATCTGTGAATACATATAAGGAAACAAATGTTTAAAAGTTCATGTTCATATATGGAAGTTCATATTCTAATGTGGAATACACTTTTTTTTGTGGTAGTAGACAAGGATGCCAGTTGAAGGAAAATGTTCAAGTATTGATTTGTTCCACTTCTGGTTTTATATGTAGATTTTGTTATGGATTTTAAAATTTAAAAAAAGCTTGATTAATTTCCTTAATTTTCAATTATGTGGTTTCTTTTCGGTTTTTGTTTAAGGCTCCAGGTGTTAGAACAGTTGTTGAATTCCATAAAGCAAACAAAAGGATCTCGACAACAAATAGTGCAATTACATGTTGTGTCAGCCTTTTCTACTTCCTTAAAGGTAAATCTGCTCTCTCTCTCCTTTGTTTCCTCTCCTTTGTTTCTCTTTCTCTCTCTGTTACTGAATCATGGCATCTCTTGGTTCAAATAGATAATTGCTGTGTTTTAAACCCATCCATACAGCCACTTGCTCACTCCCCCCACAGTGGTATGGGGGAAAGAATTGCAAGAGTAAAAGTGAAAAAACTCCTGGGTTAAGATAAAGACAGTTTAATAGGGAAAGCAAAAGCCATGCACACAAGCAAATCTAAACAAGGAATTCATTTCCTGCTTCCCATTAGCAGGCAGGTGCTCAGCTGTTTCCAGGAAAGCAGGGCTCTGCCATGCCTGGCAGTCACTTGGGAAGACAAAAACTATCACTCCAGACATTCCCTTGCCTCCTCCCAGCTTTGCATGCTGAGCATGATTCCATGTTGAAGGAAGAGCTGCTGCTGGAGCATTCTCACTCTGTTTGAGGAGTATCACACAGACCACCCAAGACTTTTAACCACTGGGACAGGGGCCCTTGGCAGCTGGCAGCCCCAGCGAGCAGAGACGTGTCCCCTTTGTCTCTTCATTGTCACATACATTCACTTTCTGGTGTGCTTTCTCCTTCTTACAGCTCGACTCTGGATTTCCTGTAGCAGAGTATCAGGCATCAAATTTATAAAACTCTGTTGTTTAGAAGAGTTTACAGCAGCAGGTCAGCTTAGGCTGAGTTCTTCTGGAGGGGTACTCAGAGCAAAAATCCCTAGGCAATTATACCCTTATGATTTATGCATCTGCCCTTCATATGCTCTTTACATGCCTTACATATGTCTCTGGGTCCAGTGGTGATTTTTGATAATACGTTATTGAGTTCTTTCCCTCTGTCTGTGCACGTAGGTGGTTCTTGAGGAATTGCAGCTTCTGCTGTCCTGATCTTCTGGTTTCCATTTCTGATGCATCTGCTCTCTGGCAGAGCACAGAAAACTAAAAAAGCCCTACACTTCAGATAACCATTACCTAGCAACAATTAAAATATCAGTGTGTTATCAGTGTTCTTGTGCTAAAGACAAAACACAGCATTGAACCACCTACTAGAAAAATTACTCAAAAAATTAACTCCATTCCAGACGAAAACATCTCTAGACCTAAGTTCAGATCTATGGGCCCAAGGCTTTATCTAAACCAGCTACTTATGCTGAACCAGTAAAGCTGGGCAAACAACATCCTAAGTCGCTGAGTATTTTACCTCTATGTAACTCATTTTACTTAAAACTTATTTATGCTAGACAGCTATCTCTTGACAGCCATGTGGTATGGAATCTGGTCCATTGGGGTCATCTATCTCAGCTGTGTTTCCTCCCAGTTCCTTGTGTACCCCCACTCTGCTCACTGGTGGGGTGGCACAAGAAGCAGAAAAGGCCTTGGCTCTGTGTAAGCACTGCTCAGCAATAATGAAACATCTCAGTATTGTCAACCCTGTGTTCAGCACGAACCCAAAACATGGCACCATGCCAGCTAGTGTGAAGGAAATTAACTCTACCCCAGTCCAAACCAGTGCAGTACACAGAAGTTTTTGTTTTGATTAATAATCAAGGTGATCAGTAATATTTTCTGTGGTAATATATTGTTTTGTGATGTTGTAGCTTTCTTGAGTGCAAATGAATCACTGTTTAATTTTTCCCCTTTTCTAATATTAGTTTTAGGGAAACCTGTTCTAATACACTCTGGTGTACTAGCATCCATACTAGTGTCATTCAAATATGAGAGATATGGAAAAATTCTCTTAGTATAATTTCTGGTTTTGTCACTGTCTTTTGTATTTCTTACTGTATAAATAGAAAAGTAACAGTTGGTAAAATTAAGTGATCTCATCATTATCTGCTATTGTTCATTTTTCCTGATGCTTTATTTGTATTTTCCTCTGTTGATGTGCAGTTTTCATTCTTCTCATCTTAGGCAATTGTTTTGGAATGCAAATTTTTTTGGTGTTATTCTCTTCTCACTGGTTTTCTTCTTGATATTATTTCCTGAATTTTGTGCTAATATGTTGGTTTATTTGGTTCTACTGCAATTTATCCAGTATTTCCTAAAATCATAATGTTGATGCTATAATGTTGTGCTGTGAGGTACAGTTATGTAGTGTTAAACATCTAACTCTCATAATAGCAAATTGAAAGAGAGGAATTTCTCTGACAAAGAGGAAGAAGATCAAAATCCTTCTGCAGGTCTTGTATTTTTTGCATGACTGACAGAAAAGTACACTCTGATACTGTCTAACTGTTTCATATATGTAATGTCTATTTTTAGCACTTGGCTAACTGCAAGGGAAGTTTAGGTTCAGAAGAAGTTAGAAGATCTGGCCTGATGTTGGTAATGGGTGCCTTGGAAAGCAATAATCCACTGCTAAGATGTGCTGCTGCAGAGTGCTTGGCCAGGCTGGCCCAGGTGGTTTCTGATGGTGCCTTCACTGCTGGATTAGCACAAGTCAGTTTTGACAAGTAAGTTCACAATAAGCATGAAAAGATTCTGCTTGAGTTTGTAAAAATCTTTTGAGAAATCTACCTGACACCTATTATGATAATTTCTAAAAGCTGGTTTCCTTCATGAATTTGATGTCACTTCAGAAATTAACAGAAAAAAGCACTGCCTGAATTCTGCATCTATTTCTTAGTGTAAGACTAATTAAGCAAGCATGTAGACTTTCAAATGAATTAAATTGGCTGCTGTTCTAGCAACATCGTTTAAGTGTATCTAAAATATTTTTGGTGCTTTCTTCAGATAAGAGACAATATATGAACTTAGAATTTTGGGAATATAACAGTGTAATAAATTTTTTTGCTGATTATATACAAAAAATTTCATTTGTAGGTGTGCTTATTGCATAGTAAAAATCTTGGTGATTAAACTAACAGCTTTCTTTCAATTAATAGGCTAAAATCTGCTAGGGATGTGGTATCAAGAACAGGTCATTCTTTGGCTCTGGGATGTCTGTACAGGTACCTAGGAGGAATAGGTTCTACTCAGCACCTGAATGCATGTGTTGGAATCCTTTATACTTTGTCTCAGGACAGTACTTCTCCTGATGTACAGGTACTTGTCACTTATATAAAATATTATGTTACAAATTAACTGCATTCTATTCTGGAGTCTAAGGTTCTTTTTCTTGCAAGAAGAGCTCGCAGGCTTACCTCACAGGTACTGGCTGTAGCAGCAAAGGCCATGTAGAAGACTGCTGCTCAAAATCCACCTTCAGCAACTTCCATAGCAAGAGCTACGATGAGATGTGGGAGGTTCTTATTCAATGATCTGTAAGACTGATAAGGCTCACCTAAAAAACAGTATCTGATGTTTTAGGGGTTGATTTGTTTCATATTCACCTATATCTTGACTTTGACTAGATAGTACTTAGGGTTTTTTGTTTATGAGGGAATTTTTTTTGTTTGTGTCAGTTGTTGTCTCTTTTATGGTGTTTATCTCACAGCATATTTTGTTGAAGGGTCATATAGTAAATAGAAGGGATTTATTGCCTGAATGCTGTCGAACTTGGTGGATATACATCCTTGAGTAAGACAAAAAATTTTGAAGAATAATGAATATTATTTCTCTGTTGCTAAAACTGTTATCTATCAGAATAGCTTTAAGAGACGTTGAGTGTATTTAATGTATTTGTTTAAATATCAGTTAAAGAATTTTTAAAGGTTTTTCCACAATATCTTTGCACAAAGAGGAAGTGTTTATTGACATGAAACAAATGTGGCTATTGGTGCAAAGGATCTGTGACTACAAACAATAGGTTATTTCAGAAACTCTAGTATTTTTTCACAATTCTGTTCTTGCAAAAGCAACTGTAAGAAATGTTTGAAATAATAGAATATAATAAAGGAATAATAATCACTGTTAAACTAATTTACTATTACATTCACTTTTTTTATTAACAATGACAAATTTAAAATTATTTTTTCATTGCATAGCATGCAGTTCCTTGTAAAATATTCAAAATGGCTTGCTCAACATCTGATCCATAAAGTTTCTTTATATAACCTCTCTTTAGGTTCCTTTGGAACCTAAAAGTGCAACTTCTATTACACTTCATCACTGAATTTCACTTTTAACTATAGAATTTTTAAAAGGCCTTATGTATATCATATAGAGATTACATTCCTGCTTCTCTTATTTTACAGGCCTGGGCACTACACTCTCTGTCCCTAGTAGTAGATCTGGCTGGGCCCTTGTACCACGTGCACGTGGAACCAACCTTGTCTCTTGTTCTCCTGCTGTTGCTGAGTGTGCCTCCGGCTCACGCTGAGGTTCATCAAAGCCTTGGTCGCTGTTTAAATGCACTTATTACCTCTCTGGGCCCTGAGCTGCAAGGTATGGACCACAGAAACGTGTCAGCTTTGTTTGCTGTAGCAACCAAATGGCTGAACATTGAATGTGTGTGATTGCAGTTGTAACAAGTAAGCAGATCTAAGTTTCTTTGCCTAGCTGTAAGACAATATTTCATAGGCCACGACTTTTCATTCAAGATGACATGACTGCTAGTTTTCCAGAAATAGTGCCTCTTGACATAATTTCCTTTGTTTGAACTGGTTCTCTGAGCCTTGACTTGGGCTGAAATTTAAATTAATTTTACATTTTACATTTCTTATACTCTTACACCTTATAATTCCAGTATGAGAATGGAAGGTGTTCATATTTTAAGAGTTAGAAGCCTGCCTATGTCTTAGTTATGATGCAGACATTTAAAATTTGCATCTAAATCACCAGAGGGCAATGTGATCACTAGTCATTGGTATCAAAGTATAGCACAGATACAAGGGTCAGCCTTTAGGAGGATGAACGTTCTGACTGTCTTGGGAAAAAGACAGGTTATCATGTTAATTAAAAATAAATATATGTTTTAAAAACACCAAAAAACCCGCCTTCTTTATTCTCAATATAGGCAGCAGTACAGCAGTGTCAGCCTTAAGAACGTCCTGCCTTTTGGGCTGTGCAGTGATGCAGGATAATCCTGACTGCCTTGTTCAAGCTCAGGCCATCTCTTGCCTTCAGCAGCTTCACATGTTTGCTCCTCGACACGTCAACTTGTCTAACCTTGTAAGCTGCCTCTGTGTGAGTATATATTTACTAGTTTATATCCTATTATTTTAAAATCTGTTCATATTTTTCATAAACACTTTAAAAATGCAGATGTTTCTTTAAGCAGAGAAACTGATCATTTTGTAGGCGTGAGGTGTTTCATGTTCTCCTACAGGCAAGTATTCTGTATTTCTTTTTTCCCCCTCAGTTTCTGCTTCTCCTTTACAAGATGAGCACATTCTCTAGAAATCTTGGCCTTCTGAACTGCTTGCAAATGCATTCTGCTGTTCTTATTAAGGCCAGTTGTCTGGCAAGATATACCATTCATTTTTTGTTTTGCTGGATTTTTATCATCTGGTTTATGCTGGCCAGTTTTTTCCCTCTGCTACTTTTTATGCCTTGATTGAAGGACTGATTTTTTAAAATTGTGTGTACTAATTACTAAAAAATGTTTTGTTTCATTTTGTTTTTTCATTATGCTGAAAAACCGTAGATTTCTCTGTTTTGTAATTTCTGTAGCCTTAATAGTTCAGTGTACTGACATCTTAGTAGTCACTATAAAAATTTCTAGCACATAAGTTGTAGTCAAATCAGGTCTTTGGAAGAAATAAACAACTTTTTCAGCCCTGTTTGACAAGAGGTGGGGTAGTTTGTTTGTTGGGTGGGTTTGGTTTTGTTCTGTTTTGTTTTGTTTTTACCCAGTTTATGTCTCTGTCTTTGAACAGCTGCTGTTCTGAAGTACTTAGTTCTATTAAAAAAAACCCTAAATAATTTTCTGGTAGCTTTTAGCCTTGGTGGATTTGGGGGGCTAGCTGGGGGAGGGATTGGTTGGAGGTACTTGAGGGGTTTGTTTTGTTTTGTTTTGTTTTTTTAATACTGTCTTGTCTCGCTGTCGATCAGAGAGAAGCAAAAATCCACAGACAGTAAAGTGTGTCTGGATTTTGTTGTAATCTCATCTATTTCAACACAGTTCTTATTCACATCTTCCTTTGGGTAGCACTTGTGTATCAATAGTAAACATATATTAATTTTGTTTAAGGTTTAGATTTCTTACATTTTCTTTATTTAGTTTGACTACAAACATGATTGTGGGAGCTAGGAAAAACTGAAGAAGGTATTTCTGCCCCACACTGTGATACACATGGATATGCTGGTTGCAGAAGAGCTGGAACTATTCTGTAGTGTTGTTCTAGCATACACTAACAATTATTTTCTGTTTGTTGGGCAAAACATAGTTTTTCTTATATTGATAAAATCACAGCAAACCATGTCAGTCAGTCTCTTGCTTGGAGAGTGTGGCAGCATTTGGGAGCATTTGTAATTCCATGTACAGTCTGCTTCTATCTCTACTAATATCAATAAAGAGGATGTCATGACAAAGTTGTCTTGTCTATATAATATTACTGGTTTTTTGGTTTTGCAAGTTGTCTCAAAATATTTCATACAGCAGTTTATGAACTTCACAATACTAGTCAATTAAGAAGCAGGGGTCATAGCTTGAGTGTGTGTGTTCTTGCATGTGAGTGTGTTTCCCCCTATCCCAGAAATGGCTGTAGGCTTCCTGGGAGAGGAGTCCACTGAAGTCAGTGGCCTCACATGGATGACCTTTTCTCACTCTCAACAACTTGTACAGCTAAGGCCAGTGTTGCTGGTACTGACAATTCAGTAATGTCAGTGTGTCTCTGAAAAGTGTCATAAACAAGGGTTTTTGAGTGTGTGCTTTGCTGATCTGTGAGAAGATAATTGAACAAGCAGAATTCTCTATTTGTAAAACTCACCATCTGTCCCTGTAGTTTCCACCTACTAAATCACCATCTCATTAGGGAAGCAGAATAAGTTATTGGATCTGAAATCTACACTTCACTGTGCTATTTACTTGCAAGGTGACCATCAGCGAGTTATTCTTCACGAGTTTAAATGTCTGCAATTTGGACAACAAGGTGTGACAGTCCTCCTTTTGCATTGCATTTTGAAGTCTTAAAGGGAAGTAGCGTGCAGAAGCTAGGCCCTAGATAATGTGAATATTCACCATTGCATTCTTTATTTAGGGAAGAATAAAAGGAAAGGCAAAGAATCTGTGTTCAGATGAGTGATTTTTTTTCCCCTTCCATCTGTAGAAACATGAATTTTCATTCATAAAATCTTGAAAACAAATGTGCAAACAATTTTTTTTTACGTTTTTAGTAGCATTTGAGCCAACAACCCTCTCTATCCTCTTTGCCCAAGGATTCTGTTAAATGTCTGTGCCTTCAAACTTGCCTTTTTAAAATTCTCATTCTCCGGCCATTCTGCCCCACTTCCTCTTCACCTTCTCTTTTACCTTCCTCCACTCGCTCCCTTTCCTCCCTCTCCTCCCTCTTTATTTCTTTTTTCCATCATTAGGCATGCTAGCACAATTTCTTGTGCAGGCAGCTGCAAGCTACCTTCTCCACCCATCTTCCCAGCCCCTACAGCGTGAGATGGTTCAGGTCTCCAGTGTGTTTAAACAGTTCAGGTTGTAACTGTGCTAGCACTAGTGAAACATGACTCAGGCAATGGGCACACTGCTGCACTGGCTCGTGCTTTGTGGGTTTGTTTGTTTGTTTGTTTGTTTATATTGTATACATACACGTGCCATTATCTAGCTTCCCTTCTTCAGCTGCTGAGAGTGTTCCTGTTTGTCAGTGGGGTCTTTCACAGGGCTTCTAACAATAATGCATACTTGTCCTGCTATTTGAATTCTTGGCTCCAGCAGAATACAAATTGTATGCTTTTAATCATGTCTAAAATGAGCTCTAAAACTAACTTAGGTGAGCATAGACTTCGAGAGAGCTTATCTGTGTAAGCTTGTGGTGTAGTATTCGTGGACACAGTGAATTCAAGTTTTCAGCTCCAAGATACTAACAGTAAGATCAATTTTGAAACACAATAAGTATACAATGTTAATAACAATGCTGTGCTGTTGTCTTGGTACTGTTTGTGTATTAATTTTAGAGGCAGTTGGATTAGAATTTAAGTGTGTTCAACATGAAAAATAAGAGAAATTAACTAAGCAAATTAGACTTTTGGTATGTTTAAGATAAGATTCTGAATTTTATTATATACTGAACATACATGTTACAGTCTCCATGTGTGGTTGATATCACTGTGATATCTATTTTGGTTTTGTCATGACTGGTTGTTGTTTGTTTTTGTGCAGGAAATCTTGTTGGATAATTCTATGTTGGTAGGTCCCTGTGCCTTGTTAATCCTAAACTTTTGCAGTTTGCAGTGGTGTTTTTATTTCATCTTATATCTTTCTTTTTAACCATTTTAATTTCTTTTAGCATGTGAAGTGATATTTTATTGTCATCCTAACCAGAGCCTTCCTAACTTTCTGCAGATGGCAGGAATACATTTCATTTATGTGCTTAGTGAGGGATGATTTTGTTTTTAATGTGTTAAGTACAGAAAGGGAACTGTTTGTACATTTAAGTTTTAATGTAATGCTTGCGTTTTGTGTCTGTCATTTAGTCCTGTCCCCTGCTTAGAATGTGAGAGAATGAGAGAGATTAAAAATGTGCATCTTGCATTATTTTGGTAGCCTCAATTGGGCCCTCTGTTTTTTCCCTATTAAAAATGAGCACGGAATTTATGCATGTCCAACTTGAAGTAGAATGTGTAGCCTGCTTGCATAAATGTTGCATTAAGTCTCACATATTTCTGAAGTTGCAGTTAAAGTACCTTGCAGACATACCTATTGATTCAGGTTCCTTTCCTTGTAGAAGAATTATGCAGAGTGTATCTTTTTGTGTGTAATTATGTAATTCTGGATATTATAGATTCATGTGCTTGCACAGAAATTCTGAAGAGGAAGCTTAGTTTTGTTAATCTAACAAAGCTAAAATTCTTTATTGCTTATTCTTTTTGTCCTTATGTTGCTTTCTTTAAGCATATGTTAACTAATATATATTAGTCATTTTGACTAACATATATTGGCCTGTTGCTGACAAATGAGGAGCACAGCCTAACACAAGGTTTTCCTACAGCAGACACACAGCTCTATCTATTTTAAAGATGGTAACAGCTAAGGGTACACAGCTGCTTAGCTGTAGAGAATAATTTTTTTATTATAACCTAAGTTAAATTTAGAAGAAGATACATAAATATTGGTGAAGCCTTCTTGCCTGACCACACAGCTAGTTTATCACATCTTTAGGATTCCCTTCAGGATTGTCTTAAAATTGAAAGAAGCAAATAAAAATCAGAAAGCTCCACTCTAACGAAAAACCCTTGAGGTTATGTCTTGGGGTTTTTTTAAGTGTTTTCCCTTGTTCCAGTAATAGTGAATCTATGATCGTGTATTTTCCAGTAAAACAACCCACACACTGGCCTGTTGGTGTTAAAATATGATGGTGCTATGAACTATTTTGCTGGAGACTGCTCAGGAGAGCTGACCTGTCTCAGAGCTGTACATTCACCAGTAACTCTCACCCTTTCTCTCATCTTCTCTGAAACATAATTTAATGTAAACTGAGTATATTTTTTTTCCAATGAAACTGCAGCAGTGTTCTCTTTACCCTTTCCTATAAACTTCCTTTCATGCATGGAATTCTGTTTTACTAAATCCTGATTGATTCCCTCACCCTTGGTTTCACTGACATTACTCTGGTTACATCTGATGATGACTTGTACTGAGTTTTCAAGCCCATTGTATGCATATACCTAGTAATCAAAGAGTTAGTTTTCACTGAGACCACGATTCACCTGGCATTGAAGTTATTATTTGTACAATATTGGTTGAGAGGTGGATTCAGCCCCAAACCAATATTGTAAGTTGCCTTTGGAGAGAAAATGCTAAAAGTGCTGATAACGTTTTGTAAAATCGATTACAGGACTTGGAAAACATTTCATTTCAGGGTTAAAAAAACCCAAAAGCTGAGCAAAAAGAGCATCAATTGTGGGTTTACTGACTTAACAGATTTGCCATAGCTGCAAGTGTTCAGAAAAGAGCAGCCTTACTGAGGTATTGCCCCAGAGGCTTGTTAGCCATCTTACCGTGTCTTCTTGCATGTTCCAGATGAATCTCTGTAGCTCATACTTGTTACTGAGACGTGCAGTCGTAGCTTGCTTACGTCAGCTTGTGCAACGAGAAGCTGCTGAAGTATCAGAATATGCTGTTGCCCTCGTGAAAGAGAGCAAAGAAGATTTTACTCCAGGTGATGTATTGGAATTTTGGGTTCAAAGAGCTTGACGTATTGACAGTGAATTTTAAACACACTTTGCTATGAGTGTGAAAACTGCTACACTCTTGAAATCTTCAACCCGAAACATTTTCTACCTCAGTTGTCTTTGTAATACCAAATTATGATAAAATGAGGAAATACAAGGGGAGTTACAAGAAACAAGCCTACCAGCCAGTAGCTGTTGTATTCACTTTTTGCTAAAAGTCCTGAGAGTGATCACTAGTTCATCCTCATGTACCTGTGTTAAAAATTTATTTAACTTGAGCTTTCAATTCAAGCTCATACAGAAATTTTCAGAAAACTGTAGCCATTTTTTAAAACTGCTGATATTTAAAATTTGTAATATTGATCAAATAAAAATTGGTCATATTAATTTAACAAATTATTTCCATGTTTGGTTTTATGCTTTTTTGGAGAATAGTTTTAACTTCCATTTCAAGTTAAAACATTGTTTTAGAATTACCTTATGAAGTAAGGTAAGTGAAGTAATTTTTTTCAGGAGCTAGATGCTGTGATGATGGTAATGCTGTGAAATCCATAGCAGGATTCTTATTTTTTACTGGAGTAACTTTCTTCCTGTTGTTACTATGTTTCTGCAAAAGCTCAGCATTTGTTTTGTATTCATAAGTTAACTGTAGTGTTAAAGTGAAAAATACAATTGTTTCCAAAATATTTCAGGACTAGAGTACTTTTCCACAAGATACGCTGTGTGCAACCTTCAGTGGGGTTTCTGTTGTCATTAATGCAGTTTTGTGATGTACAGTACTCAGTTCACAGACTTTGTTCTTAGCAGATGTGAACATCAGAGAAATAGGCCTGGAGGGGGCATTGCTGGGCTTGCTGGACAAAGAATTGGATCCAAGATTGTGCCAAGATATCAAAGAGACTCTGACTCACATGCTTACTTCAATGGCAGTTGAGAAGCTCTCCTTTTGGCTGAAGCTTTGTAAAGATGTACTTGCTGCCTCTGCTGGTGAGTCTTAATACACTGTAGTTGAGAGCACGATCAAAATAAGGCCTGCAGGAGTGCACTCTGTCACTGAGGGAAAGTGTTCAGTGACTGTTTGCCGTTTCTGAGGTGTATAATCGTCATTGATGTTGAAAGATTGCATCCTTCAACTTAGTTCCTTCAGAGGAATATGCCTTTCTCTCTTCTGATTGCCCTTTCCCCACTGAACAAGTTCTTGTAAACATCTTAGGATGTGATGCCTGCTCATATTCTTGTTAGTTTATACTCCTAATGTTAATTCATTTCCATATCAGAAATGGAAATACAGAATAGGTTTGAGCTTGTGAGTCCTGTGCAATTGCCTGCAAGTAAAGTATTCTCACTAGCTCTTCTATCAGTAATAGAACTGATGCAGGCCTATTACATCATAATGGAACTCTTGAGCACAAAATATCAATTACTGTGCTGAATATTAGCAGGGATGAAGGAAATTCTTTTACTTACAGTGCAGGAGGAAAACTTCTTGCATTTAGATTTTTTGATTTGGAGCAGTACTAGCTTCTAATGAGTCACACTTATTTTAAAAAGGTTTTTTTCTTTTGCTTCTTTCACTGCAGTTCTTAATTTACTTTCGTGGTATCGATCTTGTCTACCAGCAAGTAATATCAAACCAAATGTTGACTTCATATTTGAATTCTATTATATTTGAATTGTAGAATTTAAGATACCAAGATTGAAAGGAGTCACCATGAATTTGAGGCTAGAGATAGACTCCGAAGAGATTTCTTTCCATAGGTTTCAGTTATGGTAAGAAATAATATTATGTTTGGTTTTTTTCCCCTCTGTGTCCTAAACATAGATTTCAATACAGTAGCATCAATAGATACCACTCAAGAAGAGGAAACTGCCAAAGGGGATGATGTATCTGTATTAACATCTGACAGTGAGGACGGGTTCCATCCTTTCCGAAATCCACGATGGTCCACCAGAGTTTTTGCTGCAGAGTGTGTTTGTAAAATTATAAGCCAGTGTGAAAATGCAGGCAGTGCACATTTTGACATAACTTTGGCTCAGGAAAGAAAACAACGTGATTCAAGAGGTACGTGTTAAGCACTATAAGAATTTCGTGGAATGCAAAGTATACTTAAAATAAGTATTTTTTTAAAAAGTATTTTAAAATAAGTATAAGCTCTTCGCATCTTAATGAAATTAATCATAAATTTGTCGTTTGTAATCAGTGAAGCCTCTAATTACTCTTATTGGAAGCCTGTATTACTTAAAGTGTAGAGAAACTTTTATTTGCTGAAAGAGTGGCATCTTACTACAGCATTTACACTCAGTTCCTGGTTATAGTACCATGGCGTAGGTGTAGGAAGGCCTTGTTTCTCTATAAGCACTGGCAGTCACAAGTGCTGGCTGCCACCAGCCTACAATATCACACTTTGGTGTCTGGGAGTATGACTTAAAAAATGCCACTTCTTTTCTTTCCATAATTTGCATAATCACCAGTACACTGCCATTTTTCAGTACCTCTCTGTGTTTATCTGGAGGTGTTTTCCTCAACACTCTTTTTTAGAAAATCTGTCTCATACATGAAGATATTTATACTTTCTTCTAAGTACTTCTTTTCTACATTTAAATGGAAAGCAGACTAGATAAACTAACATAAGGTAGCCAAATAAAATTGATCTATGGGTAAGCTGCCCAAAGTGAATCCTTGATATGTATTAAAATGTAAAATATGCATTTTGAAAATGGTTGGAACAGTCTTATAAAACGCATCAATTCTGAATTTAAATTTATTAGAACTATTTTTCAAATTTCTGTTTTCAGATGACTTTTTGGTATTGCATTTAGCTGACTTGGTCCGTATGGCTTTCATGGCTGCCACAGATCACAGCGATCAGCTTCGTCTTTCTGGGCTTCAAATGTTGCAAATGATTGTTCGGAAGTTTGCAGCTGTTCCAGAGCCAGAGTTTCCAGGTCATGTAATCCTGGAGCAATATCAAGCCAATGTAAGCACCGTTGATAATAACTTAGAATAGTTTAGAGATACAGTCAATTACTAAAAGAAATTTGCATTTGCAGTGTGTAGGTACAGAGCTAGGTTTCAGTTACTTTGTTACTGAAGCATCGTTAATTTATTCTGACTTAACTTCCTTAGAAATCATCTTTTCAGTTGGCATATAATATTTTAGCTCCAAAGTTTTTCAAGTTTCAGCATTTTTCCCTCTTCAGTACAACAAAACCAAAATAGATCATTGGTGGGGTTTTTTGGGAAAGCATTTGTTTCAGAGTCTGAAGGTATTGCAAAAAGTATTAGGAATAATTATAATTTTAAACTCTGCTTAGAAATAAGTAGCCTTTGCCCAGCAGCCATCACATTT
Organism: Acridotheres tristis; assembly: GCA_037013685.1. Taxonomy (NCBI): domain Eukaryota; kingdom Metazoa; phylum Chordata; class Aves; order Passeriformes; family Sturnidae; genus Acridotheres; species Acridotheres tristis. The sequence continues at coordinate 346,164 of CM072891.1, forward strand.
TGAGATTCTGGCCAATAAACAAGCTAGAGGAGTGTGGACTGTTCCCATAAGGTCCATTTCAGTTAAGTCTTGGTTTAGATTTAGAGAAAATATGTCATTTAGCATTTAGCATTCCAGAGCACAGTAATTTAGCATTCCAGACCACACTTGTGTTAAATATGACAGACAGCTGTGTTAAGCTCATATAGCTTCAATTTCTAGGAGGCACTGAATAGGTCAGATCACTTTCTCTCACAGAACTGGAGAGACACTGAAGACATCCTGACCTAATTTGATATTGCTTTTGCCATTATAATTCTATATTTTTGGCATACCTTTGTGGGAAGGAAGTGCCTTGGTCTAGTCTGAAGCTATCAAGGGAAAAATCTAAACCATCTGTCCTTGCTGTCCAAAACCATCAAGTAAAGCTAATAATTTTTCTTTTAAGCTTCAGTGCCTTTAAATTGTTTCTGTTAATACTTTGCACAGCATCAGCTGTTTCATATAAGTTTAAGAGATGTAAAACTGTTAAAAATCAAGTCTACATTGTCTGATTTTTTTCCTTAAAAATATCATAATAATTCAGAAAAAGATGGATATAAACTTTCTGAACTTAGGTGATGACTTCCTAAAATCTTAAGAAGTTCCATAAATGAAGTCTCAGCTTTAGAGGGTCTTAAGAAATGGTCATTAATTGCCATTGAAAACAAATCCTTTTCACTTATTTCACAAACATTTATTATAGTACTTGCTCTTTGGGATGAAAGTATAATACATCAAACTTAAATATGAGTTTTCAAATACATACTAAAGCAGCTAGGGAATATTTTATTAGCCTTTAGTGAAGTGGTTTTCAGCTGTGAGAGTAGGTGAAATCTCTGCAGCCTGGTAACTTTCTGTTTGTGTATTCTTAATTAGGTAAATGGGGTTTGTGCTCTCCTCTTTTTTCACTTTCCAAAGTTGACCAGCTTCAGTCGGTTGTTTTCTTAAATCTGTATTCTTTCTGAGCAAGGAAATGTCACTCACTAGGTGTCTTGCAAGTCTTTCATGGTTCAGAACATTGCTTTTTCTTTTGTGGGCTCTTCATCAAGTCAAGCATTCAAGCAGGAAGGCATTACTATTTCTGTTTTAGACTGTGTGAAAAATAGAGTCAAGCCTGAAGACCCCTCTCAAAGAGAACGATATCTTCAGTGTAAGCCAAACAGTAAAAGTATGACTGAAACTCTTTCTCTGCTCTTTAATCCTACTGAATCAGTCTGTGAAAAGATGACAAAGGAACTATGCTTTATAAAGGAATACTGTAACAAAGTCTGATTATGAAAAGTAAGTCTTTAGTCAGTTGTTCACTGTGTATTAAATGTATAATTTCTCTTTAGGTTGGAGCAGCACTTAGGCCTGCCTTTGCTCCTGAAACTCCTCCTGATGTCACAGCAAAAGCATGTCAGGCAAGTGTTGAAAGTCAGAAGTCTCTTAGGTAATAGACCCTCTGAAACTTTTTTTTTACTTAATGTGAAACACAAGAAAAAGGAAATAAATCCTCTAACTTTAAATCCTTCATTCACAAAACAATAATGTCACCTATTTACCTTTATATTGTGACAACTCAAAGATTTTTATCACTTTAAAGTCTTTCGAGAAACTTTGTTGAAGTTGATATATTTTGGCCATTATTTGTGACGCCCCACTAATGTTTTGGTTTTCACTACTTAAGTGTATTAAACTGGGATGTCTGGTATTGTGTGAGAGTAACTGTAACTGTACCTTAGTAGAAATTAAATCTGGCTTTCATAATTTTACAGATAGAAAAAAGAGTGTCCAGTGGTGGTTTTTTCTTGCTGCTTATTGTTTCTGTTTCACAACACTAGGTATGCAGTGCCTGGATATCCAGTGGTGTAGTAAGTGATCTTAATGACCTTCGAAGAGTTCACCAGTTGCTTGTGTCCTCTTTGCTCAAAGTGCAGGCTGGAAAAGAAGCACAAAATCAGCAATATAATGAAAGCACCTCAACTATGGAAGTACTAGCTGTCCTTAAGGCTTGGGCAGAGGTTAGTATAACAGCTCTGCAATGTTAGTCTTGATATTGGGTCGGTGAGTTAGAACCTTTCAGACAGAATTTTCAGGAATTTCTGACATGCTTGTTTAAACAGAAGGTGCTGACCCTTTGCTTTGCTACCTCTAAAAGTGCATGAACTTTGTAAACTTGACAAAAGTACTGCTAATTAAACTGGTTTTATTATAATAGACTTTAAGAATAATATGTCATACTTAAAACTATGAATTCCTTAATACATTTGAATAGTTCAATATTGATTTGAAATTGTGTGTTATAAATGGTTATGGTGATGGTTCACTCAATGTACTATTTTAAATAGATGTCATTTTTCTCATTGCCTATTGGCATGTCATATCTTGGAAACAGATCTTTGAAATTAATACTGTCAGTTCAGTACTGCTTTAGTTAAATTAAAATCAGCTCATGTTTTAGTATGTGTAAATGCCAGGTTAAATATTTAAAAGTCAAAAATGTGTACCATGTACACCACCTCCAAAAGATGTGTATTAGAATGTAGTGACAATGGCCTTGGATGCTGATGGTTGATAACCAGCTAAAGATGAACATGCTATGAAGGTGGATGATATTTCAGTGTATAACCAGGAAGGTACTTTGGAGGAGAAAGTAGGCAATAGATAGTTTTAATGTAAACATTTGTAGAAAAAAAACCAATGTTTCATGTGCATATTTGAGGACAGATACTGACAAAATAACGAAGCTGTTGGAGACAAGCTAGCAAGTAGGAATAAAAATTTTGAGAACATGCTTACATTGAAAGATTTAAATAGATTGGTCTATTTAATCTATTCAGGAAAAGATAAAGTGCTGTGATCAATTTAAAATCATTACACGAAGAAAAGGTTTTTAATAGCATATAACAACCTTTCACTGGTCAGAAGCCAGGACAAAATTCAGACTAGATGTGAGGCTCAGCTCTCAGAAGTGAAGTTCTGTAGATTGTTCCAGCCTATAATTAAATCACTAGAATTCTTCAGAGGAAACTCTGTACAGCTTCCTATAAGTTTTTGTGACCTGTAATTTACAAATATTTCACTTAAGCCTTAGGCAGTTCCTTCTCATTAGAATCTTACCCATTTCTTGTTCACAGAAATTGAATTCCCCTGTCCTGTTGCTGCAGGGAGGCATGAGACAAGGGCTTTTGGTGTGTGTTCAGTTGTTGGTCTGGGACAACCCACTACAACTAGCAAACATGAAAAAGATGCAGAAATCATAATTGTAGGAGACTAGTATTCAACAAAGCTGACTCGAGATTCATTGAATCTAAATGTGTCCTTTATAGTTGAGAAGAGTTTTCCTCCAGAGGCATTTTGGAGAGACTACAGAAAGCTGTTTGTCTGAAACATTGTCAATTCTTTCTTTTTGATAACCAGAGAGGTGTCTAGGGAAATTAACACTGAAATTAACCTATAGATGGTAACACTCAATGTTTGCAAAGTATGCAAGATTGTACTTTTCATTCTTTAATGCTAACATGAAATAACATATAATTTCTAGAAGTCAGTTTCACGTGCCATATAGCATTTCAGTTAAAAAAATATTTAGGAATGGGTTAAGTGTTGTTTCTGAATCATGATTATAGGTATATTATTTGATAGTTCTTCAGTCTTCAAACCTAACAGGGTTTGATGGTTGGAAGCAGAAACTGGACAAATAATATATTAATTTTTAAGAGCAGGGTACTTAATTGCGGGTAGGAATTTTAGTATTTTTCCCCTTTTGGGGAATTCTTGCATCATGATTAGCTGGGGAAAGGATTCAGAACGTTCAGAGAATAAGTGCTTGTTCACCCATGCTTACTGGACTTGAAGCAGAAGTAAATTGCAGGAAATCTCATGCCTGTTCAACAGGCAGTCATGCTAGTGATCAGAGTAGCTTTCCAAGTGTTAATATTTATAACTCTATCCAACTATATCAACAGGTTTACATAGTTGCAGTTGAAAAGCAGAAAAATCAAAGTGATACACACAAGCACTGTTTAAAAATTGCAAACTCCTCTGAAGAAAGCTACAGAGATGTAACGTTTTCGGCCGGTGGTCTTCTGGACTTGGTACAGGCAGATCTGGGAACACTAAGCAAGCTCTGGCTTGCTGCACTTCAGGATTTTGCTCTCTTGACTTTGCCTCCAGAGTATGCATCACAACTACCTGCTGAAGGTAAAAAGGCAAATGAGTTGTATTTTCCTAAGTCACTTGTAAGCAAACTGACTTGTGTTAAGATCATAGTAAGATTAAATTGTATAGAGAATAAGCCTATTTATGGACCTATTTGAAGATCAGGACTGCTTTTGAGAACAGAGGTTTCATGGATGTGAAGAGTAGTTTGCTATTCTTATTTGTTGGCTATTTTTGTGGTTGAAAGAAGAAATAGGTCATCTATTGCATTCTGTCCAAATAAATCCAAATGAAGTGCCCTCATTGGCCTGAATTTTAACACTGAACATTTTTTTAAAAAAAGTCATATATAGAACATAATCCCGTTTTAAGAATGAAAAAATAAAGTAGTTGAAAATAAATTACACCCTTAAAACTAATTTATTTTCTTGTAGGTGGTACATTTTATACAGCAGAGACAATTGAAAATGCCAGAGCTCATTACTACAACTCCTGGGCACTGATACTTTATGCTACAGCTTTGTGGCTCACTAGCACAGGTTTCATTGTTGTTGATCCAGATGAAGGAGTTACAAATCTCTCCAGACCTGTCACCCCAACTACCATGTGTCAAGATTCTTCTACTAGGCCCTTGGTGAAATCTCCTGAGGATGTGAATACTGACAGATTTCATCTTATCTTGGGTTAGTGAGTGAGTTCATATTCTGTCTCGATGTTGTAACTCAAAATGTAGATAAAACTGTTAGCAAATAAAATTTTAATTACTCAAATTTTACTGTATAGAAGGTGAAGTTTCTTTCATTGTTTTGATGGAAATAGAGGTCTTGCCCCAAGATCTTAGCAATAGGAGATAAATTCACTTTAAATGCTATTTCTATGGTTGCTCAGCCTTCTGTGAGGTTACTTAGTAGTGGAAAAAATGACTTCTTAAATTTTCAAGTACACATGGGTTTTTTTTCTGATGCTTACAGGAATTAGTGTGGAGTTCCTGTGCTCTCCTCGATCAGATGCAGCAAAAGAGAACATTATTGCCTGCTTACATGCCCTACAGGCACTCTTCGATGTTCCATGGCCAAGGTCTAAAATAGGTGGTGATCAGGTAATGCATTATGACCAAATGACTCCCAGAATTAAGGCATAGTTTTAATCTGAACATTACCTCTGCAATCTCTTGTATTTCCAGGAATCTTCAACATACAAGTAGTAGGTAAATTGTATGCTTTACTCAAATCCAAAGCTGTCGGGGGAGGAGATAAAAAAGAATACAACATGGAACCTTTAAGGTGAGGGGCAGAGAATTTGAGGACATTTCGTCAGGAAGGAGTTATTAGATGAGTAGGCTGAGAACCAGGTAAAGACAAAATTCTGGAAAAGAGAGTTCTCTTACTCTCTCTATCAAGGCATAGTTGAATTAATTCTGTTGTAAGAATCAAAGTTGATAAAAGAAGACTGGAAAAAAGCAGTGATACTAAAAAAAAAAGGTAAAACCAAAAAAAACCCCACACCACAGCAGTGATCCTAAAAAGAAGTTGTAATCTGAAATTTCTTCTTTTTTTTTTCCCCTTTAAAATGAGGTTTATACCATCCTGTGTGCTATGCAATTTTCTAACCCAGTGAAAGTGATAAAGCCTATGGACGTGGCTAAGTTCTGCTGATTCTTTTGATGCTCTGTCCAAGGAAATGCATGTAGTGTAGGAGGGATACAATGTAGTGTGCTCACCTTCAAGAGTTAAGAAGATAAAGATTACTTCTGCTTCTTTTGTTGTTTTAAATGGCCTATATCTTAAATAACTGTGATAACTATTCTGTTGGGAGAATTGATAGGGACAGCTGTTACTGGGAGCTGGGAGCTGGATGGTCAAGAAAATGCCAACTCCTATGATGGTATCAATTACATCATGTTCCTTAGTGAGATCAATCAGAGTAATAATGTTGGCTCTAACAAATATTAACAAGTTCCTAAATCTCCTGCATTAAAATTAAAATATATTAGATGTTTTTCTTACTGTAGGAATTGGGTGTGGAGCTGCTGAATGTTTTGCATCGACTGATACTGACCAGAGAGTCACCTGATATTCAGCTCGCTGCCCTTGAGGTGGTTCGCTTGATCCTTTTTGCAGCTCAGGAACATGTGAAGGAAAAGCGGAGAAGTGCAGAAGGTACAGTACTGTGTGAGATTTTTTAATATTTATTAGCAGGGTTAAAGCAATTCTTGCTTGGAAAAATGGATTCCGAGATGTGTCCTAATTGAAATGTTTCATAGTTGGATTCTAATTCTAGTTTACTTAAGACAGTCCGGGTTCCTGACATAAGAAATTCAGGTGGTATGATAGATAGCAGGTAGTTTAGGTGTTGAACAGAGGGTAGAAAGTGAGGAGAAGAATTGCAGAAACTGCAGCTGGGCAGCATCAGAGAGGGAGGAGTCCTAGTGAAAAGCTGGGGTCAGCTGCCATTGAGCAATGGACATACTCGGTACCCACAGCTATTGCAAGCCAGGTTCCAATAGTTACTCTGATTGTAACTTCCTAACATTCGTTTTCTAGAAGGAAGAAACTGGGAGAAGAATCAAAATGCCTGTATCAGGTGACATATTGGCTTGGTGCCCCAGGATTTTGTATGTCAGTCTATGGCAACCTTTTGCCTTTTGGCAACCACTGCAATAGTTTGGTTATTCAGAAGGATAGGTGTTTGCTAGTAGAGTTTTGAATACATACCCATGTACATATATATGTGTCAAGATTATAATTTGATGCTGAAAGAATCTTAAGAAGTAAACTTTCTGGAAACTAGTCACAGCCTCCAGACTTCTGCCATATTTCTTGTTTTTCTTTCAGTTGATGATGGTGCTGCAGAAAAGGAAACATTACCAGAATTTGGAGAAGGCAAAGACACAGGGGGACTGGTGCCTGGGAAATCATTAGTCTTTGCAACACTGGAGCTGTGTGTTTGTATTCTTGTCAGACAGCTTCCCCAGCTCAACCCTAAATTAACTTGTAGCCCTGCAGTTCCACCTGGAAAACATCTGTTACTGTCAGAAGATGGAAGTAGACTGGTAGCAGCAGCATTAGTTATTCTCTCTGATGTTCCTGCAGTCTGCTCTCCTGAAGGTATGCTATTTCATCACAAGAAAAGATAAATGAAAGAATATTAGGCCCTTCTGTCCCATTGTTATTACCTAGTTTTCTTAGCTGGCTAGGTCTGGCAGCAAGTTTTGATTTGCTTATGACAATTTCCTTTTCTAATTATTTTTTTACTGTTAAATTGCAAAACAAGTTACAAAACTGAAGCAATTAAATGAGTAGTTTCTCTTTTCCTCCCACCCTATAGCAGTGCAATTAATAGACTCCTTTTGTACTGGGAAGTGTAGAACAGCTACATGATTATATGCTACTTGAATTGTCTATTCTGGGCTTTATAATGCAGACATAAATTAAATTTAAAAGGGAAATGTGTGATGTTACGTTTCCATCATTTGAACATTAACCAACAGCTGCAAGGAATTGAAGCTGCAAGGTTGAATTCTCAGATTAGTTGATTTACCCGTGATTCATTTTGGATTCACTCTAAATTTCAGGATGGCTCCCCACCACCAGGCCTCAGTATCACATTCGTACATATAATCTGTCAGTACTGTTACAGCCACACATACAAGCCATTTCTGCCCTACTCCTCAATTCCCATCTTAAGTGGTGCAAATTTTTGGCAGTTACCACCCCTAAAAATGTCTTCTTTTTAAAAAAAAAAATTGTTCTCTGTTAAATGATTCTTCTATAGGGAATATGTTACTCCAAATGGAATAGCTGGCAGCCCTTGCAGTCCTTGTTAGTCCTTGTATGCCTCCTCATTTCCATCTGCAGCCCCTTACCACTTCAAAGTGGAAGGAAATAAATATAACATCGCCTATATCTGGCTACAACTGTCTTGTATGAAAAATAATATGGTTTTTTTTCTCACTGTAGTTGTCTTTGTCTTTGGCTGTCCATGTTATTCCACAAATAAACAGCTTGCAGGATCAGAGAACGGAATGTTTTAAACTAGAGAAGTTAAAAATTTTGTTCAGGTGACGAAAAAGAGGAACTTAAGCTTGCTTATGCAGTCTGTTGGATAAGGAAGCAGCTCCAGAAGTTGGCTCACATGATCAAAGAGATGAGAATTTGTCTGTGGAATTGCATAATTTTTTTTTCCCCTTTAGTAGGTAACTGAAGTTACAGTGACTGCCATGTCTCTTACTTCAGACACTTGTCATGATATGTTTGCATTAAAAAAATTGCAACTAATGATATTCATGACCTACATTTCCTACTGAATTCCAACAGTAAATTTTCAAAGACTTGGCTGTCCAAAAAAAGATGTCCTCAGCTTCAGAAAATACTTACACATAAGTCAGAGACCCTCATTATTTAGCAGGTCTGTCATGAACATCGGTGCATTAAAATCTGCAAAACATAAGCATTTTGCTTTTTAAGGAATAAAGGAGATAAGGATATTAAGCCATATGCTTACCTCTGTACTTTGCTGAGTCATAACTTAGGACAGGAGCAACATGTAAGTATGCAGAATTTCTAAATTGCCTCCAATATATGCAGAATTCTGCATTACTATTAGATTCCAAAATATGAAAATAAGTGAAACTTCTATGCCACGTTATTCCTCTGAATTTTAAAGCATTTTTAGTGATCTCTTATTATGACTGGTCAACTATCAGATTCTCAGACATAAAAATCTCTTTAGTAGCCTATGGAACAATCTGCTTCTCTCCTTAGTCTTCTCTTTTCCAAGATATTTTTAGGAACTTCTATTTAAATTCTAGGGGGTTTTATACATATATTTATTCTGAAGTCCTTATTACTTTTACTAAATTCTTGACTTCAGTGATTTCCTGGAGCAATGGCATCCTTAGCTAACCACACATCATGTGGTAGAAATATTTCCTCTTGCAAGTTTGGAAATTACCCCCTGTTAATTTCCTTCACTGTATTGTCTTCACCTGCAAAATGTACTTAAATGCTTTTACTTTGTTTTCTAGTCTTTTTTCTATATAGTAGTATATATAAAGAATATGCTATGTACCAGGATATATACTAGTGTTTACTGTAAACACTACTATATTTTGTATACTTCTGTGGATTCTCTTCCATGAGAACCATCTCCTCAGTGGTTCTGATCTCTCTGTTCTTACTTTTCTCTGAATATTACATAAATCTACACTTTATGTAGTAAAATCATCAAGGAAAAGATATACAATGCTTATTTTAAAGCGGAAGAAATTTAAGTTTACTTAAGCAGTTTGACTCCCTGTTCGCTCTAGCAGGCCATATGATATTTCAAATCTTTTCTTCAAATTACCAATGCCTCTATTCATCGAAATACTTAAAAATGGTAAATTAAAAATAGAAAAGAGAATCCAAGAAAACTGCCTCATGGTTTTTTTATATAAAAGGTACCTTCATTTTGATTTCTGTGAAATTAATTTGCATTGTTTTACAGGAAGTGTTTCAGTTCTTCCTACTATTTTGTACCTAATTATTGGAGTACTTAAAGAAACTGCTGTGAAATTGAGAGATGGCCAGTTACCTCTGGCAGTTGCTGCATCTCTACAAGCTCTTAAAGTACTCTTGTCTTCTCCAATGGCTCGAGCAGAGAAGAGTCAGAATGCTTGGACTGATCTTCTACGTAGTGCTTTGGTCACAGTACTTGACTGTTGGGATCAAGGTAAGCACAAATATTGGGTTTATGAGTTAAAAATGAGAAATGTTTGTGTGAAACATTCTTTGGTTTTATTTGAATTGAATTCATACAGATCTAAAAAAACCCTTCTCTCTTAGTCACAAGAGAATTAGCTGGTTACCAAGTCCTGTTGAAACTACAGTGTGATGTTATCTCTACAGTCCGTATGAGAAGTCATCATCTATAAAAGTAGAAACGTGCGTGTCGTGATTTAAGCCCAGCTGGAAATCAAGCACCATGCAGCCACTCACTCAACCTCCACTCCCTCTTCCCTCCACCCTAGTGGAGTGGGAAGAAGTATCAAAGTAAAACTTGTATGTTGAGATAAGAACAGTTTAATAATGGAGGCTAAAATAAAATAAAGTAATAATGGTAAATGATAATAATAACGATAACAAAAAGAGAGAAAACGGGTGATTCAACTGTTCAGTTCCTTACCACCCTCTGACCAATGCCAGATCCCCCCTTCCTCAACCCAGATGATCTGCTCTTCCAAGTAACTCCCCCCAGTTTATTTACTGAGCATGATGTTCTGTGGAATTATCCCTTTGGTCTGTTGGGTTACCCATCCCAGCCGTGCTCCCTGCCAGCTTCGTTTGCTTATCTTCTCCCTGGCACAGCACGACACTAGGGGGAAAGTCCTTGACTCAGGATAAACACACCTTAGCAAAGACCAAAACATCAGTGTCTTATCAACACCATTCTCATTCTGAATCCAAAACACAGCACTGCAACAGCTACTGAGAAGAAATTAGCTGTACCCCAGCTGAAACCAGGACAGTGGGTTTGCAGACTTACTCCTGTGTTGTGTAGTGCCAATGTAGTTCCGTGGTATGAAGGCATAAACAGGAGCTGTGCCTTCAGTGTACAGCTGTACAATGAGTGCAGGTTCTCCACTAAGAGTTAGTGTCTCTAGTGAAGCAAAGGGTATTAAAACAGTAGTGCAAGGAAAGAATTTTTGTCTTAACCAGTTTACTGTGTGCTGCTGCTTTTCCCTGAGTTTGTAGTATTTTCATTGTTACTTACATGTAATCTCTTATATTGTAATTTGTTGTTAGAACTTCTGTTTACAAAATTGTTCAAAACTTAATGCAAATTTAATATTATTCTCAAGTAGATTGTACTCTAATATGTCATACCAGATCTTCAAAGATGTTTATTGTACTTTATACAAAGAAACAATGGAATAGGAGTATGCTATAATTTCTAAATATGTATATGATCACCCCTGAGTTCCCATTTTGGCCTTGGTTTCTATTGCAGTAAAAGTCCATCTCATTGTATCAGAGGATGTCATGTATTTGAAAGCAGAGGTTCCTAAGGAAATGTACACATTGGTATTTCTATTCCACCTCTTTGTACCACTTAAACTCGTAGAATTTTTAATGCAAATCTAACAATTTCCTTACTTTGTTGATAGTAGATGGCCTTCTACAAGAACTTGATGAAGTCAGCCTTCTCACTGCTATTACAGTATTTGTTATGTCTACCAGCCCAGAAGTTACTACTGTAGAGTGCCTTCAGAAGCGTTGTATTGAGAAGTTTAAAGCAATACTTGACTCAAAAGATCCTCTTGTAAGTACTGGTGAAGCTATTAGTTATTAAGAAGTTATTATTATGTCACTACCATACAGAATGAATATTAGCTTGTTTTAGTTGTGTTGCTAGTTCTGTGTGTTGATGGAAGTTCCTCTCCTGTTGTATTTTAAAATGCAGTTTGAACAAGTGAACAAGACCATGTCCAGCAGTGTATTTAATCATTGTTCTATAAGCAATTCTGCATTCCTATTTTTTTTCTGCATCAGACTCAGTGCTTTATACACTGCTAAGTACACAATACAGCTGTATAGTGTTTCAAGCACCTGCCAAATTTTATTTGTTCATGTTACCTTCAACACACAGATATTTGTCTTTTGCACAGCTGTGAGTCTTTGGGAGCTGGAGCAAGCACCACTGCAAAACCATACTGTCCCATAAGCATCAGCTCCTGGCCACTGCTAGATGCAGCTTACTGAACTAAATTAAAACTTTGCATAAATATTTTCATGTAGTGGCATTAGATTATAGTGCCACAGTTCATATATTACTGTCCTTCACCTGAAAAATACCCTATCAGGAAAAAAAGTATTCATACAAATGTGGGTTTTAGGTGTTGGGACTACTTCACTTTCAATGTTCAGCTCTGAAAATAGCATGCATTAGATTTCATATTTGTTAGAGTTCACTGTAAGCTGCTTTTCTTGCATCTCCTCTATATATATTTGTGTAATAATAAAGAATTAAAGATTCATTTACTTGAGAAGTAACTGTAAGACAGTACTTTTTTATATATCAGTACATTCTTCATATCGTAAACTTTGGTTTTCACTATTAGGAAGCTGAAAATGCCAAATATGACTGAAAGGAAATATTAGTATGCATTTGCAAATTTCATCCAAATATTGGGCATCAGAGCTGTTCAGAAATTATGTAGGAACTTGGCAGTTTCAGTCCTATTGATTTCCAAAGAGATGCAAACTGCTGCACCATTTAAGGCATTTTAAAATTGTGCCTACAGTTTGACAGGGAAATTGGTTACTTTTTAAGTACCACTTTTTTGGTATTACTGCACTTTTGCTAAGAAGAGAGCATTTTCAAAATACTGCTAATCTTCAAACAAAAATAGGGTCTTTTTCCTTAACTAAAAAATGTCAGAAGACATAAGACTTGATGTCTTATATCTGACATCAGATATAAGATGGAAAGCATGATCTGGTTTCTATTAATAATTTATTACAAGTTATAATGGTCCTGTAAAGTATTATACATGAGCAGCCTACAACCTGAGGAATTTTCAAATTGTGAGGCACGTTTTTCCTCCTCCCAAAAATTTTATCTGACAAGCTGATAGATTTAGAATACCCAGAGATGTATTTTGAACTGTAACACTTTGTAACTTTGCAATTTTAATTTTCCCTTTAGGTACAGTGTAAATGCTACCAGCTGCTGCACTCCATCTTTCAGCATCCAAACAAAACTGTGTCATACCCTTATATCCATTCTTTAGCACCATCCATTGTGGGGAAACTGCAGGAAACAGAAAAAGCAAAACCTGAAAATGCTGCTGAACTTCAAGTCATTCAGGAGGGAATAAAGGTGGTTACAGCTCTGACAGCTGCTGCTGAGGAACAGCACCGTAAGTTGCTTCCATTTCTTGTACCTGAAGCATTAAAGATGCTCAAAGTTGCCATAAATAACAAACTAAAACCAAAACTACCACTAGGAATTCAGACCTGAACACTAATTTTCAACAAAATTGCTCGCAGGAATGTTGGGTTTTTTACCCTGCAGTTCAGCTAACATTGGCAGCTTTACAGTTTGAATTAAATGTTAACTTAGACAAAAATTTCCAGTTAGAATTTGACACTATTTTTAAAAATTGTGTATTTAAGTTCTGTTTTCAATATTTGTAGGTGCTCACTTGGTAGCCTGCTTTCTTCCCATCCTCATTTCCTTTCTTTTGGATGAAAATGCTCTGGTTTCTGCTACAATCTCGGCAAAAAATCTACATGAGTTTGCTTTGCAAACTCTGATGCAGATTGGTCCACAGTACTCATCAGTTTTTAAAAAACTAATGGCCTCCTCTCCAACTATGAAAGCCAGGCTTGAGTCAGCTGTTAAAGGCAATCAAGAAAGCATCAAAGTGAAGACTACTAAACATGCAAAAAATCCTGGGAAAAGTTCAAGCATTCAGCTAAAAACCAATTTTCTGTAAAGCCCCATATTGTCATTTTATGTACTTTGATATCAACAGCAAAAAAGTCCCTTTTAATTTCTAATCAAAAAGGATTGTCATGAGTTGATCTCATGTATTTCAGTTTGTGGTGAAATATTACTGAAAGTTTTTAAGAGAGAGCAAGTCTCTAGATAACTTTCTCTTAGTGTAAGACTTCTTAAATATCTGTGAACACTATGAGTAAATCAGAGGTCATCAAATATGTATTTTTTTTTTTGTTACTTTGGACTAAAATATCAAAAATGCACATGCCTATATTTTAAAAAATACAGTGAATTTTACTATAGATGTATTTAGGAGCATCCCACACTTAGCCATGAAGTAAAGTTAACTTTTTCTTTTTTTAATCAACATTTGTCAAAAATAAGTTACTGTAATTGGTTTTTGGATTTAACAGGGACATAAATTTACTTACAGGTTGTAATCTATGCTAATTACTAATTTAAAACACTGCATCATTCATTAAACAGATTAAGTATCCTTGTAAGCCTTATAATAGTTCATTGTTGACCTCAGAAAATTCAACTCAATAAAGGTAATACGGATAGCTTTAATCCTAATAGCATCTTGAGCTGGCCAAGATGTAAGAGATGCTGTGAAATATTGCTCTGCAATGCCTCTCTGGGGACTGTGGTTCTTTCCAGAGTGGGGCTGGCGTGCATTTGTAAGCACTGACAGGCTTGGTGCCTTGCTGCTTGGCACAGTGTCCCTTTCCAGGATGTGTACTTTGAGAAGTTTCCATCAGGGGAGCCAGGCAATAGTTACATGTCCTACCCAGGACTAGACAGCAATTGTAACGCACTGTGCCTCAGTTCAGACCTCTGCTCTCTCCGGATGGATGTTCCCTGACCTTTGGATGATCGCTGATCTGTACATGTAATTTAATTTCTGTATCTCTGCAGAGATGGAAGTATTTGAAGTCACCTTGTCTTGTGTCTATAAATAGAGTGCAACAAACTCAAAGTAAGAAGTATGTAATTAACATTTTTAGCAAGGAACATATTTTAATATAGAAAAATAACTATCAAAACTGCAATGGCTATAAAGTATTTTCTAAGTACAATGTATTGACTTTTTTCTTAATAGCAGTATTACCTAAACCAAACACTGTCAAACTGAGGATACTATTTTCTTTCTTGAATCTAATTGCTTTAAAAGGAAGAAGAAAAAAATATTTACAGAACTGAGAAACACACTGTGACTCAGGAAGAGTGTGATGTACTGTATTTTATTAGAAGTTTTGTATATAAATATAATTGTAAATTGTACAGAATTAACAATTTGACCAAAGTTCTAACAATTCTTTTTTTCTAATTTGCATAAATAAAGCTAATTTTCTTCACTTACTATTGTCTTAGTTATTTTGTCCAGTAGCAGAGGAACTCTTAGGACGTGTGTATCAGAAAAAAATTGTTGTATGCTGCCTCAGGGAAACAAATAATAAATGTTTGGGTTGGATGCATCAAGGTCTGTGACTTGACATTGCAGGTCTTCCTCTGTTGTGAGTAGCACAATGAGTAAATAAATAGGACCAGGGAGATTTTTTTTGGTGTAAATCCCTGTTTTGTGCCAAATGCTGCAATGTGTGAGCTGTGGGAAGATGGTTGAGATGCCTTCCATCTTTCCCTGGAGAATCAGAAGTCCTGTGTTCCATCTCTTCATTGAAGTCAAATCTGTAGTTGCTGGCTGTGTTAAAAGGGACTTATATTAGATTTGGCAGGTACCCATCTTTACCTTATTAGTAATTTTTTGTCATGTTGCTTTACCCTTCTAGGTTTACTGGTGGGGTTTTTTGTTTTGTTTTCTTTCCCAAGGTTGCTTCCGGAAAATCATAGATTCTTATGAAACTTAAAACATTTAAATGAAACTCAAGTCATGTTTGTTATCAAAACGGCCAAATATATTTGCTGAGGAAGTTAGTTGTTACAAACGGTATTTGTGGCTACTTTTCTGTTTTCTGTCATGTATAGCAATGTACCAACTTTTTTTTTTATACTGAGAAGACAATCTATTGAAAACTTACTTTGCTCAAAAACTATTAAGAAGCATATTCAAATTGCAGGAGCACCAAGGAAAGCTGTTAAAAGCCAAAAGTTACAGTTTAGTGCAGCTTAGTCCTAGATTTCTTAGAATGTTGTGTTGCAGTAGCTCAAAACTGAGCCACTAAGAAGTGCCATAATTATGTGATTTAACAATTCTTGATCAAGTCTTGTGGCCAATGTGGAAAGCACCATTTTCAACATATCTGTATATTGCAGAAGCAAAAAGGATTCCAATAAAGAGAACTGCTGCTAATTCTTAATGTCAGTTGTAAATTAGGACAAATGTGTCAGCTTTATTTATCCAGGTAATTAATTTATTCACATAGTAAAAATACCTGTGCCCTGAGTTCTACTTTCTTACATACACATGAACAATGAGTTTGATCCCGTGAATGATACTACTCATTTAAAATTTTATAAAAGAATCTTACAGATATTACCTTGTCTCAGTTATAGAAAAATTTCGACCTTTAGATACCAGGTGTTTTTGATGCAGTCTTACAAGGAACTCGCATAATTCTCTTTTTTCCTGAAGAAATAAGCAAGACCACAGAGCAGTTTTGGTTTTAATTCCACTCATTCTTTTTAGGCATTGCCTGACATGCAAGTTATCGTGTTTAGCCAAGCAAAAAGAGCCAAACATATGTTTAGCCATAAACCAGAGCCCCACTTGCAGCACTCTTGGTTCCTGTGTCCCTGTGTCCCATGCCTTGTTTCTGAATGTTTTTTGTGTCATTTCTCAACAAGAACCAATGCATTTCTTCCAGTAAATTGTCTTCACAGTGAAGCACGTGGCCTGCATGCATGTTTACTTTGTATGTTTCCACTGTTGATACAAGAACTTCAGTGGGTTTGTGTGACAAAAGATCCTGTCTATGTCCAACCTCAAGTGCATATGTACACATGTGAGTACATCATGGAATGTGCTATTTAAGTGCTATGCAAAAATTACTTGCAGACAACTTTTGTTGACTGCAACAAACCAGAATTGGTCAAAACTATGCAAAAGCATCACACAGCTGGGATGTGATGGGTTCTAATTGGATACAAGTCTGTAGCACTGCAGCTGAAAGAGCAGCTTTTCTGTTAGTATTGCATAGACTAGAATAAGTTTGAGACTGACCTGATATGTTCCAAGGTGCAGAAGTCACCTTCAGGCCGACAGAGGTATCAGTCCAGTGATGCACATATCACCATAAAATGGGATTATCAAATGCATAGGAAGCATAGCAGATTTTTCTATTAATGAATGTCAGTTACTAATTGGAATTTCCAAAGAGATTTTTTCCCTTCAAGGCTGCCACAGCAGTATCAAAGTGAGTTGTTGCAATTGCAGAAGTGGTGGAGGGATCTAGGATTATTTGCTGGTTTATCAGAAGTAACAGTAATACTGCTTAATAGGGAATCAGGTGGAAAATTCAGCAGCATTTCAATATAGCTTTAATTTGAATAAAGTTGGATGTATCTGTGACAATAACAACATAGGAATCACCGTGACAGTCTCCTCTAAAGCTTCGTCCCTAATCTGAACACTAGGTATACATGTTTTGTTTTCAGGTTCCTGAAATGTAACTCTCTTATCAGTAGGCAGTAAGTCAGAAACAGTTTCCAAGAAAAATGTGATGTTTCTTGACCAGTACTGGTCTACTAATAAACCACTTGTGCTTCCTGCCAGTGAAAAACCTAGCCAATGATACCTCAAACTAAGCCAGAAAGCAAAGGGGTAAAAACCTTAGACAATTAGCACTTTGTTTAGAAAGACCATACAGCAAGGTGGATTACTTGTCTACTTCTCTGCACTGTGATATCAAAAACCACTGGAAGAGTCACTCTACTCTGTCTTGAGAGTAGCATTGCTTGGCCAGCCCTGATCCTGTGGGTGTTCCTAGATACTGCTTTTTGCACATGAGAACTTCTAATCCTAAAAACTGGCTAATAAACTGACTTTTCTGCGGCCAAGTGTTAAAAACAGTGCTCAGATTTGTCCATAGCACTTGAGCAGGAGCAGGAGCAACGTTGGAACTGTTGCTGTAGATGGCATTTCACAAAGGACTCCCATTCAATTAGCTGAAGTATGTAGCAGGCAGTTCAAGCTGTTTAATGACAGTGGGCTATAGATTCAAAGACATAAAATGCATATTTGGCCACACATGACATGCTCTACCTGCCTCTAACATATTTAAAGTAATGAACACTGGAAGTTGATTATGCAAAATGAAATAAGCCAGCTGCATTTGATACTTGGTTTTATCTGCACAAGGGAACTGCAAAGACGTCAGTGCTGCACCACCAGCTTAGCCAAAATGTGTGGTTCTTACTTTGATTTTGATGTGCAGTTGCGGATTTTTTAAGCTTTTCTTTTTCTTCTTCCTAAAATATTCTCTGGATTCTCTGGAGAATTAGTGATTTATTCCATATAGCAAAAGCCGGGCTGAAGATATTGTCTGAGAAACAGGTCAGTGCAAAAGCAGGCTTTTAAAGCTCCTGCAGTAACTTGTGGTACATTAACCCAAATTCACTCACTCTGCAGCCAAATATCTGTTGTGGTCTATGGTCCTTATATTCACTTCCTTACTCCCATTTATCTGAAGTGCAAAATCTGATTCTGAAAGGAAGAATGTGGCATCAAATCCCTTTCCTCTGTGCTTGCATTCCAGCTGCTTAGTGGTGGCACATGCAAGAGGAAACAAGTTGTGAGGATGAGGAGCAGCCAGAGCAGAGCTGGCTGTGTGTGTGCATATGAGTGCCTGTGCCAGTTTGCCTACTTAGTGCATAGAAAAACTTCTGTATATAAAGAGGTTTGCAGACGAAGAAAATCTGTTTCTAAAAGTTGCTGATGAGCTAAATTTATTAATGATGAAGATTGATAAAGTCCCATTCTAAGCTACAGCCTGATAATTTGCAATTGTGTAGCCTAAGAAAATGGTTTTTTAAAAAAAACAGTGTTAATATTAATGTATTAAAATTTATGTGAACTATCTCATGGCCAATACAGAATTACTGAGAATCCCTGTTGCTATTTGTGGGAATTTTTTTCTTATTATAACCTTCTCTGGGGATGGTTTTGTTCATGGTATTTTTGTAAGCATTTTTTTCTTCCCACTGCATCAGTTCTCTGTATCCTTTTCTACAAAAAACAAATAAGGTTTTGTAAGAGACACATTTTCTGTGTAATTATGAAGTACAGGCCTCAGGGATTCTGGAAACAATTTTGATTTATATCTAAGAATAGAAATATTATGCAATTTGAAAATACAGCCTATCATTATGAAGGCAAATTCTCTTAACCTCATCTTCCCTCATGTAAAATTCATGTCAAGCACCAAGACAAAATTGTCACAGATGTATGCATGTTTTATGGGAAACACAAGGATAACTGGTTCAAGCTGCTGCCACCAAATTAACCTGAAATTCAGTTAAGGGAATAAAATAATTTGCTTATAAGAAAAAATCAGATACTTCTTAAAGCGCATTTATTAAATAATCGAGGATGGGATGAAGAGGGGAAATAGAAGAGGCAATACAAGTATTTTCCCCTCCAATATGAGGCACAAGGCAAGCTGGTATTCAGCTGCCAGGCCACATAGTAATGTAGCCAGGGGGAGGGTGGGAGGGTAGATGGGTTTATTTTTAGTCCATTCCTCCCAATTCCTTTTTGAAACCAACAAATCTGGGTATAATTTACTTTTGTGGATTGAGAATTCTTAAGCTGGTTGGAGAGAGAGTCTCCAGAATGAGTGGTCTTGAGTTGGTCTTGAGCCACAACCAGTGGAGTCTAGGCACCCTCTAAACCAATAAATGTAGATACATGCAGACACTTGGGGCTTAAAGACTTGCAGTCTTTTATCCTGATTTTCCCACAAAATTTCGGAGATGTGTCCCTGTGTTCCTAGGTACAGGAAGGAAAGAGAGTGGGCATGGTGTGAACCACCAAAGCAGTTTTCTCTGTGTGAGGGCAGCTGCACCTGGGGAAGCTGAGTCCATCTTTCCTGAGCAGGCAGTTCCCCACCTTCCCAGCAGCTTTCTGTAGCTACCTGCTCACATAGGCACCTGTTCTGGGATGCTTTTGGTATGTGCAGCTACCACTGCTAGGAGCACTGAGATGTGTCTGTGTGTGTGTGTCTGTGTGTCTGTGTGTCTGTGTGTCTGTGTGCCTGTGTGCCTGTGTGTCTGTGTGTCTGTGTGTCTGTGTGTCTGTGTGCCTGTGTGTCTGTGTGCCTGTGTGTCTGTGTGTCTGTGTGTCTGTGTGTCTGTGTGTCTGTGTGTGTGTGTGTGTGTCTGTGTGTCTGTGTGCCTGTGTGTCTGTGTGTCTGTGTGCCTGTGTGTCTGTGTGTCTGTGTGTCTGTGTGTCTGTGTGTCTGTGTGTGTCTGTGTGTCTGTGTGTCTGTGTGCCTGTGTGTCTGTGTGTCTGTGTGCCTGTGTGTCTGTGTGTCTGTGTGTCTGTGTGTCTGTGTGTCTGTGTGTCTGTGTGTGCCTGTGTGTCTGTGTGTCTGTGTGCTGTGTGTCTGTGTGTCTGTGTGCCTGTGTGTCTGTGTGTGTCTGTGTGCCTGTGTGTCTGTGTGTGTGTCTGTGTGCCTGTGTGTCTGTGTGTCTGTGTGTCTGTGTGTCTGTGTGTGTCTGTGTGCCTGTGTGTCTGTGTGTGTCTGTGTGCCTGTGTGTCTGTGTGTCTGTGTGTCTGTGTGTCTGTGTGTGTCTGTGTGTCTGTGTGTCTGTGTGCCTGTGTGTCTGTGTGTCTGTGTGCCTGTGTGTCTGTGTGCCTGTGTGCCTGTGTGCCTGTGTGTCTGTGTGTCTGTGTGCCTGTGTGTCTGTGTGTCTGTGTGTCTGTGTGTCTGTGTGTCTGTGTGTCTGTGTGTGTCTGTGTGCCTGTGTGTCTGTGTGTCTGTGTGCCTGTGTGTCTGTGTGTCTGTGTGTCTGTGTGTCTGTGTGTGTCTGTGTGTCTGTGTGTCTGTGTGTCTGTGTGTCTGTGTGTCTGTGTGTCTGTGTGCCTGTGTGCCTGTGTGTCTGTGTGTCTGTGTGTCTGTGTGTCTGTGTGTCTGTGTGTCTGTGTGCCTGTGTGTCTGTGTGTCTGTGTGTCTGTGTGTCTGTGTGTGTCTGTGTGTCTGTGTGCCTGTGTGTCTGTGTGTCTGTGTGTCTGTGTGTCTGTGTGTCTGTGTGCCTGTGTGCCTGTGTGTCTGTGTGTCTGTGTGTCTGTGTGTCTGTGTGCCTGTGTGCCTGTGTGTCTGTGTGTCTGTGTGTCTGTGTGTCTGTGTGCCTGTGTGTCTGTGTGTCTGTGTGCCTGTGTGTCTGTGTGTCTGTGTGTCTGTGTGTCTGTGTGTGTGTGTCTGTGTGTCTGTGTGTCTGTGTGTCTGTATCTGTGTGTGTTGCAGTCACTGACAGTGGCCCAGATCTGTGATGAAACTGTTGCTGGTCAAGTGCTACCAGCCTTTGTGGATAAATTCAAATGATACATGGCAGTGGGCTGCTCTTCACTTTGCTCCAGGCCATCATGTAAGCATGTCTGTCCCTGGGATCCTTCAGAGCAGCAGCTGCTGAAGCCAGTCAACACACGGCTATTTGTCCACACAATGTCCTGCTCATTCTCTGCACCTGCAACATTCAGAGCCATGAACTGCAATGATTTAGGATAAGCAGCAGTCATTACTAAAGGCTTCTGGAGATTTTCCTGGCTAAAACAGAAAAGAAAAAGCTGTTGAATGTACTGGCTATAGAGCAGAGGGACTACAGAAGCAGTTAGTGCCTATGGAAACCAGCTCTTCCAGGCTGAGGTACACCTTAGCTGTATCAGCTTTGCATTTGGTGGTCGGGATTTGAAACTATATTCTTCACTGGCTTGTTCTGGACTTTACCTAAAAAAATGGCTTCCAATGCCATGATTTTCTCCTTCAGGTGGTAATAAATGTATTAACTGCCAGGAGTTCTCTCCCAGCCCTCTAGGTTTGTGAAGCTCTACCTAGACTACATGGAATTCCCCCAAAACAACTGATTTTTTTTTTCCTATCTGTTTATTTCTAGTAAGTGGGAGGACTTAGGCAGACATGCAAGTATCTAAAATTCAGTTCCTCTTCTTGCCAAAATCCCAGAAGTAGAACTATGTGCAACTTGGTGTTAGAGATCTTTTCTGGTTGTGTTCCTTATGTTCAGGTAGGCAACACCCAGCCATGACTTGCTGAGTGACTTCTGTTGGGTACAAATGCTAGAGGGCAATGTGCTCCAGTGAGCCAGGACAGATGGCTGTGGAGACGGGACAGCTCTGAGGAAAAAGCAGCAGGAAAGGAGCAAATACAAAGGCTTCTGAGGAAGCAACAACATTCGAGAGATTTTTCAAATCAAACAAGTGCTGAAGGATTAACACAGGACAGAAAGGAAGGAACGGGGAAGCAGAACAAGAGACTCACGTCTGGGTAGTAAAAGAAGGTAAAGAAAATAATAATTAAATCAGTCATCTTGTTGATTCATTGCTTCAAAAGAGCCTGTGTGCAATATCATAACTTTATAGTTCACTGGAATCCTAAAAAATATTTTACAAATTAAACTGCTCTGATTTATAAAGTTCACACAATTTTCTGTTACATGAACTTTTCCGGTTCTATTTTGTATGCCTATTACTTAGGAAGAGACTGCTAACCAGCCATGTAAATCAAAGCAAAACACTTAGTAGTAGCAGCACAGGATGAGACAAGTTAACAACATTACTATAAAAAGTAACACAGTTACTTGCGAACAATACTGGGAGTCTCTACCTGTTACTAATATATGCAAAGCTGCTGCAACAAGATCACATTCTGTACAGTCTCCAAGTAAAGCATGAAAACAGCCACTGCCATGATGGAAACTTCATCAGAAAGAACTACTTGTTGTACACACACACGAAAGGAGAATGTTATATATTATGCAAAGTAGGAGGACAAGTTAGCAATGATGTAACTCAGCAGCTGCAAGAGCAGCCACACGCCCTGGTTCCCATTGCCTTTTCAGTACTGGTTACACCACCCGTGCCCACGAGCTTTGGGTATTTACAGCTACAGATTTTGAAATTGCTTATAAGGAGTGAATTGAATGGCAGAATTTTCACCACTCTTCTTGGATTAGCATTTTGACCTAAATGGGTGTGTAGCCTTTGGAAGTGAGGACCATTGCTTGGTGGGTGTTCAGAGGGCAGAGCAAAGGCGGAGTTGGGAAGTGTCTCTGTTCACTGGCAGAGGAGTTTTTCTAGGGCAGGTAGACGGGACCAGAGTGCACTTACTGGTTCCTGGTTCCTGTGATCCCAGGGAACTGCCAGCTGCCTGTAATTGCTGGCAACAGGTCAGTCCCTTCAGGGCAGGGAAGAAAGAATAAATACCTTCAACCTTTAATTATAGCTTATTCTTACACCCCAGTTAAGAAGAAATGGAAGCTGCTGATAACACAGTCTGCACAAAGTAGGCCTGAGATGGAAACTGTTTTTTAAAAATACAAATAAATAGGCTTGGAGGTGCCAGAGAAAACAACAAATCATGGAGGTGCCAGAGAAAACATTCTGTGAAGAGTAAATACTGCTGTGTCCTTGTTTGTGCCTCCCCTTCCCAAGCCCACAAAACAAAAGTCTGGTTGCTTGCAAAGTGCCAGCCTTCTCGACCTTGGCTGACAAGCATTGAGGCCACATGGATCACTGTCATGCAAACAAGATTCTTGCTGTACAGGTTGTCTGGTTAAGAAATACTAATAGTAGCTGGTAGCAAATGCTGTCTAGAAATCAGAGCTTCTGAATTTGTTCACAGCTACAGCAGGGCCAATGAACTAGTATTTGTAACAGAGTTGTTCCATGGCAAAATAATGTTTGTGGAGCGGTCAAGGTTTTAAACTTTTCCCATCTCAAAATCCAAGATTATCCTGTGTCTTAGCTGAACTGTCAGTGTTGGCTTCTATTCTACTAACTAGACCACTAGAACTGGTGAATAAATTCTCAGTAACTAACACTGTACCAAGGTAAGCATTGCACCAAGTAAGACAGAATCCTGAAAATAAAATAATCCCAGGAAACCTCAAAAAATTTAATAAAAATTTGATATTATTTGTAAACTTGAGAAAACTGACTATTTACCACTTCATGGTAAAATGTTTATATAAGGTAAGTGTAGGGAAGCTTTTTTTTTCCTGGTTTGTTTCTGGTCTAAAATCACATTACTCCATTTCTTCAAAGTAGATTAGACTCAAAACCAGATAGGATATATCCATCAAAGGGTGGTCATGAGATGAACTTCATCTTTTTCACTTTGGTATCTGATCAGTCACTGTAATTTTTTTGTTTTCAAGCTGGAGTTTGTGAAACTGTTTAAGTATTGAAACACAGAAAAATGTGTTAGCCTTCTTTTTTTCCCCTGTAGGTCCACCATTTACTGCTTTCTTCAGACATCTTCCGGTGTGATCTGAACTTTGATGTAAGGCTGAGCTTAAGGTTATCCTACAAAGAGCATTCTGATTTCATGGCTCTGAAAGCTGAAAGCAGCACTTAAGCACAATTTAAATAAAATCAAAATGGTTTTGGTAGCCAAACCTTGATTTTAAATATTGGAATTTCAAGTAATTTTGCATGTAAATCTTAGTCAGGAGTGAAAATGGGAGAAAGAGGAGAAAAGATTAGACACATTGTCAAGGAAAATTTTGAATTTACTGCAAATTTGATTTAGATATGACATAATTTCTGGGGAGAAAAAAATAGTACAGGAGACCATTTTTCATAAATACTGTATCAGTGTTATTGAACTGGTTTACAGGTTTTTTTGAGAAGTGTTTACACTGCCCTTTCAGACAGACACAGCCTTGCTACCCCCATGACCAGACCTGAATGAAGCATTCCAAGGGGTTCCTACTGGGCCAGGAGGGAAAGCAGGAGCTTGTGGGTTGGGTGGCAGAGTGTATTTAGCAGTGCCTGCAAGGTGCAGGGGTCCTGGGGGTACACAGCTCCCTCCTGTCCATTCTGCTTCATCTTAACAGAAGTTTATGTGGACGATATGTCTGTCATCTGAAGGATGAGGTGGGAGATGTCTGTTTGAAATATGGAAAACCAAATGAACCACTTTTTCCATGTAAGCTGTAACTTTGGAAATTTATTTAAGGCACTCTGGAGACCAAAATGTGTTTCCTTAAAAATCCCTTAACTTTCTGTGAAAACTGAACCAGAGAGTTGATATTAGTGGTAGGGGAAAGGGGGTGGTGAATGGGAAGCTCTTTCAAAGGAATGCTGGGGCAGATATTGCTGCAGTATCAGGAATGCTCTACATCTGACATGAAAGGCCCTGAGGAACTTAAATTGAGTGTGCCAGACAGTTTTACCAATAGAGGCTACTTGAAAGGAAACCCAACAGCATCACCATGAAGTGATACTGAAATAATCATTTCTATTTACATAATTCTTACTAATAAAATTAATTCTAATATTTAAATTGTCAACCTTATGTATAACTAAGGCCATCAGAAAGAGAATCCTTCTCTAATGTAATTGCATATTTCAGATCAGTAGTACAAGATAGATTAGTTTTGGATGATTTTTTCTTCTGCTGTTCTATGTTTTTATAAACCACAACTTGTACTGGCAGGACTGCCCTTTAATATGAATTATTAAGCTTGCTTTTAGTTCTCATCTGTGATTTGTGCTTACTCTTGACAGCATAAAGCATCACTGAGCTAAGCCAAGAAGTGTCAGCATACGCTAGAACTGTTTGGCTCCTGCCAGTGCAAAAAACTGATTAATTTAGCTACAGAAGCACAGTGAGGAGGGAAACAAGCCTGGATTTAATGCAGAGTCAGCACCACCAAATTAATGACATACTGACCAAAGGGGCCATTTTCTCTTTTTATAAGCTAAATATGTAATGTACCTCATGGTACAATTTGAATGAGCTACCTTTTCATTAAAAATAATGCATGCAGATGTGTGGTAATGGTGGTGGTGTTGTCAAATCCTCTTATTTTGGGTTGTCCCTACTGTGTCTCTGGTCAACTATGATTTACAGAATACAGTTGATAATGACACAAACTCTCTCTACCTTTCAAATTCTGCACGACTAAAGCAGCCATGTGGAGTGTCTAAAACTGCTGTGTCAGAGCACAATATCACCTTGGGTGCAGTTAGGTACAGGTTAATAGTGGAGGGCAGTAAGGAGTCAGATATTTAGCTTGTAGGAGACACAAAACTGTATCATTTTGCAGCTGTTTCTAAACGTTTTAGGACACACCAGGGTATCAGTATCTACCACAACTGTTTATCAAGAAGAAAAGCAGACAGGGCTACAATCTTGAAGTCTTCATTATCTTTGCTATCTTTATTATTTAAAACAGGATATTCTATTGCTACAGCATAGTTCTGTTAAAGTATATGAGGCACCAGACACTGAAATCTTATCTTTCTTGGCTAACACCACAGGAGGAAGCCTCTCAAACGTGCTTTTGGGTGTATTTCTGCCCACATTTACATGCACAAGCACCTACTGACTGAATTTCATACATTGGTGGGGTATGATATTGTTATGGAGGGCACAACTCACCTCCAAATGTCAGTCTTAAGCCTGTTTCCTAAGGTTACCTGCTTGAGATAACTTGCAAGTTTATTTGTATATAACTTCTGTGGCCAGTAATGAATTATTTTTCTCAAAACATTGTTTACTGCTTTCCTACTGAATTACAAATACCGCTAAACACTGGGCAACCTTAGCAGCCCTGCCTGTGAGAGGGGCTGGATTCTGGCTTTGATTTGTTGTCTAAGTTTCCCGATAAGGAAAGAAGCCCTGAGTTGGTGTGACATTGGGAAAGCCAGCTCTCTTCCACCTATGCTCCCTTTTTTTCCAGTGCTGAGACAGAATCCCTTCCTCCAAGTCCATGTTCCTCATCCATGGGTCACTCCATGGCCAGGAAGTGCAGGCTGGCTTGCAGCCATGATCCATATGGAAGTGCAAATGCAGAGCAGCTTCTGTTTTCCTCTGGGCTTTCTTTGCACAACCAGAAGAGTTAGCTCAATAGAGTTGGGAGACCACTAATATGTAGACTTTGGAGTTAAACTACCGATTATGTTACTCTGATCTGCTCTGTAGCCTTTGTCTCAATTTTCTGTATATGGTTAATTCTGAGGTGGAGATGTCTTTTATCTCATGTGTACAGTGACGCCTGAGTTTTCACTCGGGCCTTTCAATATTTAAAATGTCTATCAATGACACCGGTCCTCCACTGTGAAATACTTGGGAATCATTAGCATAAGATTCAGCAGCCCCAGGCTATTCCTTCTCTCATCAGGGTCAGGGTAGGGACTGGAACATAGACTAATTTTTGTATGTGAAATGCTACTGCAAAAATGACATAGACAAATGTTTCTTCCCCAAAATAACTGCTGACACTGTCAGTGCAGAACATCACTTACTTTGAGAACGTGTTGTAAGCAGATAACATTTGTCTATCAAAATAACTGTCCAACGCTCCCTATAAATTAGCTGGTAAGAGGCAATCTCAATGGTGCTTCTCACTGAAACACAAGCAAAAATTCTATCAGTTCTTTGTACTCTTTTGATCTGCAGCTTGCTGCTTCCTAAATGAACAGAATAGAACTGCCACTAGATCTGGGTCTGGGTCCCACCTTAAAATGTCAAGCCAGCTAAGAATCTTGTACAAAACTTTAAATTTCTGTAGACTCACTTTAGCTAAACTCCTATAATCAGGGCGAGTATTTGAACCCAATTCCATGCTGGCACAAACTGGTGAGGCCTTACTGACATCTGTAGAATGGCAATTCTTTACAAAGATAATTTGGCCTGCTGGTCTAAAGGCTGGGAGAAAATGGGTAGAGTACATTCTTGCTTTGATGCAGACTGACATACAATACTTAATCACTTTAATAAGTTACCTCTGTCCACTGAGACCAGTGTTTACACAGAAGTTTTACAGACAGCAAAGCCCCAAAGAGTTAATGTTTTACAGTACAAAAATATAACCTTATAACACAGAACCAATAGGAAAAGCACATGCATATGCTTGGATAAGAAAACAATGCTTGTGTGTTACTGTATATAACTAAGAGTCAATGCAATCAGAACACTGATATTAAAAGCTTAGCTGAAGCAATTTGGGCTGGAATGGAACTGGAACTACTTTACAGCTGACTTCATTTTTTGAGGTGTTGGTACCAGGGACACGGGAACTGAAATATAAAATACTGTGCACTAGTGGCAGCAATCTGTAACCTGTTCATGGATATTCAATTTTACCAGCATAAGTCAGTGGGTCCAAAATGGGTAAAATGTAGGGTACAACAAGAAAAATGGATATGAATCATTTTTCCTCTTCTACTCGCTTACTCATCTGGTGGGTCTCTGAAGTCCTAAGGAGTTAAAACATAGCTGATGAAACTTTTAAAAAGTGTGCCAATAACCATGACTTAAGAAAAGAAACAGCCTGTAGTTTTCCTTATGTTTGTGTTAGTTAACTGAAAACTCTTAGGCAAATGATCTGATAATTATACCAATTTTCTTCCATGACCACTTATTCTCCTACAAAAATGCAGCTCCACCACAAAGCTATCTACTATCAGATCAAAAAGATCTCTTTAATTGGCCTGGGTCACAGTTTGAAATGTAGTGAGCAAAGATAGTGTTTGAAGATCCTTTCTCCCACCAGAAGTGCTGTTTAATCTGGCACAGCCTAGTGTAAGGACATTTGAGACATATGAATTTCTCATTCACAACCTGCTTCTTCTAAGGTCTTTCCTAAACAGAGTGTTTGAATTTGTTTTTAATGTCCTTGTTGTATTTCTCATCCTTTTCTTTACATTCAACACAGAAAAAATTCTGGGGCTTTGATCTTTAGAGGTTATTTCTGGTCTTTAAAAAAATTTTTTCTTAAGGAAGTTAAAAAAATTTTTAAAAAGAGATAAAAGGAAAACAAAAGCTAAGAAAATAGGAGAAATCCCCACAGCATCATTTTCTGCATTCACTAGCAATGGTTAGAAAATGAAAATCAATCCTGTTGATACGAAAAGTCCTTCTTCTGTCTTTGCAGAATCAGTTCCCCATTTTCAGCCAGTTCTATTTAATACAGTTTGTAGCCTGGGAGTAAGTTCAAAGGTTACAGCAGAGGGCAAATCCCAATATATGCACAATGTGATCTTCATTTATTAATAAAAATTAATGAGGAGGAAACTTGGTACGTAGTTTATTGCCTATAATATTTTCCTCAAGGAATGTGCATTCTATCCTTGCAGAAGTATAGACTTGAGGATCTGCAGAAACCTGGTTTCACATCTCTAGAACAATTCTAAACAGAGTATAGATTTAACTTGTTTGAATGGCACCTTTCATAAAAATCCAAAAGTCCAAGCTCAATTGAGATTTCAGAGTGTTAACTTTCTGATCAAACAAGCCATCAGTGAATGTATATCACTTCCCCATTTTTCCTAAATGTCATCACTGGGGCAAGAAAGTTTTCCTATTTACAGTAGTATATGATAGAATTTTCTTCTTTTCTGACTCATGTGCCCTAGGACAGTGCAATTATTGAATTTTGCCATGCTCCACCACACTATTCTGATTATTTTTCCTGGTTTGAGTGAACAATGTAGCTCTTTTCAGTTAGCAACTAATCTAGAAATTCAGATTTTAGAAACTTGAGACTGTTTCTTTTTTGCATGTCAAGATATTCAACGGTGGTGAATAGGGCATAATTTCATGACAAGAATAGTAAAAGGCATTGGTACGCTTTTAATTATGTAAAATTTACAATCTTTTCAATAAAACTCTAAGATGGATTTTTTTTTTAATCTCAGGATATAGAATAATAATTTTGCGATAAATACACTTTCTTCTTATTGTAAGTCTTCTCATCAACAAAGATAATTCAAATTAATTCATAATACTTCATCGGAGTTTTGGGAGACACATCAAATGCTTGATAGGATTACATGTGTTTTACTCCTGTAACAACAGAGCAGAACTATGAGGAACAAATACCAAATCTTAATTAACCTTCTGATTCAGAAAGTCATAACATAGTCTGTGCCATTAAAACAGTAGGAAGTCCTGTGATCTGAGTCACTCACTGATCTTTCCTTACACTTGTCTTGGATCAAGATTTATTGCCGTTGCCTATGGTACCAGTGGACAGGGTAGAGCTAGCAGCCTGAAATAGAGAACTCTTGCCTAAGGTCTGTCTCACTTTCTCCTTGGCAGTTGGAGGTAGAAGGGACGTGAGTAAGAACAGCTTAATTTCTATTTTCTGTCCAAAGCAGTGATATAAGTGAAACTAAACTGAGGTAGAAAGTAGTTAACTGATACAAAGTTTACTTACTTCTCACTCTTCAGCCTGGAACAACAAAAAAAGTACATTTTAAATAAAAAGCTTTCCACAAACAAAAAAACCTACATAAGTGAGTTTACTTAGGAAAAACACTTCAATGCATATGATTGTGAGCAGTAATTTCAGAAAGAAGAAAAGATAATATCAGAGTATTTGCAGATTTCTGAGAAAAACTCGCCCTTCTGTAGCCAGCTCTGGGGG
Source organism: Acridotheres tristis (assembly GCA_037013685.1). Taxonomy (NCBI): domain Eukaryota; kingdom Metazoa; phylum Chordata; class Aves; order Passeriformes; family Sturnidae; genus Acridotheres; species Acridotheres tristis. The sequence goes on from CM072891.1 coordinate 376,386, forward strand.
TAGCCGGCTGAGGAGGAGTCCTCCCAGCTGAGCAATGACTCAGCCCGTACCTCAGTAAACACCAGCGTGTCACTCGCCTATTTATCGCGTCAGCGCCGCTCGTGTGCTCAGCACATGGACCTGTAACTGCAAGAGCTGGCCTCCCAAAGAGGAAACCTCTCCCTCGGCTCCTGCTGCACGCTTGCGTCAGAGCCGCATCGTAAACACACCTCGCCGTGCGGCAGCCCGGGATTGTTTGCTGATTGCCGGGGCTCCAAAGGCTGCCACGTACTTTGGGAAAGGCAAGACGCTGACACTGTGTTTGTGCTCCCCAGGCTTGTGCAACAGTGGAGTGGCTGAGAAGAAACTGTGGTAACGTAGGAGGATTTAAATCCAAAAAGCTTTTCACAACTGCATTTTATTTATGAAAGAAATATGTTTTCCATAAAAAAATCTTAACGATATGGTTAAATAGCCACATTCTGTAAAACGAAATCTTACTCGATATAGCAAGAAACTTCTGTAATACGACCTCATTGCTTTGAAATGAGTAGTAAATAAACATTTCGTAACTTTTTCTTTAGAAGTATAATATTAATCCAAAAAAAATAAATGTATGGAATTATTAATCTTTTGGATTTGGAGGAGTAGGTACTTTTAGTGTTTTCAGCTATGTTATTGGGTGGGTGGCAGAGAAAAGAGTGTTAAAGCAAAAGAATAAATAATCCATAAAGAACCTAACACTTTTATTTAACTGGGCACAGCCCTGGTCTTCAGCACAAACTACTCCCTTAAATTTATGGAGGTGTTCAGGGTCTGCTTATATCACCCTCTGATCTGTTTACTACAGAGGAGTAATATTTTTGAAAACATCAACTTGGCATGTACACCGAAGTAGGCAGATAGCTAACAAAAACATCAGTTATTCTTCAGGCTTCTAGTTGCTGTATCAATTAAAAAAATACGAAGGAATCTGAATCTTCTTGTGTTGTTTGAATTGTAGGTGTATTTCAGCTTGATTATTGGTCAGTTTTGTATTTTCTGTAACAAAAGCCCAATGATTCCAGTCTGAAGCTTTCAAACCTTACTATCACACAGTGACGTTAAGAGTGACCATGACATTCCTTCTGCTATCAGCTAAAACCATACAGAAAACACCAGCCTGAATATAATATAAAAGCAGCAATAAATGTTATTCTTCTTGGAGCTATTAGTGAAAAAACACATAGGTTTTTCTTTCCCATTGTGAGAAGATTTTGCTGAATCCTAGCCAAAAGTGACTTCTTTTCAAAGAGAATTAAATCCTTTTGAGAACACCTGCAATATCTTCTTGTTGAGAAGCTGTCTAAATGGGGTGTCCTTTACAGCATGTCTCAGAATGTCTCTGTGTCTGCAACCCAATCCCTGATCCTTGCTACCCTCGTGGCATATTTTACTGTTGTTCACGTGTCCCTGACATTATTCTAGTAACTGTGCTGACGTTTTCTCTTTTATAGCCAGGCTTTAATTTTCAGGTAAATACTCAGCAAAAATGATGGTCATTACTCAATATGACACTTCAAAAGATCAATCTATGTTGACCCTATATGGCCTAATTTCCAAATGCATTGTCATCACTTACACGTGTGGTTTCCTCAAGTGTAGTCATAAATATATGGCATTATTTAAGACTGAATATAGTAACATGCCTCGGCAACTCACAGTTCCATAAGTGCTAGTACATTTCTGACTCCTGCATTACTATCTCTTTATTTTGTAAAGGGGGAAACAGAGACACACAGTGATTATGGGATTAGGCCAAGGTCATACATGAAGTGTGTGCCAGCTAGTGTTAGCATTTGGATAATTTTCTAACTGAATGAAAAATATGTGCCTGGCACAAGCACGGGGAACAGGAGTTGTTTTTGCAAGTTTCACACAATGCTGAGTGTGGTTTTCTTCAAAGCAGCTAAGACAGTCAAGCTCCATTACTACAAATGCGATGCTGATGTTTTTCTTATCTGCTAAGTTGCACTCCTACTTGCTAGTGATTTCCTTCTTAGTAAGTATTAAGGAGCAGCCACTTTTGAAGAGGCAGTTCTAGTCTGGATCAGTGCTGTACACAGAGGGAGTCTGAACCAGTAACTTCAGGCCTATCACTTACTGTGTTGTCTTTCAATGGAGTATTCTGACAAAGAGAGTGTTGAAAATAATTTGAATGCCCATTAGCACAGGAAGTGAAAAAAGTATTAATCAATTAGTCGATGAATATACAAATATTGTAAGAAGTATATAATCAATGAAGCAGAAATTACCTAGTCAGCATTATTTTTCAGATTTGTTCTGGTGAGAAGAAATCGCATAACGAGGAACAAAAATCACTAACAAACTCTTAAATACTGTATCAGAATGAAAGAGGATCCTGATTCCTGATTGAAGCTGTAATGCATTACTCAATGTACTTCTTTCAGTAAAAAAAAAAATTGATATATGAAATTGGGCAACTCATGCAACAGGACATAGAAATATTTATGTTTCTCCTTTTAGAAATAGCTATGTAATTGAAAGATATTTCCAGTATTTAAGTTCAGTACTCCTGAATAGTACTTTAAATCTAAAAGTAAAGTACTTTTAATAGTACTTTAAATCCATGAATCATTATTTTAAACTACAATTTTTTTTTATTTTATTCCTAAATTGATCTGTATTTTTATATCCTCATATTGTCCACAAATAACCATGTATCTGTCTAGAGACCTGAACCAGAAACTGAATTCTATGTGAAAAGAGTGAAATGTTTGATTTCAAAATTTTGGTCTTCAGAAGAAAATAATAATATTTCTCTATTTGAAATTTTTGTTCACAAAAAAAGCAAAGGCAACTTTTCTAGCATCATGCAACATGAGCAAGGTCACTTAGCAGATGCAGGTCTCACAAGCCTGGCCTAATTCTGCTGCTTCTGCACTGGTGAAAAGTTAAAGACAAAGTTTCTACATTAAAAGTCAGTAGACTCAGCCCTCCTACTGCCTTGTGTCTTTAAGCACATCAGAAGTCTTCCTGACCTCTGAAGGACAAGCACAGGCAAAGGATACATATGTAAATCTCGGCTAGGCTGGAACAAGTCACAGTTAACTGAGATGTAATATGGTAAGACAGAAAGGTTAAGCTGCCTTAGAAATCAGAAACAGAGACAAAAGAACTACTGTCCTTGTGTTCTGAATAAAACCTGTACCAATAAAGATAACACTTTCTAGAGGTGTTATTACAACAATGACCAATAAAAATGTTGGTATTTGGCAAGTTTTAACGAAGCATGACTGCTATTGCCTTTTTGTTCAGTGTGTAGTTTTACCTCCTAATTACAGGAAATGTCTATGATGTAGGTAGGAGTGACATTCAAATGTACAATAATCTTATTTACTGTACTTATATTAATAGGCTTAAATTCCTTTGCGAAACATGTCATACTACAGAGAATGAAATTATTTTGAAAATCCTCCATTTTAAATTTCTAGCGGTTTGCTTCCTTCGTGTTTTAATCATTTGCAAGGTAATTGCATAGCATTTTGCAGCACGTATGCAGCAGACCATTCTAGTGCAAAAGGTGCCTCAAGCTACACGCTGTAGTTGCAGCGCTTCAAACTCACTGCTCGGTAAGAGCAACCTAAAACCTCGGCTTTGTAAGACCCAGCACTGCGACGCTTAAATCCGTTCACCAAATCCCTTTTAATGGAGGTGCTAGAGGGGGATCAAAGTGTTTTCAAGAGTGGCCCCTGAAAAGTATAAGCCCCACCGCAAAGGTAAAGAACATGATATTGAAGTAAATAACCAGAATATGGCAAGAAATAAAATGACCTGTAAACCATGAAAAAATAAACCCCCTGGCAGCCGGGGAAAAGCCACCCGGGCCCGGGAGGGCCCCTCGCCGGGCAGGCCGCGACCAGGGCCGGGCCCGCAGCTCCGCAGCGGCGGCGCGGGGCGGAGCGGGCCCCCGGGAGCGGCCCCTTCTCCGCGGAGGCTCCCGCAGCGCCCCCAGCGGCCGCTCCGCCACCTCAGCTCCGCCCCGAGCGCGACTCCTGCCGCGCCCGCCCACCCCGCACCGGGCGGAGCGCCATGGATGCCGCTGGCCGCCGCCTGCCGCGGGGCTCGGGCTGCCGCCGCCGCCGCGCCGCTGCCCCGCTCTTGGCGTGGCGCTGAGGAGGGCTCTGCTCCGGCGAGGAGACTGCGGGAGGCTGAGGTGAGCGGCGGAGGTGGTACGGGGCCTCTCCGGCCCGCGCTGGGAGACGGAGCCTTTCCCGAGCAGCCAGGCCGGGTCACCGTGCGCGGCCTGCGGCTGGCCGGGAACTCGAGCGTCGCTGCCCGGGCCTGTCGGGCCGGGAGGGAGCGGGCCGGAGCCGCGGGCGGTGGGGAGGTGGCGGGTGCCGGAAAGTCTGTGCGAGGGGCCGGGGGCAGAGCGGGGCGGCGCTGCCGGGGAGCCCCTCACGCCTCCGGGTGCCCCGTGCGGGGGCGGCGAGGGGGGGGAGGCGGTGCCTCCCCTGGCCCGGGCGGCGCCGTGTGGGGAAGGGGCCCAAAGCGCCGCGCGGGCCCGGGGCCCGCCTGCTGTGTGCGAGCAGGCCCGGGCGGCGCGGGATGAGCCGCGCTGCGGCCTGGCCTCTGCTCTGGGGCGGCTCTCCCCGGAGTCCCGGCCGCTCGCCACGCTCCGTGGTCTGCGCGGTGGTTCCTGTACTGCCTGTCTGGACGTGAAAACAGCAGGTGCCTGGTGAACTTACCCCACTTTCGCTGTCTCTTGATTTTCTTGTTTCTCTCGCGATCACCCATCTCCCCGCTCCCGGAAATAACGATTTAGTCGTGTTAAGTTAGGAGAGGTAGAATACATATAATACGATCCCAATTTTACTGTCTGAAAGTAGTTTTCTATAGGATTAGAGCAGGAAATGCAGTCTGTAACCATCTTGGAGAACTATAGGCATTGTTTAAAACACAGAAAATGGAATTACTAACATTAAATTACTTTTTAGAGTAAGATAATATCAAATATATAACTGCCAAGCAGTAGTTGAGTGATGTGTAACATTATGGTCTTAAATTATATAAAAATCCTATCTGTTGTACTTCTGTCACATCTTTGAGTTTAAAACTATTGTGAAAGAGCTGATTCAGTGTGTGTTTCTTCATATAGTACTAATTTCTGATTCCCTTTTGTAGACATGCCCTTGATGGAGTTATTTTTTAACTATTAACTCATTAGCGGCAAGTAAACAAGTAGGCAGACTTTGTCCAGATCGAGCTTCTTCCTTCCAAATCACCTCCCCCCTTTTGTGGGTACACTGTCCAGCATTTCATGTTTACTTAGGAGTTTGATAAAGTAATTCTTCTTCTCTAAGCTGTATTTTAAAAGAGCATTATTTTTGTTGTGTGTCTAGTATGGAGGGATTGGTTTGTAACCCATTAGTTTGTATAGGAAAATAGTCATGTTTCCTGTGTTTTTAGGCAAAGCAGGTGAATTTGACTGTTTGTTAATCATGAAGTAAAAAGCAAGCACATATGTCAAAAATATGTTAACGTTTTAAAGGGACTTTTTTTGTCTTCATCTTGCATGTACACCTATGGCATTGAGCCAACAAGTAATGTTGTTTTCCTTATATGTATGTGAATTATTTGAATTATTCATCCCTTTTTTTGGAGAGCTACAAATTACATGGGTTTTTTTTCAGAAAGTCCCCAAATAACTCAACAAACTCCTAACTCTTGAAAATGGAAGTGATTTCTTAAGTTTTTTTTATCCTTTGACATAAAAAGCCTATTTTCCTTACTTTTGAATGCTGTTTTAAAAGATGAAGGATTCATAAAAGGTCTCCAAAGATTCAAAGATCTCCGTTTTTTTATTTTATGGATTTCTATTTAAAATGTGAAACTCATTGTCTTTCTTTATTTGAATATTTTCATGAGGAAAAAATCCATCTCTCATAAAACTGAACACTTTATAATAAAGTGATATTAAAGGAGGGGGATGGGCAAGACATTACTTTCTCTTAGTTTAAAGAATACATAAAAGAGTTAAGCACAATTTTTCTAGCTTTGATTTTGAGTTATCCTCAAAATAGAGCAAAACCCATTACTCTTTACTTGCTTACAAAGCTTGGAAAAAACCCCATTTGCTGATAAAATATGTGAAAATTTCCTTAATTTCAGCCCAAAGATATGGTATGCATTTTAGAGAGGAGCAAATACAGAAAGTTTGATGACAAGATTGTGATGATGATTACTTTTTTACTTTTTCTTGCCAGGTGAAAACTGTAAAAGTGTGAGGCTGACTGAAGAGAGAAATTAATTGTGCTGTAGTCCGGCTTCAACAATTAAAGGATATTTTTGGTACTTTTTAATTGAAGTGGAGGCGACTTTTTTTTTTTTTATAAATAACCATGGCAGATGTGGATCCAGACACGTTGCTGGAGTGGCTGCAGATGGGGCAGGGGGATGAAAGGGATATGCAGCTAATAGCACTGGAACAGCTCTGCATGCTGCTTCTGATGTCAGACAACGTGGATCGCTGTTTTGAAACGTAAGTAATTCTGGCTTTCGGTTGTGGAATGTTATTTTCCCCTTTCTGCAGCCGAATGTAATATTTAACATTCCTAGAAACTTTTAGCCTCAAAAATGTTTTTACAAACTGAACTTCAGTTTAGATCACTGAAATCAAGTGTTTCTGTTAAAGTCACGTAAAGTACCCTTGTCTGATGAAAAGTGTGCTGTTGTTTGGGTGATACACAGTGCCTGTTCTGACACAGGAGCTGATTGCAACTCTTAATACATTTCTTTAAATTAGATGATGTGGATTTGTGTGTGTGTGTATGTGGAGGGTGGTTGGTTTTTGTTTTTTTTCAATTTGTTTCTTTTTCCTTTTGGGGGTGATTTTTTTTTGGCTTTTTTTTTTTTTTGTGGGTGTTTTGTTTTGGTTTGTTTTTGTGGGTAGAGAAAAACTTTTTTTGAACTAGGATTATAATAATCACCTTGATATATTTAAGCATCCGTATTCTCACAGTACTTTTGTCAAGGGATATAGTAGCTTTTTTTGAGTTCCGTAAATTCAAGCAAAAATCACAAACAATGACCACTGTTCACACAAATATTTTGCCCCTTCTTTGGAGCATGTTGCTGTTCATGCCACCCTCCTTCTCAACTGCATTTGTACATGTCATATAGCACAGACCCTGCACTCAATCCTTTTTATATTTCTCACAGCACATAATGCTGATGTAATCACTTCTGTTACTTGAGTGTTGCTGTGCTTGTGTTACACTGCTTCCTGTGAGAGCCCACCACTAGTCTGGAAGAGGTAGTGAAAGTGTAAGCTATCACAACTTTTACTTTTTCAATTGTTTTCTTCAGTTCTGATTTTCATGCTCTTGCCTCTCTTCCTTTCCATGAATTTTTTCATTGCACTCACTTTTCATAATAAAATATGGCTCGTGTTTTTCAGATACATTCTGCTTTTTAGGATTTTAGAACCGTTTGAGAAAGTAGCTGTGTGTTACACTGTTTAGTTTTGTAGCTCTGAAGGAAACAGTTTTCGGACTTATGTCTTAGAAGCTGTTCTTGTGACTACATTTATTACAGGAAATGTAAAATTCATACATCTCAAAAATTTGGATTTGTAGTAATTGCAGAGCATTGAGCACAATTTTGTACAGTGCTTTAGAAGTTGAAGCTGCCTGTTTTTTGCCTTGATGAGCTTACAGGTAAAATTTTGACTCGAAGACCCTTGCTGTAGTAAGATCCATTCAATTTCCCTGTCTATCCTCATAGAACTGATACTGGGGGAGCTGCAGAATTCACCATTGTAGAAAAAGACTTGGTATTTAAGAATTAAGTTTTCTGATGAATCTGGGTGAACTGCCTGCTTCAGGATATTCTGTTCTATACTGGTGTAGAATCAGGCATAAGCACTTTTAAGGTTATCTTCTGTGTATTTGAGTCAGGAATGAAATGTCGACTTTAAAAAATACAAACCAATTGTGAGTTTTATGCATCTTATTTATTTCAATATAAATGAAATTACTTTTATTTCAATATAAATGAATTAAATAGTCCAAGTTCTTTTTTCTTCTGAAATTGTATATAAATGAATGTTCTGTTATTGCACTGTTGTGGTTTTAAAATTATTTATGTCTGAAAGAAGAAATATTTAAAATGCCATTTGGCATTTTAATTTTTCTTTTGATTGTTGGTGTAGTTTAGTTTTACTGGTCTTCCAGGTTCTCTGTTTCTTTTGCTCTTGTAAGTTGTCCTCAAAAAGAAGAGAATGAAATGTAAATAGGGGAAGAAGTTAGCAAAGTTCTCTGTCTGTTGAATGATTTTGCAATAATGCTGAAACTGCTACTTAATATTGGCTCTGAATATACTGAAGTACATGGTCTGATACCATGGTATTGGGGGAGCTGACGTGGTAGCTCATTACCATCCTCCCATTTATCACCCACCCTTTTTATTCCTCCCAACCGTACTCTTGTTCCTGCCACTGTCAGGGCTTGCTGGACTCCTCTAATCTCTGCAAGTGCAAGCTGCTCTTTAAACCTGCTGAAGAAGGTTGTTACTTTCTGCTGTTACAGTGAGTTACAGCATGTAGAAAGGTGTTTGCTGAAATAGGAGATTTACTGGGTGACAGAAGGGCTGCTAAACCCCCATTTTTCAGGAACTAATTTTGAAAGTGTTTTCAGTGCATGCCTGATCTAGAAGATGGATGTATTTTTCTGTTGGTAAGAAAGCTAGCCTCTAGAGTTTACAAATTTTTTCTTCTACTACGTAAGAACAGCATTTCCAAGTTTTTGTATGCTGTGCGCATGTTTTTTGAAGATCTTGGAATTGTTTATTGCTGTTAGTTATACGTTGATAAAACTTTAAAGAAAATTTTTCATCTATGAAACTCAACAACTTTGAGCTGGACTTTTAAAACAGTTTCTTGGAAAATAAAATGGGGTGTTTTTCACAGCTTAGTTAGTTAGAGTAACTTTTAATATTAAGTATTAGTCCACTTCTACATAAGAAATTATTTGCTTTTATGATATAAGCTAAGAAAAAGGTCCATCATTTTAGTGAAGTACATCTGGTGATTAAAAGCTGCATATGGTGAGGACTGGCAAAGCTGTGAAACAAAACCACATTAAGAATATTGCCATGAATGGTATGCACCATCTCTAAAACCACACCAGAGTTTCCATCGTGCTTTCTTAAGGAGTTAAGGGCAGTACACAATCTTACTTAGCAAAGAAAGCACACAGTTGAATGGAAAAAAGAAGTATTGAAATGTTGGATTCAGAATCTTGCACTTAATTTTTGCACTAAAGTAACAGGGTTGCTTTGCAGACATGTTCTGAAGGAAATGGTACAGCTAACGATAAAGGTAATAATTTGCTTTTGTACAAGAGTAATGGATATAGAAATAGTGTTTCAGGTCACCTCCAAACCGGAAGCAGGAACACGTGCAGGGTGGTGTATTTCATAATATTCTTGCAGAGTTCTGGCAGCATCACAGCAGATTTCGGGTTATGCAGCTGATTAACAGGTAGTGCTGCCAAATAATTCATGTTTCTTTACTTCTTCCCAGATTTACATACTACATCCAATTAAATTATTTTGAAGTTACTCATATGTCAACATTACAAAAATCAGTGGCATATTCATCTTCTGGTGATAATGAGTCACAGACACTGTTAGTCACTTGGCATTGAAGAATGCTAACGTTTTACCAGCAGCAAAAGCCACTATCTTGAACAACAGAAACTTAATGAATGAAGAGAAATAGCTTTGTTAAGTAGTTAAGTTGGAGTAAAACAGCAAAACTATTGTGATTGTGTTTGACCCAAATTGGAGTTAAACTGTGCTCTATTAAATCCACTTGAACAGGAGTTTAAAGAATGCATTTAATACAAAGTTAACTGAAATGATGGACCTTTTTTTTTTTTTTGTCTTTTAAATTACCTGTAACAGTTTAAATGTATGTTGAGGTCCCTAGTAGCAATCTCACGTTATAAATGTAGCCCTTTTCCACACAGGTGTTTCAATTTATTCTTTTTTGACCTAGTGTGATTGTTTCACTTTTTTTGGTGAAATAAAATTAGAGCTCTTAAAAAGCTCTGCTGGTCGGGCTTTCTGTTGCTGTCTGTCAGAGTAAAAGTACTTTACAGCAATTAATTACAATGAAAATTTGTAGATTAAGGCACTAGTATAACAAAGTAAGACCTGCTTAAAACCTTTTTTACATAGTGGATGAAATAGGCTTTATTAATGCTCAGAAGGAGGAAACATCTTCCTCTTTGGCTGTTCTGTAAGTTACCTCTGTATATTTGGCATTAACAGATTTGATAAGCAAAAAATGATCAGGAGTTATCAGCTCATTTGACAAATAAAAACAAATTGCACAAAGGGTCATATGTTAAGATTCTAATGTGTAAAATAGAGATCCTTTCAGTTTATTTTTTAGATCAAACATGTTTAATTTACACTAAACCTTTTTCTTTCCAAAGTATCTATTCACTAGGGGAAAAATATGTATCTTCATCTTGTATTTGCTAACAAATATAACAAGAAATTCTAGTGAATCAGAGACTATTGATGTGAGCTAGTGAGACTGTTAAGAGTAATGTGGAACGGTTTGGTTTTACCTCCAGTTGCTTAAAACTATATTTCCCTGTCTTTATCAGATTGTGAAACTCCAGTAAATCAAAATTAGATGTATAGAGAAAAACAATTTTTCTTTTAGAGATAGGAATAGGAATACATAGTGCTGATTTCTCAGGAATATATTTATAATCTGGGCTGCCTTTACAAAACATCTTTGTAATTCAGGCAGTAAAGTGCCCTTTAACAGGTCTGACGATTGTGGAAAAACTAACAGGCTGAGAGAGCAGCTCTGTTGGTATCAAGGTGGTTTCACGTTTTATGTCCTACAGATTTGCTAGTTTTGTTATTTTAAGGAAAAAATAAAATCAGATCATGGTTACACTTTTGTGCTGGAGTGCAGCAGTGAGTAAATTAGAGTAAGTGTTGCTGTCAGCAATAGACTACAGTTTTCATTATTTTAAGCCCTGAAAAGCATATGTTCTTAGTAAATTACTGGTTTGCACTAATGCAGACATCTCTCCCAAATAAAATTTTGTAACCTTTTAAGTGGCAAGTGCCATGTGATTCCTAATAAGCTTTTTTTCTTTCTTTTAATGAAGGCAGAGGGTATGGCAGTGGTGAAATACCTGCACTGGAGTAATTTACTCTGTGGCCTCCAATATAGTGGGATCTTCAGCATCCTATAGAGTGATTTGCTGAGATGGAAGTAGGGGTGGGCTCTGTAGTTTTCAGGGAGCAATCTTGTTACAACATACTGTTTAGAATTATCCCTGATTTTTAGTTGGTTTTTTCTTTTTCAGCTGTAAGAATTTTAAAATACTAATGTCTTTCTGGTTGCTCTTTATAAAATGGGGATTTGGCCTCATTGTCACTGGTAGTATGGAGATTAATTGACCTTGTCTAGTTATTTTGAGAATCTTAATGGTTGCAAAGGTCAGAAGGAAAGATTAAGTCTAAATTGCCATCCACTCTTCTGTCCTGGCCCTTATATTTCATATGGTTATTACTGGATTGAACATCTTGTTTGATACAAGCATAATGTGTAGCTAATGCTTCTGAGAGGGCATCCTACTTAATTTTACCCTCTCTTTTGCTATTAAATCTGCAGCCTAAGTTGTCTTTGTTGAAATTTGCTTGTTTTTTTCCATAGGAATTTTCCAGTCTGATGAATTTTAGACAGCAGTCAGTTCACCTTTTCCTATTTAGATTAAAAGGCATTACTGCTCTTACTGTGAATGTAGCTTTGCACACAAAGATTTCATCAGCTCTTGGTCTTTCTTCCCTTCTCTAGTTCTGCAGTTTACGAGTTCTTCAGAAATACTTTCCAGTGTTGCCTTCATCCATGCTGTTTGTAGTAGTGCCTTTGACTTACTGTTAAACGTGCCAAGTTGAGTTAGATGTTTCCAAAACTTTTTACAGTAAGTGTGGTTTTAGTTATGTATCTTCAGAGTTGCTTTCAAGGATATGAGTGCTTGCTGCTTAGGTATGGCTTGATGTATTACCTAGGCTAAGATCTGTAACTTGGCATTTGTGTGTGTTAAAACACATTTTTTTTAAATGAGCCTGTGCCTCTGGGTATTCCAGACAACTCATCACACTGTCACTATTTACTAGTCTGGCATTTAATTTTTTTTTTCTAGTGGTATTGTCAAGTATCCTTTATTTTGTTCAGAATATTATGTGTGAGATAAAACTGAAGTGATTCTTGCAAGTACTGTGCAAAAGATGAGTGGAGAATGTTAAAGCATCAAGTTAATGAACTTTTGAAAGTGTTAACCTCCTAACACATTGGATGAGACCAATAAAAAATGTTACAGGAATTTCAAATTGCCAGCTTCCTTTGACTACTGGTCAAGTGATTTTTAATATTGGCCTCTTAAGAAGATGTATAGATAGCACAGATGTTAAGTAGATTGCTAATAGGGAAGTGGAAGTTTTCTTGTCAAGTCAGTTCTTTTTTTGAGCACCTGGGAATGCAGTAGAAACTAGTGGGGAGAAGTGCATATTTAGTCATACATACAAAATCCTACGTTTTGTTTAAATTGCTTATTTCCTTTTGAAATGTTGACAAATGTAATATGTACTCAAAGCATTATCTGTTTGCACAACTGAGGTTGCTGCTAGTGGAAATCATAGGCAGAAAGACCTGTAGTTTCACATCCTTTAATTTATTGAGCTATTATGTGCTAAGTGTCTGTAAAATATTTACAAATTCTGGAGCTTAGAGAACAAACATATGGAATTATTACTCTGAGGTATGGCATAGCTTTTTATAAGATGTTGAAAAATGTAAAAGGCAGCCTAACACATCCCTTACAAATTCAGGAATAATGCCAATGATAATTTATTTAGAAATACAGGGATTACCTATTCTGTGGAAGCTGTTTCCTCATATGGATTTTCCTTATTTTTCATTTTACACAGCTAATATTTATTGAATGTATAATTGAACACTAAATGTCCAATACTAATTGTCTTCCTGCCTAATCATGAGCTCTCAGAAGAGGGTTCAGCTCTGTCATTTATATAGCTAGAGGAAAGCTTGAAAGTATTTTTAAATGTCAAGTTCGAATTCTAAATTAATTTATTTTAATTTCTAATAAAGTGGAGTTTCTACTGGAATGAATGCAGGATGGAATGTTAATTCTCCAGCTTAATTTTATTGGCCCGGGCTGTGATTACAATTAAGAGTAGAGATTCAGAGTTATGCAAATTTTAATGTTTTGTGAGTCTGGTAAAAGTTGCTAAATTGCCAGTTAATTTTTAGTTGCTTTTTCCTAGTACCTTTAAAATACAGTATGGTGTGTTTAAAGTCTTATACATGAGTGATGTTTTTTGGGCTTCATTTATATTGTAACAGTGTTATATGAAAACAGTGCAAAATGTGTTTTGGTGATGAATCCAGAAGAGTACATACAGGCAGTGCAGGCGTGTGGGTTCTCTTGTAGATGGTCTTGATTACTGTGCTGTTGCTTTTGGTACATATGTGGAAACAAAACAGTCTTCCAGCAAAAGAAACCATGAGGGAAAGTCTGAGATCCCTTCCCATAGAAAGAACTACAGAAAGGAAAAAAATAATTAATCAGAAATGAGTTGAAACTACTTTTGCTTTAAGAAAAATCAGTTGTGCAGGCTGTTTTTAAAAGTTTCAAAGTTGTGTGATGTATTGTTGTGTCTATTTATCTGGTATATTTTTCCTCAAAAATGTTACTAATGAGAGTTAACTTCAGTATTTTAGTTTTTATTTTAAATTATTATATATTAAGTAGTGTAACACATGTAATTCCTTATTTTTCTCACTTTTAACTGGTCTCAGCAGATGGTATGCATTAAAGATCCAGCTATTGCTAGCAGGCAGCTGAGCTTGGTTTTCTGCCACAAGTCACATGTCTTGGACCAGGCAGCTTCACTGAAGGCTTTGTCACATGCCACGGGCTCCACATCAGCTGAATCCAGCGGTTACTTCGGAATTGAGTAACACACCCTAATGCTAGCAGTAGTTCTTAACTGTTTTGGGAATTAACTGAACTCGTCTTTTTTCCTTCTTTAACTTCTTTTTTCAAGCAGGGCAGTAGTGTAGTCTTCACTGTTACTGTTTTAGGGAAGGATTTTAAGTGCATTAAAATATGAAATGTAATTACAGAAATGAGTTTACAGTGCCTATTTTTACTTCCTTCGTATCTTTTTACATTGGCAAGCTGTAAAATCAGCTGAGTCACTTCATTAGAGTTTAAGGGATTAGCACTGGCAGGAGATTACTGCTGTAGCTATTTAAAGAATTTTGTATCCTTATGGATATTTCTGTTCCTAAAGAGGTGGGTGTGTGTGTAAAGGTTCAGAAGTGTGTCAGCATATGGAGTTATGCTGATTATAGTGCTGTAAATTCTGTAGTAATATAACTATACTGACAAATTTTCTTAGCTTTTTTTTTGACATCAAGATGATTATAATATTTAGAAAATGTTTTTAGATCAAGTATATTTTTTGCAGAGAAAGAATGCATATTAAATAATTCGTGTATTATGCGCTTTACAACCTAATAACTCATTTTAACACTGGAAGTATGAATATATTTATTTAAATAAAAATCATACAGAATCAGTACCTTTTTAATATAATAGACTTCTTGATGTCAGTACAGGAAACAGACAATGCTCTAGTACCCTAATCTTCATAGATTATAATATATATGGGAAATATTGATAAGGAATATTACCTCTTTTGGACAAACCTATCTGTCAGCAAGATCTTTGAAACATGGTGGGTGGAAAACTTGGAAGATAGTAATAGCAGCAGCTCTTCTCCTGGAAGTACAGGAATGAAGTTGGGTGGCCAGTGAGAGCTACAAGACTTAAAGCAATTAGCAAGAGCTCTAGTGTGGGTTGTAGAGTAACCTTATTAACTTGAAATCGGTCTTTCACTAAGGAGTAACACAGAGCGACCTCATTAATTCACTAAGTAGTCCCTAATCTTCTAAAGTACACATTTGAAGTACTTTAGGAAGTGCCCAATATGATATTAATACAGCTGCCTAGAATAAAAATCTGAAAATATTTTCCTTTCATTTTCGTGTTTATTAGAAGAAGGACCTAAATAGAAACCTGAACTTCTATTTGCCATTATTTTCTGATTTGAAAGAACAAACACTCTTAAAGAAAACTCACCACTATCTTTTTGCTTGTTTCACTGCATATAGGTCATTGTGAACAGTGATTCCTCACCTACAACTTCAGGAATTTTTATGTCATATTTTCTTTTTTTTATGAGTTATATTATTTTTAGTTAATATATGATCTGGATTAAAGCAACATGTGGACCCGGTTTTAATACTGGGATGACTTAGATATTGTGCACTTAGCTTTTTTTTTCCTTGGTAAGTGTTGATGCTAGCAGTAATGGCAGGTTTATTGGTGTGTTTTTCTCTTGGAAATCAAAAGCATCATTTGTCAGTAGATGGAAGTGTGCTGAAAGCTGACCATTGGTTGCTATCCTGTCACATCCGTTCATTCAGTGCTGTAGCTCTGACCTCAGTTTCTCTTCTATCCCAGGAAGCTTTTGACAGCCTTGTTTTTCCCATGTTTTCTAAGGATGAGTCCAATGTTCAACCTTTGTCTGTTTTATGGACACTCCTGGAATGCTTTGATTTACTACCTGTCAAAATACATTTTAGTTCTGAGCATTGCTGGAACAGCAGGAAGGTCTATATTATTAAAGCACCCCAATCTTCCTCAGCCAATATTTGAAGCATTTTTAGGTCCTTTTGATCTGTTTTGGCCTGCCTAAGAAAGCCAGTAAGGATTTACCTTGGAATTATGTTGTAATAGTGATGCATACATAACATGATGTGTCTGATTCACTCTTTGGTTCCTGCTGGTGTTAACTGTGTTTGCTTACTTGGTGCTTCAATAAAAAGAGGGGCTGGTCCTGAGAAGGTGCTGTGCTTGGCCTCTTTGCTAGAATTGCTTCTAGGTAAACAGTGGGTTTCTCTTCCCTCTGCTGCCTTTGCTTATGCTTTAGTGCCTTTACTTGGGATTGGATTGAGTGAAGACTCAAGGGCTACTCTGAAAACCCATTTTCACAATTTTGAGGCATAAAGACCATCTACTGAATAAGGACAACACTTTACCTCTCTTTTTATTGGTGAAATACCTGCCCAGAGAAATCCTCAGTGGAGCTGTCTGAACAGAAGGGAGAGGTGTATTTTGGGCATTTGCTGTATGGCTCCGATGGTGTTGCACCCCATCCCGTTGTGGGGCAGGTGTTCCCACCTACCCCGTTAGTTCTTTCTCTGGCATTACTCATACAGGCACATTCTTCTCCATGAGACAATGCAGAGCTGATGCTCATAGTTTCAAGCACAGGAGACCCATGTCATCGCTTAGTGCAAATTTGGGGATTAAAGGTGATCACTATAAAGCTGACCAGTGTCCTTTTGTTTGTATGCAGTTACTGATAGAAAAGTTAGCTACAGTATAAAGACTGAAGTCCTTCAAAATGACAGCTAGACAATTTTATTCTGTAATTGATTAGCCTGTTTGAGAAGATCATGGCTGGAGCATCAGAGAGGTGTTCATATATCCTTGCCTGCTATCGCAGGCTGAACTATTGATTTAGACTGTGTGTGAATGACAGAACTGGTAGTTCTGATTGTTGTTTTCAGGGAACTTTACACGCTGATAAGGTCTGAGGGAACTTCAACAAGGCAAAAGAATCTGAATTTATCTATATGGTCTGTGTGTGCTTGTGGGTGTAATCTGTATATCTCCAGAGGAGACTCCACAGCCATTCTGCTTGTAATTGCCAAGTCACTCTCCATGACTCCATAAAAAGTCATTGCAATCCGAAGTTACTGGAAAAGGAAACATTGAACCCATCTATAAAGGTAGAAAGGAGAACCGTGGAAACTACCGCCCAGTCGGCCTCACCTCTGTGCCTGGGAAGGTCATGGAACACATCCTCCTAGAAGCTGTGCTAAGGCACACGGTGAGCAGAGGGAGGTGGTTTGAGAGAGTCAGCATGGCTTCACCCAGGGCAAGCCCTGCCTGACTAACCCTGTGGCCTTCTTTGATGGGGTGACTCTGTCAGTGCACAAGGAGAAGGGCCACCGTTGTCATTTATCTGGACTTGTGTAAAGCCTTTGACAGGCTTCGTCCTGACATCATTCTCTCTAAATTGGAGAGAGAAGGATTTGCTGGGTGAACTGTTAGATGGATTAGAAATCAGTCGAATGGTCACATGCAGAGGGTAGTGGTCAATAGCTCGGAGTCCTGATGGACATCAGTCACAAGTGGTATCCCTCAGCGATCTGTTTTGGGACCAGTGTTATTTAATATCTCTGTTAATGTCATAGACAGAGATCGAGTGCGCCCTCAGTAAATTTGCAGATGACACCAAGCTGAGTAGTGTGGCTGACACAGTTGAAGGGTGGGATACCTTCCAGGGGGATGAACAAGGTTAAGAAGTGGGCACATGGAATTCTCATGAATTTTAACAAGGTCAAGTGCTGGTGCTGCTCTTGGGTTGGGTCAAGCCTTGGTATCAGCCCAGGCTGGGGATGGACAGATGAGAGCAGCCCTGCCCAGAAGGACCTGGGGGTGCTGCTGGAGGAGAGGCTGGACATGACCCAGCCATGGGCACTCCCAGCCCAGAGAGCCAAGGGTGTCCTGGGCTGCATCCAAAGCAGCGTGGGCAGCAGGGCCAGGGAGGGGATTCTGCCCCTCTGCTCTGCTCTGTCAGACCCCACCTGCAGGGCTGCACCAGCTCTGGGGTGCCAGCACAGCAAGGACAGGGACCTGCTGGTATGACTTCAGATTAGGGCCATGAAGATGAGAGGGATGGATCACCTCTCCTATGAGGAAAGGCTGAGAAAATTGAGATTGTTCAGCCTGAAGAAGAGAAGACTTTGGGTTGACCTAATGATGGTCTTCCAATAGCTGAAGGGAACCTACAAGAAAGCTGGAGAGGGACTTTTTACAAGAGCATGTGGTCACAGGACAAGGCTACTGTAGTGGATTGGCCTTGGCTGGATGCTAGGCACCCACCAAAGCCACTCTGTTGTTCCCGTCTGCAATTGGACAGGAGAGCAAGAATATAATGAAGGGTTCATGACTGAGATAAGGTGTGTGAGAAAGATCACTCACTAAATACTGTCATAGGAAAACCAAAGTTGATTTGGGAATATTAACTATTTATTATTAACAGTGTCAAAGCAGAATAATGAGAAAGAAAATAAATCTTAAAAACACCTTTTCCCCTACCCTTTTTTCCTTCCCAATCTCTACTTCCTCCCCCACCAGTAGTGCAGGGAGATGAGGAGTGGGGGTTACAGTCAGTTCATCACTCCTTGTTCCTGCTGCTGCTCAGGAAGAAGTCCTTCCCCTGCTCCCGTGTGGGGTTCCTCTCATGGGTGATGGTCCTCCAGAAACTTCTCCAATGTGAGTCCATCCCATGGGCAACAATTCTCCACAAACTGCTGCAGTGTGGGTCACTCTACCATGGGGTGCTGTCCTTCAGGCACAGCCTGCTCCAGCATGGGTTTCCCCTGGGTTTGCAATCTTCTCTTGGGCATCCATCTGCTCCAGTTTGGGTCTCCTCCATGGACTGCAGGTAGATCTCAGCATCCCCGTGGTTCTCCATGGGCTGCAGGGGAATCTCAGCTCCAGCACTTCCTGCCCTTTTTCCTCCTTGGTGTCTGCAGAGCTGTTCCTCTCACATATTATCACTCTGCTCTTCTCTGGCCACAATTATATCTATGCAGTGACTTTTTCTTTTCCTTCTTAAATGTGTTATCACAGAAGTGTTACCACCATTCCTGATTGACTCAGCCTTGGTGAGCAGCAGGGCCATCCTGAAGCCACCTGGCATTGGCTCTGCAGGACACGGGGGAAGCTTCTGGCAACTTCTCACAGAAGCCACCCTTGTAGCTCCCTCTGCTACCAAAACCTGGTCACACAAACCCAATATAGTTCCCCAGAGAAGCTTTGGATGCCCTATCCTTGGAAGTGTTCAAGGGAAAGTTCGGTGGAGCTGTGAGCAAACTGATCTAGTAAAAGGGTCCCTGCACATGGTGGGAGAGGTGGAATTGAATGACCTTTAAGGTCCCTTTCAACTCAGGCATTCTGTGATTCTCTGATGAAGCCTGGTTTTCTTATGGGAAGACTGGAAATCATTCCTCTAAGTCAGAAAACAAATGTACTGACATCAAGTGGAGATGGTTCTGTACCTGCTGATTGAAAAGGTGGTCTCTGATTAGTGTAGCTAGAGGTTCTGGCAGAAGGGTTAAAAAACCCTCAACCCTGAAGTTTGTGCTAGAGAGCTGTGCTTTTGTAAGGACAGCATTGCTGATACAGTGCACTGGTATTTGTGTGCTGACAAAGAATTCAATATAAATGATATGCTCTTAGTAACTTAGTATTTTACTGTGTCTTCTGTGTAATTGGCTCTGGTGGATAGGTGTTTTAAGGACAGGAATTCAAATTTTTTAAATTTCCTTTTTAAATTTCCTTTTAAAAAACCCAAAACACGGCTGAGTTCCTTTTATGCTATGTTTCTTTATAAGCTTTTAATTCATAGAAAATATGTAAGTTTTAGATTTGCTAAGTATGGCTTTTAACTTCCTGCAGCTGTGTGGCCATCTAAGAAAAATGGTGTACTACTCTTGCTAGTATTAAAATAGACAGTGGAACTCCTTACCTTCCACTTGGTAATACGTGTGTTGGTCTGGTTGGTTTGGGGCTTTTTAAGATTTGTGTTTATTGGATTTTTCTTCTTGCAATATAATTTGAAGGACATTGTTCATAAGTGTTTTAGTGATCTGCCTGGTGTTGCATAAAGTTCAGTATAAAAGATCCAACACCAAAATCCTTGAATACATTGTCTGCTTTAAATTTTATGTACAGAAATGCTTCTTGTGTTAGTATATGGTGGTCATCTAATAATGAGTACAAATTTCAGATCTTTTTTTGTCCCCCAGAGGATAATGTCTAAAATGCAAAGTTACTGTATAAACCCTTCTTAAAGATGTAGAGTTAAATAACAAATTTCTTAAGAACAACAGACAGTAGAGGCTGGATAGGCCAGTATAAATTTTACATATGTGATTGAGCTTTATTGAAGCTTCACTTATTAATTTGTCATTAAGTATTGTTGGATAATGTATTTATTTTTCATGCAGCGTTATTAGTTACTTCATAAAGCATGGTAAGATCTTGAAGGAAACTATTAGCATTTTGCTGTGCCAGGATTTGGTGTCTTTGTGTTAGTCATTGCATACCAGATGGGATACTGAATGACCTCTGAGTCTTCAGAATGATTCATCAACAAGTACTTCACCTGTCTTCCAGACTAAAAAACATGTTGTTATTCTTTGTTTTTTAGATTTGGAAAAGTTTTAGGCTATCTTTTGAAAACCAAAGCCCTACTTGAAGGAAAAGTTGCAATATTTGCTTCCTGTAAATTTAGTCTGGTCTCCTACATCTTGGGTTGAGGTATCCACTATTTTGACTACTGTCACAGCATATATCCCCTTCACTTAATTCCCCATCATCACCTTGGAAGTCTTTTACCACTGTGGTGAGCCATCATAATCCTAAGTTATGCTAAATATGCTGTTGGAAGATAAATTGACTTAAAAATATAGCTCCATGTCTTAGAACTTTTGATCCTAATCAGTCTTATCCACAACTGTTCTAATAATGAGAAGTATTATTGCAGTTTATATTCTGTAATGTCAGAGGAGTAGAAGGTGGACCATTGCAGCTTGCTTTTTTTGTTTTGAAGTTTTGGGGATGTTCTTCACCATTCTTGCATATGGAAATGAGGCTAACAATAAAGAGGAGAGCCAGAGGATAACTGAGAAATGGCTGTGGAGAGAAAATGCAATAGATGCAAGCAACGTTAATTAAATACATTCTCAGTGTGATTAAGAGGAAAAAATGAGGCAGGGGATAGGAGAGGAGACTGAAATAGGACAAAAACACGAGGGAAATAACATAGGGGAAAAGGACCACTCAAAATCAAATTGTGTATTAAACCCAGAATCTTTAGTCTTTGTATATAAAATTTCATGATTAAGTAGCTAGTAATCATCATGAACCTTGGAGCACTGTTAAGAAAACAAATGCATTTGTTTGGTGATATGAGGTTAATTTCTTGAAAAAAACCCCAAAAGATAATTTTTTTGCCTGTATATTGGTAAAATTTAAAGAGTATCTTTTTCTGCTGGCTTCTTAATGCAACATCTTTTCAGATTACCTAGAATTTTCATGTGTGTATGAGATGGTTTTAAGTGAATGTTCTGAACCAACTATGAACAAGTTGAGCAAATGATGTGTGCATGGAAAGCGTTAACATGGAATTGCTTAACGTAGAGAAGCGTGCACAGCATAGTAGTAATGTGTTGTGATTTTTTTCCTGCAGATGCCCTCCTCGAACTTTTTTGCCAGCACTGTGCAAAATTTTTCTTGATGAAAGTGCTCCAGACAATGTACTGGAAGTAACAGCTCGTGCCATAACGTATTACCTGGATGTATCAGCTGAGTGCACCCGTAGGATTGTGGGAGTGGATGGAGCTATCAAAGCACTTTGTAATCGTTTAGTAGTTGTTGAACTTAACAACAGGACGAGCAGAGATTTAGCTGAGCAATGTGTGAAGGTAAGTATACTTAAAAACCTCTTGTTTTTAAGAAGGAATTGGATAATTTGCTATTTCCAAAGAGCATACTCATATTCCAATCCTGGTTTTTTTATTAAAATGTGGTGCAAAAACATAGCTGACACTACTGCTTATCCTTACTGTCAGTCTGGTGCTCTTCACAGCTCAGTCTTCTTTAAAAAAATGTATAGAAATGAAAACAAAAAATATTAGAAGAAATTTCATGTTTATCTTGTATGACTAGAATGCTAATAGAATGCTAAGGGCTGTTTTTATACTACCAAAGAAATTAAGAATTGCTCCAGATACAGATAAATTACCTGGTGCAAAAATATTGTCTGCTGCCTCTTCAATAGCACTAGATATAGCTCCCCTGCACCCTTGTGAAGTTTTAGAGAAATTTAGAAGACCCTTATGATCTCTTATTTAAGGCATAACTCATGGCCATGTGGTAACATATAGTTGGACTTCTTGATTTCCATGGCATCAGAATTTAAGCATGTATTTCCTATTTACTATTTCCAATTGACTCAGAAGTGCTTCACTGGGGTAACGGTGCTCTTAACAAGTTTCAAAACTCTGAGTTGTGTATTTCTCCCAGGATGAGAGATTATTGCCTGTCTTCATGAACACCTATTATGACCATGCCTTTGGGAGATGTTCTTGTATTGGCTCCCATATTTTTGAAGAAAGCTGTAACTACTAACTAGTAGAGTACTGGAGGCTTTGGCCCCTTCTGGGTGTTAAGAAAGAGTGGGCTTTGCTTTTTTCCTGTTATTTCATTTTCTTGAGCAGTTCTGTACATAGATATAAGTATCTGACTATAGATACCAATAACTGACTTTTTGTGTGTCCTTCATTCAAATTAAATTTCTTTTTGGCATAGGTGTTAGAATTAATCTGTACCCGTGAGTCAGGAGCTGTGTTTGAAGCTGGAGGGTTGAACTGTGTTCTGACATTCATTCGTGACAGTGGACACCTTGTTCATAAAGATACTTTGCATTCAGCTATGGCTGTAGTATCCAGACTCTGTGGCAAAATGGAGCCTCAGGATTCTTCATTAGAGATCTGTGTGGAATCACTGTCTAGTTTATTGAAACACGAAGACCATCAGGTAATGTAACAGTTGGCTCAATATGCTGTGAATTTAACTTTCAGTATGTTTAATAAAGGAATGACTAAGTAACTTTATATGGCCTCCCCAACTGCCCGTTTACATAGAAGTTGTAATATTTGGGTATTACGATTGTTTCCTTTATAGCTGAAATGCTAAGAGGATAAAAACACTGCTTAGTGTTTGGCTCCAAGTGCTGGTGTTTGAATGACCTCTGAAAACTGTTTTGAAAAATATCCTGTAACTTTTTTCAGTGTGTTTTGAGGCAGTTTCTGAAGTATTTATTGTTCTGCGACTGTGCCTCAATCACTATAAAATTGAGCATAAGTAAGAGGTAAAAATGAATTTGGCTTATGTTTTTTTTGCCAATCTGAGAGGAGCAATGAAACCATGCTTAGTCAATGCTAAAATATTGCACTGTTTAAATGATGCTGGTAGAAATGCTGCTCCACTTCTTTACTGCAGTTTTACTAATTTGAGATGAAGTAGTCCTTGTCAAATCTAGAAAATTAATCCCAGAGAATTGTCTTTCTACTAGCAGAATCTTGTTGTATATGTCATACTAATGCTCTGGACTAGCCATTTAGCCGAACAGTTGCTGTAGCTTGGTCAGACTTCTTGTCCATACTCAGAACTGAGTCCCCATTTCACTCTAACCTCTGTCCTCATTCCTTTCTCTCCGTGCACAGATCCAGCCTCCAGTGTGGTTTATTAAGCACAGTATATTTGGGAAACTAAATCTTTCTGCCTGTGAGATAATTTTTTTAAAATGTATTTTTAGAGCTTAAAATTTTTCAGGGGGCTGACATACATTAGCCATTTCAGAACAAGCTATCATGTTTTTTAGCCATTAAATAATTTTATAAGTACCCTAATCATCTCAGGCAAGGTAATCTTGAAATTCAAGCCATTAAGTCTTTAGTATTTTAACTATTTCTTAATTTATAAGGTGTTAGAGAAAAGCGGTTGCTGGGGCTGTTGGAGATGCGAATGAGAGTTCAAATTAAGAGTTCAAATCAAGTTAATTTTAATTGTTCAGAAGTTAAGCTTAAAGATAAGCATGCTTAAGATGGGACCTAGATGATAGAAAATAAATCCGTACTGGTATCCTTGAGAAATAGGTTATGCATGAAACAAGCCTCAGGATTACAGTGGATGTTAGACGTGTATTATGGACGTGTATTATATTTGTCCAGTAATGTCCCTTTTCAAGTTTGTTGCTCCCTACCTTGTCCTTTTACACTATTGGGGTTGATCATTTGTTGTGTAGGCTGCCAGTTAGTAACACCACTTGATGGCAGACCAGATGAATGTGGTCCCAAGAACAGCCTATCTATAATTTTGGGGCTTTAACCTTTGTATTACACTTGCAGTTTGGAAGAAGAAGTGTAAATACTTTCCAAGTACTCTTTTGCTTTGTAAACTGATGCCATTAATGCAGTGTGTTAAACAAGTGAACTTTCTTGTGTATTTCTGACAGCTGCTAAGGTAGAGCTCTATGGAGTGTTTGCAAATTACATAAAGATTGGCAGAACTGTTTGTCTGTGTTGTCAGAGAACTGGAGCAAGATGCCGTGAACAATGACCACTACACATTTAAGAAAAAAATCAGGTGCAAAAGAGCAGAATGTTTGTCATGTACAGACCATGTCAGAAGTCTGCAAACTTAATGAAGATTTTTGTCTTCATGAAGCCTGACTAATACTGCAGTCTTGTTCTCTTGATGAGTAACTGTCTTGAGGTACTTGGTCTGTGATAGCAGACAGTTGTTTTGAAAATGGACTGCTGAGTTGACATTTTAGGGAGTAAGAACTGTAGTGATTCAGAGTTTGGTTAGAGAGTAGGTATTGTGGGGGTTTTTCTACTATTTCTTGACATCTGTCTGATTTGCTACTGCATGTCTTTAAAGGCAAATGTGCCTCAAGGAAGTTATCTCCATAGGCTGGTGCAGACCTCCTGATCTGAAAGATTTAGACACTTCTAATGTATAGGTACAGAAACGTTAAAGGCAGAACCTTCCTTTATATTCAGTATTGACATGAAAAGATGTTGGATCCTTTCCTGGACAGTTGGCCAGCAGTATTTTTTGCTGGATTGTTAAGAGGATCATCAATAAACCTTGTTTCTACAGTGTCACTGGGGTTTTTTGTGTGCGATTCACTGGTTGGATTTTTTTCTTCCCTTTAGTGACAAACTTAAATTTATTGTATTTTATTGTCATAAAAATTTTTGCATGTCTCTGTGTCAGGTGGTCAGTGGATAATCTGAAGTTATTCAAGAGTAAAATTTAGTTTTCCCAGTTTGTCCTGTTTTTAGGCTTGGTCCAATTAAAAACTTTCTTGTGCTTAAGAGAAATATGTAGACCTTTAAATATAACTTGAACCATCAAGCTTCATGGGAAAAAAGTTCTTGTATGTGTCCTGTATTCTTGTGGATATCCCCTTAGCATCTTCTCATCTTAAGTAAAATACAGTTCATTGGTTTTTCTTGTACATCTTTCTTAGGTTTCAGATGGAGCTTTGAGATGCTTTGCTTCATTAGCTGACAGATTCACACGGCGTGGAGTTGACCCAGCCCCATTAGCTAAACATGGATTAACTGAGGAGTTGCTATCTCGCATGGCAGCTGCTGGTGGGACAGCCTCAGGACCATCTTCAGCTTGCAAACCTGGACGGAGTAGCACTGGAGCACCCTCTACCGCTGCAGACTCTAAATTAAGTAATCAGGTGTCAACTATTGTAAGCCTGTTGTCAACCCTGTGTAGAGGCTCTCCAGTAGTAACACATGTAAGAAATCCTTTTATATTACAGCTTTTTGTTTTTATGGGGCTTTTCCCTTTGTATGCTTCAATATACGCAAGATTTATTTTGCTATTTTATAGATGGATATACATATTTATAGATCTTATTTTTATATATATATATATGTATACACATATATGTGCACACACATGTACATGTAAGTTATTTTTAAAGAGGGGAAAAAAGGAAACATTTCATATGGAAATGAAACCCAATTCTGATAGTATTTTCTAAAGCCCTGTATATTTTTTATTGTTCAGACTTTTAATTATTTCCAGGATCTCCTAAGATCTGAACTTCCAGATTCTATAGAAAGTGCGTTGCAGGGTGACGAGAGATGTGTACTGGATACCATGCGGTTAGTAGATCTTCTTTTGGTGCTACTGTTCGAAGGCAGAAAAGCCCTGCCAAAATCTAGTGCTGGATCCACAGGCAGAATCCCAGGATTGCGAAGGCTGGATAGTTCTGGAGAACGTTCTCATCGGCAGCTGATAGATTGCATCCGCAGTAAGGACACTGATGCACTAATAGATGCAATCGACACAGGAGGTAAGCACTCCGAGAAAGAAAACGAGATGCTGGCTTTATCTTTGATTTTTATAATCTGAGGTGCCATAAGAAATGCTTAGATAGTTCATTGAAAACCATCATATACAAATTTGCTTCTTTTGTTAAATACTCAATAGGTCTTGTTAGTAATCATACCTATGCCACCTTTTTTAATTGCACTTCAGAGCATAAATGCTTCTCTAGAGTTATTGAGGACGCTTAATTTTTTTAAGACCTGCTTTTTATTTAAAGAATACAATTGAACTTTAGTTTAGTTATGGAAACTAACTATTTTATTTCATTTTATCTTTCAGCTTTTGAAGTAAATTTTATGGATGATGTAGGACAAACTCTTTTAAACTGGGCCTCAGCTTTTGGAACTCAGGAAATGGTAAATTGATTTATAGACCCTTAAGAAGTTGCATTATTTATGTAAAGGAAGATTAGAAAAACAATTTTCCTTTTTCTTGTTTAACAGGTAGAATTCCTCTGTGAAAGGGGTGCTGATGTTAACAGAGGTCAGAGGTCATCTTCATTACATTATGCAGCATGTTTTGGAAGACCTCAGGTAGCAAAGGTATGATTGAAACTGACCCTTAAAAAGCATTAGCTGCTGACTTGTCGTCTTGTTCTGTTCAAAATTTCTTCAATGCAGTATGCTGGACACATATGCTGTCAAATATTTACATATTCTTTACAGCATTTATCAAAACACGGATTTTCATTATATGGCAGGAGAGTCATGAATAAAAGTAGTTTGTATTAGCTCTACAGGTATAAAAAGCACAGAGTACTTACAAGCATGAGAAAACTGTAGGAGTGATATATGAAAACCACATTTGCTACTTTGGAAGAAGAAATCCTCATTTTTTCATTCATAAAAATATTTGTTCTCAGACTCTCTTACGACATGGTGCAAATCCTGATTTGAGAGATGAAGATGGGAAAACTCCTCTAGACAAAGCTCGGGAAAGGGGGCACAGTGAAGTAGTAGCTATTCTTCAGTCTCCAGGTGAGTGCAAAATTTAAGTCCATAACACTTGCTATAGTAGAAATGCTGATATATGTTAAATGTTTTTTAGAATTTTACTCTATTAAGGTTATGAAAAAAAATGGTGACCTATCTTCCTTAACCCATAAAGTCTGCATAAAAACCTTAGCATTTTAAGATGTTGTTAAGTGAAGGGAATTGCCATACAAGTAACTGAGTGAACAGGCATGATCAAATCCATTTGTCCTGCTCTTCAGCTGTGGGATCAGGCTAGACTGGGATTTTGTTGTAGATTCAGAGTGTGTCAGCCTTGGTAGCTTCTCTGGCATCCTTTCTTTCTGCATGGGAACTTCCCTTTCCCTGTTCCTGAGAATTCTGGTGTCACAGGTGATACTTGCTATTAAATACATTTATTCAAGAAGTCATGCATGTGTAAATTTTATATTTATAGGAATACATGTTCAAGTTCAGATACTTGATATTAGTAAAGAAAACTTGGATGTTTTGAAGGGGTTTTTGTTTGGTTTGTTGATTTTTGCAATTGAATGTATTGAGGTAAAAAAATTTCTAGGGGATTGGATGTGTCCTGTCAACAAAGGGGATGAGAAGAAAAAGAAGGATGCAAACAAGGATGAGGAGGAATGTAATGAACCCAAAGGAGATCCAGAAATGGCACCTATATACTTGAAAAGACTATTACCTGTGTTTGCACAAACATTTCAACAAACTATGTTGCCTTCAATAAGGTAATGTTATCATGAGAGAGGATTTCTTAATACATGCTTAAAAAAGCCAAAGTAAATGTAAAAGTTTTAAGTAATGCTAGTGACAATATATGTTTGAATGGAAATGGTTGTTTGGAAAGTGTTGCAAGAGTGATTTTTAGTTAGCATTTTAAGCAGCACTTTTTTTCTTTTCTGGTGATGTGTTGGAAAAAGCCTGGTTAGTCATGGGAGAGCAAAGCATACTCTTGACTGTAGCAGCATGATGAAAGAATGCTATATGTTCACACAGTATGTTGTGTACACTATTCCTCAGGATTTGGTTACAGCTGTTTGTAGCCTCTGTAATGAATGTTGTAATTTAATGAGGAAGACTAATAAAATGATATCAAGATACATTCATTGGAAAATCAGCAAGATTAGAAAAAGTTATTTTAGAAGGTTTTAGAAGACGTACTTAACAGCATATTAACTGGAGAGGATGCTGCTTGTAATTCTGTTGAATTGCAAAAATGTAGTCTAATTTGTTACTTGAAAGGGAATACTGTGCAGCTCATAATGGTTGTGATGAATTGCATCTGATCATAACCTCTTAGCCTTTTATACTACAAATATGACATTTATTCCTGTCTCTTATTTATGTTCCCAGGGTTTACAGGTAGTTTGGTTGAAAATGCAAGATAAGAAAGGCCTCTAGTGAAGACAGGCTCCATATGAGCTGATGATAGAAAGCTTAAACTGGGTCATTTTAACTAAAAGAAATAAGGAGCTATGTTAACAGTCTATGCATGATTAATTGTTGTTACAGATTGTGCAAAGATGTAGTTAGCTCACTACTTGAAAGTTATCTTTATGAATCAGAAAAAATGTGTTTTTTGGAAGTTAGTAAAAAAATTTATCTATAACCCTACAGGAGTGATTTGCTTTCAGATTAATTATGGTTCTTAGTGTGGAAAGTGGCATGATCTAATAATATGTTTAGCGTTAAAAGTTATAGGGATCTCAAAACATGGGAAATACTTGACTAAAATGAAAGGCTGAATACCTCTGAGGGTAACAAAGTGTACAGAAGTGAATTGCCAGCGTTAAAAGTGGATAAAGAAAAGATACAGAATAGGTTTACCTAGGAAAGGGTTGAGGAGAAAGCTGTATGTTAGACTGATAGTGCTGTAGAATCAAAAAATACCAGAGGTGCATTATTCTTAAAGATAATCTAGGACTTAGTAACAATAACTAATTTTGGTACCAATGACAAGAATTGAAACAGATTGAATTTCTTGTGTTTTGAAAACATGCATAAATAGTGTACAAAAGAAGTCTTATCTTGAACCTTTTCTTTCCTTTGATTATCACTTGCTTTATCACTGTAAGAACCTTTTTTTTTCTACAATCTTTTAAAGGAAAGCAAGTCTTGCGCTCATTAGAAAAATGATACATTTTTGTTCTGAGGCACTGCTGAAAGAGGTTTGTGACTCTGATGCTGGCCACAACCTGCCCACAATACTGGTTGAGATAACAGCTACCGTGCTTGATCAAGAGGTAGGAAGAATGAAAATGTTATCCTTTATGAAACCAGTACAAAAAAGGGAGTTATACTCATTGATTCCATGTATTTGTTAATAAATAACCCTAAAACATTTACAGTGTCCATCTGTGACCACGTGTGGCAGTTCAGTGTGTAAAGTAACATGATCTCCTTTGCTTTTTTCTTTTCATCCCAATGTATTACAGGATGATGATGATGGCCATTTGTTAGCCTTGCAAATCATAAGGGATTTAGTGGATAAAGGTGGTGATCTTTTTCTAGACCAACTGGCTAGACTTGGTGTAATTAGTAAAGTGTCAACTTTGGCGGGGCCATCATCTGATGATGAAAATGAAGAGGAGTCTAAACCTGAGAAGGTAAGTGTATGGAATTGATTTTTTAGCTTTATTTATTACTGTAAAACTGACACTTCTAGTAAAATGTTCATTGTTACAAAAATTGCCAGGGCAAGGCAGATAGGATATTAAATTAATTATTATTTTATACCACTTGTTTTAATAATTGTCTTCTCTACCTGCATTTTCTGTTAACATATTATTATCTGCTGAGTTTTCATACTTCCTTGTGGTCAAGTTGTTTGGTGCTGGATTTTGTCTAGTGTTTGGAAAATGACTGGTAAACAGAATGAATCGTTCCTAAAATATTTGTGTCAAAAATGTGTATCTTTTGTTGTTCATGCATTAAATAATTACAGATGTTTTAAATGTTGTTATCAAATATATTAAATATATAAAAAAGAAATAATTTTCTGCTTAATGAAAGCCGTAAGTGCATATTGAAGTTATTTATCAATTTCTAACTCTTATTGCCAGTCAGATGAACTGAATGGATAACAGACTTCTTCTGTTACCAATTTAATTAAATTTATAGCTAATTCTTAACCATGCAGTTAAACTATTTTACTGTGGAGTTTGGGTTTTCTGGGGTTTCTTGGGAGGGGCACTTGTTTTTGTTTTTTAGTGGTTAGATATTAAAAGTCATATGGACATGGTCCTAGATAACCAGTCATATGTGG
The DNA here is from genome assembly GCA_037013685.1 of Acridotheres tristis. Classification (NCBI taxonomy): domain Eukaryota; kingdom Metazoa; phylum Chordata; class Aves; order Passeriformes; family Sturnidae; genus Acridotheres; species Acridotheres tristis. Next base: position 406,853 of record CM072891.1, read on the forward strand.
CCCTGCCTGAGCAGGGGTTTGGACTAGATGGCCTCTAGGGGTTTCTTCCAACCTCAATAATTCTGTGATTCTTTTCTCACAATTCAGGTTTTGAACAGAGGTGGATGTTGCAACCAGTAGGCTGTTGTTATTGTTGAGTAGATAAAGCTGTATGTGAAAGGAAACTCCTAAGAAGTATGTTATTCTATTAAAGAATACTTTTAAGGATACGTTTTACAGTCAGAAGTAGTATGGTTCCTACACTTCTGGTTTGAATAATTTTTCTCTCATAAAGAGAGTGTCCTTTTAAGAATGTCTGTTTTTTTTTTTTCTGTTGGGGATTTTTGGTTGTTTGGAGTTCCTTTTCTTTTTAATGCATTGGAAATTTTTTGGGGGTTCTTGTTATTGCTTACTACAATGTTATTACAGGAGGATGAACCACAGGAGGATGCTAAAGAACTACAGCAGGGTAAACCGTACCATTGGAGAGACTGGTCAATCATTAGGGGAAGGGACTGCCTGTATATATGGAGTGATGCTGCAGCCCTGGAGCTATCTAATGGTAGCAATGGATGGTTCAGATTTATCTTGGATGGGAAGCTGGCCACGATGTATTCCAGTGGGAGCCCTGAAGGAGGATCTGATAGCTCAGGTAGACTTTTTGCAATTCAAGTCCAGTTTAAGTTTTGAGCCTGATACATTTGTTTATATAATTTGATTTGAGCTATTTTGTTTTGCAGGAATTGGCTTACTAAATAGTAAAGGATGTAAACAGGTGGAAGGTGGTCAGTTAATTGTGATGCATTTTATCAGATAGCATGTGGCCATAACTTGACTTTCTTGGTGAATTGTGTTAAGTAAACATCTTGCCAGTAAAAGCGTATTAACTTTTCGTTTTGATTCTTCTCCATGCATACTTAATTTTTTCACCCCAGTCATTAAAAGCACTTTGTAGTGGCCATCCCAGGAAAAGCAGGTTGAAATGGTGATTTGCTGTTTGCTTCTAGCTAGCAGAATGAATTTGCATGTGTTTGAAGACAAAGTAATGGAAAGTTTCTCATTGAGATTGGGAAACAAATTACAGTGTCTTAATTGTTTGTTGGAGAGAGGATAAGGGAACAGACCTTATGCACTGGCAGCACACAGCTGGTTCTGATTTTCTGTACAGAATACAGAACTTGTTCTGGATGCAGGAACAGCCCTCCTTTTATTGTTTCATCTTTTTTTTGCAGCAGTTCATGCATTTATGAACCGGCAGACATAAAATGCTTTGCAGTATTATTATGTTTTCAATGAGCTATTGAGTGAAATAACAGAACATATTATGATTCAGGATGGAAATGAAGTGCTAATGACTTCATGCATCAAGTTTGGGGCAAGAAGACAAAATATATTGTTTCTGATTATAATGCAGCTGGAAACCACTTACAGATTTATTGCTTTTTTTGGGTCAGAAAATGTGTCTTTGCATTCTTTTTAATAAGGTTAATGCCTTAAAAGGTAAATAAGACCTGTGTTGAGTTACTTTTTTATCATACAATTTTAAGAAGATTCATGAAATAATATTTTAGATTCTCATAGCTCCTGGATGCCAAATTTTTTACTTTTTGCTTCCGAATGGTATGGGCAAGGAGATGAGACTATGTCTGTATGAGTGGAATGGTGACAGCTCAGATGAATTTGAAGTGAAGAGGACTTAAAAGAGAAGTCAGATTGAGCATTTAAGATGTTACTTCAAATCAGTCTTCTGGAAAAGATTGAATAAATCCCAAGTTTTTTAACAAGATACCTAGTCTGAATGTCATGAGGGGAAAGGAGCTAAATGTAGGATTAAATGAGGCTTCTTGCAATATGTAGTCAAACAGACATCTACTAAGATTGCTGATGTTGCAGTGTAATTTGCCTGAACTTTAACCATGCGTTCTAAGCATGTGCAGCAGCCTTTTTTACTGAAAAAAATTAATATTTGTTAACTAAAATGACTACAGTTCAGTGTAGATTCAGAACAGTATCTTTAAATCCTGAACTGTACTATATGTTCTGCTGTCCTAAATCATTACTGATTAATCTCGTGGTATATGTTTTAGTAACTTCACAACTGGCAAGAATATAGAGGGTTGAGTAGTGAAATCTCTTAGTGTGTATTGCATGATGAAAGTTGGGGTGGATGGTCAAGTATATACACTGTGAACATTCTGGAAGGTCTGTACTCACCCCTCTCCACATTAACTCTGTACTTGTTTCGTTTGAATTTTTAGAAAAAAAAAATTCAATGCAAAAGTTGAAATTCAGTGGTAATTCTGAAGCTTTAAATAAGTCTCAAAATTCTGTCCAAGGGAACCTGAAATTATTTCCAAACATGTAGAAATATAGTACTTTCAGTGCAACGTGCTATATAATAAATTTATTAAAATGTAATTTTGGAAATCTGAAAACCTTTAATTAACAGAATTTTCATCTTGCGTATCAAATCTCAGTTATTTTTTAAGCCTTCTCTGTGTATGCTGTGAAATTTAAGCAATAAAAAATGTTATGCCTCGAGTGCATATTTATTTTTGCATTATTTTGTATTATAAAAAAGGGCAGATTTAAAAAGCCTAGAGCTTGTCATTACAGCAAAAGGAAACAGCAGTCTTTAATCAAGTGTTTCCATGTTTGCTGTAAATGGAATTTTTGAAAAGTTATATACTCAGACTTTTAATGATTAAAATACAAATATATAATTCAAGAAAAGCTGATATTTTTTGGAATAATTTAAAAAATTTCTTATTTCTGAAAACCCACTTTTTAGAATAGTTCATGCTGGCCGTTCTGAGACCTCTCTTTCAAGGACTAAAAATTTATACTGAATTTCTTTGATCTTCCTATTTTAATTGTAATGATGAATTAATACATCTGAATTGCATCTTTGAGAAAGAGTTGCATTGTTGCATTGCAGCTTTCATGCGACTATAGAATAATCACTGTTGAAGTACAGAAATATACTACACTGAAATTTAGGACACTTTAATAAAGACCCTTAATTTTGCATTGAATGTACTCAGTTGTTTTGCTCTTGAAAAAAAAAATAAGCTACGTAATGATGGAAACAGTTGTTGGAAAAAACCAAATTTGTTTCTTTTTAAATAGAAAGTAGGAGTGAGTTCCTTGAGAAGTTGCAGAGGGCTCGAAGCCAAGTAAAACCATCTACCACAAGCCAGCCAATTTTATCAACACCAGGGCCAACTAAACTTACTGTAGGAAACTGGTCACTGACCTGTTTAAAAGAAGGAGAAATTGCTATTCACAATTCTGATGGTCAGCAAGCTACAATACTGAAAGAAGACCTGCCAGGCTTTGTGTTTGAATCCAACAGAGGAACAAAGCATTCATTTACAGCTGAAACTTCCTTGGGTAAGTATGTAGGTATGTGTTATGTGCAGGTAGGAACAAGTGTATATGAGATAGTTTTATTTGTTGCTTTTCATGGCTATGAGAAAATGTGACTTTTCTGAAATATACATTGCAGGGTCAGAGTTTGTGACTGGCTGGACAGGCAAAAGAGGAAGAAAACTGAAATCTAAACTGGAGAAGACAAAGCAAAAGGTTGGTGAGCATCTGTAAATTTTACATTTAGAATTTGAGTTTGGTTTATATTAGAATATTCCTACGGAGGTGTAGTTTCTTGTTAGAGGATTAAAATCTCTGATTTCAACTAGATAGAATTTTATGTGAGGCTTGAAGGGGAAAACGTCAATCAGAAGAAAGCACTTCTTTGGATGATTTTATCCAACAGTCTTAGTAAACTCTGTGTTCCTTTAGAGGAAAACAAATTTAAAAAGTATGAAAATCCAGTCTTCCTGACTTGCATTTATGTATTTCTTTAGGTTTTGTGGTTTCTTTTTGTCTTTATGCTACAAGAAAAGATATTACAATCGATAGTACAGTTGTTTCAGAGGCATATAAGACTTCTGTTCATCTAGGTACTAACTTCAGTCTAAATATTGTGATGGGGTGCTGGAAATGAAGAGTCTGCATTGTTAGAAGTTCTGGTAGTGACACAAAATGAGTAAACATCCTCATTTTAGATATCTTTAAAATTCTTCTTTCTCCTCAAAATGAAGGGGAAGAAAGAGGAACTAGGAAATCAAGTATCAAGCTCTTTACAAAAAAACTACAAAATAACAGTACATTTTGTGATCCACTTATGCCAATCTTTAGGCTAATCTTTAGTCTTGAACTGCCTTGCAGTTTCTAACAGTGGAGCCAATATATTCTGTACCTTATACATTCTTAAATGCTGTAAATATAACTTAGGAAATGTGACACTAAATTGAAAGTTGAAATACTGTGTGTGAGTAATAATAGGTAGGATGATAAAAGAAAGGCAGTGCTCTCTTATACCTAAGATTGCACTGTGTAGTTCTGAAGCTTCTGTAACGTATTATTGTAGCGCATAAAATGATAGTGGAAAGGAAAGATTTTTGGGGAAATTTCTTACAAAAGAAAGATATTGTTTAATAAGAACTCATTTAATCTGTATGTTGTGTGAAGCATACTTTGTAGAAAGAGTAATTCTTTCTATAAAAGGTTGTATAGGTGATGCCTGTGAGAGGTTACCTGGAACAGAGAGCCTAGACAATAAAAGTAGGTATTTATTAAAAGGCCTTCAAAGGATACACCTTACAAAGGATACAAGAGTTTGGCTGTGGCTCTAGCCAAGAGGGACCCAAGATGGATGCCCAGTCACGAGTTTTCACACCTTTATAAGTTTTAGTCCATTTACATATTGGGGTTAATTGTCCAATTACAGTTTCAGGTTATGAAGTCCCATTCTCCTAGATTGCTTCACCATTGTTTATGCTTTTTGGCCCAAAGCTGCAACACTGTCCTTGGTTCTCAGGCTGGAAAAGAATTGTTTTGTCCAGCTAAACTTTGAAGAGAACTTGCTGACACTCAATATGAAATTCAGAGTTACACACTAAAGCAGTACAGAATCTGAAAAATATGACAGCTAAAACTTGAGGCATCATAGGGATTTTGTGTGAATTTGTTTAAGGAATGTTGATTAGAGCATTCAGAAGCCGTATTAAACCTGCTTAAGTTTACATTTAAAAAGATTACCTGTTCCATGATACACTTCTAAATAAAGATTGGTGGATTGAGAATCACACCTGTTCCTACTGCTCTTTATGCTGTAACTTAATTCATGATGGTGAATTCCATTTCTGTGAGTAAGATCTTGTGTATTTACGTTTATTTCTCCTGTACCTTTTTTTTCTTTCACAACCTTTACCATTTCATGATGCACATGGGTTTTTATTCTTCCCTTTTTGTCTGCCTGTTGTGGGCTTACTGCAGTCTTGGTTTTTTTAAAGTATCTGGGAGTATCATAATGGCCTCATTACAGTAAGGTCTGAGGTCTGACTTACGATTTTCAAAATCCATTTGTAGGTACGCACTATGGCAAGAGATTTATATGATGATCATTTTAAAGCAGTTGAAAGTATGCCTCGAGGAGTAGTTGTTACACTGAGGAATATAGCAACACAGTTAGAGTCTGCATGGGAGCTTCATGCAAACAGGCAGGTAAGTGTATTTCCTTTATTTTTAATGTGTGACATGAGTGGAAATCAGATAATGTCCAGACTAGTCTGTCATGATGTGAAGAAGAGCATAGCATGCCTGCAGTGCGGGGAGTTTTAGTACATGTACTACTTAGGTACTTTCCTAGGACATTATTTTTCAACTGAAGCAAGTGGACAGATTACTTTGTTTCATGATAATCATATTTTTGTCTTTCAGTGCATTGAGGGAGAAAATACTTGGAGAGATTTAATGAAGACTGCTCTGGAAAACTTAATTGTACTGTTGAAGGATGAGAATACCATTTCTCCATACGAAATGTGCAGTAGTGGCTTAGTTCAATCGCTGCTGACAGTTTTAAACAATGTGAGTTTATTGACATAAGTGTTTAAAGAAAAACTTCCTAAAAACTGAAGTTAAGGCATGTGCCGTAATTTAAAAGATCCTTTATAAATCTTTTTCCTGTCTTGGTGAAAATTGGGCAGACTTGCTCCGGTTACTTGTCTACCTATTGAAGAGAAGCTGTCACAAGAGATGACTTTAGTGTGAATGAGCCTTTAAAAACCTATAAATCAGCTCTGTTACAGTTCTAGTGGCTGATGATTAGCTTTTCACATACAGACTTTAAATAGGGATTTCACTGAGACTACACAGATGTTTTTGCTTGTATAAAAATTAAATAAATTATATTAAGTATAGCTTGTTTTCTTTCCTCTTAGAATGTTGATTTGGATGTGAAACAAGACTGTAGTCAACTGGTAGAGAGGATAAACGTTTTCAAAACAGCATTCAGTGAAAATGAGGATGATGAAAGGTAAAAATAATACCAAACCAAGACAATCCCCTTTGAAACTGTGAAGCACTATGGTATGTTTAAAATAATTTAAAGATAAAGTACCTGTTCTTTCCGTTTCAATGGAATAGAAAATTAATCTTAAAAGACAGCATCTAATATTGAAGTAGCAATTGAAAATTTATATCTCTTAAGAGTCAGCCTGTAGAACATGCATGGATAAAATAAAGGTAACTTGTTCATCACTGTGCAGATTTGTATCTTTCTTACTGTGCTGTCTATATGTGAGTAGAATAGATACCATCAGTAGATATAGCGTGCTGAGATAGTTTCCTGTTTTCTGAGACACTGGAGAAGTTTTTTGTTTTGTGGTAACTTAGTAACTGTTCTCTTTCACAGCCGTCCAGCAGTTGCATTAATTCGGAAATTGATAGCAGTGTTAGAATCTATTGAACGTCTACCTCTCCACTTGTATGATACACCAGGATCTACGTACAATCTTCAGGTAAATGCACAGTGACAGCAGCGTATCACGCTGAGTAGTGCACAGCTGAATGTGATATATTGCACTCCTTGTCTGCAAGAGTCACCTTCTTATAGATGTGGAATTAAGTAAAGAACAAGCAAATTTTGGCATCTATTTCCTCTAGCACTTAAATGTGTGGCTGTTCCTCTGCTGTCTCTTTAACACTGTGAGGTAAAAGTAAATTTTGATTGAAGAGATAATGTGTTTGTTCTTTTTGTCTTCATTTATTGTTGTCTTTGTATAGGAACACGCCCCCTAGTTAAAGGGCATGTTACTATGATTACAAGACAATTACTAGTAAGGACACAGGGGATAGACTTTAAAGGGTCCTGTCTATGGCTCTGTGTTCAATTGGTAATGCGAGATGCCTCCAGGCTCAGCAGCTTCTTATACAGGAAACTTGGCGGTTTGGCAAAAAATATTACTTGTTTTTTCCCAGTTTGTGTCAAGTCTACTTTCTTGTATTTGAAGGTGCAATTCGGGATTTTGCAACATTGGTAGGGAAGTATAAATATTTCTGTTTTCATGTTAAGTGTCTAGGAAATAGTTGCAAACAGTTGCAAAACCACTGTTGCTGTTCAATATTTTTGAAAATAGTTTTCAGTTTCTATATTATTGTATTTGCTAGTCAACAAATAAAAGCTATGAAGACATAGGAAAAGTGAGAAAATGGTAGCTGAGCATGTAATTGACTTATACATTGTCATAGTAAAGAATTGTTTGGTTAATTGAAAAAAGGTAGTAGGAAATTACTTTTTAAAGCATTTCATTAGAGTATAGTGCTTAAGTTAGAGCAAAAAGGATACTTGATAGGCCACTAAAACAGTTGTAGTAAAACACACTGTTTTTATTAAAATTCCAAAACCTAAACAGGAAAGCCTATATTAATGTTTAGCTGTTCTTTCAGATACTGACAAGGCGCTTGAGGTTTCGTTTGGAACGTGCCTCGGGGGAGACGTCTTTAATAGATCGAACTGGTAGGATGCTAAAGATGGAGCCACTGGCAACTGTTGAATCTCTAGAACAGTATCTCCTGAAGATGGTGAGCTGCATACCACACACAGAGTTTACAGGAATAGTTATATTCTGTTTCTTTAATATTTGATTTCTTTTCTTTCATATGTAGGTTGCAAAGCAATGGTACGACTTTGATAGGGCTTCATTTGTTTTTGTACGGAAACTACGAGAAGGCCAGACATTTGTGTTCAGGCATCAACATGATTTTGATGAAAATGGAATTATTTACTGGATTGGAACAAACGCAAAGTGAGTTTTTCAAAGCTAGATATTTTAAAGTCAGATACAATAAACTATAATCCATGAGCTAGGATGGGGACAAAGAATTCATAATGAAATGAAATCTGCTATTTTCTTAGAAGTGGGAGCTATATTTTACTTAATAGAATTACCTTTCTTTTGGATCTTCTTAAATAATAGAAAAATACGAATCACTTGTGTTGAGAATTTGTTTGTATGCTTCCCTAAGAAGATGGAGTGGGGAAGTTTGGGTCTTTGTTTTTACTTGCCCTGGTTCTGTTTGATTTTGTTGGTTTGGGTTTGTTTTTTTTTCCTTTGCTACAGTGTTTTAAAAAGCACAAACAAACAAAGTAATGTTTGGAACATATCTAAAGTTATCTAGTTGTCTAAAATTGTATTGGTAATTTTGGTGTGTGATAAACTCAGCTGTTATACAATTTACAGTAAATGTCAAATGTTGCTGAAACCAGTTTTTTAACTTAAGTAATAATTGAACAGTATATTTCTCTTTTTAAATACAGAACTGCATATGAGTGGGTAAATCCAGCAGCCTATGGATTAGTAGTGGTTACATCCTCAGAAGGAAGAAATCTGCCTTATGGTCGTTTGGAAGACATCCTGAGCCGTGACAGTTCAGCTCTCAATTGTCACACTAATGATGATAAGAATGCTTGGTTTGCCATAGATCTGGGCCTTTGGGTTGTACCATCAGCCTACACATTACGCCATGCTCGAGGTTATGGGCGATCTGCTCTCAGAAATTGGGTTTTCCAGGTATCTAAGGATGGACAGAACTGGACTACTTTGTATACTCATGTTGATGACTGTAGTCTCAATGAACCAGGGTATGTCAGTGTATTTTATCACTTTTCATAAAACTGAGTGCAGTTAAAAATGTACTTGACTGTTGACTAATTTAATGTGTACTGTGGTTGTAATAGTGTCTCTATCTAAAGAAGTGGTAAGTGATACAAATTATCAAGGATGGGCTGGTGAATAAGGGATTCGTAGGTTCTCTGTGTGGTTCGTGTAATGGTATTGGTGCTTTTCCATCACAGGAAATGTTGCATTTTGGTTTTTTGACAAAATCATAGCACCAACACTCATCCAAATTTGCCCTGATGTTAATAGGTTTATCTGTCTTGTAATATGCATACATGATCAGCATTACGGTTTTGTTTGCTTGTGTACTAAGGTTTTTTGGTTTTGCCTTTTTTTTCTCCTATTATCTACCAACACACCTTTCTAATAAACTTAAAGGTCTACAGCAACATGGCCTTTAGATCCACCAAAAGATGAGAAACAAGGTTGGAGACACGTTAGAATAAAACAGATGGGAAAGAATGCCAGTGGGCAAACTCACTACCTCTCACTGTCTGGATTTGAACTTTATGGCACTGTGAATGGAGTATGTGAAGATCAGCTGGGTAAGAAAAAGGACCTTGTATATCCTATTTGCTCCTTTTAAATGCTAATGAGCATACAATATAAAAATCAGTGTGAAAAAGGAGGTTAACTTTTGTAGTTGAACTTGCTTAGAAATAAACTCAAAATTATTCCCCATTCAATACTTTTAAGCCTTTTCAATTTACGTTTCTTGTAGGAAAAGCTGCTAAAGAAGCTGAAGCAAATCTAAGAAGGCAGCGACGTCTGGTCCGTTCTCAGGTGTTAAAATACATGGTTCCAGGAGCTCGTGTAATCAGAGGAATTGATTGGAAATGGAGAGATCAGGATGGTAGCCCTCAGGGTGAAGGCACTGTTACAGGAGAGCTGCATAATGGTGAGCATGAATTGCCTGAATTTATGAATGTCTGTTGCATGATTACATCATGCAGAATGGGTAGCATTAAAGTACTTCCTTTGTAATAACTTGATAAAGTTGATAAAATTTTAGATACTTTGGAGGGAGGAAATTTAAAATACTACAGCTGTTGGAGTCCATTTGTGAAATTCCATTTGAGCGCATGAAAAAATCCCCACTGTTAATGAAACCTTTATACAGCTTTGGTTAATTAAAATATTAAACTGTTACTCAAATATGAATCTGTTACTTAGACATCTGTTACAAACTGTAGGAAGGTGGGTGATGCATACTGATAAATTAAGCTTTGGGCCTGTAAAATCTGTAAATATCTTCCTCATTTCTTCTAGCTGAGCATTTGCAGTATTTTTCCTGACTTTTGTTATATCCTATACCTTTCCTACCTTGCAAGCTTCTTTGGGATCGAGTTTTTGTTTTTTAGTTAAAGCATGAAAATTTTTTAACTTAAGGAGCAAAATAAAAACCTGCAACAGCCAGGGAAGTCAGTACTCAGGGAGTTAAGATATTGAAGAGACTCCAGGAGAGGTGGTGATCTTGTCAGCTGAACATGCTTTCCACCATTTCCCTTCTCTTCCTCCTATTTTGAGGTATAAGGCTTGCCTTGTTTCTGAAGCACCTTCAGCCACTTTTAGGTTCAGTTTTAGTTAGACTTGAAAGTTTCTTCTAGTTTGTTGTCAGCTCTCAAACATGGAGAAATCTCCAAAGTACAATCCGTTAAAATGCTTTGAAACTGAACTTTACTTAAGCTGTTCAGTACAGCTTGTGGAGAAGTCTTCCATCATCCATATATTTTTCTTATCAGAAGCAACAGTACTTATAGTTACATTATAACTTGGAAGGCTTTAGATATTATTGGTGAGTAGTATTCTACCAAATCGGTGGTTTTTTTCCTATGTTCCAGTAAAACTTTCCCATTTAACCATTTAATTTTAGGTGAAATTGAGGTTTGGTTATCAAATGGTGATGCCAAACCATTTCGTTCCTGTCAGAGCTTTTTTTCATATAGAATTTTGAAAATAATATCTAATTTACTTTTTTGGTTGTTCACAAGTGTAGACAAATGTTGACTTGATTTGGGCCTGTAATGATGGAGCAGTACAACTTTGAGTACATAATATGTACTTTAAAGTTGTTCAGATTTATAACTGCTTGAAATTAATACTTTAGGGGAAGGAACTATACAAAGTAAACCCAGTTATTTTGTTATGCTTTGAAAAAAATACCTGGTTGAGATATTCATAAAGGGGAAAAATTATACTGTTGAGCTACAGTATGGAGCTTTCTTTTTGTATTTGATAAAAAAGGCAAATAAATAATAGAAAATAAAAATCAGATTTACTTCACAACTTTACCCTTCAAAGGTTTAGTGTCATGAAGCTACTCAACTATAGCTTGTGAAGAAGGAATAAAATCATAGAAGAATAACATGATCTAAACTTGCTCATTTGGGGATGGGATGTCCACTTAACATATCCAAAAACTTCATCCATTTTAACTACTTTTCCTCCAGGGTGATATTTGTAAATAGCAAATTGCTTGTGATCATCTGTTTTGGTCTAGAAATGGTGACTTTTGGATAATTAGAAGCTGAAGGTGCATATGACAGTCATAAAAAGAATATTTTACTTGATATTAGCTCTTTTCTGTTTTAATAAAGAAAAATATGTGTATCTGGATCTGATACTTGTTTTGACTTTGAGATTGCAGAAGATTAATTTAAACACATTTCATCCAAAAATGAACTCTCTAAATCTTAGTAAAGTAGTTACACTGATATTTGTTGCAGTTAAGATACAGGGAGTAATACTAGAAGGAATTTTTTAGGTAACTTTTAGATTGTGGTACATTTTTAGACAAGTAAAAATAAACCATGTTGCCCCCATTTCTGTCCTAGTTAGCTAAATTTTGTATGTTACCCTCATTATTGCAGATGGATTATATTTAGCTGTTAAAAATTTTTGCTTCTCTAAATAATCATTTAATAAAGGAACTGAAGAGTGGCATCTCTTTGGAATTTTGTTCTGCTCCCAGGATAGTTTTTTTCTGTTAAACATATTCTCTTTGCCATCCTGAAATTTTACTTGATGTAGCCCTTACTTGATTGCCGTAAGATTTTTTTTTTTATGGATAAGGACTGTTCGAATATGTGTAACTTACTGAACTAAAAAACTGTGTATCACTAAATTAGTTATTTCAATTTAAGAATTAGAAATCTCAAACCAAGCAGTTTCATGACATGTCTTCTGTTGGGTAAATATGCTTATCCACACACATCCAACAAAGAAAAATGCTATTGAATGTTCTTTTAATAATTACAGATTCTTGAGAGATGCTGGTGAAGTTATGATATGTTTTAATACATATTTTTGTTATGAGAAAATCCAGTTTTGATAGATGCAAATCAAATTTTAAGATATTCTAGTAGTCAGGTCCCTTCCTGAAGGAAACTTTTTTTGCTGGATTCTGTGACCCTGAAGATTAAGGTGGCAAGAATGAGCAGCCTCTAAATTGACAACATTACGAAATACTAAATTGTTTAGATTTAAACACTTCCTTTTTAATTGGCCTTAAGGGTTATTTAGTGATTACATTGATTCAGACATATGGCCCTTATGAGAAGCTGATCCCACATTGTGGAGCTACTGTCTGACACGCCTCCTGTCTGCTTTCTGCTGGATCTCACAAACTGCTGTCCCTTTCCAGGCTGGATTGATGTCACCTGGGATGCTGGTGGCTCTAACTCTTACCGTATGGGCGCAGAAGGAAAGTTTGACCTCAAGCTTGCACCAGGGTACGACCCTGATTCAGCGGCATCACCCAAACCTGTTTCATCCACTGTTTCAGGCACAACGCAGTCATGGAGCAGCTTGGTGAAAAACAACTGTCCAGACAAGACGACTGCTGCTGCAGGCTCCTCAAGTAGAAAAGGAAGCAGCAGTTCTGTGTGTAGCGTGGCAAGTAGCAGCGACATCAGCTTGGGTTCGACCAAAATGGAGCGGAGATCAGAAAGTGTATTGGAACAAAATATAGTTTCAGGCACTGACGTCCATGAACCAATTGTTGTTCTGTCTTCTGCTGATAGCGTGCCTCAGGCTGACATAGGGTCATCTTCCAGTGCGAGCACCAGCACCTTAACAGCGGACATGGCAAACGAAAATGCAGAGAGGAAGTTAGGTCCTGATAACTCAATACGTACTCCTGGGGAGTCCAGTGCTATATCCATGGGGATTGTTAGCGTAAGCTCTCCTGATGTGAGTTCAGTCTCTGAACTGACTAATAAAGAAGCAGCTTCCCAACGACCCCTGAGCTCTTCAGCGAGTAACAGACTCTCAGTCAGTTCTTTGTTGGCTGCTGGGGCACCCATGAGCTCCAGTGCAAGTGTTCCGAACTTATCATCTCGAGAAACTTCTAGTCTGGAGTCCTTTGTACGAAGAGTGGCAAACATAGCACGTACCAATGCCACAAACAACATGAATTTAAGCCGGAGTAGCAGTGATAACAATACTAATACTTTGGGAAGAAATGTTGTGAGTACTGCAAGTAAGTAAGCTATTTTTATTTTTAGTTGAGAATTTTGTTATTTCTTTGGCTTTCCTTACACTTGAGTTTGGATTGTGTTGGCCTAATAATGTACTTAGAGCAGCCTTGACCTTGTGTGTACCTGTAGAACTCATGAAGGACTCAGAGTTCCTGTCAGCTGAAGTGTTACATTGCCCTTTGATCTCAGATCACAGGTACCCATCAAATAGAAAGAAATTCGAATTTGATGATTGAAATGGATGTTGATTATATGTTTAAGGAGAGAGTATGGTTTAAACCAAAAGGATGGAAGTCTAGCAACAGTAGCTAATGTCAGGTACTTAGGCTTTCTGATCTGTACAGACTTTGCGTATTTCTGTTAATTCTCCATTTTCCTCAGGAAGGGCAGTTTGTGCATATTGTGAAGTGTCTCAGCATAGGATCTAAGAACACAACACAAAGGAAAAAGAACTACAGTATAATTAAATGTTAGCAGATTCCTGATTCAGTCAACCTCCATAACGTAATGTAGTCTAATACTGAGTGTGTTTTCTAGAGATAGTATGGTCATCAAGGCTTAGATTCAGTGAGCTGTTCAGACATATTAAATATAAGGAAGTTTGTAGTTAACGTTTGCATGTCCTCAGATTATATGTAGGAGCAAGGTATTAGCAAGCTAAGTTGTAAATCTGCTTATTGTGAGTTCAGTCTCTTTTGAGCATGCTCTCATCAAAGTTGTTACTTGTTAGGTATTTTGTTCTCTGATGGTAATAGTATTTTAAACAGAGAACTGCATTTCATGGGGTAGGCAAGTTAGAAAAAGTGAAATTACCCAAACTAGAAAAAAGCATGCATTTCTTGTTAAGCTTTCATGCTTGTCATGATTGTCCGTGAAGCTGGTGAAGGGTCTGGAACAGCTGAGGGTTGTTTAGCCTGAAGAAAAGGAGGCTCAGGAGAGATGATTTTGCTCTCTACACTACCTGAAAGGAAGTTGTAGTGAGGTGAGGGGCAGCCTCTCTTTGCAGGTAGGAAGTGGCAGGGGAGGTTTAGATTAGATTCTAAAAAATTCCTTCATTGGAAGGGTGATCACACACTGCAGTGGGTGGCTCAGGGAAGTGGAATCACCATCCCTGAAAGTGTTCAGAAGTTGTGTAGAGGTGGCACCTGGGAGCATGGTTTAGCAGTGAACATGGCAGTGCTGGGCTAACATCTGGACTCAGTGTTTGAGGTCTCTTCCAACCTTAACAATTCTATGACTCTCTGCTCCTTACTTAGAAATGTGGTATTTGCTTTTAGCATTTTTAAATACTGAATGTTTTCTTTCTTTGATGGGGAGATTTTTTTAATGTATCCTTACATTCATGTTGTGATACTGGGGATGGGGGCGAAGTATTTTGCATCTTGCAATAAAAATATAAATAAGATACTCATAGAAACCTTTCCAGGAATTGATCCTTTTTTAGATGGTGGCTCTGGTTCTGAAGTAGTTCTGTATTGAGGAGAGAGGAAAGAGACCACCTTTGAAAAACATGGTAAAATATTTCAGCAGCATAGTTAAAATTTCATGGATTTTTAATACTCTGCACTACAAAAGTTAGAAATAAGAATGGGGCAACATAAAAATTTAATTCTGTGATAAAAATAGTCATACTTTATATTATTCTTCATGTAAGACTTATTTTGATTTATACTTTTTATATGAAGAGAAACTGAAAATGGTAACTCATGTTCCTAAAAGAGATCAGAGGCTAAATTTGAGCAATCTCACCAGAGTTCAATTAGAGCATTGTAAAAACCTTGATTAAAAAAAAAACAAACCCTTTTTTTTGGGGGGGGGGTTTAGCCTGTTGAGGTTTAAAAAACCCAACTAACCAAACTAAAGACCAACCAAACCAATCAAAAACACCCCACAATCAAGTAAACCACCCAAAAAAACTGAACACCCCAAAAATCAAGACTGACATTATCGTTAGTGAGAAGTCTTTCTGGACTTTGTGTACTGGTTGCACTAAAACCATCAGGATATGCCAGAAGCTAACTGGTGTCTAGAGTAGCCAATTGCCATTTGCTCTTCAATTTAGAGCAAATGAAATGCTGATGCTTAATGGCTTTTTCTGTTTACTGTAACAGCAAAGAGTTTGCTGTTATTAATTAGCAGAAGGTGAAAGATGTGAATACTGAACATCTTATTTTCAAGCTCTTGAACAACAAAATAAACTTTGCTTTTTCATTTCCATGCTTTCATAGAGAAGAACATAAGGTTATTAACAACCTTAAATTTAAAATTTGCACTTTTCTTTATTGTTATACTATTATTTCACACCCCCCTGTATTGTTATATTTTTATTTGAATAATGTTAACCATGTTTTTAAGGGGCAGAGATGTATGTAAGTAGCTGTGTGTAACAGAGAAGGAAAACAGAGACAGTAACATTTGTTTTTCACAAAAAGCTGCCAAATGCACTTAGGGGAAAAAGCTTCGTTATATCCTTCTTCCAGGATGGTAACCTTTGCAAACTTTAGTAATAATATGAAATTCAGAAATGGGTTTTTTTTGTTTTTTTTTTAAGAAAGCAATTTCTCCATTTACATAAATGGCAATAATGAAAATTTTTCTTTTAAAACTGAAGAATTTGCATTTCATAAAGTTCAGAAAAACTAGATTGAAAAACCTAAGGCTTAAGTTCTTAGTATAGATGACCCCTCAACTTTTTCTCTACAAGCTTGTGATTAATCTTCCTGTTTAAAGATAAGCATGTGAGAACATGTTTTGCACACTGGGATATAAATGTGTAGTTGCACAGAACTTATACTCAGTTATGTACACTATCTGAAGTTGTTTCTGTTGAGTGTACAGTGAATTCAGTTTTGTTTCAGTTGTTCACTAAAATGCATTTACTGTTTTATTTGAATGTATTGTAAGGTAACTTGTTAGTTTTTGCTTGCTTTTTCTGAAAATTATATGACTTATGTTGGATGATTTATATGTTTCACAGTACTGTCAGCACAGGTTTGTTGACTGTAGTATTTTAGTATTTTAGTAGTTGTGTGAAAAATAACAAGTCAGAGGTGGTTTGAAAACCTTAGAAAATGCACAACAATTACAGATTTCGCATTTGTTTTAGTATGTTCTGTTCCCAATTCACTTGTATATAATTAACTTGTTTGCACTATATAATATTGACATTTAGATGTTAAACTATATTTTAGGCTTAAAGACAGATCACAGTGTTGGAGTAACAGATTTCAGAAATTCTTTATATATGTTGAAAATGAAATTAAGTAATTTCAGATTTATAGTGGGGTTTTTGGGATTTATTTGATAAAATTATTTATTTAAAATGTTTGCAAGGGAATAAGCTCAAAAGTGGGGCATCTATGTTGTAAGGTGCATTTTTGCATTGGGAAACCCTTCCCCTTTATAATCTGTTGTTCTTTATTATAACACACTGATAATTTTTCAACCCCAAATATATTTTTCAAAGCAGGAGTCATGCATGTAAGTTGTACTCTTCAAGTCATCAAATCATTTATTTTATCTTACCATATCTTTATAGCTTCTCCTCTTATGGGTGCCCAAAGTTTTCCTAATCTGACTACAACTGGTACCACATCAACAGTGACCATGTCTACATCCAGTGTTACTAGCAGCAGCAATGTAGCTACAGCAACTACAGTTTTATCTGTTGGTCAGTCGCTTAGTAATACTCTAACTACTAGCCTAACATCAACATCTAGTGAGAGCGATACAGGGCAGGAGGCAGAATATTCTTTATATGGTAAGTTTCATTTTTAAATGAACATAAGCCTTAGACTTCCCATTAATGACTTTTCCTTTTATCCCATTGTTATGACTTTCTCAAATAGTAGTTAATTTACTGGAAAGTATTTGAAAGTTGAGCTGTTCATGTGTTACTAATTCTGTAAGGCAGTAAATAATGTTAATGTAGTAGTATTTCCTTGTATTTTCAAATCTTTATTTTCAACAGTTTCTATCCCATATTACTATTATTTATGGTATAGTTTAGCTAAGCACTTGAATATTGTTCTTCATCACTTTTAGTTCCTAATGTAGTTTGCATATGTACTTCTAATTACAATCAAAATGTTATTTTTTGTTGTGTTGTACAGGCATGCATAGTCTGATACCTTGTATTATTTGATTGAAAAGCATCCACCATTAGGCACATTGTACCCTTAAAATAGTTTCCAGGTATCTCAATACCATAATAGTAATTGTAAAAAATCGGAAAAAATCCACAAAAATTTACAGGAAGAATGAAATTACATTTGACAAGAAGGTCCAGAGTTGTGTGGACACTGTACCCTAGAAACAGACTTTAGGACAAAAGTTACTTGAGGCATATGAATACAGTGAGAAAAGATTTAGATAATTCAATCAGTAGTACATAGGAATTGAGCTGATAAAATGAAGTCAAGAAAAAACTGGGTTGGATATGGGAAAATACTTCCTAATGTAAGGTTTATTGAATTGTCAGATATTCTTGAAAGATAAGATTTATTTAAAATGTTGTCAGATTAAGATTGTGTTCTATTTTGTTGCCTACTGAAGTTCCTTGAAAAAAATCTGGTCATTTCAATGGGTATTGGAATTGAGCTGCTTGGAGGCAGTTGATTAATATATCTGCATATACCATTTCCCTTTACTTGTCTAATTAAGTCTAATTTGATACTTTGATTTGATACTTTGATTAAGTGACATGTCTTAAAATATATCCCAAACAACTGAGCAAATAGAGTGCATTCGCCTGTCAGTAGGGGTGGCAGCAACAATACAAAGGATGTTTGGGTGATATAGATGGTTTCTATGTGCACAGAAAAATTTAAAAGTTCAAAGCTTCATCCCAGTCCTCTTGGATTGCTGTGAACTTCTTTTCTGGCTTTGGGAGGTTGTTTTTTAAATCTGTACTAAGTGAGTAAAATGAAACTTTGCCTTCAACTTCTTGTTACAGGAATTTATTAGCAATTGAATCTTTAAAATCGGACTCTTAAACGTTCATCTTATGTCCTTTACGTTGTTTGTTCAGGTCTAAACCATAGATTTTTAGTGGAAATTACATCACTCACCAGTTTTTAAATTACTGAGACAGAAGCAGACAATATGCATTTGTGCACCATTTTCTGGTGATCTTCTGTAATCTAAAATAAATGTAATTATAAAATGGTTAATCAAATGAGAAACTGATCAGTATTAATCACACATAGTAAGTGCTTTTATAGTTATTCCATTGGCTAGATGCATGGACTTTTTAACAAGTTTATGCTTTCAGTACAGCTTTTATTCCTGTTATGCAATAAGCAATATTTTAGTTTTCTTTTTCTGGTTTAAGTGAGATTTGTTATTTCACTCTTCCCAATGCTTCTGTTCATTATTTTAAAAATTCTGCTTTAAAAGTTACTCTTGTCTTTTGTCCTGTATGTAAATATATGTATGTGTTATAGATTTTCTTGATAGCTGCCGAGCTAGTACTCTGTTGGCAGAGTTAGATGATGATGAGGATCTACCTGAACCAGATGAAGAAGATGATGAAAATGAAGATGACAACCAAGAAGATCAAGAATATGAAGAAGTCATGGTATGGTATAGTTAGCATTGATGGTACCTTGACTAACTGTGCTTTAAAAAGCCACAGATATTTTTTTGCAATAGGAAGTCCTAGCTACAATATCTCCATTAGTTAAAACAAATTTATCCAGATTTATTTAGGTTGTTGCATATAGTCAAAAACACAAGAAAAGTGTTTTTAAACACCAGCATACTCAAGACCTTACAGGTCAGAATTAATGTCTTAAAACCAGGCTGGGAACAAGCTGACAGACAGTAGAAATGATGGCTCACTAGTTTACAGGCTGATGAAATGGTATAACTGATATACTGCTGCATTTTGTAGTGATTCAGTTCTGGGATGTGTTTAACTATAGGCCTGTGTGAAGCAAGAGTTTGCCAGAGGAAATCTCTCTCTTCTCAAGAACACCCCCAAAACCCCAACACAAAAACCAGTGGGGTGGGGGCTAAACCCAGCGTGGTAGTTCACATGGTTCTTGCCTACACTGTCAGGGGTTCTGGCTTTTCATTTACTTGTTCTTTACTGATATAAATAGTGCTTAGTCTTCTACCATTACTGAAGTGGTCAGAATGAATATTGCAAGATCTAAGAGGAAAAACAGAAGGCTTCACTAATGCTCATTTTACATTTTACAGAATAAATATAAATATTTTTTAATGGAATTAAAGAAGCTTCATCTGAATAATATGCAAATATTTATTTCATTTGAACCAAAATATTTAGCATTTTAACTTACTGTGTTTATGGTTTTAACAGAAACTCAGGTACATGACTAAACATCTTGTTGTTTCACCTTCTGCAGAAAGATACAAAGGGAAAAAAACAAGCCTCCAATCTACAATGCAAACAGTAACTTTCTTTTCTAGAATGTTGACCAGTTTATATAAATTATTAAATAGAGTTGGTATTGTTGTTCATGGGAATTGTCAGAAATAGCTAAAATAGACTTTGCTTTAGATTACACAGCAAGAAGCAGGTCTGGAAAAGAAAATTTTCCTTTCTTGGGTTCCAGTACTATTCCCTCTGTAACATGCAATTCTTCTCAATGAGAAGTTGAACAGATTAAAAGCTTTCTGTAGAAAATTCATAACCAATTAATACTTCTTAAAGCTTATTGAAAATTAGATTTTTTTCCCCACCAAAATAGTTCTAGTATTTTGATACTTGATTTAATCTCTAGCTAAAATGTGTGTACATTATATATCAATATATGTATACACTTTGGAAAAAAGGGCTTCTTGTTTTCAAAGAAAAAATAAAGTTTATTTTGATGTCATTGGATATATTTGAACCTCTGGTATTGTAAAGTTTGTGGAATACACAAAACATCTACACCAAGTTTGCTGGTCTACAGTACTTTGTATTTTCCTATGTTCTGGTGCTTCATGGAAAGTTTAGTTCTTTCCAGAAACTGTAAATACACCTGTGCCAGCGTTGATTTATTTTATGTTGATTTTATAGAGAAAATTAACATAATGAAGACATGAATGAAAGGACGGAATGGGTAAGGTTGACAAGAACCACGGTGGGTCATCTGGTCCAACCTCCCTGCTCAGTCAGGGTCATCCTAGAGCACATGGCACAGAATTGTGTCCACATGGTTCTTGAATATCTCCAGGCTGACACACAACCTGTCTCAGTGTGTGTTCACTCACACAGTAAGGTTCTTCCTCTTGTTCAAGTGGAACTTCCTGTGTGTCAGTTTCTGTTGCTCGGCACCACTGAGAAGAGCGTGGATCCATCTTCTTGACACTGTCTCATCAGATACTGACACACATTGATGAGGTCCTCTCTCATTTGCCTCTTCTTGAGGCTGAGCAGGCCCAGCTTCCCCAGGCTTTCCCCATAAGAGAGATGCTCCAGTTCTTTAATCATATTTGTGGCCTCTGTGTGGCCTCTCCAGGAGCTTCATGTCTGTCCTGACTGAGAAGGCCAGAACTGGATACAGCACTCCAGATGCAGCCTTGCCAGAGCTGAGTAGAGTTATGGTTTAGTTTGTGACAGTTATATTCATGAACTCTCAATTTTTAAATCAAATTCTTCTCTTTAGCAGAATCAAAAAACAACTAGGGTTTTTTGTGTTTGTTTGTTTGTTTAGGAAGAAGAGGAGTATGAAACCAAAGGAGGCCGTAGAAGAACATGGGATGACGATTATGTGCTGAAACGGCAGTTTTCTGCTTTGGTTCCTGCTTTTGACCCAAGACCTGGTCGTACTAATGTGCAACAGACAACTGACCTGGAAATCCCTCCACCAGGTATGCTGACAAAATATGTGATGCTTAATCTGGCTTTAGGATGGAGATTCAGTGTTAAGGGCCCACTGGATCTGGGATGCTACCACTATTAATCAGTACATGCTCTTGTGGCTGTGTGGCTTTTCTCTGTTTGAATGAGAGTTTCATCTGCCTCTGCAGATCAAAGCATTATTGAGGGAAAAGTAAATTAAGTGCTGTGTAAAATAAGCAAATTTAGGAATTTAACTAGGATCATCTCTAACCATGATAAATAATAAAATGTCTTAATAAGTTAAAGATGTGATAAAGATGCCTGGTTCGACCTGCAGGGACTTAACTCTGTTAAAGCTACCCAGAATAGATTTGATTGGAGAGGATTTGCTGAAACAGTGCAAAGCTGAGGCTGAGGCAGGGGCAGGGTAAGGCAGTGATGGAGCAGTGTATATGGTCATCAGCACAGCACCTGATCTCAAGGTGCTCCTTGGCTCCTTAGTTCATTCTTGCTTAGCACTGTGGATGTACTCAATGTTCATTACAGAGAGGAATTAGTAGGATTTAGCATATGTGGAAATAAGCTGCTGCTTATCTTGAAGAACTGAAAGGAAGGTATGGTGTAGGAAAACAAGCATACATGTGCTGTGATAATATCTAAGATGTTACCAAGATATAGAGATCAGTAGGGATTTCAGAAATTCATGTTAATTTTACTCCCATGAAGAAATGGTTCAGTCATAATTTAGTTCATTGTTAGAACTCTCTCCTCTCTTTGGCATGTGTACAGTAAGTCATTACACTTCCTTATGGAACTGTGTTATTGATGTTTAAGCCACCTTGTCATGCATTACCTATTTTGTGTTAAGGATTCTCAAATGATTTTTGCAGGTACACCTCATTCAGAACTCTTGGAAGAGGTTGAGTGCATGCCTTCGCCACGTTTAGCACTTACCCTGAAAGTTTCGGGGCTTGGAACAACTCGAGAAGTGGAACTGCCCCTAACAAACTTTCGATCTACCATCTTCTACTATGTACAGAAATTGTTACAGCTTTCCTGTAATGGCAGTGTGAAATCTGACAAACTTAGACGTATTTGGGAGCCAACATACACGTAAGCTCACTAGTTCATTATTCTGTGTAGAGAACACTGTGACTGATTAGGAAATGGATGTTAATTTTTTAACTCCTCCTCTGTAATAAGCAATTCTAGAATTAGATTTTTTTTGTGTTTATGTCAGGATGTTATTACTGGTTTTAAAACTACAGCTATGCCTGCAAAACCGAGGAAAAAAACATAGCCTTTAGGGATCTGCTTGGAAAAATCACATGGGGTTATAGTCCTAGCAAAAAAAGAAGTCTAGGAGAGTTCATTGATTTTTTTTTTTTTCCCAAGGATCACTTGCTCCAGACTCAAGAGTAGTCCATCCCAATACAGAGTCAGTAGGACACTTGCATGGATGAACAAAAAAGTATTAAATAGAAGCATGCAAGGAATGGAAGGGTCAAGTGATCTAGGAGGAATCCTAGTTGTCCCAACTTGAAGGTAGAGCATTAGGCAAGCCAGAGCATACCTGGAGTTCAGCCTGGTGATATGTGAATGGCAAAAAGTTAGTGAACACTTACTCAACTTAGAAGTCCATGGGACCCAATGGAATGTACCCACAGGAGCTGGCCATTCTCTATTATCTTTGGAAGGTCATGAGGGTTGGGAGATACTCCTGAGGACTGCAGAAAAGGACGTGTCATTCCTGCCTCTCACAAAGTCAGCAAAGATCTAGGGGACTACAAACTGGTCGCTCGTTCATCCCTGGAAAGGATGGAGATAGTCCTGGAAACCATTTTCAAACAATGAAGGATAAGGTGGTTGGAAGTAGGTGGCATGGATAGGTGGCATGGACTTAAGAAGAGAAAATCCTGCTTAACCAGCCTTATAGCCTTCTATTAAATGCCTAGCTCAGTGGATGAGAAGAGAGCAGCAAATGTTATTTTCCTCAACTTTAGGCAGGCTTTCAGCACTTTTTCTTACTGACAAACTTCAAAAGCATGCACTAGATAGTGTCTGAAAAATGCCTGAACTGCTGGGCTCAGGTGGTTGTGGCTCTTTGTGTAAAGGCCAGCTGGTGTGATATGAATCCAGATGTTTAAGCATCTACATTAGTGGACTGTATGATGGGACAGAGCAGGCCCTCAGCTTCCAGGCAAAACAAAACTGGGGAGGCATCACTGTTGTGCTGCCATTCTAAGAGACCTCATCATGCTGGAGAAATGGGGAGACAGAAGCTTTGTGACATTTTACAAAGGGAGATGTAAAGTCTATCAGCTGGGGAAAAATAACTCTCCATGTGCTGGTTCAGGCTAGGGGCCAGCTGGCTGGAAAAGAGGTTGGCAAAAAAGGCCCTGAGGTTCGGGTGGACATAAAACATTAAACATGGCCCAGCTATGGACCCCAGTAGCAAAGAAGATCAGCAGCACCTTGGGCTGCGTTAGGAAAGCTGAGTGAGATGATCATCCCCATCCTCAGCACTGGCGAGACACACCTGCAGTGCTGTGTCCCAGTTCAGGGCTCCTCAGTACCAGAGAGACGTGGACACTGGAGTGAGTCTAGCAAGGGGCTGCTAGAATGATTAAAATGCTGATCACTTCTGTCGTACAAAGAAGAGTCTGAGAGATCTGGATCTGTCTAGCCTGGAGGAAAAAAAACGTGTGGGCTCTTACCAATGTGTATGAATACCTGATGAAGGACACCAGGAAGCCAGACTGTGGACTTTTCTTTGTTGTGACATGTGAAAGCATACGAAGAAAAAAGGGCTCAAACTGAAGTACAGGAAATTCTATTTAAACGAGATATTTGAGGGCCCTTCCTACCTCAACTATTCTCTTGATCTTAATTTGACTTTACTAGCTTTATAGTAATAGACAGAAATTGTAAGACTGTGTGATGGGGGAGTGTTTTCCGTTTACTATCCTGATCAATGTAACTTGTCATACTAGAAGAATAATGTGTATGAAAGCAACTGCTGCAGTAAGGA
The DNA here is from genome assembly GCA_037013685.1 of Acridotheres tristis. Lineage (NCBI taxonomy): Eukaryota > Metazoa > Chordata > Aves > Passeriformes > Sturnidae > Acridotheres > Acridotheres tristis. The sequence goes on from CM072891.1 coordinate 431,159, forward strand.
GGGGTACAGTATTTTTAACTGTAGTTCAGATTTCATCAGTGCTTGTGTGCTGCACCAATTTTTTTAGTTGCCTTCTGTCAAAAATTGCGTGCTGTTACAAACTGTTTTCCAGTTAGAAAACATAAGAAATAGTTGTAAATGTGCATGTCTTCTAAGTTAATGCACAGCAAGCTTCCCTAGGACTTGAAAATTTTAAGGAGTTGGTGCACGTGTACTGAAAAATCTCAAGTTGATTTGGGAAATTGGCACAGTGAAGGTTGTTTGATGACTCAAGTCTCACTTCAGGAAACATAAATTAAATACTTTGCAAGATAAATACCAACATCATGAAAACAGAGCTTAAGAGGCTTGCTCCTCAGGGCATCTCAGATGTTCTGGGCAGCAAAGAGCATCAGTTTTACATCACGTTATCTAAATGTGCCTTATACCTAACAAGTCAATGTATAACCTTAGAATTTATAGGATGTGCTATGAGTATGAAATACTAACTGATTGTTTTGATGTCTAGAATCATGTACAGAGAAATGAAGGATTCTGATAAAGAGAAAGAAAGTGGAAAAATGGTAAGACCTACTTCTATGCCTTTGTGTTTTATGGCTGCTTTAATAAAAGCAAAATAAATATTATTGCAGTTTTTGAAATGCTACATTAAAAAAAACTAACAGTTTTCAATTACTTAAAGAATATTAGTGAGTATATTTGTAAATGCATGCTCCTTTAAAAAAGACATTATATATTGCATGTGAAATCTTAAAGACTTTACAATCAGGAAAAACCAACATTTGGTGGTTCCTGTTGTAGGGTTGCTGGTCAGTAGAGCATGTGGAGCAGTACCTTGGCACTGATGAATTACCAAAGAATGACTTGATAACCTACCTGCAGAAGAATGCAGACTCAGCTTTCCTGCGCCACTGGAAATTAACCGGCACTAATAAAAGTATTAGGAAAAACAGAAATTGTTCCCAGCTCATAGCTGCATACAAGGTATATGTCTGCATCCAAACTGTTTTTATTATGAATGGCTGTGTGCTTTGTTTTGCAGCTTTAAAGATCCTTGTGGAGAGAGAGCCATGGTATTTATAGGGAAGTTGAATGTTCAAAAGTCAGTTTCAAGTTTAGGTTTTGCTGCTCTTGCCTTTTAATGTCTTCTGTTAAACGTAGTTGTGTTAAAATGCATTTGAATCATTATTTGCTCCCTGCACAATTTGATTAAAAGTTTGAACACAGTAACCGTTTTGATTTTTTTCAAATCGACTTGGAACACAATCCTAAAGACAGCAACACACACAGTTTTCATTCTTAACCATTCTGTTTTTACAGGATTTTTGTGAACATGGATCAAAATCTGGATTGAGTCAAGGGGCTATTTCTACTCTTCAAAATTCTGATATCCTTAGTTTGGCCAAGGAACAACCACAGGCCAAAGCTGGCAGTGGACAGAACTCCTGTGGAGTAGAAGATGTTCTGCAATTACTTAGAATTTTGTATATAGTTGCCAGTGACCCTTACACAGCACGGACTTCTCAAGAAGGTAACTTAGTTATTTTGCAGAGCTTTTGGAATACTTTAATGAAAAAAAAAATAAAAACTTTTCTCTTGGTTATTTTCAGAAGGAGATGAGCATCCTCAGTTTAACTTTCCACCAGATGAATTCACAAGTAAAAAAATTACTACAAAGATTCTGCAACAGATTGAGGTATTACACTAATATATTATATGCAGTGTATATATGTAGTATTGTTTTTAGAACTCTTACTCTCTTCTGTACCTTGACTTTTTGAAATTACTGGTTTTTTACCATTTTTGATTTTTGAATGGTTTCATACATATTTTTTTCCTTATATTTTGAATGAGTAAATTCTGTAAGTGCAGACTAGTCTGAGTAAAACCATGCAGTTTGTTTTTGTACAAAGCATACAAAACTTTTTTTACTTGATATATTTTTGTTATGAATAATAATCTTTTTTCTGTACCAGACATCAATGTTACGATGTAGTGTGGGTATGGTTGATGATAATGTCAAAAAGATAATTGATTATGTTACGGTTCACAGACATTTTATTATTCGTACATTCTACATAAAGCTTTCAAAAATAGCATTTAGAAAGCATCTTATTGGTTAATGTTAGTTAGATACATTAAAAGGAAAGCTTTAGGATAAAGTTCTTCAGTAGAAGTAGATTTTCTTCAAACAAAGATTAAAGAAAATTCTCAGCTTAATTAGCCCTTGTGTGCTTTTTGAGGTTTGGGTATTTTTTTTACAGTTACATTGTCCTAATTATTTGTTTACAAATTTTTTTCAATTTTTCATGTTCTTTCGAAGTCTGTTCTGGCACTGTGAACATCCTTTTAATAATAATTTCTGTAGTATAGTTTATTATAATTGTATTTCGGAAGGGACTGTAATAATATTTCAAGGGGATAATTTCCTACCGTCAGGTTTCTTCCATGTCTGTTATAGACTGCAATGAGGTCTCCCCTCAGTCTCCTCCAGGCTGAACGGACCAAGCGAGCTCAGCTGCTCCTCATACAGCTATGATAGCATTTAAAAGGGGGAAAAATCTCAGTTACTGAGAAGAAAGGAACTTACTCAAGCACAGATAAAAGCTCTGAACTTGGGTGTGTTTGCTGTGTATGTACTTAGTTACCAACTTGTTGGGACCACCTAAGTCGAACATTACTAACACTGGTGGTTTTTTTATTCCCTGCATCCAACTACAGGAACCCTTGGCACTAGCAAGTGGAGCTTTGCCAGACTGGTGTGAGCAACTAACAAGCAAGTGTCCTTTCTTAATTCCATTTGAAACAAGACAGTTGTACTTCACATGTACAGCATTTGGAGCATCAAGGTAAAGAAAAAAAAATAAGTTGACAGCTTCCTTTTAATTTTTTACAGATAATAGTTTCTAAATTGCTTATTTCCAGAAGGACCTTAATCCTAATGAGACAGATTTTTCCTACCAAATCCGAATAATTTTGGATAATATAAGGAAGAAGATGGAAAAACTCAGAATGACAAGGAATTTAATTTTAACTTCAGCTGAAGACTTGCTTGTGTAGTTATAGCTAGGTTATCCTATTGGCCAATTTGTCTGGGTTGCAGTTCATTGCATGAAGGACTACAAAATAGTACTCTGATGATGACCACTTTGATGTTTTCGTGCTGGAAGACATACAGGTTTTATACAACTGGCGTTTTGGTTGTTTCCAGAGCAATCGTATGGCTGCAGAACAGACGTGAAGCCACTGTTGAACGGACAAGGACCACGAGCACAGTGCGACGTGATGATCCAGGAGAATTCAGAGTTGGACGCCTCAAACATGAAAGAGTGAAAGTTCCGCGAGGTGAATCCTTGATGGAATGGGCAGAAAATGTCATGCAGATTCATGCAGACAGAAAATCTGTTCTAGAGGTAAAGCATATCTGCCTAGCAGAGCGAGGTTAGATAGCTATTTCTAATGTACTGGACAGGATATTGAATATCCTGTTCCATAACCAATGCTGAACATTGCACTAGAATTTTCTTTTACTATTAACTTTCCTTATGCTTTTCTAGGTTGAGTTTTTAGGGGAGGAAGGAACAGGCCTGGGTCCTACCTTGGAATTTTATGCGTTGGTGGCAGCAGAATTTCAGAGGACAGATTTGGGAGCTTGGCTTTGTGATGATGATTTTCCAGATGATGAGTCCCGTCAGGTACATTTTAATTTATATTTTAAACTGAATGCTTGTGTAAAAAAAAATGAAAAGCAAGCTAGACATTCAGGAAGGAAGGACACATATTCATACAGCAGCTAGTCATCATGGTCAAGAATGACTGCTCTGGTCCACAGCTTGTATTTCTAATTCTTCTCTTTTTGAGAGAGCAGTGGAGTATAAGAATTTAGACAGTGCAGATATCTAATTAAATCCACCTTTAACCACATCTGCTTTTTTTTGTCTGTCTCTTAAATCAGGTTGATATTGGTGGTGGATTGAAACCGCCTGGCTACTATGTACAGAGATCATGTGGACTGTTTACAGCACCATTCCCACAAGATAGTGATGAACTTGAAAGAATAACCAAACTCTTTCATTTCCTTGGAATTTTCTTGGCTAAATGCATTCAGGACAATAGACTTGTGGATTTACCCATTTCTAAGCCTTTTTTTAAACTCATGTGTATGGGGGACATTAAAAGTAACATGAGTAAGTTAATATATGAATCACGGGGTGACAGAGACTTGCACTGTACTGAAAGTCAGTCAGAGGCTTCTACAGAAGAAGGACATGATTCCTTGTCAGTAGGAAGTCTGGAAGAAGACTCCAAATCTGAATTTATTCTTGATCCACCAAAACCTAAGCCTCCTGCCTGGTTTAATGGAATTCTGACGTGGGAAGACTTTGAATTAGTAAACCCACATAGAGCTAGGTTTCTAAAAGAAATTAAGGACCTTGCAATTAAAAGACGTCAAATTTTAAGCAACAAAAATCTGTCAGAAGATGAAAAGAACACAAAACTGCAGGAATTAATGCTGAAGAATCCATCAGGTTCAGGACCTCCTCTTAGCATAGAGGATTTGGGGTAAGTTTTCATATTTATTCATAGGTAGGCAAAGAGTGTTGTGTTAGTGACAGAAGCCAACACATAATTACAAATGAAAATTTCTTAGTTTTAAATAGCATCATTGCGAGGGGGAATCCATAGAGATGCAGCCATATTCTTTTTCCTTGGTTTGAGGATTTTCTCTTCTCACTTGGTCAGTTTCCTAATTTAAATGTGGCTGTGCTGCGGTAGTGGATGATTCTGGAAACACATACACTTGTAAACACAAATACTTGTAAAATCACAGCTTCCAAAAAGGATGATTCAGTAATTTCTTTGCAATGATAAGTTGAAATGTATCAAGTATTTTGGAGAGCTTTTAAAGAGGACAGATTGACATTTCAGATTGTGTTCCTAGTACAGTGTTTGAATCCAAGAGAATGTGTTGAATTTTAGTAACTGTAAAAGACAAAGTACTCATACCTATGTAAACCCATGACAGGATGTCATCCTCCCTAGTTTTAAATATTGCCTTTGAAACAATAGTTTTTCTACCATTAATATTATGGGTTATTTGTTATAATCATAGTGTGCCACAAAAATTGTGTAGTGTCAGAGTTTGGTAATTACTTACAGCCTTGGAATCATAGACTGTCCTGAGCTGAAAGGAACCCCCAAGGAACAACCTGCACAGTGCCATCCCCAAGAGTCACACCCTGTGCCTGGGAGCATTTTCCAAACACCTCTTGAGCTCTGCCACGCTGGTGCTGTGACCACTGCCCTGGGGAGCCTTTTCCAGTGCCCAAGCACCCTCTGGGGGAAGAAGCTTTTCCTAATATCCAACCTAAACCTCCCCTGACAGAGCTTCAGGGCATTCCCTCATGTCCTGTCACTGTCACCCCAGACAAGAGATCAGTGCCTGCTCCTCCTCTTCCTCTCATGAGGAAGCTGTAACTGCAAGGAGGTCTCCCCTCAGTCGTCTCCACTCCAGACTGAACTTGTATGGCTTCCTCTCTAGGCCCTTCCCCATCTTTGTAGTCCTTCTGTCAGTGATGTGTAATAGCTTTATATCCTCAGAGGGCTTGTGGGATTTAGCCTGGGTTGTTATGGAGAGAAAGCAAGCAGCACTATTGAAAGGCCTAAATGCCTAATAGGTTGAGTGACTCTGTAATTGTTATTGTTGGAATTTAATGGAAATTATTTTTCTGAATTTGTGAACTAAATTAAATGGTTTGAGTAGTTTTGAAGCTGATAGCTTAAAGATACCAAATTTCTAAAATTTTCAGTGGTTATCAAATCCAAATAAATAGAGTGAGAATATGTATTTGCATACTATATGTTTGAAACACATTATATGTGTAGTCCATTACTGTTTGTAGTTCTGTGCTTTTGTATGTACATGAACAGTGGTTCAAAGTGATGCACTCACAATGGTTTGAAATCCAGTAAGGTTCTTTTGGGTGTAACAGGTTGTAAATCTGATGTGTTTGCAAAAGCAGTAGCAGACTTGTTTTCAATTATTAACTATTTGTTTTCAATTATTAATTATTCACCTATTAACTATCAATTATTAACTTTGTGTTTTGAAGTTTAAATTTTCAGTTTTGCCCTTCATCCAAAGTATATGGGTTTACAGCTGTGGATCTCAAACCAGGTGGTGAAGATGAGGTAAGTAAATAACCTACCTTACAGTTTAACCAGCAGTTAAATTTTTATTGTCTCAACAATAACTTTAAGAATTACAGTATTAAAGTTATTGTTGAGACACTTCATTAGAGTATTTATCTACTGTCTTTGCAGACTGTAACAATGGATAATGCAGAGGAGTACGTAGATCTCATGTTTGACTTCTGCATGCATACTGGTATACAGAAACAAATGGAGGCCTTCAGAGGTAATTGTAAATATAACAACATATATGAAGTTAGGTGGAATAATGGGTATTTAGGGCATGCTGGTTTAAAGTGGTGGCATAGAATGTCTTTCAGAAATAAATTTTTTACTTAAGAATGCAATAGGTAAGATCCTAATTTCAGAATACCTTTGCATTAGTTACACTGTTTTTAGTTGTGAAGATGTTCCATTTAATTTAATTAAGAAACTATTGATTGATTGATTTGACTAAAATACGACTTAAATGCTGACATTATTTTATAAACATTATTTGGATTCATGTTTATAACTATATCTTGTGTAAATTAAAGATGGCTTCAATAGAGTCTTTCCAATGGAGAAGCTGAGTTCCTTCAGCCACGAAGAGGTTCAGATGATTCTTTGTGGAAATCAATCACCTTCTTGGGCAGCTGAGGATATCATCAATTACACTGAACCCAAACTGGGATATACAAGAGATAGGTACTTTTATTCTGAGTGATTTTAAAATAGTAGCTAAAAGAAAATGTGATGTGATAGAATGTCTAGAATGTTCATTAGATGAAGATGCCAAATTGGATGAAGTTGATGGTAACTGAAGAGCAGGTGATTGTCTAAAATTGGATGAGAATAACCATGTGTTACAACAGATATGTTAGAAGGTACTTGGTAGTTTTGTGATGAGAGAAGATAAAAAAAATTACTCAAATGCAGGTAACTAGTGAAAACGTAATGGCAGCTAATACAGATTACTAAAAATAGATTTGAGAGTTTTTATTTTCATGTTTGATAGTAGTTATAATTTCTTTCTGGCTGTGTACAGTTGTTACTTTACCCATATTTCTTACTCCTTTCTCTTGAGGTGTAGTTAAAAAAGAAAGTGTACTATGCAAGGGACAAATATACTTACTGGTGGTTGGCTGTCAGCAGGTAGTCTTGATGTTTTCAGGTCTGTTGGGTTTGGGATTTGGTTTTGCTGCTTGTCATGTTTGGTGGCAATAACATACAAATTACTTCTGGAACTGAATTAGAATAAGCCTGCTGAAATGTTTGAGTTCTACTTCTCTACTCAGTCACATGCATTCAAATGCAAGATACCCAAATAACACCCCAAGATTAAGTATGTACCTGCATCTTTTTGTGTAATACTCTGCAAGGAGAGTAAAGACTATTGTTTTGGATTTAAGGATGTTTTATTCTTAATACTCAACAGGTTCTAGAATCTTAAACTGTCTGCTGAACCCTGACTAAAGATTGTAATTCTACTGTGTCAAATTAAGAGAAATTTTAAAAACCTCCATACTCTTGTGGTGTTATCAGAACTAATTCTTTTACTTTATTTTAAGCCCTGGATTCCTTCGATTTGTGAGAGTCTTGTGTGGTATGTCTTCGGATGAGAGGAAGGCTTTTCTGCAGTTCACCACTGGTTGTTCGACACTCCCCCCAGGAGGGCTGGCAAACCTCCACCCCCGGCTCACTGTCGTGCGCAAGGTACCCCAGGCACCCTTTGATGCAGTGCTTTGGCTTGGCAATGCAAGAGTTTCTACATCAACAACAATGGTTTTTATTTTTGTTTGTTAGTTTATGGTACTACACTAAGGTTTCGATACTAACCTCTGGTTTCAGTTCTGCTCTCTGATACCATATATATATATAGATCTCATATATTTTCATATATAATTCTTATATTTAAATATTAAAGTTTTAATGTACATATAAAGCAAGTATATTTATAAATTGGCCTGTAGCTTTGCTGATGCTGTTGTTTCTTGACAACTGATGTTGGGTATGCAGCAAGTGCCATGAATGAGAGGACTTCACAAGTTGTAACTTCCATACTGAATGCTGTGAACAACTGCAGTAAAATTCTTGTTTTTCCTCAGGTTGATGCTACAGATGCAAGTTATCCATCTGTGAATACATGTGTGCATTACCTAAAGTTGCCTGAGTATTCTTCCGAGGAGATTATGAGGGAGCGTCTGCTAGCTGCTACCATGGAGAAAGGCTTCCACCTCAACTGAGCCGCTGAGCGCAGCCTGGGACGTGGAAGTGTTTTTGATACTAGCGAAGCCTCTTGTGTTTGTGTGCAAAAAATACGATCTCCACGCTGTGCTCTGATGAGACTTGCCTTTTTTTCACCTGTGAGGCTTTAGGAAAATGTGGAATGTTTGTTAGCTGCTAATGACAAAAATAAATCCTTGTAACTACACAGCCAGCAAGAAATTGGCACAGAACACTGTGTGATGCTTCAAGGGCTTGCACAACTGGAAATTAAGGTGTTTCTGTTTGACTGTTCCAAAGAACAGATCATCAGATTTTCAGTGTTCACTGATACAAATTTCTAACAGTGTATTGTGTAAAGTTTGTCTTTTAATACCCTGTACACTACGGTTGCCATCACTGATCCCTGTTTTGCTGGCTTTAAGCTAACTGGTCAGAAACTTGCTTCCTTTAAAATTTAGACTTAATGGGCATCTCCAGCCTTTTCTTTTTTAATGGTGCCTGCACTATTGGAGTATTTTAGTGGGTTTTTGCGTATAATCATGCACAACCATTTTTTTTCTTCTTTTTCTTTCAAGTGGGAATATATTTTGATTTCTCAAATGCCCTGCTATAAAGATCAAATCCTTAAGTGTGTTTGTGCAGCTCAACAATAAAGCTATTAAAAAACACTGGTTCCTAGTGCAAGGCACACTTAAAGCAAGTTTTACTTTCAGTTGTATTTTCTTTGTATATTATAAACATTTATTTAACTTGTTGCAGTTTGAAGTTTAAAAAAAAAGCACCCAATGTGTAAGCTCAAAAGTAATCATTAAAATGTTTGCAACATATAAAAATGTCTCTTCTGAATACTTCATTAGTACTTACTAAATGTCTGTACATGTTCTGAACAATGTGCCATGCTTTTTTAAATGTTTCGAAGAACTACATAAGAGAACTACTGATCTCACAAATTCATCTCTTGTGTTCAAATCTTTTCAGAGTAAATGGAACTTCTTAAGAATGCATCTGGCAGTGATAACCTGCATGTGGCAGGTTTTGGTGCTCTTCAGTGAGCCCATGTGACCTGAGACTATAGTTCTTCATTACACTGGAATAAAATCTGGGTCAGATGATACAGCTGATTCAGCTTTACTTGAGGTGGACTGGCTGTCTTGGTGTCAGCACGTGATATTTATTGAAAAATAGGGGCTTACAGTAAGATAAAGCAAGATGACACTATGGTTTTAAAGATTTTAAAGTAGTTGATACCAGAAAAAAAAAAGACTATTGTATGTAGTAAGTTTTGCTTTGTGCCAGTTTTGTTTGGTAACAACCTTTTCTCAGACCACTGCTGAGAGGGGCTTGCCAAAAGACTCTGCCTTGCACATACACATCAGGTTGGCGCCAGATTTCTCATCATGGCATTGTTTGTAGGACTTTATAGCATTGTTTTTTAGATTTTCCCTAATGCAGAATTGGAGAGCAATATCCACCATCCTGTCCATTCCTGTGCCTGTCATTCTTCAGACAAACACTTCTGTCCAGATTTATGCAACTCTGCTCTGGTCTGAACATCATGTTGTTTTGATAAATGTGTTACTGTGTCAAAGCCCTGTGGATTATTCTCACACACAACACTCTTTGCTCCTTAGACCCTGGTTTCTGCGTGGTATTTATGTGACCAGTATGTGTTTTCACACAGAATATGTTTATTCAGTATCAGGTTATATGCAGGGTTGGATGGAGGTTAAGAAGAACGAGGCAGTAAGATAACAGAAGATAACAGTTGTAGAAAGGTAAGTGGAAGTAAGCTGAGATTGCCAACTGTCCCCTGACTTGCAGAGTAGTGTGCAGTGTGAATCGACATGCTGGATGCTTGGGAATGCAACTTAGCATAGCTACTGCTTCCTGCTCAAAAAGGGAGATTTCATTTGGTACCTACCTGATCCTGAGAACTTGCATATCTTTTATTAAACATCTTCTGTAAGAGTTTTAATCTTGATGCATAGATAGCATACACAAGAGGAAAAAAAATACGCTGGTGTGCCAACATGGGAAAATTTTGTGTAATTTATGAAGCCAAAATGACAAAAGAGCATTAAACTTCTGATTTTAATTATCTTTTATTAATATTATAATATTTAAGTGCTAAATAATTCCAGTTACAACTTGCAAAGTATGCAAAAATATTTAATACATCAGTACTTTTCGTGTCCGTGACTTGCATGTCAAAGGGAGGGAAGCCAGCTTTTTGATGAAGGCTGAATATATCTTAGAAATGGGCATAGAAATCACAGAACCATTATTAACAGTAAATTTATGTGAAAATAAATCAAGGGAAGGACTGAAACTCAGTTTGAGTTTGTATTTTTTTGGTTTTTGTCTTCTAGGTCTGGCATGATACTACAGAATTCAAAGTGATACCTAATCAGTCATGGTAAGTTTCCATTTCTTCATCCTCAAATGTTTTAAAATTATTGACCATTCTGGGAAGATTCTGCTGGGTCAGTGAAGCAGCATCTGAATGCATCCACATGTTTAGCTGTATGTTTCCCATTGGGTACACAGTGTAAGAGAAATGGAAAATATTTTCCAGCTAATTTGAGTGTTGTATGAGTCAGTCTTGCAACAGCAGAAAACTGCTATAGGCACATTCCTGATGCTTTTGCCATCTTTTGTAAAACACCTTAGTCATGCTTGCATCTTCTTAGCCTTCTGCTACTTTGTCAAGCACAAACAGAGGGGCAAGAATTCTGTTCCGGTTTGTTTCCACGATGCAACCATTCAGCACCATTTCATCCAAAATGATGTGCACTCTGTCCAAATTGAACATGATCTAGAAATGTCTCAAGTTAAGTATATTTTGAATAATGTGAAGATAATTCAGAAAAAATCTCTTAGGCGTCTAAGTCTTTAATAAAAATTTACAGAAATAGGTATTTCTTAATTTATTCTAGTTTATTTACCGTTATGTTACTAAAGCTAAGGAAACAGTTCAACTGACACTTTTTCCTGATCACAGAGTGGTCAGAAGTAGAGAAGTTGAAGCCCCAGCAGTATCCTGTCCTGGAATATAGCAGTAGTACATAGTGGCAAAAGCCAGGTAAACTTATGCTTAGATATGGGTGGTTAATTTTACTGTCTGCCTGAGTACCATGTATTGTCTGGATATGAAATGTTATCAAGGTATCACAACCTTCTATGTGAAGATGCAAAAATTCTGCATTCTTCAAAGAAAAGTAATTACCAAGTTCTTAAACACTAGATTCTCAGAATTTCCTTGCCCTGAATTACTAACAATATTTGATCTGCTTGGAAATAGTTTAACAGGAGTATGCTGATACGTGAAGTTGAGTTATTGATCTAGCAGTAAATCTCACAAAGAAAAGCAAAAATAAAGAAATGGTTCATATTTTAAATACTTTCTAAAATATATTTATAATCTCTAATATTCACCCAAAGGAAAATAAACTGGAGCAATACTAATTTGTACAGTTGTGATACATGAAATTTGTCCATAAATGAATAAGCACATCTGTTTTTCCTTAACTTTATCTAACAGTATCTGTCTCAAAAAAACTGATGACAGACCCTCCAGGGGTATGAGGTCCTGGGCATTCATGACACGAGTGGACACATGCAGACATGAGTGTCCAGCACATCCACTGAACAACTGCCAAGGGTTATGCTGGGAAAAGAGACTCAGATGTTGCCATGTATCAGCAGAACCTGAAATGGAAACGGGCACAGCAAAGCAGCCTGCTGGGTGCATCTGTTATGCCTCACTGGCATACATACACAGAGCATGAATAACCCTTTATCTGCCTTACTCTCCACCTGCTGCTGCCCTTTACATGTGCTCTATGCGGAGCACAACAGATCTGCATTGCCTTCATTCTGTACCTTCTAAATCTTGCCCATGTATTGAGGACTGCTGCAGTGGAGCTAGCAGGAATTTGTACAGTAACTGCTAAATACATCTCTCAATACTTTTCCCCCAGTTTGATGAGTCTCATGAGTGCCTTCTCTCCCACTATTCTATTTATGACACCATGTATTGAACTCGGGAAGACAGCCTGGCTTTGTTCTAGTCTTTGTATTTATGTTAGTGGACTTCCCTGCTAATCAGTGGAGTTGCAATAATCAGATTTTTGAAGGCATCAAGAGTTTCCTCTGCTCAGTGTGATAAATACCAGTCTTATTTTTTGAACACGACTCAGGCATTGAAGACTGCTCTGTCTCCTGACTGCCACTGGATTTGACTTTGGCAGTCAGCCATACTGCTTTGCCAAAGAGCTGGAGCAGTGTGAGTACTGAACTGCAAATGGCAACAGCTCAGGAGTCAGGTATCTATGTATTTGTTCCTCCTTGCTGTGACTGTTCTGGGCTGAATTTGGTGCTACTGTGTATTTGTGCAGAAGGGGAAGCAATTGTACCACTGTTCCAGCAGAAGTGTTCTGCCTGACCAAGAGCACAGCATGTCTAGGTATGTGCAGTAGCACAATTCAGGGCCCCAGATAACTTTTCTACTAGTTACTGCGAGGTGAGAAACTATACATGTCGACAGGGTCTTGAGGATGGCCATGGTTCCTCATACAATTTGCTGACCTAAACTTAACTACCTAATTTAATTCTAAATTATTTTTTAAATACCAGGCTTCTTCCTGAATCTGACCATAGACCTGCATTGTTTCTAAAAACTGGACTTGTGCCTTTTGATACTGAGGAGTAGTGCTGTCCTTACAACTTCAAACAGTCACCATTGCTGTGCTACCAGGGACAAAGGTGGTAGCTTTACTTGGCTTGGCAGTTTAAAGATGGAAGACAAATTTCTTGCTGTGATAAACTTATTGAGTAAATCAGCCTTTATAGAAATACTTTAAGAAGTTAGGATTTCTTTATTACAGTAATGTAAGAATTTTTAGAAAGACAGCTGTTTTGCTGCTTAGTTCACCTCTGGCACTGCTCTGCACTGGGCTACAGGATCTGTTAAGGAAATCAGATAACATTCCATTCAGGTTTCAACAAGTGAGAAAGCCAACTCCTCCTGGTTTGTAATTTTTACACTCTACTACTGATTTACACTGCCCCAGTTCCCATGGCAGAGTCCAGACCTTCCTCTTCCTCTAACAGTTCCAAAAATCTAAAACCCAGACGACTTAATCAACCAGGACCAGTGACGATGCAGCAACCTGCCATTCCCATCTTATTTTTCTGCATCATCCTGTTTAAGAAAACTTTTAAATCATATCTAGCACTGTTTTTTGCCCTGCTGTATTTCCAGAAGAGCCAATACCATGTAAAAGGAAAACTACCCATGTCAGTAAGAATCTTGGAGCTATTCCACTCAGACCCAGTGTAGTTCAGTGAGATGTCAATTTCCCTGCAGGCCATTCTAGGTTATTTCCAAATGGTCTTACTCCACTGCAGAGAAGTGGTATGACTTCTGCCCATCTCTAATGTGGTAATCTCACAGTCATCATTCCAGAAGCAGTAATTTAATCTACAGTTTGAATGGGGATACTAATACCATTTTGGAAAGATCTTACAACTTGATTTTGGAAGGTCCCAAAGCATTCTTTAACCTCTACCCTCAACCTAACATCCCACCTCCCTTTACCACACTGTTCTTGGCAAACAATTGGATTGTACCGGGAGCAACCCTGGTTCTTTTCCCCTTCCTGTATGTTTCACCTATGCTTTATGGTTACATCTTGCCCAAACCAGCTCAGCCATTCATGTCTGAATGCCCTGCCCAGGGAGGGATATTTATTTGATCCTTAGCAAGGCTCATCCTCCCCACCTGTTACTTGTTTGGCAAGTGACCCCAGCTTTCAGGGTTTAAAGCCCTGAAGTCATAGATCCACACCCAACTGAAAGGAGCAAAGCAAACCAGTTTGAGCAGCTGGCAACAGGAAGAAGCTGTATTTGGTGCTTGCACTGCCATGTGCTCCACCCAGAGCTGTCATTTAAAGTCCTGCTTCCAGTAAGAATCCTGGCTGCCCATAAAAAGAACATTAAGGGTCTTTCACCAGATCCATGCAGAGGATAACCAGATCCATGCAGAGGATAACGGGGCTTTTAAAAACAAGAATGCAGAGGAAAATGTGTTAATCTCTGCTTGCCAGCCTGGCAAAGGTGAGGCTCTCCCCTGGCTTTGGCTTTCCAATTTCTGGCAATGCTGCAGCAGCTGCATACCAAGCAGCAGAAGTAAATGTACCTACACAGCTGGCATTTTAAATGTTACACTGGCCTTTGGGACCTTAAAGAGCTCTCCTTCTTAAAGACATTAATGGTACTTTCTACTATCCCAGAGTTTTTATGGCAAATGCTACTAAGAAGAAGTACATGTGACACAATACTTGTCCTTTCCCAAAACATGATAGAGACAGTTGGGCAGAGAGGAGGGGAAGGAAAGAAGGGGAAAAGGCACAATTAGAACTTGCATGTAATAAATAAATTCTTCAGATGGAGGCATTTTAAGAGATCTCAGGGCTTTCCAGGCAAGTAATTGAAGGGTGTGTCCAGGCTTAAGAGATGATGAAGTGCACCTTGTGATCACAGAACACACCCAGGAGCACACACAAAGGCTTGGTGGATTACAGTACAGGTACATATGGGGCAGATGGTTTGCTACTGAATATACAGCACTACAAACCCTTCAGTTCCATAGTGTACATTCATCTTCAACTAGAGATCAGTTGGAGTTGCTTCTTTATTTAGTCTAGACTCATACATTCTGACTTATCTTTGCCAGTGTTCACTTTCTATACCTTTTAGCCTATCTAGTTGCAGGCACGTTTAAGGTACTGAAACCCATGAAATGCTTTCTTGACCATTTCTTCCTCAAATCACTATGCTGATATTAAATAGGAGACAAATGTACCTTCAAGTTCTGTGAAATTCTGGAACAACTAAGCTAGTTTTAAGCTAGTCTTTATAGGTTTCCATTTCACCAACTAATGTTACAGTGCAAACTGAAGTATATCCTTACAAATTCTCAGAATAAATTCATCATTCAATTTTCTCACCCCTTAAATGCATTGTATTCTCAGTGTTATCCCACGGGGAACTGAAGAATAGCTGATTCACATGAAGTATTCTCTGTATCAAAGCTTCTTATCTATCCTAGGAGGAGCAGCCAGCAGCTAGCTGCAATGGAATGTAAGGACTTTTTTGGATCAAGAAAACATTCTTCAGATGCTTAGTCCTAGAGCACTCTGTCACCTCCTCCCTTCCCACAAAGGGAGCGTGTCTGTTTCTCTAGAAGTTAATGTGTCTTCAAGTAAGCTTTGCTTCACCAGTTCAAGCAATAAAAAAGTTACCTTTAGTAATTTTAGAAACTGTCATACTTACCAGCGTTTTGTTCCCTGTAAAGCTGCTGTCCTAAAACTTGTGTTTTTATAGTCTCTTTTGTCCTCATAATAGCAAGAAAGTAGTTCCTATACCACCCAAGCTGGAGTTTTAGTACTACAGAAAAACCTTCCCACTTATTTTATAGACGAAGTAAGGCTTATCCAGTGCTATTAACACATTAGGGCATAAGAGCCCGAGGACAATTTCTGTACTTGTTCATTTAGCTGGCCCAACAACACTACTTAGTTATATTTTAAAAACAATCCAAACACCTTTAGGAATGTTATGTCATTCCAGCCTAGGTACTCTCTAAGTGTGCAACTGGCTCTCAAAATGGAAATGGACATCATATGATGGGTAAATGGTTCACAATTCACACATGAAAGCTTCTGTAAAAAGCTGGCTATTCTCAAGTACTTAGCCAATAGGTAATCTGTATTCATTTTTGCAGAATACATGAGAGAAATGTGCAATTGTTCGTGCACTGTTTAGCATCATACCTGCCTATGCCATACATACCAACACGATGTGTAAATCCTGTTGGGAAAGATTCAGATTGGACCCAGTCGCTGCCTTGTGCCCAAGGCACTATTCCTGACATCTGACTCCAGACAGACCGTGACAAAAGCCACAGTGTGGATGCGCTGCATGAATTCAGCTGTGGATCTAAACGAAAGCTGGAGTTCTGCCTCTGCTGGAGCTGCACTGCCAGGAATACTAGGATAATGCACTATGTCTGGGAGCTGCAAGAACCACTGCACGTGCTGCAGGCTTGGTGTGGGCTCCAGGGACATCTCAATTTTGTGATAGGCTCAGCCTTTGGATTTAACTGGGCTTTGTTCTGTGCATGGCTGAATAGCCTTAGTAATTATGGTCTATTTTAAATGGGTTTTGAGTTCATGTCATTTCCTGCTATTTTTTTCAAATTAGTAAACACTACTGTCTATATAGAATAGCCACTATCACATTTAAAATAAACTTCCTATGGATCTGTACACAAAAATAATAGCAGAGACTCAGGAAATTATGAGTGTCCTGCAAGGTACTCTGTAAACTGAGATTCTGTAAATACTACTTGGTGTTCACTGCTGCAGATCTTCAGACGATACCTTCTCTAGCAGGTATTTTGCATCCAAGCTAACTGCACTGAGCACAAGACTTAGTGTGAGACCATTTGGCAAAGGCAATGGTTTAATCGCAGGGGAGGATATTTTCTTTCACATTTTGAAAGGCAGGTTGATGTTTTATTTCTTGCACTGCAATAATAGCTAAAGGCACTTGTCCAGATTGTTCTTCTGGATCAGCTATTCAAGCTGTTGTCAAAAGTAAGTACAGTCTTGAACAATCCACTTCCTCTTAGTTATACCTCTGCTTTGCATTTCATAAGGGAAGGTATCTCATTTCATTTTCACTATTTTAGGTAGCCTTTCAAATTAAGAATTAAGCTCTCTAACTGGGAGAATTATTTTGTACATATATAGAAGTAAAATGTTTTATTGTGAATTTGTTCCTGAAATGTCTATCATAAAGAAGTGCACTTCTGAATGCTAAAGCTACATACTTCATGCATACGTCATATGTGTTAAGGAGAGACGTATCAGATATGAGCTTTTCCAGTATTTTTTCCACTATGACTAAGTAAGTTAGTAAATGCACACTCCTATTTTCTAAATATTTATATTCATACCATCATGCAGATGAGACCCATGTAGATGCATTTCTTCAGGAATCATTCAGACATGGTATTGCACCTGTTGCCAACATTAGCGTTTGCCTGTAATGCAACAACTTCTCCAAACAGTGCAGACTAAGAACAGGATGCCATCCACAGGGATCTCAACAAGCTCAAGAATTGTGCCCAGGGGATTCTCATGGGGTTTAACACAGCCAAGTGCTGGTGCTGCACCTGGGTCAGAGCAACCCCCGGGATCAGCCCAGGCTGGGGATGGACAGATGAGAGCAGCCCTGCCCAGAAGGACCTGGGGGTGCTGCTGGAGGAGAGGCTGGACATGACCCAGCCATGGGCACTCCCAGCCCAGAGAGCCAAGGGTGTCCTGGGCTGCATCCAAAGCAGCGTGGGCAGCAGGGCCAGGGAGGGGATTCTGCCCCTCTGCTCTGCTCTGTCAGACCCCACCTGCAGGGCTGCACCAGCTCTGGGGTGCCAGCACAGCAAGGACAGGGACCTGCTGGAGACACTCCACAGGAGCCCACCAAGATGATCAGAGGAATGGAGCATCTCTGCTATGAGGAAAGGCTGAGAGAATTGGGATTATTCAACCTGGAAAAGTGATGATTTAGAAGTCACTTAACTGGGGCCTTCCAGTACCTAAGGGGAGCCTTACATGAAAGCTGGAGAGGGATGTTTTACCAGGGCATGTAGTGACAAGGGGAAATGGCTTCAAACTGAAAGAGAACAGATGTAAATAAGATATTAGGAAAAAATTCTTTACTATTAAGGTATTAAGGGACTATCCCAGTTTTCCCAGAGAAGTCGTAGATGTCTCATCCCTGAAGATATTCAAGACCCAGAGAGTGGATGGAGCTCTGGGCAACCTGGTCTAGTGGAAGGTGTCCCTTCCCATGGCAAGGGGTTTGGAACTAGAAGACCTTTAAAGTCTCTTCCAGCCCAAACCATTCTATGATATTGCAGCAGCCTTTCTCAGCTATTAAACGGGGTAGTGGAAGTAGCTCAAGGTGTAGAGCTCTTGGCAGGAAATTGCTGAACAGAGGCAGAAGGATTTAGAATTGTCAATATCCCAAATGACTCAGATAATCAGGCAATTGCATGCTCAAAGTACACTATATGGAAACATAGGGATTCTTTTTATATGTAATTACTAAATAGGTCAGGTTAGTCTCTACTTTGGTAAAGCTCATATACATGAGCACATAGTTCAGGATTAGAACTAACTGAATACAGAAAAAATGTATTTCTATAATCGCTCACACACCTTAAGTATCCCTTCACACAGGAATGTCATTATTGCTCTTTCATAGCATCAGTGAATTTAAAGGTTTTACTAACAGCACAGCATTTTCTAAATTTCAGGAAGGAAACAGACATAATGGGTGAGTGTACATATATATATGTATATATATCGTCAGCAAATGAGACGGTTACAGCATGTAGCAAGCTTTAAAATATTTTCAAAAGTGAAATTAATTATTTCCTGTTGTTTTTTTCTTTTTTTCCTTCTTTAGTAAAGAAGTAATTACAAGAAAAATTACAGATTTTTTCTATGTTCTTCATAAGTGGTAATTCATAAAGTAAATAAACTAAATTACTTGACAGTACTTGATTGCAAGATGGCAACTGTATTTCTGTTGTGTAACTGAAACTCTTTTTACCAGCAGATCTGCATTTAACCAACAACAAATATAAGCATAAGAAGAGCAGGAGTAGAGTTAACATGCAGTGGAACTGGAAGAACTGAGAAGGAAGACTGTGCTACATTCTCCTGGTTTAATTTTTCTAGTATTGTGTTTTATTTACTTGCTATTTGTGTTTAATTGTTCAGGACTGTATTTTAGTATTTGTATTTGGGCGAGTTCTAAATCATATTTTGATTAATACCCTGCAAAACATACCCATGAAAATACAGCAGTGTAAGGGGAGGAGTAGGAAAAGAAGTTAACACCTCGTTTCCTAAATATTCTCATCCCAGGTTTTTTCCCTCCTTCCAAAGATAGACAAAGTAAAACTCACTTCTTGCTTTCATGAAGCAAGATCAAACTGCAAACATAATCTTACAAATAGTGCTGCTATTTGGCTCAAGACACAGATATACCATTCAGTTGTTATTACAGTAATTTCAATATCTATTTTATTGTAAACTCAAAGTGAAACCTTAAACTAGTTAAGCCTGAAAGTTCCCCATGAATTTAACTTTTCATGTACTTAGTTCTCTCAAAGCAAGCTCTCTGTATCTTACTTTAAATGGAAGCAGGTTTATCTTAATGATGGAGGATTTAAATAGGTGACCCATTTGAACATCAGCTTTGCTCTCAGAAAGGTGCCAAAATGGTGCTACTTACTCCATGTGCAAAACTGGTGAACATCTGCATTGACTTGAATGACAGTCAGTGCTATGAAGACAGCATGAACTGGAACATATACCAAAAACTGATAACAAATTGATTTCTGATACTGAAAAGGATACATCTAATTCACTCTGCAAAGAAAAGAGATAGACAGCTATTAGTTACAATGTGATCTCTTATCTCAGATGATCTCATCTCATAATCATTAAACATTACACATCCCTTCAAAGGATAAAGAAAATCTTCAAAATAATGATAGAAAATTTTAGAGTGATTCAGATATGTGTTCTGGACTGAACAATTACATGCTCTTTCCTGCAACACTGCTTTGCTTTACATGTGTTCCCAGTCTCTGTAATCAAAGCTAATGTTTTACTTTAAAAACCCACTGAGGTTACCTACAAGTAACAATTTGAATATAGTCAGTGCCATCAGAGTGAGTGGGTGGAAAACCAGCAGCTCTAATCATGGCAGTTCCAGCCCTATATTCTCTTTTCCTCCTTCTACAAAACCAGGACATTTATGCCAAGTTTACACAGTTGAAGTTGTTGCTGCAGATCATTTCAACAGCAAAATCTAGACACTGTATATGCCCATGGCTGTGGTAGTGTCTGCATATATTAGGAAAGGCAAGGCAACTCCAAGCTTTGGATCCTTAGCACTGCTAAGTATTCTCCAGCCCCAGCAACACAATGCTTCATCTAATCATAATTTCCCTTTTATTTTTGGATTTTCCCCAAGCACTATTACTCATTTAACCAAAATGTCTGATTTAGAAGCCCTCATGGTGTCTCTGCAGTCAGCAGAAGAGATGGGGATCTTCACCAGTTGACTCGGCACACTTGAGGCATGACTCACTTTCTTGAGATACTCGTCAGTCTCCACTGCCAGTAATGGGAGCTTAGGATGACCAAATTTCTAACTTAAGTGCCTCAGTTAAATAGCTAAACTTAGAAAGAATTAATCACAGCCTTAGCACTTAAGATCAGGTACAGTTGGGTGGAGATTCCCCAGTCTCTACTAAAAGAGGGAATCTTTACTTGCTACCTAGAGAATTTAGTTTGATAATATGGTTTTCCTCCATGGTCTAATAAAGCTGGTAAGTTTTACTGGTAAAATTGCTACTATTTCTGTGGTCTAAAGATGATCTAAACTGGACTGGTTCTAGTCTACAGGCCTCTTCTGAGTGACTCTGTCAGTCTTCAATTAGAAGTTTTTAATGCATCACAAAAATTACATTTTAAGGGCCTGGTCAGTTTACATTTTCTCAGCATTAAAAAGTTGTTGGAGACATTGAAATTATTCTGAAAACTATGCAGAATTTTTCCTAGGCAGCCATATAAAAGTGAAGGAGACTCAGAATTACATCTCACAAGCAACTTTGAAAGCTTTCCCCCTAACTCCATTAATGTTTGTTCTCATATCTGAATTCAAGCTCTGTAAACTCCATTAGATAAAAATAGAGTACGTGAGAATGTCTAAAGCCCTCAAGTCTAAAAATAATAGATGACAAAATGTCCTTCTAGAATGGGACACGTTGTCTTTTCCCAGAGTTCTGTCTCCATTACTATCATCATAATTTGGGATTCTGCTAAAATTCTGCAAATCCTAAACAGTAATCTGTAAAAGTACAGATTTATACTTCTTGCTCTGTGGTTACTGCCAGAAACCCCAGCTAGAATTACAACCCTTGTCTTAGTGCTCTGCCATTTACCATGGTATATGATATTAAAACCAGAACCATCAAATGGCATGAGATTTCTTTTAGCACCCCCCCCTTTTAGGTTCCTTGAGTCTCAAACCCAAAATGTTATGAAAAATAAAAAAAAACCTCTGGTGTGATGAACTCAGCAAATTTCTAACAGCTATCAGTGGTTGGGTTTTATGTGTGGTCAAAGGATTTTATGTATACTATATTTATATGTATAAAAATTACATTTATTTTTGCTCCGCTTTAATTGAATAAAATTTGAGAGGTAGTTGGCAACTACTAGCTCAATCAGACAAACAAGATGACTAAATTTCATTGTGCATTCCTGTGCTGCCGAGATCTAATTCCATTCCTGGCTATCATTGCTTAGGTTGGGACTACAATCAGGAATTTTAAGAGAATCTGAACTCAGTGCAGTCAGAAAGTGATATACTCAGTACCAGCAGTTTCAATGGGCTGGGGCAACGTCAGTTGAGATAAGAGCCTAAAAGATTTGCCAAGCATCTAAACAGTGAAGGATACAGATGACTTTTTCAAGCATGTCCTTGAATTCACAGAGGGAGCTCTGCCATGCCTGCTATGGTACTAGAACTGAGAAAGCAGTTACAGACCCTGCACACTGATATCTTGTATGTACAGTTACCAGTCTAATACCCTCGAGTACATGGACTACAGAGGAAACTATCCAGTCCTCTTTTCCGAGAGATATCCAACACATTTCAGCAAAGGTTAACTGAAACGCTGCCAAAGTATGACTTCAGTCAATTTTTTTTTGTAACCAGATTATTACAAACCCTATATAAAATAACAAATGTTCTAACCAGAATTACAATGCTGCATTTTCGAACTTTGTAAAAACAAGCAAGCAAAAAAAATCTCCCACCAAAAGGAACAGTGTCATTTTAAGTGGAGCCATGTCTGATGCTGAATCCTTAACAAAATTACTATCTCTATAATAGCTGTTTTATCAGATATCCACTGTTGCCTGACAACAATATGGGGAGTACAAGTACAGACTCGTTTCTTAGGTTTCTTTTGCTCCATTCCTCTGATCTTGTTCAGTGAGAGTGATGTCACTTCTCTGCTTCATGCTTACACCATCTTAATCATGAATAAAGTTCATTTGGGGAATGTAATGCTATAAAATGCCTAAAAACTGCAAAGTAACACCTCTTTATTTCTTTAAAACATATAAAATGCCCACTGCTAATTTAAGAGTATATGACCCAAAGAAACCCCATAAAACCATGCTTTTCTAACAGAAATATTTCTGGTATTCCTTGTCTGATAATTTATAACCCATGTATACTTTTACTTCTGAAAAAATCAGCTCATACTGCCTTTCCCCACAGTGATAATATTTATCAAAATTCTAAAATACTACATATTTTTCTCCTTTGATTTATTCTCTGAAATGACACGTTCCCCAAAGTTTTGAAAGAGAAAAAATATTTCATAACAGATTCAGTGTCTCACTCACCACTCTGCTGAAGTATTTGTCCAAAACTTCCACAAAATTATGGATTAGTTCATATACTGCCATCTCATTCTGAAATTAAACCAACTGAATATTAAATCAATATCTAGAAAATGTAATAGTATTCTTTGTGTTAATTCAGTTTGTGGTGAATGAAAAGCCAATAGAGTACTCTAGACAACAGAGGAAGCTCTGCCCAGGCCATGTAGTTACCCAGCTGAGATGCTGAGAGCTGGGCAGGCTCAGGGCAGAGGCTCCAGGCCAGCCACACAGAGCAGCTCTGTGACAGCCAGTGGATTCCCTCACTGGGCTGCTGCCATCCCACTGCAGCCTTTGATCCAGCCCTCCCAGCTCAGCCCTATGGACACACACAGCTAACCAGGTTAAGCTTGCCCATGCTGAAGTCACACCAGCCAGCTGTAGCACAGAGCCAGCCTCTGCTGGGCGATTTCTGTAGCAAAGCCAAAATAATTTGTCCCAAATTGTCTGCCATGATAACCCTGACCTGAAGATACTGTGGTAGGCAACAGCTACCTTCCAGACCACCCTGTTAAGGTCTCAACATAAAGAGCTGAATTAATTTCTGAGAACCAGTTACCAATGCAAACACTAAGGCCTCCCAGGTGCAACCTGAACAAATGAAATAACAGCACTTGTCAGCTTTCAAATACCTTTCTTTTTTTTCCCTTTTTGAAAAGCAAAATAAATTGGCATCTTTACAGCTGACAATATAGGAATTTTTCCTTTGGCCAAAGACATTAAAGGCAGTGAGAAGTCTTCCCAAATGAGACAGCTGACCTGGCTGTAATGCTAACATTTGTTGAGAAATGCCACCTCACAAAAATTAGTGCAGAATCAGTACAAGGGTCAGGAAGACTACCTCATTGTAACAGTTTATTCTACTGCTAAAGACCAAAGTCAAATATAGCACGCTTGCTTTTATACCTCTCTTGTTCCAAAGAAATGAAACTGGATGAAGACTTGAGCTCTAGCCTGTGATAATCACTATAAATGTTCATTGCAAGAGGGTATATAATTTCTTACCTCTGTCTGGTCGATGCCAACAACTATGAAAAGGGCTGCATACTGTCTGTACACCAGCTTGAAGTCCTTATACTCAATGAAAGAGCACTAGGCAGAAGCAAAATGAGTCAAATATAGCAGCTGCCAGTTAAGCATACCACAGTGTAAAGCACATTGCTCAAAGGGCCTGAGCTTTCAGGTTTGAAGGACCCACAGAGAACATGGATTTCCCAAGATTCATCAAACTTGAAAGAAATTTAGTACAGTAACTGTTACACCACACTTTTCATCTGCTGGCAGAAAACATGCCACTGCTTTTTAAATGGAAAAACTGAAACATGCAGAACAGAAGTGATTTGTTTGGGGTTATAAAGGCACCCAATACTTTCCCATAACTTTCATTTACAAGTCCTTTCAAAAAGAGACCTAAAGGTAATTTTCCTATTTAAAAAATTATCAGTATTTTAATATAAAAATTAAGAATATTACACTTCCAGACCGAGTAGGGAATTAACATGTCTTTCCCAACAGGAGGGAGCCAGGAGATGGCGCCGTTTCACGCCGCTAGAGGAGATGTCGCCGCCTTTTGTCGCCGCCTCATTTCGCCCGGTGCCCGAAATGGCAGCGGCAGCGGCGGCGGCTCCTCCGCTGGAAGCTGCGCTCGAAATGCCCTCGCAGGAGCAGCACGAAGATGTTATTTCTTTAGCTGCTGTCAAAGCTGCGAACTAAGGGACTTATAAGAACTGCTATTTTATTGAGCTTTCCTAGAATGAAGTATGTGAAGAGTGCTGTGCAAGGACACACATCATTAATGAAAAGTAAAGCAGCTGACTTCAGAACAAACAGATAATTTAATTCACTGTCCAAGTCACATATTTCTCCTCTAATTCAAGTCAATGTTCCAAAGTTTGGTGCTTTTCTTAAAGAACAAATGATTTTAAGAGAGCAATGAAAATCTCAACTTTCATCCAAACATTTTTCCAAATACTGTATTTGCTGATTGTCTTGCAGAACACGTCAACAATTTTTTTGAATAAAGAAGTCTAATACAGAGGTCTAAAAATTTGTTTCCAAAGCCCCCTGTGCTTTAGATAAAGTTTTCATAATTTGGAATCCTCTACCCTAAATTTAATCTCAGAGATGTCAGTACTCTGCCTTCTACCTTCTGGCAAAACAGTAATATCCCTTCATCCATTTCTATCAGACAAGCAATACAAGGATAAAATGAGTTTTTCCTAGACTTCTGAGTTTTTTCAAACAAAGAAGAGAAATCTTCATGACAGTGATACACACAACTCCAAAATCTCTGTAAACCTCAGAAAAACATATTTATTGAATACAGAATAACAGTTCAACTCAATCTTTATTATCATGGACACAAATGGAATAATGAGCTGTGATAAACACTGATAGGTTTCAGAATTATCAGCAGGAGTGTTGTGAGATGGGGAAAAGTACATATATATATAGGAAAGTTATAAGATGCAGATAGAATAAAACCTACAAAACCTACCTCATCCTTTGAACGGGAGAGACAGTTTTTTATTACTTCAGCTTCCAGCATTGTCCGTTTATTAATTTCTACATGCTCATAATATCTGGACAGTCTTGTTTGACCTTGTTTGTTAACCATAAGAAAAAATTTTATCATTTCTTTTTTGTTGATTTCAGTGGTGGATTTCAATTTTGTGTGCAGGAATCAAGAAGAATATTTCTGGGGGCAGGGGAAAAAAAAAAAAAGAAGATAATACATAGGAATAAAGACTTCCTAAAAGCTATCCAACCCAGGTATGCATATATTTATGACTGAGTTTATTGCCAAAATATAGAACATTGAAAAAAAAATCTCAACTCTTTTGCACACATTCCATGGAAAACTCCCATTTTCCCCCACACAACTAATCACAAACTATCTAATAAATAACGGCTTTCAAATTTGAAATTTTCACATTTCAATCAAATTAATTCCTTGATAGGATTTGGGAAATTAGAGGAGTAAACAATTACTTCTTCATAACCATAAATCTACTCACCATTTTCTTCCTGCATGCTAACTGGTTTGCAAACATCAGAAATTTGCCCCATACCAAACCACACTAATACAGCTCCTAAGAGCAAAATTTGTCTATAAGCACTGTTTTCCGCCCCAACCTGTATTTAACAATTACATGCATACCATTGTCTTATCAAATTGAATGGAGAGATGACAAAGGGAAATGCATGGGCCCCAACACGTGATAATTTCTTTAAGCCAGAATGAGAGACTCCTAAATATTTGGGTATCTGCAGTATCAACACATATCTTCAGCTGCACCAGGAACTAATGAAATCTGTCTTCTCCTGTCTGACTGCCCACACTGATGCCTAAGGTAAATTCTGCACTTAATGAAAACTAAGTGTGGGTCTTCAATAGCTAAAGAGAAATCGGTTCACATTAATTACTCAAAAGAGCTTTATTTCAATATAAATAACTATTAATCCACCCAACACCACTAAAATATAGCTGTATAATAGAAATAACCCACATGCAATGCACAGTGAAAAAAGGCATTAAAAAGAGCACAGCATATGTTAGAATCTGCTTGCTAAACAATTGGCATCTCTGATGTTTTGAAAAGCATGAAAATAGAATAAGCTGCAGATGTAATTTTTTGAAATAGAAGTTCTGGGTTATTTTCTTTAATGCCCGAGAACAATCACTAATGTTTTCCATCTGACTCTCTATTTGCATCCCAGATTTATTGGCCCAAATAATCTTGAGGTGTGTGCACTGGAAATACAGCAATTACTGCAAAAGTTATTCCTTTTTTTCCAGTTCTGAAGAGCTGGTCGTTACCCGATGCATCTTAGGTCTCACAGCTTCTATGACAAAGTCTAAACAGAAAAAACCTATCAGGAATCCACGAAACAATACAGTGTAGCTCTTTGAGTAAAAACAGAGTATCTTAATGCAGAAAAGCAAAAGGTGAAAAAATACAAGGCAAGCTCCATTGGCACTTCATATTATTAGCAACTTGAATAAGCTGGCTATACACCATGCATGGGTGACAAATCTTTCATGATAGTGATGCAGCTAGTCCCAATATATTGTGCTGACCTTAATTATTGCTTACTTCTGATTCACCGTGGTCATCGTTTTCTGAAAGAAAAGCCACCTCTTTTACCATCACTTGGATCTGAAGAAAGTGATTCTCCGTGTACTGTGGTTTACTCTATCTACACGGAAGTTTAGATTTCCATATGTAATTTCAAATGTATTTTTACTAATTTGACTTGATACTGAGAATTCACTCTTAGTTGACTGACACATAATTAGTTCAGGATCAGTCCTCAAGATAACAGATTTTATTTGGAATCATGACAATCTCAGAGCTTACTCACCTCCTCCAGGCACATGAAGCCTCTTGAGGAATGCACTTCTGTTGTGTCACTCCCACAGCAGTCGTGGATGCTGGTCAGTGCTGCTGCCGTGGTGCACGAGGCTTGTGCACTGCACCCAGGGCTTCTGAATCAGCACAGCTTGTCTCTGAGAAAGAACGAACCAGGTCATTAAGATAAAAAAATGCCCAGATAGAAATGAATTAATGGTTCTCTGCTTTGATCCAAGCTATTTTAATAATTTAGTCATAATGGTACCAAGGGCTTGAGGAGGACAGGAAGAACAGTACAACTACCCCAGGAGTACTGACAGAGCTGTTGCACTTTAACTGTTAAGCAATATGTAACAGAAAACATGCAACAAATTGATACGTATGATCCTATTGCAGGATTGGCCCCTAATCCTAATTATTCCTTTATTAACCTAATCTTTGTACATGGTTAATCCCTTTCTGATGTTATGACTATTTTATCTGCATGTATCCTTATGAATGGCCTGGATTGTTTTACAAATGAAAATATTTAGACCAGATCGGTTTTTTTTAAAATCTGCACAAATGCTCTTATCCAGAATAAATTAAAAAAAGAAAAAACTAATAAAGTTGTAACAGAGGTAGAACCACAGTAGCACTCAAAAGTGTTATCTGTAATTTATAAGACAATTATTATTATTCATAGGATTGGAAAACATAATCAACAGGTTTTGAATCTGTAGGAAAGAGGTCCACTTTCTGTAGCCATTTCTGTATTTTCCCACCTGCCCCAAAGATAGCTTTCAAGATTTTAACCAGAAATTTTGTTCATATAAATGGCAGCACAAGCACAACAGTTTTGTGCAGAAATAGTGGAATAAATTAACAAATTCAAATTATAATTTTGTAAAAAATAACAAAAACTATGCAAGCATAGCTGATTTTGAGAATAATGCTAGTGTTAAAAATAACTTAAGGGGTTTCTTTACTTCCTTTAGAACTAATTCTGAAAAAAATCACTTGTAGTAGTAAAAGCATTTGCTTGCACAATTTAGGCAAAAAAGGGAAATGACTGAGTGTTGTTTCTAACAAAAAAATTTATTTTGTCTCTTTTCATCTTGGCTTTCAGTTACAGAAAACACGTTGAAATGAGTTTTACATATACAGGATGTAAAGAAATCTGTGGAGTATAACAAAAAGCATATTTCTGTGTGTTGATGGGTAAAGAAACGCCATTCCTTCAAGTTCTTTGTATTTGAGAAGCTACCTTTTATGATCAATAATCAGTACTCTACTTAAAAAGCCAGCTACCTTTCCTCTGATACAATTCTCACGTGCTTTTCTGAGCATTCTCACGCACATGTCTGCGTGTATCCATGCACACACGCACAGATGATGATGCTTTTATGCATGCAGAATCAAATGGTTCAAGGGAATTGGTGACAAGATCCAAGCCTTTCATATCTCTGCCATTATTTTGCTCATTTTAGTAATGAAAAGACATTACTATCTGAAGGCTGTTTGTCAGAAATGAATAGGCTCTCTCATTCCAGGTCACTGGACAACTATCTGCATCACAAATGTGCTTAGGAACCAAAGATTTGAAGAGACTATCGAGATCCTGAGGGACTGTCAAGTCCAACTCTCTCCATCCCAGTCAACCATGCATTAGAAATGTTGTCCAGAATAGCCTATGGTATAGACTTCCTGCATGTCCTGCCTACCCAATCTACAAAACACGTATGAAACTTTATCACCTAATGAAGGCTCCCTATAAACAAAAACCTCAGAAGGCATCGCTTGGAGAAGATGTAAAAAGTCTGGAAACTGCAAACTTTCCTTCAAAAAAAATTACTTTCTGGATTGACTTAGTAGCACTCTCCTTTATTTTCCTTACATATTCTATATGGAAAATTTGGCATGCAATTAAGATGATATACAGTTTATCTACTGCGATTTAAATATGAGCTGTTACAGTGTGTTAGATTTCACCCTCATTAAAAGTATCTCTTGCAGATAAGTATCTATGAGAAAATTCACATAGTGATTGGCCTGTGTGACTCACACTGCCAGGCTGACATGGTTTAGGAGCTGCTTCCAAGACATGTCAGCTCTTCAGGCTGCATAACCACATGAGACACCTCAAAGTAACTTGTCCCTGTTTGAGTGACACTCCTTTTCAGGTAACAGCTGAGACCTCACAAAGAGGCAAAGCCTGTAATACCTGTTCTGCAGATCTGAAGATCTTAAGTCTCCCACGAGGCCAGCCCAGCTGATTCTACATGCAGTAATATAAAGCATATTTAAAATATAATTTTAATTATTCCTCTGGTATAGATACAAGCACTGAATTTAGTGTGGCACAGATTTCACCAATATTTATACATAATCTGATGCATAAATTATAAAAAAAGAAACACAACCTAAGTTTGAATTGTACTTGCAGTACAGCTGATTAGACACGTGTCTCTCAAACTAAAACCACTCCTGTCAATGTCTATAGATTTAGAAGTATTTTAGTTATTTCAGTCTAAGGTTTACAGCATTCTAGGGCTCTTAGCTAGAATGTGAGGGATAAAACTTCGCAAAGAAGTAATGGCATGACTACATATTTACAGAACTGCTTCAGCAAGAATTAAAAATATATGTTAGATAAAACTATAGGCAAATAATGTACTGCACTGTCCAACTTTAAACAAGTTGATTTTCTGGATGCAGATATTTAATGGCACTTAATGTGTGTATGAAATGTAGAATCATAGAACATTCTGAGTTAGAAGAGACCCACAAAGGCACTGATTCCAGCTCCTGGTCCTGCACAGAAAATCCCAAGTCACCCCCTGTGCCTGAGAATATTGTCCAAAAGGTTCTTGAACTCTGTCACTCACTGTGACCACTGCCCTGGGGAGCCTGTTCTGGTGCCCAACCACCCTCTGGATGAAGAACCTTTTCCTGATATCCCACCTAAGCCTCCCCAGGAACAACTTCAGGCCATTCCCTTGAGTCCTGTCACTGGGCACCACAGAGAAGAGATCAGTGTCTGCCCCTCCTCTTCCCCTCAAGAGGAAATTGTTGACTGCAATGAGGTCTCCCCTCAGTCTCCTCCAGGCTGAACGGACCAAGGGACCCCAGCTGCTCCCCTCCACGCCCTTCACGAAATATCGAACAAAATGGGTTAAACTGGAATTAAAACATTAATGAAAATTTTAAAATAGCTGAATGATAGAGGCATGAAGCACCAGCAGGTGTAGCATAGGAACAAGAATTTTTTATATATTTTGTTTATTGAACTTCCTATAGATTTATTGCACAAAACCATGTAACAAATGAAGACTACACACATAATCAGAACCCTTGGTCTTCCTACTTTTGTTCTGTCAGTGGACAAGGACTTAATAAAATCACATACTATTTCAAATTTACCAGTAAAAGTAATTTTTGCATTCTAGTTTATTACTGTGCCCATAACAATTCATCAAAAAGATGAAACAAGTATGTCCCTGTGGCTTTAAAATAAAACACTGTTCAATTTCAGGACAGGGATTTTTTTAAAAAGCAACCTTAATTATCTAGGGAAGTCAAGGGAGGAAGGAAAGAATAAAAACGTTTTCCTTTGCTGTTGTCAAAATGCTGGCTGAATATAGTAACAGAATTAAACTGCAATAATTCCCATATACTCAGGAATGAGTAACGTCCTGGACAATTGGAGGTAAACAAAAGGTTAAACCAGTAATGAGCTAAGTCTCAGTTTTTAATAATGATTAGGTAACTGTCATGTTAGGAGCTGGTGGAAAGGAGCTGGATTTAGATTGCCTAATCGGTATGGAATCAGGAAGAATGGACAATGACATTTTAGTAGGAAATGATTTAATGGAAAGGAAGGACTGGATGAACTAACTGAAGCATCAATACACACCTAAGAGAGATTGGTGAAGAAAGGAAATACCAGTACTGAGACAAACAGTATTTTTTTCCAGTAATTAACAGAATTCCAGGTCTGTCAAGAACGGACCTTATTTAGGAAACTACCCAAGCAGTGAATGAATACAACATGTAAAAATTTTGAAGAGAGATAAAGCCAAAGACTTACCTTACTTAAAATGGATGACCTATGGATCATTTGAAATAGTGACAATAATTTTTAAGTATTACGTTTCAGAGTAGTATTTTGCAACAGAGGCAATTTCACCATACTCAAACTACAGCCTCAAACACCGCATTGCTATCACTGTAAACCTGAGCCAGATAAAATAGACCAGTAATTTCTTGCAAAACCGTCCTCACGTGGAAGTTTTGAATAGCGAACATGGTGCACTCTTCCTCTAGGGGGGGAATACATTACATACATCACAATCGACGTACCATGAACAGAGATTAGCCAGCTTCTAGAAACATAACATAAATTGAATATATCTATTCTAAACCACCTCCTTGTAGGGCAAACTCAGCGCACATTAAACCGCGCAGAGTCTCAAAACCCGAATTGTCAGACCCGCGCTGCGCTGGCTGCGCGCCGCTTTAGGACGCAGGCCTCGGCCTGGCCGCATTCCCGCCGACTTTCCCAGGGCGCTCGGCACTCTCGAGTCGCGGGGCGAACCGAGCCTCGCCGCCACTTCCGACGGTCGCTCGGGGCAGACGGGAACCGCCCGGCCCCAAGCCGCCAGCCCCGACAGCGACCGACCCGGGGCCGGCCCCGGCGGGGCGAGGCCCCCCCGCCGCAGGAAGCCGCGGCCAGCCCCGGGCCCGGCCCGCTCCCCCCGGGCGCGGCGCTCACCTCGCTCCCGCGCAGGCGCGTGGGGCCGCAGGAGGCGGCGGCGGCGGCCAGGCCGCGGTTTCCCGGCAGGCGCCGCTCGCTCCCCGCCCGGCCGGGTGGGAGGGTGGGAGGGCCGCGGGGCTGTAATGGCGGCTGGCGGCGGCTCCGCGCTGCGCTGACACCCGGACCCGCTCAGCGCAGCCCCCCCGCCCGGCCTGCCCCCTCCTCCCCGCCCCAGCCAGCGCCGCTCGCCCCCTCCCCGGCCCCTGCTCCCGGCCCCCGCCGCGGGACGAGGAGGAGGGCTCCCCGCAGACAATGGACGAGCACCCTGGAGCCGGAGGAGGCGGTGGGATGGCGGCCGCCCCGAGACCGCAACAGCCGCCGCCGCAGGCGGGTGGGAACATGAACCTGCAGTCGGGTGGGGGCTGCGTGGGGGCTGGAGCCGGCGGAGGAGGAGGGCAACAGCCACAGCCCCAGGGCCCCGCGGCCCCGGCCGGTCAGGAGGCGGCGGGCCCCGCCGAGCTGTCCCGGCCCCAGCACTACACCATCCCGGGGATCCTGCACTACATCCAGCACGAGTGGGCTCGCTTCGAGATGGAGAGGGCGCACTGGGAGGTGGAGCGGGCCGAGCTCCAGGTACGGGGGGCGAGGGCGATCCGGGGCTGGCCCGGCTGGCTCCGGGGGCCGGGCCGCGCGCGGAGTGCGGGGGCAGCGCTGTCCGGGCGAGCAGGGTTCGCGGGGCCCCCGAGGCCGAACCGGTCGCCGAGGCCTGGGGACGGTACCTGGGCGAGGTCCGGCGGGCGGAGCGGCGGTACCGGCGGAGGCCCGAGCCGGGCTCCCTCCCCGGGGCAGCCATTTTGGTTTGTAGCATGGCGCCCGCCCGGCTCCGGAGCGGCCCCGGCCCCGCAGGCCGCTCGCCCGGAGCCGCGGTGCGGGGCCCGGAGCGCGGCCGGGGAAGGGCGGGCGGGCGCTGCCGCGGCGCGGGGCTGTGACCCTCCTGTGACCGTCCTCTCCCTCCTCGCCGCCGGCGGGGCGAGCTGCGCTGCGCCTTGACAGCTGCGATCGGGTCCCGCAGCACAATGACTCCGGGGCTCCTCGGTCCCGTGCGGGTTACCGATAGCGAGAGCCTCCGGGCCTGGATGGGAGGACTGACGCCTCCCTGCAGCTCAGCGAGCTCTAGCTTTGGAGGGAAAAGAGGGAGTTAGGAGGCGGCTGGAGTACCTGCCTCCCGAGTAAGGCCAGGACGAGGAAAAGGAGTTCAGGTAAATCCTAAGTAAAAGACTTAGCTAGGCATGCAATTTGAGACAGGTCAAATCTGTTCTCTCTTTCGGAGTCGCTTCTTAGGAGATTTAATATCAGAGAAGAATGAGCAATCGATAAGTCTGCGGCGTGGTCATTTCAGTATGCAAAGAAATAGCAGCTTCGTCTCAGGAACGGAAATTGAACAACTTTTCAGGATAGAGAGCAAATGTTGGAGTTGGGATATGCATTTCTTGCCACTAATGCTTGCTTTTAGTTATAAGATAATTTTACTAATATTTTTGCAAGTAAAAAGATTGTGCATTGATTATTATCAGTTTACTTACAGATTATGAAATCCACTGAATGTGAGGTATCCACACAGGAGCCATTATCTTTTTATAGGACAGAAGTGTACATAATAAAAATGTGAAAAAATGTTAGCAGACTTTATAATTTCCAAATCATTTTTTGTGATTTTTGTACTGAGTGAATGTTTGTGGTCCAGAAGTACCATTACGTCAAATTTCACTGCAACAGCAGCCGATGCTTGCAAGGCATTTACTTTTAGATTTCAGGACCAAGAAGTATACCTGAGCCTGGGCAATTCTTTAGGAACTTTTTGGTTCTATAATAAGCATGTAATTTGTACTATTTTCATTACAACTATAATTAAGAAAGAATTTAAAAAGCCCAAAACCACCAAGGGAAACAATTGAAGAGGTTTTACTATTTCTTTCACTTATTGCTAGTCTTACCATTTTAAACCTCGTGAAATGGCTGGATTTAAAATCTGTGGTGGACATGGGTGGGTGTTTTTAGCGGAGAGAATTGGCTGTTTCTCCTGTTTTCTCTAGCGTCTCAGTGATATAGCATTATGTTTATAAATAAGTTGCTTAGTGCTATTCCTTACCAGACAAAACCACCTTGAAGTATTTGTTTTAGGTATGGGCTTGTTACTTGAAAACGAGGTGCTGCTGTACCGTAACATGAGGGGTAGTCCAGAGACTTGGAAAGTTGTGTGTGACTGGTAAAGTGCTGCTCTGAACTCACATGGCCTCTAGACTCCCTGATGCACTCCAGCCAAGTGCTGCTTTTCGTTTGTGGTTGCTGTTTGTTGTCCGGGGCCATACCGTTTCTTCTGTGTGTCTCTGGAGGTATGGTAGCAGTTCTGACCCTGATTATGTGTGTGTTGATTCACATACGTGTGCAAATGTCATGGGACTGAGACAGCAGAGTTGCTGCACAGTGCCTATGCAGGAGGGGGGTTTTGGTTGGTTTTTTTATAACTTTGGAAGCCCGGGGGAGAAGAGGGGGAGGACATTACCTTTGTATAGGTCTTAGCCTATACAATGGTGAAGACTGATACAGGAATGTATTGTGAATGTTTTTTGAAGATAGATGTTTACTAGGTCTGTGGGGTTTTTTGTTGATTCTGCAACTTAAGTTGTGAAGTCACAGCATATTTTGTGGCCAGTAAAACTGTAATAGTTTGGACCCTAACAGTTTTGTCCGTTGAAGCTGTTGAGAATATTAATCTGGATGTTAGGTTCAAGTGTGAGTTTTTTGATGATTGAGGCCTCCTGGGTTGAAAGGAAAACAGTAATTCCATAGCATGACAGTAGATAATTTATATGGAAGTGGATGTTGGATGATTTAGCTGCAGCTCTCCTGGTGCAGGTAATTTCATTCTTAATTCTTCATTCTTTCAAAATGACAGTAAACTCTATAGACACTGCTTCTCAGTGCTGGCTATTGCAGGTTCTTCATAACTTTGCTAATGATACCTTATAAAAAGTATGTGGAAAACCGAATGACTTAACAATATGGGTGGTTTTACTTATGAATTCTGAATTGAAAAAATTATTATTCAGAAGAAGATGCTTTCTTATCTGTGATATAAATTAATGGGCCTCCTGTGTGGTTTATCCACCCACTCCCTTTCTTTACCTGTGTAGATGTAGATTTAGAACTACATTTACATCAGACTTTGAATCTAAAATGTTAGTAGTTTTACACTGTCTTTCCAACTCCTCAGATGCATGCTGTTCTGCTTGTGTGCAGAAGTGAAGCAGCATAATCATTAGACAAATCTGTTTGTGCAAACCAGTATCAAGTACAGAAATGTCAAATATCAGGAGTACAGTGCTTGAAACATAGTATACTTCTTTCACCTGTAATACAGGCTGCTGCGGTGACTTCTTAGGAGTTCTCTGGCTGCTGCGTTGAAAATAAACTGGCCTTGCAGAGTGTCTTGCTCACTGCAAGTAGTGGACACGACCTGTTCACTGTTTAGTGAACTGAAGGATTTTCACTGTAGCAATGTAACTTTGATCTGCCAATCTAATGACCTTGATGTTGGTCAATAATGACCAGCTGTTATGCTGAGATAAATGGTCTTTTCTAACTTCAGATGAATTACAGCAAGTTCATATTGAATGTTATGTACTTGTTAGAAATAACTGTTTGTTCAAGGTGCTAAATGACTCTACAGTATCCTAAAGGAAAAAGACATTTGGATGGGAAAACACTGTAGGGATGCACAGAAACTCTTAACGAAGACAAAGTTGTGTCGAAAAAGGAGTATCATAGGAAAGCTTGTAACTTTGGGGGGAAAATCAGGAGATCCACTTTCTTATAGGGCTTGCAGGCCGATAATTCTTGTCTAGAATAGAAGTCCCACTTGTGCAGTTTATGCAGGTTTTCTGAACTAGATGAAATCAGATTGAATATTCTCTGATACTTCAGAATCACACAAGAATATGTTCGGAGAGAATTGCCAGTAGCTGTTACTTCCAAACGCTTTAATGAATAGGAGGTGTAATTAAGAAACATAAACACTCAACAAAATATATAGAGTTTTGGTTTAAGCATACAGCCTCTCAAGTAACTTAGGTGTGCATAAAGATTATTATGACTGTTAATACATTTTCTGTCCTATAAAATGACATCTTTGGTGGTGCACAACTAAAGTTCCTTGTTTATCTTATTTTGCAAATGCTTTTTTTACTCAAATACTCAGAGATATTATGGAAGTGTATTTTTAAATATTCTTTATTTAGGCGTTTAAAAATCCCAAACCCCTAAAACCCATAGATTTCAGATTTTACTTCATGCCTCCCCATTTTCCTTTCTTCTGGGGACGATGGAGCAGACCCATTGAAAGAATGTTATACATTCTTTAAAAAAGAACTATATCTTCAGATAACATACGTAAAAATGTTGATATCGTGAACAAAATGTGACCATGTTCAGAGTGTGTATATACAGTCATGCTGTACTTCACTTCCAAAGTGTAGCTAAAGTATGTTCCTTGTTTTAGTTTGTTGCAGGTTGAAAGGGGGATGGGGATAATGTTGGAAATGTTTCTCTCTTAAACTTGGAGGAGCAATTAATTCTTTTCATAAGAATTTTTGCCTTGCTTTTGGCTTGCAGATAATTTGTTTTGATGATAGATTGCAAGTGCAAGTGGTTATGGGGGTTGTAGAATGGTTGTTAGTTTGTTGGCCACAATCTGTGTCTCAGCAACTAGGGAGCATACAGTAAAAATAAGTATTTTTAAAAACCCTGTTTTTTCGGGAATTAGTGACATTTTGTGCAGGGGACTATTGTAAATGCTAACATTTTCTTGGGTCAGAAAGTGTTTGGATAAGTTAATGGAAGAAGATTTCCTGTGGGTGTTTAAATTCAAAGATAATGTCTTTTTGATTTACAAGCTTTCTGAGATTTGAAATGTTTTGTGAGGTTTATTCTTTTGTTTTTATGCTAGTCCTGTGGAACTGCCTGTTAGCCCGTGGTTAAAAGTGGCTTACTGAGCTTAGTGGTCCGTTGGTCCAACCAGGCAAGCTGTTCTTATATTCTCTTGACTAGTGAGGTAGCTTTGAAATGGAGTCACATAACAGTTTGAGCTTGAAGGAACCTGAAAGATCATGTAGTTCTTCTAACCTCTCTTCCATGGGCCGGAAAATGCTTCTCTTTGATTGTCTGACAATATATTCAGTGCTGTTTTGGTGCAGTTTCAATACTGTTTTTCTTAAAAAGCAAACCCTGATTGATATCAGGGGCATTAATTGTGATATAATATGCAAAGTTAAGGCAGGAAATTCAGATGCTGCTGTTGTGAAATGGACAGTGTATTTTAATCACATAATTGTTTATCAATTGAATTCTAGATAACTGAAGTTGGAAATACGATTAATTGATAAACGGCAGTTTCATTGGATCTTACAGGTGAATCTCTGTATTTGTTATGAAATTAGCTTGACTAAATCTAAGTCAATCCTTTAAAAACCCCAAGGGATACTTGATCAACACTGACTGAAAATAAGATGAAGTAGGTTGTTAAAAGTTGGTCAGCATTCTTATTTGTGATAGTTGTAAATGGCACGAGATGTGTGGGTAATGCATGCATTTGAACTGTCTAACTTCTGTTTGTGCAAACTGTTCTGGCACTTGCTGTAGTGGAGGTGCAGAAGTATCATGGTCCAAGTAACTAATGTTTATTCACATGATAAAATATTTGAATATTCAATACCTTTTTTATAATGACAACTTTTTCTGTATAAAATTGCATACTTATAAGAAGTTAAAAGCCAGAAGCTTCTGTTCATTAATCATTTTTCTGAGGTAACGGTGAAAACACCTACATATTTTATAGAGTTAAGTCCCTTTTAAGGTTAAGCACTGAATTGAGAGTTTGTGTATTTTGTGTAGAGAGCAATTAGACATAACAAGGGTTTCCCTACTGTGGCTTCCATAGCTATTTAGTCAACTGCATTAACAGACACATCACTTTTGGTAAAACTTCAGGTGCCTGTTCCCTGAAGGTTGGAAGTCTGTTCTTCTGTGTGGGTAAATCTTGCCTTTCTTCGCAGGCTTCTTGGCAAGACTTCTAAATTAAAGTGTGCAGAGATGCTTCCTTTTTGTGTATGGATAACCTCATTGTTCTTATTTTATTTTTGATTTAGATCTTTAACATTTCTGTAAAATTTTCTTGCAGTATTCACTTCATGGAGGCAAAACAATAAAAGAGTGCAGGACATGGAGTTACATTAAGCTCCCTGTAAAAACAGGAACAGGAAATACCTGGATAGCTGTGAAGTTTATGTATGGGATACTGGTCAGTGTAGAAATTGTGTAACTTTTTCTGGAATATTGTTACTAAATAATTCCCTTCTAGCAACACTTGGTATAAAAGTGTTTTTTACTGTGTAATAATTGCCTTTTCATAAAGGATTATTTGCAATAATAATACTCTTACTTAGAATCAGTGCACAGAACTGTCATTTTATAACAGTTACTCTGGTGAGGTTTTCTTTTAGGCACAGTGTAGAAGTATGTGGCAGATAAGTTATATAACACTTCCTGGTGAAAAATTACTTCTTTTTTTAAACACTGGGTATGCATTTTACTTCTTAGTTTCGTTGCAATTATACCTATACATATTTAATACCTCTTTGGGAAATCTCATTTCGGAGAATTTTTTGTGAGAGTTGAAATATCTATGGGTATAATTATTTATTTCATGCTGAAAGTAGGTTTTGAGGTAGTGGTGGATGTTCTTGATCCTTCTTGTCATTAAGAAATTAGGAGGAAGTGATAATGGATTTACTTTTCCTAGCTGATGAAGAGAGTGGCTAGGGAAGTTGGATCCTCTAGTGATTTGATGTATCTTCAGGACGAATGTGTGACTTGCAAGAGCTTTGCCTATCTGGTGGTTACTTTTTGTCACTCAGACTGTTCTTGAATTATCCTAAGCCATACTCAGCCAGGTACTTAGTTTAATGGTATCTTCTGCCTTCATCAGTGCAACTCCAACAGGTATTAAGAGCCAATTATGAAGTTGGCTATTCTTCAGGACCAGTCCTGACGGTACAGCATAAATTTAAGTAGTGTGTAGGTATTTCTACAGTATCTTCTGCAGTATCCACTGTAGTATCTTTATAAATATGTCTGATTAGAGGTAGTCTGCTGTTGGCAATTAGAGGTAAAAATACATTTTTATGATTGCAGAACAAATTCCACTTACGAGAGATGAAGTATCTTCCCTATTTCCTAGGTTTATTTGAAGTTATTTTGTATGCAAAAATCCTGAATGTGTTGGCTGTAACATTCTGAAAAAATGTGCCTCTCTGAATGTTGATTGAAATGACCCTGAAATAGAGAATGAACTTCAGTAAGTCCAGATGGCTGAAGGTCTTTCTGATTTTATATATATATTTTTAAATGGGTTGATGGCTCTAACATTTCTTCCAGTTGTTCACCTTGTTTTCTTTTCACCCAAAATACAATCACTCCTTAAGTGCTACTAGAAGGAAAAAACCCAAAGCAAGTCCCTTTACTTTATGCCAGTGACCACTATAAAAAGCAGGATAATGCTTGACTCCCAATACTTACCTTGAAACTGTGGTGGTTTGCATTCTTTGAGGGTGAGACCCCAGGGTGCTGGACAGAATCTGGCACCTTGAGACCCTGGGAAAAGAAAAGATCCAGCTTTGGCAAACAGAAGTCTCAGAAGAAAGTCTAAGCCGAGCATTTAAACAGGTTTACACATTTTATAACACCTGTTCTGTTTCACAGCTTAGGCAAGGTTAATACAGTTGTGTTGGTAGAAGGCAGGACTACTGTCTCTGTTAACTTGCTGGGAAGTGGTGTTAATTAGGCAGTGCTGGTGATGTTTTGTGCCAGGAAGCCAGATTAACATTTAGGAGGTGCAAAATACCGGCTCCTTGTCAACTTTCTGTCACACCTCACTGAAAATTCTGCATTATACACTTTTATTTTGACTGTCTTACTCTTCCATAACTTTAGTTCCATTAACTTGATTATATTCAATTTTGTTATTATTGGTGTTGCCATTGCCTTAATGCAAAGCTCTGTACACTCTTTAAGATTGTATTCTTTATTTTTGTATGTTTCCTGGTTTAGGGAGTCACCCCAGGACAGTATGGCTTCTTACATTCAAACACTTTTTTAGTTCCTGCTTTCTATGGTCCCTTAGGAATGTGTGCTACTGACCTGCAGCTGATGAACACTGACATGAGTGTTCATCACTAGAACAGCCTAGGTCAGTTCAGATTGCTGTGTTCACAGTCTGCTGTGGATTATGCTTTAGTCTTTATTCCTAAATAAAAAATAGGTGTTCCTCATTTTGGAGAGGAAGGGTACATTCTTGAGGATGTTTGCCACACTGCAATTCCTCCCTTCCCTTTCGAACTCTGTAGTGATCGTAAGAACCTGCCACACAGCAAAGTGTACAACTTCATTCTTATTTATGTGCTCTTGTACAACAAATGCTAATAATAGTAAATAGAGTGAGCTTAGTATTCTATTTAGTATTAAGTATCTAACGAAGCTCCAAATGTGGCACTTTCTCCAAAGTAGCTTCATGTTAATGCAATAATGTGCCAATATAGTGGTGCTGACAGGAAATATATTTTTAATTTTAGTAAATTCAAATGCTGTATTTTGATGTATATATGAAATTAATCTTATTGGTTGTAGTTGTGACTTTATTGGAATGAAATTTATTTTACTAGCAAAATGTATTCCCAAAAATGCCAAGAAGACTATTTAGAAGACTGTGTGTGACTCTTTTTAGATAGTGATGGTCCAAGGTGTGTAGCCACTTTTGGGTTTTGTTTCAAAGATGTTACTTGCAAGATTCATGTATTTAGGAATACAGAAAATAGAGACGATAATGACAGAATGAGCAACTGCAACTGAGGATGAACTTGTGCTGAAATAGTCATGCTGAGTTGTGTTCCATGACTTACGTGAATTTCCTGCCAAAAGAATAAAACCCCTGAATGATCTTGGCTTTATAAGTGCTATAAGGGAGTTATAAATACAGCAATTGGGAAGTGATTTCTGTCTTGTGATCTGTGCAGAACTGGCAGAATCAACATTGCAATATAATGTCCCATTGTTTAGTAACAATTTTGAAAAGAATGCTGAAAATTTGACATAAAACCAGTTTGAGGTCTGGAAATAACATCTTGAAGACTGATCCACTTAGAATTCAGTATTCTTGCTAAATCAAAAAGCAGTCTGAGAGGTAGCCTTATTAGATGCCTCACTAGGTTTTAGACTTATTAAGAAGTGTTGTAATTTACAGTACAGAATTGTTTTGTTAAAGAGGCATGACACAGCAGACTGGAACTTCACCTTAAAAATCCCAGTGAGAGTGTGTAAATAGTGTGCTCGATATGTGTGTACTGTTTGTTGCTGTTTCTTATTTTCTTTGTGTGGTTATTTTTTGGGGTGTTTTTGTTTTGTTTTGATCTTTTGTTTTTTGGAGTTCTCGTTTTTTATTACAGCCAGATAAATAATCAGGCAACAAGTGTAAAACATACTGAAATAATTTTTATACAATGAAAATTTATCAATCTTTTCTGCATGGAGACACAGAGGAAATTGAAATGGATTCACAAGAAGCTATCTATTACTCTGTAGTCTAATGCTATTAAGTTTGTATGTTCTTCCCGTGTTTTTTCTTAAGGCATCAGACTAATATGAAGAACTGGACCCCTGGACCTGAGGGAACTAAGGGATTTCCTGGTTCTCAGTAAGGGATTCTTAGGCTGTGTTAAATGAGAAGGAAGCCAGTGCTATCTCTACTGTAAGAGGTGGAATGTAGTCAGCCTAGCTAGTGTCTGTTAAGACAGGCAATGACCCTTTTGTTCAATAACTAAAGCAGAGACCTCAACAGGTAATTGATAACAAGTATCAAAGTACAAGTAGTTTGGTAGTTTGTTGCTGGGTTGTTGAATATGCCTGTCCAGGGCTGGAGGCTATTCTTGAAAAATTAAAGGTAGAAGAAAATGTGTAAGAACCCTTGCAGTGTAAATTCTAAGACTCAACAATTGCAAAGTAATCCTGACCTTTCTCGAAGAATTTTCATTACAGTTGTTTTGGTTCCATTGCACTTCAATCTGTTTTTTGCAATCAGTTTGTGCTGTAAGTTGGGACCATTCCATAGCACTATGTAAAAATTGCAGACCCATGTTGAGCACCCTTATTATCTGTATTTCAGTAATACAGAGAAAAGATAAAAGCATATTCAACAGTTTCTTTTGAATCTCTGATTATTATTGCATGGTTAAATATGAGAGTTTGGATCCGGACAGACAGCTACTTTGAAGACGTCAAAGTTAAATCTGAAATTTCTTTAGGCATTATTTTAACATTACTTTAAGTAGAACAGGCTATTAATAAATTATATCAGTGATGATGCTAAATGTTTTCAGAATACATGCTGCACTGTGGTGTCATGGCCTGTGACAGCCAAAAGTATTTCTCAAGTGTTTGAAACACTATGTAATCTGTGGTTACAGACTATTTTGCCATTGGTTGTCAAACCTGATGACTTGACTCATACTTGTCCACAAGCTTGTTTTTGTCTGTTTTCATTAGTTTTTCTGCAGAGAAGGTACTGCTCACAAGCTTTGTATTTCTTAAGCACTTCATACTGGAATAATGTACAAAATGTTTAAAAATAGAAAATGTACATAGGAAATGCTGTATACAGTCTTGTTAATTGACGGAGGGAATACTTAAAGTTGATAGCTGTTATTTTTGTCAAGAATCAGCTTTTGTCATTGGTGTTGAAGCTGTGTTGTGGGTTTTTTCCATCACAGACATTTGGAAAATACCATGACTTAATGGATTTTAAAAGTACAAACCTGCAATAATTTCTTACCAAATAATAGTCCAGTAAAAATTTCTTATCATCTGTGAAAAAAATACTAATTTTTGGCTGACATCTGAAGATATGCCGATTGACTGGAAGCTGACTAACGTCCCAGTTTTCAAGGAGGATGACCCTGGTCACAAGAGGCC
Source organism: Acridotheres tristis (assembly GCA_037013685.1). Lineage (NCBI taxonomy): Eukaryota > Metazoa > Chordata > Aves > Passeriformes > Sturnidae > Acridotheres > Acridotheres tristis. Next base: position 474,328 of record CM072891.1, read on the forward strand.
TGTCAGTCTCTCTTCAGTGACTGATGAAACCATGGAGAAGATTTTTCTGGGAGCCATTGAAAAATACCTGAAAGACAACACAGTCACTGGTCACAGCCAGCATTACTTCATGAGAGGAAAGTCCTGCTTATCAAACCTAATTTCCTTCTGATGACCAGGTTGATCAACCCACCTTGTTGATCAAGGGCAACCAGTTGATGTAATAATTTTGGATTTCAGTAAAGCTTTCAATACTGTCTCTCACAGGATCTTTCTTTACAAAGTATCCAGCACACAGCTGGATAAACACATCATGTGATGGGTGATCACCAAACATCTTGTATGAACGTTCCTGTAAAAGGCATATGAACACTTATTTTATTTATTGGTAAAACTGATGTGAAACAAATTAAAGTTCCATAGAAAGTCTGCTAAGAAAATAGATTTAGGATTATTAGTTTTGCTTTGTGACTCGAGCTTCAGGAAGTTCTTTGAGGAAGGATACTTATATTGTCAGTCTGAGTTGTAAAGACAATTAGTTTAATTTGTGTTTGTTTGCAGAGCTTTCTTAAGTTATTATTGGGAATGACTACCTTTGGAGCTTACTTTTAAACGTTTCATGGATTGCTCAACCTGCTTAAGAAATGCAGTTGAAATGCAGTGTTCATACATTTCGTAGAATAGTAAGTGTTTATAACCAGTAAGAATTATGTTTGCTGCTTACATTTTACTTGGCTGTTTGATTATCTTACGTGATGACATTTGATATTTGAATGAAAAGATTGTAATTCCTCAGTAGAATTATATTGATACTGGTGAAAAAAATTTGGAGATAAAAATGAGTGAGAATTTTTTTAAGTCAAAATGAGCGTTTGTGTCTACTTAGGTAATGTAGTGGTTCCAAGCATTCCTGTTAACTGTCAGTTAAATAAATAAATAATGCCTATTTAATGCCCTTCAGATAAAATTTGCTGGATCTTGGGTCTGATGTCTGATTGTGGGGAGAAGGAGAGCTGGTATATAGGGACAGTGACTGATACTCTGATATTGTGGCATGGAGCATCTTGGTTGTTCTTTTACAGTCTGTTGGTGATAATGACCAGATTATTTTGACTTTTCCTGAAGTTAATGTTATAATTGAGTGTTATAGAGTAAAATGTGCTTTCAGGAAGATGAAAATTCTTTTACACATTCCTTGGCAGGAGCTTACTTTTCTGAAATTGAAAAGGATGACTGATTTATAAATTAAACTTTGCTCATTGTTTGGTAAATTTTTAACTGAAACAGAATTTTACAAGCCTGTTCTTGCATGAAGAGCACTACTACAAGAGTGGTCAATGAATGATAAATGCCCAAGGCACTTGCATTTGTTATTCAAAGAAAAGGTTTTATAGTTTCCAGTTTTTAGACTTGTGCATTTTAGTCCTTGAGGAGAATGCTACCAGAGTGTGACTCCATTGTTTTTAGTGCCTTCAACTTCTTTTGGACATGTAGTCTCTGTTTTTTTCCTCCCTCACATCCACTGGCTTCTCTGTACTGGATACAGGTGTATGGACAGAGTTGGTTTACTTTGTTTACAAGCCATTATTTTTAGAGGGTTGTTAGACTTTAAAAGCACAGTTATGAATTGTATGAGTTTGTTACTGTACTGTTCTAAATGCCATTTTGGTTAAGAGAGTGGCTGTAAAAATCCTAATAAAAAAATGATTCAGTGAAAAAATTCAAAGGAAGAGTGACAGAATGAAGGCAGTCATATGCTGAATGAAAGTTGTAACTTAGAAGTTTGACCCTAACATAGAAGAGGATGGAACTGATGGCTGGATTTTCTCTAAGTTGGTCAAAGAAGCTGATTCAATTTGACAGTACTTGGCCCTGTAGTGAAGAGGCAAACCTTCGAATGTGACTGATATGGGAGTTGGAAAGAGGAAGGACAGGTTAAGGAAAGGAGAAAGTTTTGCAAGCCTGGTCTTTCCCATTCCCACTACAGGACTGATTGGGGCTTATGGATGAGTAAATCCTCTTATATGTCAGCTGTGTCATTAATCTCCTTAGAGCTAGCTGGGGTTCTTGTTTCTGCTACTCTTGTCCAAAAGTTGCTCCAATATGTCACTTTTCTAGTGGTTAGGATTTGCTTTTAAGAAGCTATCAGAAACCGATCACTTGAGTCTTTGAAAAAAGTATAAATTGGGGAGCAAGAAATGATCATCAGCTCAAATGGAAAAGATCTGTAAAAATGTTACCTTCAGGAAATATCTTAGCTTTGCTGCTCTAAGAGTACTAGTTAACTATCCCCATATTTAACTGACTGTAAGGTTGTGCAGAAAATTACCTTCTTTGTTTGCAAGTCTTGTTCAACTGGTATCAACTAGTTGTTAAAATCTGTTTCCCCCCCCCCATCTTTAACCTGAGCTTATTTTATGTAACTAAGATCTTCTGTTGATATATGAGATGTTGGTTCTGGTTTTTTTTTCTGTCTTCCAGTTAATTTTTATTCTACAAGGTCTTTAAAATTAATGTGTCTTTGGAGCACAGTTAATCCTGATGTTACCAGTGACATCTATCATACTGTGCAACTTAATAGAGAATCACGAGACTTTAATTTACAAAATAAAGATTTATTATTATTTATATATATATTTATTTATGGTATTCCAGATGTCTTCTTCTAGTCCTCCATGGACAGTTTAAGGATTAATCGCATTCACAATAAGTACATAAACATAATCAGATCTGTAAGAATGCACTAAAACTCATGCTTTTAGTCGTTCTGAAGGAGTTGAAGTTTCAAACTGTGTTTATTGAAAACTGAAGGTGAAAGTTTCTCTTATGTTCAGTTTCCCTTTTGTGACTGGGAACTGGAACACTGATAGCTGCACAGGTATGTTCATTTTTAAATGACTGCTAGGAGTCAAATTTTTTAGTATTTTTTAGTTTTCGGAAACCGTTCTTCACCTTCAGCATAATAAACATCTAAAAATCAAGATTAGAATTATTGTGTGATAAAATGTTCCTGTTGTTTTGAGGTTTGTGACATGCTCTACTAGGATAAGCATACACTTAATATGTGCACTGAGTAGTTTCAGTGTATTGCACTTCTTTCAAAATTCCTGCATGCCTTTCCTGCCTTCCTTCTAGAAGTCTGAATGGACTTTAGAAAAACAAAACACAAGCAGTGCATAGCTGGTATTACTTTACATATAGCTGAGTGTTTTCAAAATAAATTTATAGAGACTAAGAGTTAACAGTGTTTAAAACTGAAATGGAAAGAAAGTATTTTCTGAGTGTGGTCCTGTATTGGTAAACTCATTAGAATTTGACTGTTTGAATTGTACAGGAAAGTGTTAATGTTTCAGTGGTGGAAGAGAAGGCTTTTAATCAGTCTTCGATGCTTTACCTTCCAGGTCTCTTTCATTCCTCTTTTTCCCTTTAATGCATTTCACTAGATTTGAAATGCTGAAGAAGTATTCTAAATACTGCATGTCAGAATTTATTAATAAAATAAGACAATGAAATCCTATTTGGATATCCAAACTATTATATATATACATATATATATATATATATATATATATATATATAACCTTTAGGTTACATATGCAATTTTACCTTCCCAAAATGCTGTAATAACATCGCTGTTTTTTCCTCAGTGGCTGAGAGAAATATAATTGATCAGTGTGAAGTTTGTCAGGCTTTTATGGGCAGTTAAAACAATAAAGTGCAATTTTAATGTGAATGTGACCATGATTTGTGCTGTATGAAGTATCGGGAATAATTCTGAAGTTTTAGGAGTTTCTTTCAAAATAAGGCAGGGGGGAAAGCCCTCATTTTTTCCCCCAGGAAACTTTTTCTTTAAATGTTAATATATGAGTTTCCAAATGATATAGAGTATTTTTAGTAATTTAAAGTTCTATGAAAGTAGTTTAGTAAACTGCTTTAAGTCTTCCAATGCACTTTCATCAAACAGTATAATTGCATACTAGGGATGTGGAGTATCAGTGAAATAAGTGATTTTAATTCCTACAATTTAAGGTAAAGTTTCTTGATTGAGATCTTAGAGTTTTGTTGAAAGACTGTTGACTGCCTTAAATATGGTCAGACTTCCTGTCTAAAAGATAAAACCCCTTTCAACTACAAAATGCATGTATGTCTGAAATGCAACATGCTATTAAAACAATACTAAGTTTACCAAGTGTAGGATATTACATGTTAGAGTTTTTATTTGTTCCTTTCTTTATGTGCATTCTGTAGTTCTTTAACCCCAGACAATTCTTCGTCCTGGGATCCATATTGTTCAAGTAGCTATTCAGTAATTCTTTTTATCCTTGAATTCTGTCTTGCCTAGTTTCAGGCATTATTTAATGCATCCTTGCACAAATACAAAGTATGTGTCACTCTAACTACTTCTCAAAGCTCCCTGAATTCACTTTCATAATAAAGCTGAACAAGTTGGTGTGGTGGTACCCTTACTTGCAGCTGAGGGCTAAGGTGTAGAGGGAGCCCAGAGTTATTTAAGTGTCAATTTTGTAGAAACATAGTGGATCTTAGAGCTTTGTGAAAATACTGAAATATAAAAATTTACAGGCTGATAGAAGAGAAGGAACGTGCTCTGAAAATGAAAGCCTTGGCTAGGTTTTGAAGAATGGGAAATATAATCCTTACCCGTGTCAAAAACTGTTCTAACAGAATCTGTGCACAACTAAATCCAGCTGGAGTTTTTTAAGTCACGAGTGGCCATATTTTTGCTTACTGAATTATTACATGCTTTATTAAAGAATGTGTTTTTCTTCCCCTTAAGAAATGTTCTTGCTAATACTTTTTTTTAAAAGGCATTTTTATTGAATTTTCAATTAAAAAATCAAGACTCGTTTTGTATTTGACCTTCTTACTCTCTCTGCTCATTTTTTAAACTCTTGAGTGCTAGACATGCAGGTTATGATATCATGGTCAGTTTAGGCTGATGTAAGACAATATTGTCACTGAAAAGGGTTGTTACTTCAGTATCCTGTTTGCATCCCTTGTGCCAGCCTGAGTTACTCCCGTGGCTTTATAGACAGAGCAGGATCAGGAAACTGATGTAATTCAGATCCAAGTAAAAAATAAATAGAATGATTTTCTCGGTAGACTTGATGTGTGTCAGCACAGTAGAAGGAACAGAAATAGGAGGAGGAGGAGGATTGTTCCTCTTGGTGTCAGCCTGGGGACTTAAAAATAAGTTTAAGGCAGTGGAAAGAATTCTGTTGTTATTGGGGAGGGTGGAGTGTGGGGTGGAAAGGTGAGTATGAAATTGTTGTGTGCCATTTTGTTTCCCAGTTTTTGTGCTGTGCAGGCTTAAGCTATCAGTGTATGTACAAATTGTATCAAATCTCTCCTGAGAACTGTTTCAAAGGAATGAGTATGTAAGGATGGTGAAAACTGTATGCATGTATGTATGTAGAGATAATTTTTTGGGCGTTTGTCTTTGTGTATGGAACCTAAGTTCAGCACTCCTGAAGGCAATTTGTTTACTTTGTGTTTTTATTGACCCTGAGATTTACTGCTTTTCAAAAACTGAGGTGTGTTAATTCATAGAGTTCATGGTCATGGCAGTGTATCAGGGGATAGTTTTGACACTTGTACTTACTCGGTTCAAGACTGAAGGAAGCAAGCTGATTAATTTATAGAGCATATTTTTGGTGATCTGATTCTTTGTTTTTTGGTTTTTTGTGTTTTTTTAAAATTTTTTTATTGAGGGTCTTGATGACTATTCCTCAAGTCTAAATTGATTTTCTGTGTTTCTAAAGATTGAGCTCATAACTTCTGTTATGTTTTAGCCATGTGATGGTTACAATAAGAAAAAGTAATAAATCCTGAAATCAGTCAAACATGTATACAAACAATTACAGAAAGCAATTATAAAAGAAGTCTGATAATGTTGACAAATGTTGGAGTCTCAACTGCAAAGTGTGTTCTTGTGTGGCAACCTTTCTGTTCAACCTATTGGATCTTGTAAAGATTGTTATAAATACTATTGTATATAAAAGTGGTTTTAGGCTCTTGTTGTAAAGCAAGTTTTTGGGGTTTTTAAAATATTTTTTTAAATTTCATTTTTATATCATTATTCTGAAGTATATTATTTCACAAGATCATGTAGCTCATTAAATTGTCTGTTTGAAAAGTCTGAGATCGAGGCAATGCCTTTTAATTATGGAGACTTGATTCTGTGTGGCCAAATACTCCAGAAGTATTTCCATAAGGAAAACGTTTGTCTGTGAGCATTTAGGAAGCAGATGCTTCCCTCTGTGTAGGTTACAATTACATTGTTTTCCTCTCTGAGGTTGAAATTTGGCTCAACAGTTGCAGCTGAGATTTGTCAAACAGTAACAGAAGGGTGCTGGCCAATGGAAGAGAAGTAAAGGGGAGAAGCCCATCACTTACAGAAGACCTTAATTTTGCTAAGAGTTGAGAGCTGCATTCAAGTCAAAGGACATAGGAGCTTTCATAAGCCTCGTTAGATAACTACCAAAATAGTTCTGAGTTTATTTTTGTAGATGGAGTCTGTGGGCAGCCAGTAACTTTCAAATGTTTGTAGTATGCTGTTGTGTCTATGTGTGGGTAACATTGTTTTTTTAAAAGCCACATTTGTAACTCTTTTATGTGTGCTGTGGAACAACTGTGCATTGACTAGTGAAAGTCGGAATAGTATGTTAGGCTTGTGAAATTGGTCAGTTGCTGCCCTAGGTACTAGAGGAGTGGAAATTCTGTGCAATTGTAATTTTCTGCGGAAGGCTGTTAACTTTCTACTTGATTAGAGTAATATTTGGAGTGCCTTTTGGAATCTAGCATAGTTGCAGTTGAGTATAGTTGGGTTTGTTGGGCTTGCTGGGTTTGCTGATTCTGGATCTTGTTCTCTATCTTTTATCTTTAAATATCTTTGCAATCACTACAGTCTGGGTGTGTTTGGGGTTTTTTAGTGTCGAGTTGGTGTTGTTTCCTCCCCAGCCCCTCCTCTCTTAACCTACACTTTGTTCCTTACTGTTTCTCTCCAAGTGACAGTGCTAAGTTGAATGCTTTCATGACAGACTTTTAACTGAAATACTCATAACTGCCTTGTTCTCACTTGGATTTTAATCTATTAAATCAGTAGTTAGCTTCTGCAAGATAAAGGAGCATCGTTTAATTCGGTTCACCATTGAGCACAAGGCCAGAGCGGCTAAAATCAGGGCTGATGTGTGAAGTCTTACACGGTGATATCCCTTGGGCTCAAGAAAGGAGCGCTGTCAGAATGTTATCACCGTGGTTAGACTGTTTCAGGCTGTAACCGCTGAGTAATGAAAATGTGCAACCACGCCCTGTACAAAAATCTTCAAGGATCGATTCAGTGCCGCTTATAGCGCTGCCTCCCCCCATGCCTCCTGTAGTCATGAAGTGGTGGTGGTGTTCTTGAGCTCAGTAGAGCAATGTGGTCTCTACTTGTTCTAAATCCCTCTTCCAAGATATTTTATATTGGATCTAGTACTGAATTAGCTATTCAATGACTTCAGTCAATTTAAAGTCACAGAGATGACAAAGGAGTTTGTGTAGTAATGTTCCTGTAATGACGGCCAATCCACTAATGTAATTAACTGTTTAAATTTTGTATTTCCATCTGCTAATTCACTTTTCTTCCATAGGATTTTGGCTTGCAAAAGTCAAAACACAAGTCCTTTCACTTTGTAGTGAACAGACTACTTTTTTCCTCAACAAATTTACTATCTTTATTTTTCAACTGTAGTTTTTTTGTGCTAGTTGACATGGCTTGCATGTTCTGATGAATTTATTATCATCTACTAGCTTAGCAGGCAACTAGAAATCTTCCTTGCTTCCTTTTAAATTAGGTGGGTAGTATGACTGATGCTTTGGAAAAAAAAAATCATTTTTCTCCATATAGAGCAGCACACTAAACCCAATTGTCCCTTGATATTCTAACATTCAGCTGTTTTCAGTGGTAACTAAAATGTGAATCTGTAAAACAGTTGTTTCCTGTATAATGGATTTGCAAATTCTGTATTTGAATTTATATAGTCATTTCCTGATTTGTTCAGTATGGTGGCATTAAAAGCTGAATTGCTAATTGCAGTGTACGTAATTTAATATTGCTTTTGGTTTGGAAGAAAATATATAATAGAACTTGTGCTAACAATGCTGTAAGGACAAAAGTGCATATATCAAAATGTTTCATAAGATTGCTGTTTGTGCCTTCTTGTAGAGTTATTATAAAGGCTTTAATGCCTGCTCATCTTGAACGGAAAATAATACTTAATGTCTAGGGTAGAAATTGATTTTGTTGTTATTGATGTGCTGAAATAATTAATGCAAAATAGTTCTTTTTCTTTCTTCTTTTTTTTCTTCCTTCTGTGACAGATTTTGTTGCTTTATTTTGAGTACAGAAGGGAATAAAATATGTTTTTGCTTTTTTTTGTGTGTGTTTTCAGGCTCGGATAGCGTTTCTACAAGGGGAAAGAAAGGGCCAAGAAAATTTGAAGAAAGATTTAGTGAGAAGAATAAAAATGTTAGAATATGCATTAAAACAAGAAAGGTAGGTATACAAACTTTCATTTTTTTCTGACCTGAAAAACTTACTCGACTAAGATGAATTCCCTCACATTAAGTGAACTGTCTTAATTAGATGATTCTGGTTTACTTTATATAAACTGTCTTGAAGGTTGTACTCTTCACCTTGTGTTTTCTAACAAACATTAGTGTCTTTTATAATAAAAAGCTGCATAATTTTCAAAAGGTTTGGACTTGTGTCTTAAATAGACAAACAGGACAGTTACCCTTTTTTGGGTTCAAGTTATGGTATACCGACTAAGAATGAACATAGCCAAAGAGTTCATACCTTATTACTTATTACCTTTATCTGTGCTTCAGTTGTATTTGACTGGAAAGGATGAAAAATACTGCTCTCTTGATCCCTTTCAACTATGTTGTATGTGTTGCATGATGAAAACGGTATTTTGTAAAGGAACAAAATCCTTTAATAATTTCTTCATTTTCAAGTTTCTTTTCATGTGGCAGATGCTTGCATATTTAGCCTCACTAGATGTTTTCTGTGGCATTAATTTCCTTGTTAAAAAAGTTAAAATTCCATTCAGTCTATACAGGCTAATGTCCTTTAAACCTAGGTGTTCTTTTGTTGTCCAGTTCTTTCATGTAACCAAAATTGGTAGTGAATTTTATAAAGTCACTTGAGAAATAATCTTGCCATGTGCCTATACTTTCAAACGAGTACTTTTTAATCTGTCTCCTAAAAAGCAGTTGAGTCCAAGGGTGAAACATCTTGACAATCAGGCAACAAAATATGTAGTCTTTATTTGTGTGTTTTGATTTTGGGGGAACATTCCTGCCATAGTAAACTTAAAATTTTGTAGCAAAACGTAGTGAGGTTTCACCTGGATATTTTTAAGTTAGTTGTCCAGGTGTAATTATGTCTAAATATATTTTACATTATGGATCACTATTATTAGTAAGGGACTAGCACAGAAATAAGTTTCAGTTGTTTTCATTTTAAAACCTAATGTTTTGGCAAGATGGCTTCAATCTTCTGTGTGAACTGTCCAGTACAGAGGTACTTCAGAAAAGTGTGTATTCACACAGAAAGCCATATCAGCACGTCATATATTTTCTGGTGAAGTAATAGGCAGAAAGGATCTATTACTTCATTCAGCCCTGTCCTTTTAATGGAAAGTAACTCAAGGTTTCCAGCCAGTGTGTGACTAAAAGTTGCATTGTCATATCCTACAGATAACGTATAAGTCACTCTGGGTTCAAGGCAGATGAAAGGTATGCAGGGTCTTAGGGTATAAAGAACACTGAGCATATCAAAGAAATAATATGCTATTATGGCAGATGCAGGTGTCTTGCATGTAAGTAACTTTTTGAAGTTGAAGGAAAAGATTTTGCTTATTTTGGCAGTAATGAACTGTGCTGCACAAGGACTTTTTGCAAATGTGCACCATAAAGCAGTGAGAATTGCCTGCTTATTGAGATAAATCAGAGGCACTTAATTTCAGCTGGAGCGTGAAGGCATCCTATAACAAGATGCACAATTTGAATTGCATTAGTAAAACCTCATTTCTTTCTTGAAATTTATTGTCTTTATAGTCTTCCCATGAAATTCTAAAATTCATTCGATGGCTAAGACACTTGTAAACACATACACTGAAAGAATAACAGCAGGAACATACTGTTTGCTTTAGTTCTTGTGGGTGCAATCCAACACTGCAGTAGTTTTCAAGAGGAAGATCTTGGCTGAAGTTCCAGCTGTAATTCTCTTGAAGATGGCTAGAAGTGGGAATTGGAACTTGAGTTGACTGGTGAATGTATAGGAGGCAACAAGGAAGCTACAAATGCCCAGAAGTTTGAGGAGATCTAACTGTGAAAGTATGATAGATTGAGTAATTGAAAGCAAGCAGGTACTGACTTGCCAGTAAATCATCCGAGAATGATGTTGTGTTGGTTTCTTGCATGTTGCACTCGGTGTTCAGGATAATAAACATTGTTTTTTTTGTCATTGTTCCCCTGAATGAAGAATCACAATTAATGAAAGTACACCAGCTCCAAAGCAAAATAAATTCTGAAAAATTTAGACCTGAAGAATGTTGACTGCAAATTTCAGTGTTTCATCTGATTCCACTCACCCTCCTTTTTCTTTTCTTGTTGCTAAGTCCTGGATGCCATCAAAAAGTTTTATGCAGTGAAATACCAATCAGAAGGAGTCAGGCACAAACTCATCTAGACAACTGTTTTGATTTCTCAGGAAAAGGTTATGAAGCAGAACATCAGTGTGTAAGATTAAATAAAATGCAGTAGTTGTTACAAAGTAGTTTGAAATTTCTGGTATTTATTTCTAAGTATGTGCAATACTGTTTTAGACAAGTAAAACATTATTATTTTAGTGTCCTTAAATGGTTTGATAGTTGATTAATTTTTTAGTAATAAAATTAGGCCCTGTGCAGGTCCTATTAGGTCCACACAGTTATAGGCATGGGATTTCTTTGGCTGTATCTAGTGTGTTTTCTTTTATGGTGCTTTGCAGACCCAGCCACTCTACTCCAAGCTGTGTTACTACAGTGTTGTGCTTAAATTAATGAGACTTGCTGTAATCAATAAAAATGTGGCTGTATTTTGGCTTCATGGGCTTTGGACTGGAGCTCTCTTACACCCTTGCAGCTGAGTGGTGTGATTCAACAGTTAAATAGCAGGAAGCAGTTAAATCAAGTTAGGGTGTTGTTTCTTCTACTCTTTTTTTACTCACGGAAGTCTAGCCTTAGATAAGTCAATACTCCAAAGATGGAAACATTGCCCCTTGTAGAATTCAATTACTCTGGGGTGTAGAGGAGTATTGTCACTGACTTGTCAATGATATTGTAGTTTGTTAGTGTTTTTTTAAGATCTATAGTGATGGCCCCAACAGGGAAAGGAATAGATGTGTGAATATATAGTTGATTGGAATTTAATAAGATTAATTTTTACTGTGAAATGGAAGTTTTCATAACATACAGCAGTATTTTGTCTTATTTATAGTGGCTAGTCATTGGTATAATTCTAGATCAGATACATTATTATCTGTGTTAATGAACAATTAAAGTAAAATTTTAATTAATGTTATTGTAACTCCAAAATGGAACAATTGCTCCTAAATAGTATGTCACAGCTCTAAATTAAACAAATTTAGGTTGGCTTTTCAATTATAGTGCTTTTTTGGCTTCACTTATGAATTGAGCAAAAAATATTTTTTCAACTTTATTTAACTTGAATTATTTTCATTTTGGTTGTTTAGGGTTGCTTGGGTTTTTTTACTGCCCAAATGGACAGTACTTTGTAGGGCATATAAATCATATTATGTATTTGTGAAGTCCCAGACTAGCTTGACAAGTTTTTTAAAGGGATGTAGGCTTTTTTTATATCCTGAGGTGGGTACGTGGGAAAACATGACAAAGTTCTCAGGAGATTAAATAAAAAATTTTTACTGGCAAAATTTAGAAATAAGGGCAAATTTTAAACCAAACATTCAATCAAAAGAAAACATTACACAAGGCACTGACTTAGCAAACTCTAAGCCATCCTACTTTGAGTTAACCAGACACACTTCAGTTGTCTTGAGCCAATAATAATTTTCTCCAGTCTCTCACTGTGCTTCTCATATTTGGAAAGCTAGGTGGAACATTGCCCTGTTACAATGTGGCATGAAGTTTTGTGTCTCAGTTTAAAGAGAGGACCTGAGGTAGACAGTCTAACTAGTGCAGGGATGAGCTATAAACATATTCATAAATAGTTTAAAAATATGCTTCTGTTTATTTGGCAGACGGATTCAGGTCACAAAAACTCTTCTGGAGCTTTACAATTATTCAGTTACAATGTGGTTGCAATGAAATGAGGGATTTTATCTTACTTAAAAGGGTCAATAGTGCCATCTACTGACAGTTTGTTAATGAGACTTCCAAATTGCAATTTTAGCAGAAATTTGTGTAATCTAGAAGAAAATTCTTCCCATCAAATATATAAGGCACCATTTGAGATGTTCCTGTACTTTCAGTTTGAAAACACTTTCAATAGTGGCTCAGGCATTGGAGAAGTTTCTTTGGAAATCCTTGATTTTGTCTAACATGTGTTCCAGTCTTTACTTGAGAAGTTTCATATTCAAGAATAGCGTTTATAATTGATGGGAGCTAAGTGCTGTTCAGTTATTCTTAAATCTTTGGTCAAATGTTTCATTTAGAGTGATAGACAACTGTATTGCTTACAGGGTTCTTTAAAATATGGCTGCTAATGTTTTTATGGAGATTCTTCACTTTGGCTCTACTGCAGAACACCTAGAGCTCTTTACCTTGAGATTTTGAGTATTTTTGCAAAGGGTCTGTGAGGTAGAAGTCAAACGGTGAAAGATCAGTGATAAAGTTTGAGAATTCCAGGATATAGGCATAGGTAGTTCAGATGAGATTCCTGGTTGTGAAGGGAGCTGAGGACATTTTGATAGGTTTTGAAGGCTCATGCATTCTTTCATGGAAATAGTATCACCAAGACGAGTATTTTAGAAAGTAATGGTGTTTTGCTGATTGATGAGGGCGGTGGAATGAGCACAGACAGCAGTGGAAAGAATAGTCTCGTTTTACTGTTAATATTGGAGGCAACACAGATGTAAGAGGATGCATTTGATAAAACAATAAGCATATTACTCATTCGGCTTCAGCAACAAGCAAAAATAAGCAAGATAGTACATCTAATTATTACTATATGAGAGAGAGAATAGTGATTATCACTGTAGAATAGTGATAGATACATCACCAGTTGCCTAAATACTTCACCATCATCCAGAGTTGCTATCCTTTTGCAGTGAGGACCTGGAGAAGCCTTCTGGGAAATTGGGAAAATCTTATGCAGTGTGTGTCTGCTCATAGGTGAGATCTCAGGTTTGCCCAGAAAGGGCTCCAGCTTTTGCAGGCCCAAATCAGCAAGTCCAAATGACTTGATGTCCTTTTGTGCAGAAAACATCTGGTTCTGATGACATGCTTCCTGACTGGCCAGGGCCAGAGCCCAGCCATGGCTGAGAGGCTTTTTGCCTGAAATATTCCACTAACAAGTCTCTAGGGATATAGATTGAGAGCATTTCTCCTACTAACAAGCCTTTAGGGTCATTACGTGGGAGAATCTCTTAATATATCTTACACAAGGTTATACAGATGTCTCTACAACAGCTGGTTTGGCATTAAGAATAACATACAAATATTTTCATAATCTGTTTTTAACTAAAGAACCTTGATGGTATTAATCTCACCATGCTCAAGATTCATTTTGTAAATCAACTCAGGCCTAGAGGCCTGCTGTTCAGACCTTAGCATATCAGATGGAGAAGGAGAGATCAGAGTTAGAGGATCTGAGATCAGAAGATGGGAAGGACTGAGGTGCATTTGCATAGGTGAACTAAGCAGAAATTGGAAGCTAAGCCTCCAGTCAACAAGGAGGCAAAAATCCGGAAGAGAATACAGGTGATGAGAGAAACAACCACTCTAACATGGTTCTTCAGAGGGATACATGTCATAAGCTAAGACAGAGCAGAAGACAAATTGAAGTTGAAATCCAAAGTGACAGATAGGCAGGAGCCCCAAATAAGAGGTTCATTCGTTCTAGTGTGATTGGCTACCTATGACAATGGTACAACTGGCAAAATTATTTCTGGTAAGTTCTTGAACCTACTGGTTTTTGAAAGATTCTCTTACTAGCTGATACACAGGAAAAACTCCATGTTATTGGAGAACACACTAAACTCTTGTCTGTAAGTTACTTGATAATTGTGAATAAATGTCAAAATACTATCTCAAAACGGTGTTCTTGAAAGACTAGAAATAATTGCTTGATGCAGGAATTATCACAACAGTTCTAGCTGGATTCATTGTACTATGTTGGTATGGTTGCTTTAAATGGGAACAGTAGAATGTTTTGAGTTGATCAAAGTCTTGCCTACTAATTTGATAACAATTTCTGCATACTTTTTCAGGGCAAAATATCATAAATTAAAATATGGCACAGAATTAAACCAAGGTGACTTGAAAATGCCAACTTTTGAATCAGGTAACTTTTTTACAGTAAATTTTTGTCTGTTTAATTTATTGCAGCTTTCTTCTTTACACCTCTCTCTTAGTTCTGTTATAAGGAATATATCTAGGAAAGTTGGAGCATGGGGTAAATATTTTTAAATCTGAAAATCAAAATTAATTTACTGTCTTTTTTTTTTTTTGAGCTCTAAATGCTTTTATCTTAAATCAAAGAAAAGACCACAAGGAAGAAAAAAATAGACTATCCTTACTGCTTTTCTGGAGTGCATCTGATTTTGGAGTTGTAAATATCAAGTTGATAATACCAGTTTTGCTCTTTAAAGTATTGCAGATGGAAGAAATTATTATTCTCCTAATAATTATTATAATAATATTAAAATATATTAAAATAATTATAATTATTATTCTCCTAATAATGCTAGCGTCTTTAATAAGTAGAATTGCATTTGACTTCTTTTGAAATGTTGGCCTTTGGGAAGTCTTTGGGCCTGTATTTGCATAGTGTGCCTTAAAATTATGGTCTGCAGATATATATGCCACCCCCTCCCTTTTTTCCCTCCCTTCTGTTTAACAAGTACCATATTTTGGGTACATTTTTATCCAGCTGAAACTAGAGATCATGATGTATATTTCTGACTTGATGGGAATTTTTGTTTGTGTCTGAAAGCAGTATAAGTTAGATGTTAACTGTGACATCGTATCTTTCAGAAGATACCAAAGATACAGAGGTTCCTGCAGTACCTCAGAATAGCCAATTGACCTGGAAGCAAGGCAGACAGTTACTGCGACAGTAAGTAGCATTGTTGGATATTTGAAGAGCTCTGTGAAACAGAGTAACTGAGGTGGGCAAATAGTGATTTGTTCTTCAGGACCTCAGAGTCCTGGGCTTCAAGCAGTATGGAATAAGGTTTTCTATGTGAGATGGATAGCAAGGCTTATTTTTCCTTAAATGTTACACGAGTGGCATTCATTTTTAACAGTGAATACTGTTTCCCTTTTCATCAAATTTCCTTTCCTCTTTCTTCTTTCTCTTAACTTACCTAGGTATCTTCAGGAAGTAGGTTATACAGATACAATATTGGATGTACGCTCCCAGCGGGTAAGGTCTTTGCTTGGGCTCTCCAATTCAGAACCAAATGGTTCAGTAGAGACAAAGAACTTAGAGCAGATCCTGAATGGGGGTGAATCTCCTTCGTCAAAACAAAAGGGACAGGATATCAAAAGGTAAGTGAAGAGATAAGAAATGCATAAAGTTTGTTTTGCTTAGTCATTGATATGTACTGGGCAGTTCACATTGAACTTTTGGCTGGAGAGTCTGTAAACACCTGTGAGTGTAGCTGACCACAAATGATTATAAGCTTAACTGAAATTGATTATATATAAAAACATATACACCTATTACATACATACATGTATGTCATACTAACATGATATATAGGACAATTATGTGTTGATATTGAATTATGTAATATAATCACTTTGGAGTTGGTATTTTAAGGAAAGTTATTTTAAGCACTACTGTTGAGTAGTACTTTCGTAATAAGGACTTAAGCAGGTGTAGAAACTTCTTCATTCAGTGATTTCTTGTTTTGTTGGTTTTAAAGCTATTAAGCTGATTTTCTTAATGTTTTTATTTATATAGGAATTCTGGCGATGTTCTTGAAACATTCAATTTCTTAGAAAACGCGGATGATAGTGATGAAGAAGAGGAGAATGACATGATAGAAGATATTGCAGAAGGAAAAGAAAAGCATCGGATAAATAAGAAACACAAAGTAAAAGAGACTTTAATTTTTTTTTAATACATCCGAAATTCCCTTTAAAAAAGGAATTTTTTCTCTGGAGATGACATAAATATGTAATGTCAAAGTGCTCGTTGCACTTTTGTTATCTGAATGGATTATATGCAGATACATTACTAATAAATTTGGTGATTTACTTAATACATTACATTGCGAACTTCAAAACAACTAACGAAGCTGTTTGCAAATATGAATTAATTGATGAATTGGCCATTTCATTTTCTCTGCATACTTAAAAACCCTTTATGAGGCAAATTTAGCACAATACAATGTACATCCATTCTGAATTTTGAACAAGGTAGAAACGATTGCTTAGAGGAAATGAAGTTATGTAATGTGGAAAAAAAATTTGTTTCCGTATCAAATACATGTTTAATTCTTCCTTTTAGGCATTTTTTTACTAAATATATTAAGAACAGCACAGACTTGTCTCAAATAACCTTTTGTTTAAGGTTCTACTGGTTGTGTTCTGTTTATGTCTAGTTTTCTGTTCTGTAGGTAGGATAGATGGTGTTTACCTGTCCCATTTGAATTCTTTCTCTGGTAATGAATCCCCATCATTGCGGTTTCTTTATTTAGAGATATTGATTTATGAATATTGTACAAACAGTTTTGTTACTTTTTGCTGAGAACAGTATTCTGTAGCATGATGACCCTCTTGCTGCACTGGATTTTCTTAAATAGTGGGCAGTATGAGCTTGGCTTGGTGCAATTCTTAAATCTCTCAAACTGATTTGTCAGGAAGGGGTTTTCACTGTACCTTGGGTTTCTGGTAAAGAGACTAGTCAAGCATTGAGTTGAATCCCTTTTTTTCTATAAAATGTCTGATAAAAAGATTATCAAGTAAATCTCTAAGGATATATGAAGATTGTACACTCTTTGACTTTTGACAAGGCTTGTTTTTTTTTTTTTATAGAAAGCAAAAGGATAATTTTTAGTTACCTTTATAAAAATTGTGTCTGCAAAAGTAAGAGCACTGTGCAAACAACCTCACATGGAAAATTTCTTCACCTGAAGAATGAAATAAAGCTTTTCATTGATGCCTTAGTATAGGGTTTGTTTGTTTAAGGTGAAGATATAGTTAGAAATAGTAAAAAGACAGTTTTCTTAAAATGCAGTGTATTCCAAGCTTATGCTTAACACTGAAATAGAAATGGCAAGCAAAAAGAAAGGCGTCTGGACCCGTAGAAAGCATAGTTCATAAGCTTTCTCTGCAGAGCTCTTGATAGGAAAAGAAAATCAACAGTTTTGTAATTGTTATATGTTAAATAATAAAACTGAAGACTGGGGTGTATGAGATTTTTGTTCCTAAAACTAGTGTCAGTGTTCTTTTTATTTCCTATTGTTCACGAGGCTGTGTTGCTCTCTTTTTTGTTTTGATAAGCCAACTGAGATCTAAGTTTCATTTTTCGCATTTTAAATTGAAAAATGTTTTTCCCTGCAACAAATTACCCAGTGAGAATAGCCTATGTATCTTCTAATTTTGACTAGAAAATCTGTTTATGATTCAAACGCAGGAAAATATTTCTCTTCTTGCAGATTGGTAACGAAGGTTTAGCTGCTGACCTTACAGATGACCCCGATACTGAAGAAGCTTTGAAAGAATTTGACTTTTTAGTGACAGCTGAAGATGGTGAGGGAGCTGGAGAAGCTCGAAGTTCAGGAGATGGAACAGAGTGGGGTAAGACACTAATAAAAACATTTAAAAATAAGGGAATACTTGTTCATGATAGTTCCTAAGAGTTTTGTAATACCTACTAAAATGGTGTGGATGTGTGGATGAATGTGATCAAATGTTGATGCTTAGAAAATCATATATTGTATGGTGAAACTTTCATGTATATGTATATATATTGTTGTAGGTGCTGCAAGTACAATTGTTGTTAGATTTGTTTCAGATTTTGTTTTTGATTGCAAAACTAAGGAGACTATTTTCTTTCTTAGATAAGAAAGGCTGGGATTCTGAATGTTTTTATACCTGCATTAAATTTGCTTTCAAGTGCAGTTTTCTTTTTTTTCCTGTTTGTTTCTTTCCAGGACCTTCAAACATTTTGTACCTAAGTTAAATTAATTGCTTCGGTGTACTTGAAAAATGGACAATTAGTTCTTTCATTTTTCTGACTGAGATTTTTAGATGTTGTTGCTAATATGGCTTGTATTAGTAAAATTTAAAAAAACCCCAAACCATTTCTAATAGCCTAACCTTTTATTAGTAATTTGATGTGGAAAAAATATGTTAAGTCAGTAACTTCTGCAGTCTACCATGTTTCAAAAGAGGACATTGAAAGGAGAAAATTAGTATAGGAAAAAGAGTAGTGACCCAAGTAATCAATATCTGCCTTTAAATGGTAAATTGACTATTTTATTTCCTGAACTGTGATACAAGCAATTTTGTAGGTACATACTCTAAGTCTTAAATTGTAAGCCCCAAAATTGGATCATGTTGTTTGAGCATTTTGTCACTGTGACCATTAGTGAAGTCATACTTCAATAAACAACCTAGTGAGCAAAGAAGATGCAAAGATTTACAAAAGTTAAAATAATGGCACATCTTCCAGGAAAATAATCCAGTCTTGATTTTGACAGTACCAAGGATTAGAAAGCATTCTTCCCTAGAAGAAACTAATAACAAAGGATTAGTCACTTTTATTTTTAAAACTCAGTCTTGTTTCTAGTTGGAAGATGAAGCTGAACAAGCTGTTAGTTTTGGTAATAAGTGTCTATTTTTAGTAGCATTTTATTTGCTTGCTGTTGTTCCCTTTTGAAGCTGATGTTATTTGGACAGTTTCTTGATGATCTTTTCATTTAGGCACACACAGGCAAATCTCTTGGTGTAAGATATCTCACAGAAGCTGAAGCAACAGTTCTTGACTTTGCTTGTAACATCCCTTCAAATATAGTGATGTAGAAAGTTGTGGTTCTAGCATCAGTCTTACTATTGTATAGTAAAGGAAAGATAGTTTGATACTGTATTCATGCAGTCAAAGCTTTATCTATGGCAGACTGCTGAAACCTACTATGTTGAACTAGCTTGTCCATTGAAATTCTGAGTCAATGTTTTCAAAGATTACTTTCCAGTGTGTTCTATGTCTGGTATTTTCTCAAGTAGTTACCCAATTTTAAGGTCTGTTTTAAAAATCGAGTTGACCCTCCACACTTTTCATAGAGCTGTTTGAATGTTTTTTATTACAGTTTAAATGAACCCATAGCAAAGTGAGGCAGAGCATTTTAGGAGTTTGTACTCACTTGTGACATCTGATTTAACTGCAGCAATCCCATTGCTACCAAAAAACTCATATCTGAGACAAGAAAGTGGGAAGTTTTGCCATATGAAGACAATTTTCATAAGTTTTTTGTATATTTTGTAACTTACTATTTAAATCATGACAAAGACATGCCTATAACTGTAGTAGCAATATTTTTTTTCACAGTATGTCACTGATTTTAGTACAGATGTTCTTTCCTTAAATGGACATGTAAAAGATACAGTCCATCAGATCATGGGGGTGTTACTTTTAAAGATGAGTGTAAATACGACAAAACTTTTGTTGACTATCACAAATAACATTTTTAATACTGTTCCACTTAAATGTGTTCTAAAATAAAACAATACACTGCCTAAACCAATTTATTTTAGCCTGTCATGTTATTTTGAACTCTATGAAACTTGTTACTTCAAATGTCCAGGTCCATCCAGTTAGTTATTTATTTTGAGGAAAAACTTAATTTAAATGAATATGTACTATTACTTCCTAAACTATTTCATCAATCATGAACTTAAATATTTCAGTTAAAATTCAAATTTTTCTTCATAATATAGTAGTTGCTCTGTTCTGTTTTCATAGGGTTTTTTTTTCCTGTTTTAGTTTTCCTGTTATTAGCCTCATGCTATCACTTCTTACTTTTGCAAACATTTAAGCATTCTGGGAAAAAAATGTAAATATTTACATTTCTAATCAGTTATAATGCCTTTATTTAATATCTGGAAGGCATCTGATGTTTAGGCTCTAAATATATTGCCTAGTCTTACTCCTAAAATATTTCAGTGCCAAATTTGATAGTTACATTTTTGCTGTTGAAGATTTCTTCAAACTTGTCACTGAGGGTTGTGAAGTTTGGATTGCTTTTCTTTTCTTCTATATTACAGCTTTCAATGAACACATTCTTTTTTATTTAAGTGCCTTAGTTAGCATACTTTGAGTATTAAATTAATTCCAAACATTGTGATTTAAAGTGTCCTGTCATGCAATATGTTTTACTTAGGAACAGTTTATCTTCATCATAGTGGAAGATGAGCAAGTTCAAGCAGCATTAAATGAAGAGTCGAAGTGATGTGACATACCAAAGAAGAGTGTACAGTTTTAGATTAAAAAAAATAGAAATTTCTTGTGGTGATTTAGTATCAAGAAAAAAATGCATATATAACTTCAGTTTACTTAAGCAAACAGCAGTGTATGCATATTGTTATATATTGTGCTGCATATTATGTAGTCTCTTTATTCTGCTTATGGTTTCCTGTGTTCATCACTGGCTTTCACTTCCCCATGAAACACAAAAGTTCTCTTTACAGATGGACCATGAGTCAGAGAATGACTGACTGTGGCCAGAACTGTGGTTGGCAGAGTGTGACTGAAATTCAGTCTCTTAGGTCATTTCCAAAACACTTTTAAAATAGAGAAATATTTAGAGCCAGCCTTTCTCCACTCAGTTATACTGGTGAGTGGACATCCTGGGTCCTCTGTGTTGTCCTGTATCAGTTGAGTGCAGAGGTTGTCACTGTTGCAGGCAATTGCAGAGGTCTTCCAGTTACATGGCTCCGTTCTGAAGTAGCCTAATATATCTAGGCATGCTGGAGAGGAACACTGCTGGGTTTTCTAAAAATCTTGTTTGAAATTCATTTCACAGTCTACCTAGATAATCTGAGTTGTATTTTATCTAGTTTTCTATTTACAGCCTACATTCTTGCAGCCAACAGTATTGGTTTTGAATATTTATGTTTGCAGGCTCGTGCTTTTCCTGTTTTCTGTTGACTGAATGAGCCCAGTTCCTTTAAATTTTTTGTCTAGATATTTAATGCCCTATTTGTTTTGCACTCTACAGACACTTCCCGACATTTTTACAGACATTTTTCAGAACACAGACTGAACATGTTACTTCAATTTTGCCATTACCTGCACTGTCTTGGTTTAATTTGTCCTGTACCTTTTAAAAGGTACGGAAATGACATTTTTTAGAATAGCATTACATTGATGTTACATGTGGTCATCTTCTGGTTCAGTTTAATTCTCTAATCCTTCCCTGCAATGCTTCAACCTAGCTGATTACTTTCATTTTATTAATGGTGCTTTGGAATTTTATTTATTAATTTTTATTAGTTTTTAATGGAATTTTCTTTTAATTGAATTTTAGCGGTTTTGATATTTTTGTCTTTGATTTGGCATGTTCTCTGACTTTTCTTTCTGTGCTTCTTGTGTTTCCTGGGTAATCACTATTCCTCTCTGTCAATGCTTAGGCCCAGTAATTAGATTGAGGTCTTTGTGTGTGCAGTTTGGTTATATGTAGCTGTAGTTTGGTGTAGGATGTCATTGTTCCCTGCTCATTGCCAGAGTTCTTTGTGAACAGCTCAGGGGATGCTGCCATTATGCTCCCATTTCATGTTTCACCGCCCCTGCCATCTCTGTGTTCCACCTCTTTGATCAAGATTGTCACTGAGTGGTGGTAGATGCATCAGTGTCCTAGGGTATCTGTCTGCTCATTCGTTGTCATGTTTTCTCATGAAACATGTACTTGGAATGACTCCTATTGTTTTTATTCTAAATGCATGTTACTTTGTTTCTGCTGTGTATGACTGCTCTTGTGTGCTTTCATGATTTTAATGGTTATAGCTTCAAAAATGGGTACAATCATATTGTAAGTATGATTGGAAGCTGGGAATTGAGGAACTAAGTCTTGTGATTCTGTGCCTAAAGAATTTGTGAGTATAAAGCTGAACTGGCACACAAACCAAGTTCGGTTGCTGCCTGGTTGTCTACTAGCAAAAGTACTTCTGGAAATGTTGTGTTTGCCTTGTCTTAGAAACAGGTTTATCTTTTTACTAATTCTGAGTTTCCAGAAATTACTGAGATGGATAGTTTAGAAAAGTGGAGACCTGACTTTTCATAAAGAATAATTAACTACTTGTCTAACAGAAAAAGATATGTCTTCTGAAACTACTGTTGAATGTTGTATTTCTGCTAAATATGGTTTAATTTCTGAAATGCAGAGGGATGTCCACCTGTGCAAATTACTTTTATTCATCTTTATGTGAAAAACTGTATTTAAAGACTTGTTTCTCTGGTTATATGTAGGACCAAGATTTCTTTCTTGTGCATGTAGAATGAATGCGAAAGGATGCATGGTGGTCTTCATGAATAAACTGGCACTGATTTACTCAGCTTGCATTTTCATGAGAGATATAGCATGAATGCTTATATTTGCTTATTCAACACTGGCTGAATAATTTCTTAACACTGTCTTTCTAAAGATGCAGTAATTGTTTCTGAACACCAGTGAATTTTTGTGTATTTTGAAGTATCTAACATAAACTGTTGCTTACGAAGCTTAATTTGTTTGCTCCTTGGTAACAAATTAACATACAATTTTCAAATATGTAACTGATAATATACAGTGCCTTGCAAAACTGTAAGAAATGAAACTTGGTCTTTTTTAAATTTAAAACTGAGACTGCACCTTTAAAATAAAGATTTAATAATAACTTTTATTAATGCTCTTATACAGCTATGACAGTAAATCACCAACAGCTTGCATTGCCAATTGCTGATTTTTTTTCTTTTAATAATATGCTGCATGTAGACAAAGATGACCTGTCCCCAACTGCTGAGGTTTGGGATGTAGACCAGGGACTAATAAGTAAACTGAAGGAACAGTACAAGAAGGAACGAAAGGGGAAGAAAGGGGTAAAGAGTAAGTGCAGATTCTGAATCTTGTAATGCAACACTTTTTGCCTATCTATATAGAAGACATTTTTTCTCATGAGTTCTGTTTGTTTTTGTTTTTTTTTTCATTAAGCATCATTTTCTGTAATGGGGGCAACCAACTTTAACTTTCTGTCTGCTGAATGTGGATATGTCAAAACCTTTGACAGCCATTCCATAAATGACGAATGTTGAAAAGACAAAAATTCAAAGTTAAAGAAGTGAAGAGAAGTAAATGCATAGGAATGTTAGTGTAAAAAAAATGAACAACTTGCATTTTGAGGACATTCCTACTTTGAGAAGTTTTCTGAAAGATTTAAACTTCATCTGCTTCTTAAAGTATACTGTGATACTGTTGTGGGACTAGTGCTTGTTGGGCTTTTTCTGAGAGTGGTGGGCTGGGTTTTTAATTTTTTTTTTTTTTTAATATGAACTTGAATCAGTCTGTAATTGCTATTTATGGGCTTGTAATTATTTTTACAGCTCCAGGCTTAGAGAACTAGGAAATGGCAGTAATGTAAACTTGAACTTTTTGGTGGCTTTATTTAGGAAATAATCTTTGTAGTGCCCTTCACTTTCTTGTGCATTTACCAACATTTTATTCAATATCCCTTTACTCTCTGAGTTTTCTGACCAGTTGACCTATTTTAAATACGTAGTTTAAACCAAACTTCTGGTTGAACTACCTGATAAAAATGCTTTTGGAAACTATGTTAGCAACTATGCAAAGTGCATAAAGTGGTATTAAATCTGTCATCATAGAATGGTTTGGCTTGGAAGGAACATTAAAGATCATCTAGTTCCAACCCACCTGCCATGGATGGGGGCAACCACCAGACCAGGTTGCTCAGAGCCCCATCCAACCTGTCCTTGAAGACTTCAGAGATGGAGCACCCACAACTTCTCTGGACTTCTGTTCCAGTGCTTCACCACTCTTACAGTAAAGAATTTCTTCCTAATATCCAATCTAACCCTACCCTTGTAGTTTAAATCTGTTCCATACTTCTGGAGTGTCTCCAGCAGGTCCCTGTCCTTGCTGTGCTGGCACCCCAGAGCTGGTGCAGCCCTGCAGGTGGGGTCTGACAGAGCAGAGCAGAGGGGCAGAATCCCCTCCCTGGCCCTGCTGCCCACGCTGCTTTGGATGCAGCCCAGGACACCCTTGGCTCTCTGGGCTGGGAGTGCCCATGGCTGGGTCATGTCCAGCCTCTCCTCCAGCAGCACCCCCAGGTCCTTCTGGGCAGGGCTGCTCTCATCTGTCCATCCCCAGCCTGGGCTGATCCCGGGGGTTGCTCTGACCCAGGTGCAGCACCAGCACTTGGCTGTGTTAAACCCCATGAGATTCCCATGGAGCTGCTCCTGGAGCTTGTCCAGGTCCCTCTGGATGGCATCCATGTCACTTTGGAGAAGCTACCATGATTGCCATGCTTTTGTTTTGGAAGTATTTTTAAGCAATTTCTGAAGATAACTAGTAAAAAAAAAATTTTCCTCAGTTTGAAAAATTGGATGGATATACACTAAATTACATGATAATTAAAATACAACACTTCCTGAATAATTCTGTAATTATTAAAATTTGAATTGCTTTGTAACACCTAACAATTACAGGTCAGTTAGTGCATGTTGGTTGTTTTTTCAGCATTTTTGCATGACTTGTACACACACATAAACATAAAAGCCTTGACAAAGCAAGGATTTTCACCTAGTCTTTGCTTAAATGAGAGCCTAGAGTAGTCATCTGCATGCTAATGTGTATCAGCATCTAGCGTGTAAATCAGCAGTTGGCATCAAATTCACATGAAATATTTGGTAGGATTAGAAATTTATTTTTAATACCATAATGGACTTCTTTAATTTGAAATGTTTTTTACTAAATTATTTGCATTTTAGACATTTTGAACCATAGTGACTGCAACATAACAAATTTTTCTTCATCCAGAGGAATTTTGAAATCTTTGGTCCACAGAAGACAGTATTTAGGGGACAACTATGTGTGACAGTGCTGAGAAGTGACACAAGTCATTATTCAGCGTTTTAAGTTTGAATTCTCCCTTGGGAAACCCCGAACACATATAGTCTTACAAGGTGGTTTGTGAGATTCTTTGCTCATCACATTAATGATAGTTTCTGATTAAAAATTAGCCTCTAAATTACCGAGCTAATTGGATGAGAGAACTTCACACACAGAGTAAAAGTTTCATTCAAGGTTAGGCAGATTTATTTGTATACAATTTTGTAGAGTTTTTTTTTTTTTCTCAGCTTTTTAACATTCTGAAACTGAAAATAATGTTGAAGGGCTTTTTTATTCCTGCTGCTCATGTCTGATCATTTGGGAACTTCATTCTGTATGCATACCTCTGCAGATTTTTGACTTCTATCAGAATTTGTTTTGAGTACCATCAAAACTTATCTCTATGGTAGTATATATCATCATAAACATCAAACAAATGTGCATTAAATGTCATCTCTTGCAATACTTTGAAGACAGCATAATAGGACACCCATTCTGATGGGTTCTTTTGTTGGATATGCATCTGGCAACTGCCATAATCTATATTTACACTGTAACATACCCAGGCAGCCACAGCCCTGGCCCCAGGTCGGGAAACTTTCATTACACATATACACATAAATGAGTGAACAGAAGTAGATCTGATTCTATATTGATACTCCCCTAGTCTGTATCCCTATGTTTTCTTTTGGGTGGAACTCCTTAATTAAGGTAATCTGTTAGCACAGATGTTTTCATTAAGTGATACTCTTGTTTGCTGGGGAGAAAGAGGGTGTCTGTCCAGGTAGTCACCATGTTAGGTGGAAATACTACCTCTTTATGAAAGGATCTTTAAAAATACCCCACCAAAACAATAATAAATATCCACCACCCCACACAGCTGTAAAATAATGCAAAATCTGTTTATTGAAGAGTTCTTGTGTTGAAAAACCCCAGAAGCAAAGAAACAATCTACACCTATCCTGGACTTACTGTGATATATAGATAAGGAGTTAGGTTTGATTTCTACAAAAGCAGGCTTCTCTTTTCAGTAATATGCTGAACTTAAGGCCTATTTCTTGCCCAACTTTGATAAGATCAATTTTGGCAGGTAAGTCAGGAGATGACTGCTTTTCAGGTATAGCCTGTCACCTCTGCAGGGTATAATAGTGGAGGTGTTGTGTATCTCATTCCATTCTATCAGGTCAGCATAATGTATTCTCCATATGAAAATTTTCACAGCTTGTATATACATGTCTATATCACTATTGAAATGAAGAAACTTTTAGTGCTTTTCCTTAGCTTTTTGTGCTTTCTTCACTTTCCTGTTCTTTTCCTTCAGTTTAATTGTTCTGTACTTACAAAACAGTATCCATCCCATTCACTTTCCTACCCTTGATTTCTGGAAATAGTATAGTAGTTGATAGGAGTGAAAACAGATCTGAGTTTTACCATCTTCATTACCATCACCTGTTCTTGATGTATAAGAATCTCTGTGTTCTATTCATACTTGGGCTAATACATCTTGGACCTAATAGAACTCTGCTGAAGGCTTGTCAGACTAAAACTTTGCATCACTAAATATTCAGTTATTTTTTTCACTTTTGGTCTCTGAAGGACAGTACACTGAGATGGTACTTGAACTTTTGCTTCTGTTCAAACCAGATCTATGAATTCTTTTTGTCCTTGGCTTTTTTTGAGGGCAAAATGGTCATCTCCCATTTTATGCCTTGAACATAGTTGGTTATGCAGAGATGACACATTCTTTTCTTTAAAATCTCCTTGTAACATTTACAATACTTGAACAGTTACTTATGAAAGTACACTTGCACTTACTTGAAAGAAGAAACTTGTGCAGTCTTCTGTAGTGGTGGTACAGTCTTGAATATTTGCACATTATTCAGCATGAAATGCACAGAATTGTTCGGAACAGCAGCTGCTCCTCTGTAAACTTCTCTTTGTATTGTGTGATGATTGAGGACTGTTCTGAGGTTATGCCTGAAGGACAAGAAGTGCCCAGACATATTGAAAAACACTAAATGAATGGCTGCTTAAAGGTAGCAGAGCAGAGGGGCTACTTTTAGTTTCTTCTGAATATGCCTCAAGACAAACTTCTCATGCTCATGTGTTTGGCGTGAAAGCACCTTGAGATGCTTTCAGTTCAGGTAGAGTAAGAGTTTATGAGACATTTTTGGCATTTTGCATCAATGTATTGAACAGTTCATGCATATCAACATGGAGAAGACAAATGGTATTTTCTTCTGGAAAGCAAAGGGTTTGTTAAAGTAAACCATCTTGGGTCCCAGTCATGACTTTTATCCAGCCATTTTCTTGATTGCTCTGTATTATCTTCAAGAATATATCTACTGCTGGTCACAGGTGCCTGGCTGATGGCCAACCAGAGTAAAGACAAAGACAAGCTTTGTAGTATGTATGGTGTAGAGATCTGGCCATTTTAAGAGTGACTTTTCTTATGTGTAATCTCACCTGTTGGCTGCAATATTAAGGACTGTACTTTAGAAATTAAATCATTTCAGTATAATATCTGTTAGAAAAAAAGAACATTGGTTCAAAAGAGCTTTCTTGTTATTATTTTACATTCACTTCATTAGCTGGGATCACAGGTTTCTAGACATACTTCTACAGGAGAGTGAAACTAAACTTAACTGCTCAAGTGATCTGTTGTATGAGAAGAACTTTTGGAAGCCAGTTTTATTCTCAAATTGCTTCTGGGTAGCGATTGTATATTTTAATATTTAACTAGAATGCTAAGTGTTCCATAAAGGAAAGAAAAGCATACCAAAAGCAGGAAAAGCATAAATATAGGTAGTTTTATTTCTTGGCAAAATGAGAATGTCTTGCAGATATTAATGAGAGTAGTTATATAGCATCCTACTAGGGGTATGTGAGATATGCTTGTTATAATTCTTCTTAAAGAAATATTTTTTATTGTCATCCCTCTGCAAGGATTTATTATCTTTAGAGAATTCTGTTATTCATGGACACTTATTTTGAATGCATTGATTTAAACCAGTAATATCTGAAATGATCAGATATTTTTTGAAAGAGAATATTTTAGCGTTTAACTGTTTGAATGAACATTTCTGATTTTGATAAGTCATCTGTAAACATAAATATTATGTTCTATTTTTTTGATAATAAAGGCTTTGGTTTAGTTTCAATTTCTTCTTTAATAAATTTGAGACGTCACCTCAGTATGAGAAGTTGTTCACCAATGCTTCCTTTACTAAATGGTCTACAATATCTCTGCTTTCAGTCCCAGGAAGGGCTGTTCTATTGGCTGAAATTTGGTTATGTCTTTCATCATTATGGATTATTTTCTCAAAGAAGTTCTTTCACTGAAATACACTTTATGATTGAAGCTTGATTTTTTTGATGTGGAAGCTAAAACGGTGAAAGCAGGAATGGATTTAGTAATTTAAAGATATTTTAAATTATACTGGTTTTGTTTGCTAATGTCTGCATATTAATTAAATGTACATATAATTCAGAATGCTTAGTTTCTAGCAGCTTTCTTTTATAATAATTGTAATATAATATGCATCTGCAGTTTCATACAGTGATGGAAGCATTCTGGCACCTGTATTAACAAACACTTCATACAATTTAAATACCATTCAAAGCAGGGAAAGTTAATTGTTTGTTGCACCCCCATTATAAGTTGTCTGTACTTGTGTTCTCATTTTAAAGCTTATTTTTAATTTGCACTCTGTTTTTTAATGTTAAATTGTTTAGTATAGTTAAAGTTGTGTAATATTATTAGAAAATGTTTAATACATAAGTTTTTTTGTTTAATAGTGAATGTTCTTTTAGTATTTGGCTTGACTTTTCAGTAGGGCTGTAAGTTGATTTTTTTTTCTCTTTCCTACAGGAAATTGTAGAATAGGTCTGCAGAACACAAAGGACTTATTCTTTGATTGAGGGAATTAAAATTGTTTGCATGTAGTTTTCAGATTTGATGTATTAACTCCTGCTTTTGATTTCCAAAATATTACTAAACAAAAGCAAAGCACTATTTATTTTAAGGAGGTCCCATCAGTAATTATTCTTATTTAATGGAATTTTAGACTTCAGTCAAGTCAAGCGGTAGCAATCAAATGAATTTTTGCTGCTGACATTAATTTACAGGAGTCAACAGGACAAAACTTCACGACATGATAGCTGATCTGGGCGATGATGAGATACCCCACATCCCTTCAGGAATCATTAATCAATCTAGGTCACCCTCTTCTAGAATGACTGATCATGAAGGTGCAAGAGCAGAGGAAGGTACAAAAAATTCAGCTACTTACTATATTTCAGGAGATTTCTTTTAGAAAGAACACGCTGTAATTTATTATCCCCTCTGTAAAGCTTAATGCAGTTGCAGATTGCCATATCATTATTTTACTTGCAATTCTCCCCAAATGGTTTTATGAGAATATGGCTTGAGTTTCTGTGGCTTATCATAACTCACCATTATTTCATAAGTTTTTTTAAATAAATTCATGTACAGCAGTGTGTTCTGACACTATTCTCTCTCAAATCCGTGTTGGGAGACACCCCCCATTAGCAAAACCTTCACAAATAGGTTGTTATTTATTGAGGGGAAAAAAGGTGAGTATTAACATTTGATGCACAGTTTGGATTTTAAAATTGAAAGAGGTGATTTAAGTTATGGGACTAATTAGTCTCCTTTCCTCAAATTTAATGTTCTCTTTTAGAAAATCCCCTTGGTCTACATACACAAGTTTACAAAGACACTATTTATTTCTTTACAAAGTATTTATTTAAGTTTCAGGATTATCTTTGGCAGTGAAAATTAGTGGCAAGCTATTACATATGAGGTCAAAAATCTTGTACTTTGCTTTTAAGTTTTTTGTTTTGAAGAAATGATTTTCCTGTATTAGCTTGAAATTAGAATACCATTATGTAAATTGTCCTCGACTTAGAACATATTCATTGAAAATACTCAGGTGTATTCAGCTTTGGCTCTTTTAGGATGATCTTTCACCCATAAGCCATGGCATGGTATCAGCTATAGCAGAAATGGAATTTGCATTACTACTGATTCCAGGAATTTATTCTTTTTCACCCTTGGCCTCACAAATGCCTGTCACCAGCCAAGCAGAAAAAAACCCTAAACCACATATCAAGGAAGTTTTTTCATTGCTCTCCCAAACTGTCATTTTACAGTAGTCTTCTTTTTTACTGCCTTCCCTTTCATCTTTGTTTTTATTTCCATCTTCAAGATGAAGCAATATCAAATTTACTTGTGGAGTGCAATTGAAAAATCTACAGATGAAAATCGACTTGCTGAAACTTGTAGACATATAAATAGGTTGTTTTTAGGTTTAGTGTTTACACTAGGCTTTAGACTGCCTTTTAGCTGTGTTTAGGTATTAAAGCTGGGTGACCCTCCAGTTACAATTTTCTAGGTCTGTCTTAGGCTGTTTTTCTTAGGCCCTACATGTTGTGCAAAGGAGCACAGACACAGACCTTGTTACGGACATGGATGTTGTCTCAGGTAGAGGCCTTACATATAAATAATACCAGACAAAACAATCTTTTTGAAGAAATAGATGCTAGATTTGAATTTGATAGGGACTGACTTTTATTGCCTAGCACAAACACTCTGTTACCCTTCAAGTAAAGACTGTTCACGCTATTCAAATAAACTGCTTTCATGTTTATATTTTCATGCTGTTTAATGTGTCCATATGTTTTTAATTTGTTGGTGTAGTTTGTTCTTTATTTATTAAGAGTAATAATATTGAGATCTCTGCATCTTATCTGTTCAGTGTGGTTTCTGCATAGTTTTAAAGCTTGAATATTACAGTGTAAATTCTGCTATTTCTATCCTGAATGCTATGTAGCTTTTTGAGTTTTTGTCTGTACCGTATGGTGCAAAGCTGCAAACAAACAGGCAGTGCTGTCTTTGAATCCCTTTTAGGTGTGTTACAAGGCCAAATACTTCATTATCATAAAATACAGGTTTTGCACCCTGCAGTACAAATAGAGATTTTACTCAGTTATTCGTTAAGCTGTGTTCTAAAAGCTACGATTTTGCAGATAACTTTAGGCTTTCTTCCTGGAATACACTAGCCTATGCTGATGAATTTTATCCAACCATAATGTTCTTGAGACTGTATGGAGGTTTTATGCTACACTTTGAAATATTACAGTTCTGAGTGTGGTAGTGGTTGATAATTTTTTCTTGGAGGAGGTTCAGGGAGGAACTGACTCTAACTGGCTTGGAATATCTCTTTCATACCTCTAAAGGTGTGAGAGTTTAGTTTTTGGGTTGGGCTTTGTCTTTTTTCTCACTCCAAACTGCCTGGGTAAATGTGATGTTATGCCATAATCATATTTGATAATTTTGGCCATGAGAAATTGGAGCTTCCATTTCAACATACTCTGTTACTTTCAGAAATGGTATCAACGTGATTTTCCAGTGAAGAGAGAATTACTTTCTTCACAGGTTGTTTTTCACTTTTAATGTCTATAGATTGCAGAGGTGTCAATCTACAGATTGACAGAAAAAGAGCAGTAACAGCTAATTGAGTATGAACAGCTGCTTTTGGTGACCACATATTAACTTTGTGGGAAACAAGGTCAAGATGTCCCTATTGTATGGAACACAGCAACAGCCTATATGAACATACATATCTGATCAGAGATTAAAGCAGTTTCAGTTTGTACACGTATTACTGCTTGACTTTGACTTAAATATGTATGATGTCAAGAACTTGAAGGTAAGAAGCACTGGTTTGGATTGACTAAGCAAGTATTTAATTACACAGTTTTATATTTAGATATATATTTCACCTAGTTTCACCTACAAAGGAACTTGAACTATCATATTTTTACTTTATATTTATTGATTGTAAACTCAGTTAACCATTTCTGTTATGCTATAAGAATAATACTGTACTGTGTGTTAGAAAAATATTTGGATTTTTTTTTCCTGGATAAAAGCATTAAAAAGTTATTTAACTATCATTTGCATATATCTGTTGATGCATTGTTTTGGTATGTGAAGATGTGGGTCTTTATTTTTAGTAGCTGTAACATCAGTCTTTTTTCATTGTGTTACTATTCTGCCTTTTTGTTTTTACAAAAGCAGTTTGCAGCCGTTTTTTAAACTTCTGAAATATGCTTCACTTTAAAATATAAAATTCAGAAATAAATTATAGAACACACCGTACATACATATGGGCAACTTTAGTATTGAGAAATAGGCTTCTGAATTTTGAGTAGTATTAATTTTGAAGCTTTAAATAAAGAGACAGTCACTCATGCAAACAAAACTTGATGGATTTTTAGCATGGGTTCTTGATGTGGAGGTTCTTAATTTTTATCATAAAGCATAGGAAAGCTGATCCTTTAAGGTCAGGTGATATTAATTTCACAAAGAATTAGTATGACAAGTTACGGGTCTTACTTAAACCTTCTGGGCTTGTCCTAAAGATCAAATAGGAGTAACAGGAAAGTAAATAGGTGTTTTGTAGGAATATGTCTTTTTTGCAATACAAGTGGTTTTTAGTGGACTGTCAGATGTAGAGTTTTAATAAATTACTAATGGAAATGAAAAGCTGAATTCATGTAAGGGCATGATAAGCCATTTTGGGCTGTTAATGTAATCAGCATTCTTACCCGTCAAACCTCTGTATGGACAAGACAGGAGATGATTGTGCATAGTTAGAATATTGTTTGCTCTAATTGTAGGAACAGCAGTCTGTGTTCTTACATAAATTATGGTCTTAGATTCTCACAAGTGTTGTGTTAACTGTGCTAGTGAGGTTACATTTCTTAATGCTACAGTAGTTCTGAAGCATTAGAACCTGTTCTATCCTTGAGAGGTGATGTATTTTGATCTAGCTGGACTGGCTCCTCTTTGCCTAGCCCCAGCAGTGGTGCCAGACATCTATAATTTTACTGCTGGTTTCAGTCACTTTCCTTCAGCAGGAGTGCATTGGAGCTAGGTTACCATTCACATAGTGGCCATAGGGATTGATGGAGATGTGTGTTCTAAACAGGAATGTGTTAATTATTAGTCCTCTTGTTTGGAACTACAAAACCCCCAGGAATCTGGAAACTATTTTCTCTGAGACTGAAGGGTTTTCTAGGAGGATTAAAAATAAGGAGTGGCATTAAAGTGAGGCCATAGCTCTGTCTGCCAGATCAGTGAAATTCAAAAGTCAATCAAGTTTAATTTTTCAAGATGTGAAATATCATTTAACATATTTTGCTGGTGCTTATACTTAGCTAAAGTTCACACATACCTTAATTTTACATACTCTACTTAACAAGTGTTGCTATTTTAAAGTGGAGGAGAAAACTGAGAAATAAAGGTAGCTTCTAATATGTGCTGAAGCATCACAATGTTTAAGCCTTCATTCCTATTCCTTACTGGTGAATTGATATTTGTGGGTTGAGGGAGATTTACAGAATTGTTGAAGAGGGTAAAAAATATGGGTGAATATTCTAAACTTTGTAATTCAGATGTGAATTCATAGTGAATGGCTATATATAACTTTTATTCATTCTAAATTATAATTAACAGAAATGTTAAATTTTAATTTGGGGAAGGCATAGCTAGGCAGCATATGTATCAGTTGAGTGTACTTTAAAATTAGAATCCAAAATCGTGCCAAGAAACTAAGAGAGGAAATGAATAAATAATAGGTGTTTTCATTTTCTCGGTTGTCTGAAAAAACTCAAAGTGGAAGAGATGTTTTGCAGGAGTCTTTTGCATGAGTGATTAAAAAATGCATCAGTATACAAGCAGAAATATTTGACTAGTATAAAACACAAGGACTTATTTGCAAGTGGACAGAAAGCAGGAACATGGTGTAATGAATAAAAACTCAGCTGAGAATTTGGAGACCTGGGATATACATTTGATATTGCAATGTAAAGTAATGTCAGTCACGTCACTTGTCAATATCAAAACTTTTGTAAAGTTGATATCAAATGATAAAGCACGGTACAAGAATTGTGTATATATAATGTGTGTGTGTTTGCACATGTGTGTGTGTCCTCATGCTCTTGTTTTGGTTTTTTTTTGGTTGGGGCTGTATGTAGTACATACAAGCTCAGTTTTAAGCTCTGCTTTGCTGTTAAGTGATGAATAATGCAGCTTTTCATCAGTTTGAATTACTCTATTGAGACTTAAAGAAACTGTTTTGTTCTTTGTAGCTGAGCCAATAACGTTTCCACCTGGAGGAGGCAAGTCATTTATTATGGGTTCTGATGATGTGTTGTTAAGTGTACTGGGCCTTGGAGACCTTGCAGACTTGACAGTAACAAATGATGCAGACTATAGTTATGATGTAAGTGCAATTTTATTTTAAAATTCTTTATACAGTTTAACCAATAATAGTTGGGTCCCCTCTCTTCCTCCCCTCAACCCTTAACATTACTGATGCACTTCTTTAGTAAAAGCTGTTACTTGGAAGGAAAGAGTGCTTTGTGAATAAGCTAAGTAATCTGGGTAACCAGAATTGAGATGACTTGGGATTTTTCTATGTTAATAATTTAATTCAGATTTTGTCACTGAGGGGGAGTGTATTATGACATAAAATGCATATTAATGTCTTAACATGACCAAGATGACAGCTATACATTGAAATGGAGTGTTGAGTAGACATGGCATGAAACACAAATACTGATGTTAAGTTATTTATTTGCTATCCTTTTGATGAGTAAGTAGTGTTAACAGCATAGGCTGTTACTGTTACAAAGACTGTTACTGTTTACTATATAGTAAATATAGTAGTATATTTCAGATGTAAGCTTTTAGGGGGTATTTTCATTA
This sequence comes from Acridotheres tristis, assembly GCA_037013685.1. Taxonomy (NCBI): domain Eukaryota; kingdom Metazoa; phylum Chordata; class Aves; order Passeriformes; family Sturnidae; genus Acridotheres; species Acridotheres tristis. The sequence continues at coordinate 509,463 of CM072891.1, forward strand.
CGATCCAGTGTTCTGACATTCCTTTGACCATATTCATTAAGCTTCTGCCAATAGTGTTAAATGAATTTTTTGTTGTCTAGTAACATTGGATGGCTGATTAGGGAAGTGTTCAGGTAAGTTTTTGCATGCAGTATTGTATTTAAAATGTCTTGTATTGGCTTGACTGCAGATTGCAACTTTGTAGTGTATTGCTGTCTTGTGAACTACGAATTCTTTATAAAACAGTGTGTAGCTATTTTGCTTATTCTGAGATGGGGGGATATTTAGAGGCAAACCAGAACTAAACCCAGAAGGCATTACAATGAATATAATTGATACCAACTGATAAAACTCTTACATGAGAATCTGTGCTGCTTGTGACAAACCTGACAAAACAATTTTTGTGGTGCAAAAAGTGATGTGGAACAGAGGTTTACCTTTGCTCTTGGGAAACTTAAAGCAGAGAGTAGCTGACAAATACACAAATATGAAGTGCTATCTGAGCTAATAAATAAATAAATTTGCAGTAGAAACACACATTTGTAGAAGATTGGAAGGTGTTAATCTTCCTGTAGATTAAGTTGATCTTACTTTTCCAATGTAGTTGAATTTTCAAAATTTTCTCTCTGAAACCCTTTACTGGAGGCTCTTTAATTTCAGCTTGGTTTGGGAGGTGAGTGGGAAAGAGGCTATTTCATGCTCTAATATCTGGAGTATACAGGAGACAAAAGATAGAAGTAGAGTTTTGTTTCCTTATTAGACCATTCACTGAAAATGAGTTGTGATTGACCATAATTGTCACTTGGTTTCACTGCTTCTTGTCCAGTCTTCCTTTCCCGGTAGTCTTAGGATATTTTCTTACTTTTAAAGCGTAGCTGAAAAATGCACAGTGGCTTCTGACTTTGTATGTCAGAAAAAACAAAGTGTAAAATAACACAGATTGCAACAGGTTTTTAATATTATATTTATATTTAAGATGACATTGTCCTATCGTGACTTTCAAGAGACTGAAATTCAGTTTTTCATCACAATGTTTCTTTAGGTTAAAAATTCGTGATAGTTTTCTTAATTTCTGAAGTTGTTCCCTCATAGCTATGGATTTGCAGCACAGTAAGACCATGTCTTACCTTGTACCTGTAATGCAGTACTTGCAGAGCATTGTAGTCTAATGCCCTTCTAAGCTGAGCTGAAATCACCTCCTTTTCCAGTGTTATCTCCAGACAAGGAGGTGTTTCCCTAAGTTAATGTGTAAGTAAAACACGAACAAGGAAAAAACCCCAAACCAGAACACTTAATCCCTTTGCTCCCAATAGGTCCATGCTCTTTAAATAGCTTCTGTGAGCCATTAGAGTGCATGAATAAATAAAGCCACAACAGGCTTCTACTAGCTTTCATGTATCACTCCTTGATGAGTGTTGTATTTCGAAAAGGAGAGGGTATGAATACAGGATGGAGGTTAAGTATAAATCCTTGGAATTTCAATTATAACTCAAAAGATTTCTGTATGTTTGATTAAATTCACAGATTGTCTCCAAGACTAGTCATCTCTTAAACAGTGTCATCTCAAGTCATGTTTTTCTTATTATCTAGTTACGTTGACCTCAGTGCCTGTAGCTGTTTGTATGCTGAGGGAATAATGTTGCCAAATCAAATGCTTCCATTTGTATATTTTTCGATTCCTGAGCAGCAGAGAATGGTGTTTTTCTGCAGTAGGACTGACAGAAAAATGGAATGCTTTCCTTTATCAGAGCATGTAAACTTGAAAATCTCCAATAAGTTGCAACATTATCAAGAAAAAAGTGACATTAAAACATAAAAAACCACTGACTGCAGTTATTAATTATTGTTTTCTAAAATTTTTGTTTGCTGTTGGGGAATATTTAAGATGGGGAAATGCATGTCTCCTTGCAGGGGCAAGGAAGATCTTCATTCCCTGGTACCTTTTTTTTTTTTTTGGTGGGAGGGAGCTGGTTTTTGTTTGTCTGCATTTGGTTAGCTCAGGTGTAGTTTCTGTCTGGTTTGCCTGTGCTTTACAAGGTAGAATGAATGGGTTGTTTGATCCTTCTTGGCCCATGGTAAAAGGGAGGAGCAGCTAGTGAAGTTATATGGTTCCATAGACTGTCTTCTCATGACTGATTATCTTGTGTGTGTGTATAAATGCACACGTACATGAGCATCCAGACTCAGTGGGACAGTGTCCATCTATGCCTTATGTTTTGAGAGGCTTTGGAGATGTCACAGTATATAGCAATGTTCAAAAGTGTGACATTGCACTGCTTTTCCATTATTCCTCTGGCCCATTATATGAAATAATCTCACATTTATCCTTTGTAATCCTCAAATCTCTTTTCCAAGTCCTTGAATGTGTTTTTGTGAGGTGAGGTTGGGTTTTTTGGTTGTTTGTTTTTTTGAAATACGTTATTGGTTAGCTTTATTTCTTAGAGATTGTAAGGACCTCTTTAAAGGTATAGCAGTTCTTCTCTTACTCTTGCAGTAAGGATATTAAGATCCATTAAAACATGGATAGGGAAAGGAATTTTTAAAAATTGGTAAATATCTAACTAGACTTCTAGTAAAGTGTATGTGATCTTCTAAAGGAACCAAGATATTTGGTCCATTTAAAAAAAAAATAAAACTTCAAAGCTGTACTTAAAATATGAAATGTATGTACCTTACTTTTCATAAGTTGTGTAAATTCTGTACCTTATTTTTTAGTAGATTTCTGTGTACTGCCAAAAACAAAATTACCCTTGTAAGAATTCTTTAAAGAAAAAAGAGATCAGCTCTTTTCATGCTTTGAAAAATAAGGATCACTGGATCCAGTTCTGATTTTCTTGAATTACTTTTCATCACAGCTGTAATAGATATTATTGTTGTTTGGATGTACATTGCACCCAAAAAATTGAAAGCCTTCTGCATAATCTGGGATGTATCATGCTAAAATTAAGGATTGCTATTTCAAGTTTTTGGCTTTAATTTCTCTAAGTCCCAGTTCACCAGAAATACATGAACCAATATAAGTCAGCTGGGTGTATGAATACATTACATAATGAGAATTTAAAATATCAAGGGACTCTATTTGCTAGGAAAATACCTTTTCTTTTTCCTTACTTTTTCCCCCCTTCTCTCTTGCATTTGGGGCAGGAAATAAATCAACAATTTTGTCCAAATTGTGTTTAATGCAGAACTTCACAGTTCCACTCTGCTCTGTTTCCTGAAGCAAAAGATTTTTGAAGCTTGTATATAATATGCAGTGTAGTGCTAAATAACTTAAATCTCAGTAAAAATATTGCAGTATTAAGTGTACTCTGAAGTAGGAAGATTGCAAATAAAATGCTTTGTTATTATATGTATTTCTTGGTTGGTATTTTAAAAACCCTAAAAATTCAGGTTACATGTTTGGTATAACAAGTTTCTGTGACTTGATTGGAATTAGGTCGTTTGCACTTAGAAATTTACAGTAATATAATGGAAAAGCAAATGTCTGCACATCTGTAACTCAGAACAGTAAATTTAATTGTCTGAACTTCTTTGTTTTGTTGGATAAAATTTAATTTGGTTTGAGTGAGTAGTGATAATTCAATCCAGGTTATAGACTTGGTCTGAAAATACTTATTGCGGTACATGTTAAACTATTATCTGATTATTTTCAGTCCTGACAGATAAAAGGTAGTAAGATTTGATTAGCTATGGGAGATTTTAATTTCTTACTAGTGTTGCTGAAATTAATTTGAGATGTCAAGCTGTTCTGGCCTACAGTCGAGAAACATTCTGTAACAATTACATGCTGAATAGATAGTGTGTAAGACAAAGGATACAATTAGTTACCATTTATGTAAGACAAAGGATACAATTAATTTCCATTCCTTCTTAGTTTGCTTATTGCATTCATCTAATTCAAGTCAGTTTTCTAAAATGCCTTTAGGGGAGAAGTACCCAGACATGCTACTTCTTTATGATAAAGGCTTAGGATGGGATGTAGCCCTTTAAGGGTCTGCCTACTGCATAAATATAAATTGTATTCCAAGCTATAAATTAGTCTCTTGCAATCACTAGAAGAGCTTGAATTTTTCTGGTAACTCTTCTGAGTTACCTGTAATTAATATTAAGCAGCTGTAATTATTGTATTTTAGCATGACAGTCTATAGGTTAAGACTCTGAATTGGATAATAAACGTATAAACATATAGTTCGCATATATTATTTCACAAAGCAGCTAAGTTATTGTCTCACAAATATATTTGAAACTCATTAAAGACTTAAATAATATTTGTGTAACGTTATGTTTAAAATCCTGACAAATGTATATTGAAATTTTGATCAGCTATTTCTATGCACATAACTTCACCTGTAGAAGTATTCAAGAACTATGTATGTTTCTTGTCAATCTCAGTCAAGTTACTCCTCTGAAGAAGATGACTCACCAAGCACCTCAAGTTCACTTTCATTGTGTTTAAGTGATAAATGAGCTTTTGATGGCTCTAATCGCTTTCTGGCGTGCAGACAACATGATGCACAGTGAAACATTTCTTTTTCTGCAAGAAGAAGAATTAGTGTCCTTGCACAAAAGGATTAAAATCGGTTCTGAAAATCAAGTCTTCTTTTCTGTGCTTTCAACATTGATATATCAATCATTCCAGCCTGGGTCAAAGGAAACTGTTAAAAGGAAAAGTTTGCAGACTGTCTAACTAGCCAGATGGGGTTGTAGGTGTATATAAATAAATCAATAGATAAATGCAAACTTAAGGTTGAATGTATATTATCTGAATCAAACATAAGCTGTTTTCCCAAAATATGATGGGGTAGATATAAAATATGTGTTTTCAAATCCAAGATAAAACGACTCCTTTCCTTTTCTCTTTTAAGTTGCCAGCTAATAAAGATGCCTTCCGAAAGACATGGAACCCTAAGTATACGCTACGCAGTCATTTTGATGGAGTGCGAGCATTAGCTTTTCATCCTGTAGAGCCTGTGCTGGTTACAGCCTCTGAGGACCATACTCTAAAACTCTGGAATTTGCAGAAAACGGTTCCTGCCAAAAAGCAAGTATATGGGTTTTTATAAAACATCAGTTGTGTTTTAAATGCCTTTGAAAATTATTAAACTCTTATATTTTCAGAGTTTTTCGGTAGAGGTTTCATGTGATGTAATAACTCTTCTTTTTCTTTCAGGAGTGCCTCTTTAGATGTAGAACCCATCTACACGTTTAGGGCCCACATGTGAGTGTTTGACATCATTCATGACTGATAAATATGTTGTTGTTACCTCATGTGTTCATAAAAAACTGTGTCAAATTACACATTTCAGTGTAAAAGCCACCAATTATACTATTTTTACCTTGTTTAGACAAGGCCCATTATACTTTGTAAAGCAGCATAATACCAAGTCCCTGTCATGAATTGCAGAGTCTGTGATAACAGAAGAACAAGAAAGTGGCAAATTTGATTAGTTGCAGTGGAAAGGAGAGATTATAGATAATGATAATTGAATCACCTAAGACATGTCTCAGACCATGGATTGTATATGTAATACATGGAAAAGATGAGAAAGGTAGAGGCTGGTCTTGGCTAGTAGCTTCAGCTTGTGTTAACTGCTTTGTTACTGCCTGAGTTTCATTTGGTACTTTTGAATTTTGTTTTCTTTCAATAAGAAGGTAAGATATAAACACATAGTTGATAGCCAGAGTAGTACTTTGCTTGTATAAAGATCCACTCTCCAACCAAGTTAGCAGGTAAACTTCAAGAGAGTTCTTTGATAAGCATGGAAGTGGGTGGCACTTCTTGTGCTGGCTCAAAAACAGCAAAAAAGAAAATAAATTCGTAGTTTATATTAGGAAATTTACACATGCTCTTATCACCCTCTCCTTCCTTTTTACCACATGATAGAACATAATGTCTTACTTTCTCATATTTATTTCCTAAAGCATAAAACACTCTCCCCTAGGATTGTGTGACCAACTTGTCCTCATGTAGTACAAGTTCTTGTGAGTGATATAGAGGGTCACTGACCAGTTGAATTCTTCAGATCTCTGTCCACTTTTAAGCTGTTAATTGTGTGTTTGTTAGAATACCAAAAGATAAGGTTTGGGGAAATTCTGATAGATAACTAATCCCCACCTGTGACTTCTAGTGTGATGAAACAAAATAATTTTACTATTTTTCCCCTCAGGCAGTTATTGAGACACAGTACCTTTCTGCCCATCCTTACTCTTCACTTTACCAAATGTCTAAGTAGATTCAGCTAGTAGTCTTCCTTTTCAACATCTTCAAATATGTAGTTCTAGTTTGTTTATCTGCACTCATTTATAAAGTGAGCATGGCCATCGAATGACCCAGACACCTAATTTTGGGGATGTGTTTTTACAATACATTTAAACCTGTGGTAATAGTGTGTCCAACGTAGTAGACCTGTTTATTCCTTTGGGCTGCAACTTGTGCTTGTCTGGTATCACAGCAAGCAGGTTGAAGAAGTTCAATCAGGAGGAGTCTAACTTTGGCCAAAAGGTAGAGTTTTTAGAATCATTTCTTTGAACCAGTTTCCTGGGGCATAGGTTCCATCTGTTCCTAAAAGTAGGATGAGGAAGTGGTTGCCAGGGAGGAGGGCTACAGCCACCTCCCTCTGCACAGCTAGCTGTTAGGTTCACATAGACACACTGTAAAAACTCACCATTTGTAGGTTTTAGTTACTGTTGCTTCTGAGAAATACAGTGGTGCTCTTTGCATTGCTTCAGTTTGCATTGTTTTAGTTACTTATGATTATTTCAATAGAGGTTGATATCACTTGTTGAGACTTTAAAAATGGTTTAATAGAATTTTTCTGTGGAGTTTAACGGGTTCTTATCTACTTAAGCCAATCCTGGTTTTTTTTTTTGAATGGCCAAATTTTCACTTCTAACCTGTAGGCAGTTACCAATCAGCTTTTTTCTCTGTCTCTCAATAGTGGACCTGTATTGTCATTGGCAATTAGTTCCAATGGAGAACAGTGTTTCAGTGGTGGTATTGATGCAACCATCCAGTGGTGGAACATGCCTAGCCCTAATGTGGATCCATATGATACCTATGGTGAGTACCTTCTAAAAGATAAGCAACTTCTGATCATTGTCTTGAGCATTGTTTTTCCACTTGATGTTAATCTGTTTTCTAGAGCTTTCATGAAATACTACTGCCATTTCTCAGCTATGCTGTGTTTTCAACTACTTACACGTGGCAAATATTAGTTTATTCCCACTTGCACTGGTGATGTACTTTGAGTAGAACAGTAATAGGGAGACTCAGCAATTCCTGAGATTTACGCAGAAAAGAAAAAAATAATCGTAACTTATGTTTTTAAGCAAAAAATTTTGAACCAGAATTACAACTTCTTAATGATTATTTATTTCTTCTGATGGAAATTTGCCAGAAAACAAAGATCAGTGTGCTCAGATTCTATGTCTCATGTTTCTGACTTGCATCTCAGGTCCCTAATTTTAGTTATCTTTAAATTTTGATGTCTCTAAAATTAAATAGCTGATAACTGCTTGGAAAACTCTGTATAGATTTAAAAATCCTCTATAAAAGGCAACTATAAAGTATCAGGGAGATGAAAATAAGATTCCCAGCTCCACAGGAGAAAATTAGTCCTGTTTTTATTATTAATGTGCTTAAGAGCTTTAGACCGTACCTATGTGTCAGCAGAGTATCCTGAATAAAAACCGCATCAAGTAAGCATCCAACGTTTAAGTGGAAAGCTGATTTTCTGCACCTTGTACAAAGGAAGGGCTGTGATCAAGCATCTTTAAGGTGTTGAATTTAGAAGGAAGAAATAAGAGAGGAAGTGGTAACAAGAGTGTATAATTCTGGAAAAAGGGACGTAGTTGTTTGAGTTGTTTGTAGGGGTGTTTTCCTTGGCTGGTTTGCTAGGGTTTTTTGGTTTGAGTTTGTTTGTTTTCCTGTTTGGTTGGTTAGTTTTTTTGAGAAAGATGGTAGTGGTTGTGCAAAATGACTTGTGTAATATTCTAGCTGTTGCTTAAACAGGAAGGGCAGGGGGGGACATACAGCTAGCTGGCTTATGTGGAATTTAATTTATGTTGAGGAACAAAAAATACTTCATGCTTCTTCACTAAAAAAGTTTCCTTTCTAAACTTTTTTTTCAGAGCCAAACGTTCTAGCTGGCACATTAATTGCTCACACAGATGCAGTCTGGGGTCTTGCTTACAGTGGTGTAAAGAATCACTTACTCTCTTGTTCAGCAGATGGCACTATTAGGTTATGGAACCCACCGGAAAAAATTCCCTGTATTTGCACTTACAATGGAGAGAAAGGTAACTTTTTGCAGTGGTTTTGAAAATCTGTTATGAGGCAGCTGATGATGCATCCAGGCTCATTATGTCCATTTATCCAAACTAGGTAACATAGCTAAAAGAATAACTTACAATAAAATAATCATGGTGCTACAGCATTACTTTAAAAGAAAAGAGGAAATAGCTTCTTTAAGTATGACCTTAAAGAAGGTGACTGTAAGGAATTTTTAAAGTGTTTTGTTATTTCTAAAGATGTTTTTCACTCATTTTAGAGCATGGAATACCTACATCAGTGGACTTTATAGGTTGTGACCCTGCTCATATGGTGGCATCTTTTAACACTGGCAGCACAGTCATCTATGATTTAGAAACATCCCAGTCAGTGGTAATGTTTTCATCACAAGTAGAATCTGGTAAGTAGTGCTCTTCCATAATAAATACCCATCTTGGATGAGGTATCTGTCATATAATTATGGTAACTCATTGTATGGTGTAGTAAATAGCTCCTCTACTGCATCATTCATTTTGAAAACTGTTAGATGCTTGGAACAAACACTAAGGAAAGGTGTTTCAACCCTTCTGTTCTGCTCTTGTGAGACCCTGCCTGGAGTGCTGCATCTGTCTCTGGGGCCCCAGCATAAAAAGGACATAGACCTGTTGGACTGAGTCCAGAGCAAGGCCGTTAAGATGATCCCAGAGATGGAGCACCTCTCCTGTGCAGGCAGGCTGAAAGGGTTGGGGTTCAGTCTGGAGAAGGTTCTTGGGAGATATTATTGTGATCTTCCAACCCAGACACTCTGTGCTTCTGGTTTGCCCCCCCAACCTAAATATTTTTTGATGTGGAGGTATAAGAGCTGTGTGCTAAGCATACATTACTCATGCTGCAGTTTGTTTCTACTTGGCTAATGCTGCCCACAGTACTTGCTGGGTTTTATCTCTCAAGAATCTTTCATGGGTGTAAACTGCTTGGAAGCTTTAACCTTGTAGTACTTTGGCTAGAGTCTTCCTCACTTTGCCCCATCCTGTAAAAGCAAGAAGTTTTATTTCTTAGGAGATCCATTGGTCCTAAAATATTACTTAAATAATATTAAATAATATGGTAATCTAAAGTGTAATGCTAAAATACTGTCATTTTAACTTCAACATTTTCTTTAAGGCAGATTACTATTCTTTTATTTTATTTTCAGGTGTACAATCAAATAATCATATTAACAAGGTAGTAAGTCATCCCACACTTCCTGTAACAATTACAGCACATGAAGATAGACACATCAAATTTTTTGACAACAAAACGGGTAAGGATAAAGAAAACCTAATTTGTACATATGAATATGTTTAAGAAATCTAAATGACATAGGAAGAATCCGTTTGTAGAAAACTTACTAGTGATGTAGTCTTACAGAAAACAGAACTTTTGGTATTTTTAAGATTAAACCTTTCCAGTACCTTCTCTGTGAAACAGTGATACCTGTTACAATAGTGACATCAGAACTCAGAAAACACGCTCAAAACAGGCAGAAATAGTTGTGAGGGACAAGAAAGTGGTCTTTAATATAGAGCTTTCCTAATTCATAGAGTATGTCTGCTTTGTTCCTTCTTTCATTGTTTCCATGCTTTTAACTCTAAGCATGTGTCAGTTATGTTTTTCAACTCTCAGTAGTAAAAAAGATCACTTAGTTCCTATTAGGGCAAGAAATAATCCTAAATTCATCGTGGTGATGAAATCTTGTGTTATACTTATGTTGTTGATAAGGTTTATAAAACAGAAAAGGATCTGGAAGAAAGAGAATAAAGAACACTATAGGAGAAAACAGCACTCACTGTCTGTCATGACAAAAACGTTAAAATAATTGTAAGAACAAGCTGAAGCCTCCTATTTGTGAAATTACCTGTCACTTCCTACATGTTACCTATCCAAGTTGAAAGGAAGAAAATCAAGCTGACTTTAAATAAGCACATGCTAAACCTCTGTTTCAAGTGTGTTTGGTTTGGGCCTAGTAGGAGATGGTGTTCTGGGGTTTTTGTTTTCTAAAGCAAAAGAGCTGGACTTTTTTTCCACCTTGCACCTGCCATAAATGTATGTATTTGAATTGTGGTCATTAAATGCATTGTGTTGATGTTGCCAAAATTAAGATTTATTACTTCAAAGAAACAAAGAATAAAAAAAACCATCTGCATGAAAAAATAATCAGCTCAAAGACAGGAAACAGAGGGTAGAAGTAAATGGTCTTTTTTGTGGAAGAAGATATCAGTGGGTCTGGAGGGATCAGCAATAGTTCAGCATAGTGAGTCATCTGAACAGGGAACTGTATATTGACTGACATTCATTAATTCAGGTTATTAAGCATGAAGGCTGATGAGGAAGAACTGGAGATCTTAAAAGACATAAAAGCAGGCAAATTAAATTCCATGTGGATAAATGTGAAATGATACATGTAAGGAAAAATAAACATTGTAATATAAAATAATAATCACTAGGCTGCCTGTTCTTATTCAAAGTAAAACTTTGGAGTTATCATAAGAGGTTGGATAAAAATACTAGTTTGTTGCTTAGCAGTCAGAATAGCAAAATCCATATTAGAAGGAGGGAAAGGAATAAAAAGAAAAAGGGAACCTTTTTAATACCTTTGTATGAATACTTTGAGTGAACTCTCCCTTATCTCTGAAGGTATATAACCAAATATGTTTCAGAGAATGCTTAGAAAGATGATTGAAGATCTTCTGTAGCTTTCAGCTTCTTCAGGAAGCATCTTAGAAACTGAGTAGGCTGAGATCCTTCAGGAAGACGAACAACTGAACAAAGCTGATATACTTTCTTCACGTTGGTCATGGTCTTACAGGAAATTATTTGCTCTCTTTTTCAACACATGAACTGAGGTTCAGTTGCTAATCCCCAAAGATGACAGGCTCAAAACAGGAGAGGGGCAGTGGTTCTTCTGTGCAGCTAAACATTCCAGAACTCCTTCCAAAAAGCATCATGAGGTGTGCTAAAAGATGTTATTAAGAGTCCAAGAACAGAGGTCAACGTAAAGAAATGCATTAAGAGTAGTTGAATGCAGAATTAACTGTTCTGTTTTTTGACATAACCAGTTAATTGTTAGAAGCTGGAGAGTATTTCAGGCAAGTATCACCTATAGTTGCTTTATTTTTCCCTCCTAGAAATGACAGAGATAGATGGACCATTGATATGGCTCAGTAAGTCTCGTTTTACAAAGCTTCATCAACACTGTCCTACTGGGACAGTTATTAGGATATTTAAGAGACAGAGGTTCTCACCCATTCATTTTAGGTGTTCATCGTTGTTGCTGCCAGTAAAGATGCCAAGTGAATAAAAAGATTGCTTACAATGGGAATACCTTTTTGAGAGTTGTGTCATTTGCCCATATGTTTATACAAGAGTCTGCAGTTGCAACTTCATAATTTCTCATGGAATAGAGCCATTCCAATATTACTGAAATCTAAATAATAAGCATGTTATCTTTGGTTTTTTAAAAATAAACACTACTTCACAGGAAATTCACTGTTTTGTGGTTTTTTGTGTTTTTTTGGTTTTTTAGGTAAAATGGTCCATTCTATGGTTGCTCACTTGGATGCTGTCACAAGTCTAGCTGTAGATCCTAATGGAATCTATTTAATGTCTGGAAGTAAGAGTTTTTTTCATATTCTACATGTTCTATATAAATTATGTATTTATGATGCACTGAATTTCTGACAAATATAACCTTGTTTATTTGTCTTTTTCCTTTCTTTCTTTCCTAAACAGGCCATGATTGTTCCATTAGGTTGTGGAATTTGGACAGCAAGACATGTGTGCAAGAAATAACAGCTCATAGGAAAAAGCTGGATGAATCAATTTATGATGTAGCATTTCATCCATCAAAAGCATATATTGCCAGTGCAGGAGCTGATGCCCTTGCCAAAGTATTCGTGTGACATAGCAGAACAAACCTGCATCATAACAGCAGGTCTGTTTGGACAAAAAAGAGGGAATGCGTCACTGCCATCTATTATAAGGTTACCAATAAGACACTACATCTGATCTGCCTGGGTGAAGGCTTTTAAGTGGGGCAGGTAGAAGTTGGTGAAAAAGTCACCACATCCTGAACAATGTCAGGCTCATTCATTTAACTGTAATTACTGTATTTGGGGGGGTGGGGACAAATACAAAAATGAACCAGTATTTGTAGCCTTGACTGGATATGAACTGAGCGTATGTCTGTTCTTTAGGTGTCTTTAAGCAAACGTGGAGTCTGATCTTACAAAAGACTTTTATTTTGGACTCTGTGTGCTGCCTTAGGGTTAGGAATGTGGTGCTCTTGTGGGGGGAAGTGAGCTCCAAGAGTAGCTTTCTTTTCATCTCTTAGTAATCTTCTGTTTATCAGTTGAATGCCACAGATTCCCCTTTTAAACTTTTATTTTGCTTTAAAGAAAAGGAAATTTAACTTAAAATATTTTAGCATTAGTTGCACAAAATGTTTGGATAAAATTCTAGTTTTTATAAGTCTTTTTATATATTTAGCCTGTCACAACAGTGCTCAAGATTGTATTGATAATGTTTTTCTGCATTATAGAACCCTAAAACACAGAGATCTCACTGACCCGCTGCTGTGTAACCACAATCTTCCCTTCTTTTGCCTAATACAGCTCAGCTAAGTCCTTGCTTAAGGATGCTAATTCATCATCATCGCATAACTGTCTTCATAAATAAAGGACTGTAAAAAGTGTTCAAATGAAACACAGAGGGGTTAACACCCCTGAATGAACTCTTAAAAAAAAAATTAATCTTGGCATCCTATCACTATGTGATATTTTGTACATCTTACTGTATTTACGAGTTTATTTATCAAGGATTACCCATCTTGCTAATGGCCTATTGTTATTTATTTCACTTTTTGTTGGTCTTTATATCCTTTTATGTAGTGTGTTAAAGGGCCCTGTATATCTGTTATGGCACTCTTTGAACAGTCTAAAATAGATGAGAAAATGGGACATTTGATAATTCTAAAGTTGCAAACCAAGAAATTCTTTTTCCTCTGGTTAAGTACCTGGAGTGGAATTGATTCCAAAAAAAAAAAATTTTGTTTCAGAACCTTTGGAGTGAAAATTATTTTTATTTGCATTTCAAATAGAATACAAAAGTAGTTAATTCAAGATTCATAAATCTGCTGTGTTTTGACTAGTTATTCCCTGCTTTTATTTTATTTTTCAGATGTGCTTCAGTTTATGGTGTAACTAAAAATTTTGTTTGTGTAATGCATGATTAATACAAAAAAGTATTTTTTCTAGTCTTCCACAAAACTTTTCTGATCAGTTTGCGAGTTTTGATGAGTTTTGTAAGGTTTCTGTTTTACAAACTATGAATCAGCAAATTTTTAAGATTGTACCACATAGCAAAAGTACAGCTGTTGAAAAATAATGTATATAAAATGCATATAATAAATATTAAATGGTGTACCTGTATGTTACTGTTGGCTACATTATTTTGTGTTGCACAGTTTGAAAGAGTCATTCTACAAATTACTAAATTAGGTCTTAATTTTAGCAAAATGACCATTTGTTTATTACGCTTATAAGATGCTTTGCTCTTGCAAGATTGTAAAAGTTGTCTGGATGTTGAGCAACTGTTGAGTTTCAAGCAGCAGTACCCACATATAAGAACATGTTTCCACAATGGTTTAAAAGATTTTTACAAGAAAAATTGCTGGTATATTCTTACAGCCCTTCTAAGATGATAATCAGTGTTTTTCATTATCTTTGCATAAGAAGTGATTCTGAAGTGATTTAGGAGCCAGAAAGGTACCCTGTTTTTATTTCAAACTGCCAATGAATAGTTGTGTTGAATTAAAAAAAGAAAAGATGTCTGAATGCCTAAAATTTGCCCATATATCTTACCTTTGTCCATTTCTTTCTGAGTCCTTTCATAAAGTTGATGCACAAAAAACTAAACTGAAGGTCAACATTTACCTATTCTGTGATGAGTCACTTTGCTCAAAGTGTATCAGCAGAAACAGAGTACCACGATATGAATATTTTCATGTAAAGTACTATGTTTAGGTATAAGTTAACTAAAGCTAGAACATGTTCCTATAAGTGGTTTGACTGCGTGGTTCCATGTAAGTTTCCAGTTTTCCAGTAAGAATGTGTTTCATGCCATCTCATGTCAAGCAAATTAGAACTAAAATAAATTTTTAAAAAAGGAGAGAGGTGCTCATAGTAGACAGAATACTGCAGTTATATCTTGGAACTATTTTTGTTTTGGTAATAATGTTGTGTTGCTTGAAATGTTACAGTAAATTATAATTGTGTAGGAATTGGAGAATTTTGTCCTTTATCATGAAGATTGAGGTGAGGCCTTCCAGTAATTGCTAGTAGGACACTAAGACTTTACTTTTGAAAGTAACATTCAGCTGATTTGCACTTTTTGTTCTTTCCAGTCTAAAGCATTCAACTAATCAACAGACAAGAGAGTATTTGAATTTTATTGGAAGTAATTTCATAATCGCCTTTTCTGAAGCCAAACATTGTTTCTGGCAGCTTTTCCAGACTGCTGCATTTTAATGTTTAAATAAAATGTGATTGTTTAATAAACATTACCATGCATAACATTTACCTTTTTTTTAATTGTATTAAAATTGAAATGATAAAACCAAAAATATTTGCTTATTTTCCTTAATTGAAGTCTTAATGATCATCTTATTTCACTAATGCATAGTGGATCAAATGCTGTTGTGAGGCATCAGTTATTGAATATTAGCAATTATTTCTAATTCGTCTTAGTTTATTTGTTGTGGGATATACCATGCTGAAACCTTTTATTTGTTGGTTTTGAGTTTTTTAGAATGGAAGAGCTGTAGTACTGGGGAAGATAGTGCTGAAAGAAATTGTTTTATTTAGCAAAAACACCTCGGCTTATGAAAAGATTTACTTTTCTTTTGTGAGACTCAAAGGATTGGTCAGAACCTGAATGGAAAGATACCTGAATGTGTTTGATAATACCTTTAGCATTTAGGGTGTGATTGATGTTAACAGATTTGGTCTCCAACTTTATTTTTGGAAGTTTTAAGCAGATCAGTGGTGACTGTAGTCCACTATAGCGTAAGTAGCTATTCCACAAAGATAGCAAATACACATAAAAAAAAGAGTGTAACAAGCCCTGGTTAAGAACCTTCTCTAATTTAGAAATAATAAGGACAAATTTATTTGCCAGGAGAAAATTGGTAGATTTCCAAGTGGAAAAACTCTGGGCTTGAAGGTACACTATATCAGTGGCCATCTGTTTCACATACTGTATGCTAATTTATTTGAAACTGATAGCACACACTGCCCAGAAATGCTCTTATTATTATGTGCTTCAATTTGCTTTAAAACTGATAGCACTTTGCTCCAGCACTTCCCCTCGCACATCAGTGGAAAGCCCCTTGCTCACACAGTGCTGACTCCTTGCAGTTTTGTTCTGTTTAGTTTCATAGATTCACAGAAAAGCGTGAGATGGAAGGGACATTGAAAATCATCTAGTTCCAAGCCTGCACCCCCAGCATGGACAGGGGCAGCTTCCACTAAACAAGTATTTTATTGCCTCATCCAGCCTGGCTTTGAACACTTCCAGGGATAAGGCATCCATAGCTTCTCTGGGTAACCTGTGTGCCAGTCACTCACCACAGTAAAGAATTTTTTTCTAGTATCCAGTTTAACCTGTTCTCTTTCAGTTTGAAGCAGTTTCCCCTTGTCTTGTCACCACATGCTCGTGTAGAATGTCCCTATCCAGCTTTCTCCCTTCAGCTACTGGAAGGCCATCATTAGCTTAGCCCAAAGCCTTCTCTTCCCCAGATTGGCCAGCCCTAACATAAAGATGTGCTCCATCCCTCTGATCGTCTTGGTGGGCTCCTGTGGAGTGTCTCCAGCAGGTCCCTGTCCTTGCTGTGCTGGCACCCCAGAGCTGGTGCAGCCCTGCAGGTGGGGTCTGACAGAGCAGAGCAGAGGGGCAGAATCCCCTCCCTGGCCCTGCTGCCCACGCTGCTTTGGATGCAGCCCAGGACACCCTTGGCTCTCTGGGCTGGGAGTGCCCATGGCTGGGTCATGTCCAGCCTCTCCTCCAGCAGCACCCCCAGGTCCTTCTGGGCAGGGCTGCTCTCATCTGTCCATCCCCAGCCTGGGCTGATCCCGGGGGTTGCTCTGACCCAGGTGCAGCACCAGCACTTGGCTGTGTTAAACCCCAGGAGATTCCCATGGAGCTGCTCCTGGAGCTTGTCCAGGTCCCTCTGGGTGGCATCTCATGCCTCAGGTATGTCAACCACACCACTCAGTTTGTCACTGCAGTGCCTGTGTGTGTATGTATCTGTCTGTGTATATATCTATCTGTACACACACACGTATTTATGTTCTGCCCTTAAGAACTTTTTCAAAAATGGAATAACAAAAGCAGAAGGCTTCAGAATTGTTTTGAAATGCTACTTCTGAGATGAGCGAGAAAGGGTGTTTAAGAATGTTTCATTTTCATACTTGTTGTGTTGATAGTTTCAAAGCATACACCCTTGAGCCTTAAGCACCTTCTTTTCTATTTTTTCAGGTATCTTTCCTCTCCAGTTGCTCTTTTGTAGCTTGAAGTGGGTGGGTATCTGTTTTTTCATTTGAATCTTATTATGTGGGGCTTTTCTTTTTAAAGAAAGAGCTGCTTAATTAGGGGCATCTTGCATCTAAGATGTTGTGAGACTTAAAATGCAGAAGTAGTATCTTCCTCTGAAATCTCAGCAGTGGCTGGGAGGAAAACAATCAGACCCTGTAGCTCTGTTGGGGAAATAGCCTGTGTGCAGCAGGCAGGGAGAGTGCAGACCAGGCTGCTGCAGCTCAGCTCTTGGGAAATATCAGGCCTGTGGGAAAAGGGCAGTGGGCAGCTGGGGGAAGGAGCTCATCTGCTCTGCCTGCACTGGTGCCGTGTTGGAGTCTGAATCATGGCTCTGTCTTACGTGCCCAGTGCTTTTTGGTGGAGTGGCTGGTAGCCAGCAGTTTCCCCTGGATTCTCTCTGCTGGAGTGTTCTAGTGTTAGAAATACTATTGCACCTTAACAACAGCAAGTCTTTTTAAAATAGTGATACATCCTCATTACCAGGGTAGATGTTTGCAAAAACAGAAGCTCTATGTTGGCTTCTGACTTACTGATGTGTCTCCCTTACCTGAGATAACCCAGGTGACTGATTCTGCTAATCTTAATGAACATTGTTTTCTGTAAAGATTTAGCTGAGAGCTGCTGTACAGAAGAATTTCTTAGAGACTGGAAATATTTTCCCCAGTTTGACTAACCTAACACCCAACAGTTTCCGTGGTGCACATGCATAGTACTCTGTCAGAAACCGTTTTTTAGCAGATATTTGGGCTTAACAGAAGCAACTGATCATGGTCACTTTCTCCTAATGGTTTGTGTTCGCCTAGTCTTTCTTTAGCTTTGAGCAAATCTGACCATTCCTTGTTGATATATTTGCTGCAAATATGCTGTGCCAGACAGGTCCAGAGTTTTGGTTTTTTTCTAAACTGGCTCCTAGTCCTCACCAGAATTAGCTCAACGAATTTGTGTATCTCATCTAATTTAGAGTGTTTAGATGAGAGAAAGCTGTTTCCCCATCTACCTTTTCTGAACAATTAATATATTCTTAAAATACCCAAGGGTGTAAAGAGAATTTCAGAAACTACATACTTGTGAATTTGCTTTTCATTTGAAAAAATTACTGTTTTAATTATATAGTTTGTTTGATTTAGAACTTACCAAAAATTTGAAAGTAGTGCTAAGTTAGTAGTTTTTGTGATCTTCCCATCTAATTTAAAGCCTTTTCCTAAATCTTGCCAGTCTTTTTCTCAGTCTTTTGACTTCTTGTTGTCTCTAACTTGTATTCTTTGGCAGATAACTGTTTATCATACTTGTAATTTGATCACATCCACCAGGGCAGAAAAATAGATTTATATCCCTTTGCTTACATTCTGCCATGCTCCAATTGCTGTTAAGTAGTAAAGGCCATATCTGACCTCAGCAAAGGTTGGAAAAGTTTAGTTAACATTTGCTAGGAAAAACAGCAGAGCAGGATTCCCATGCTGGTGTCTTAGGAGCTGGTCCAGCGTGAAGTTGAGCTGTAGGTTCGGTTCTGCCCCGGGGCTGAGGGTGTATCCAAGCTGCCCAGGAGAGCGGCTGCAGTGTGAGCAGAGGGGAGTGATGCTACCTGCTCCTTCTGGCTGGGGCAAACCCTGGCCCTTCTCTTCTTCGTCCTGGGATGGCTAAAGATCACCTGACCCTGCTGCTGTTTACAGGCAACTGCTCTGTGTGTGGAACACAGAAACAAATAGGACACAGTATTTGTTTATGTATAGATGTAGATGAATGTAAACAAATTAGAAAGTAACAAAACAATAAATATCCTTCTTTTCATGAAAGCAGCTTACCATCAAGGACACTTCACTAACTAGATTTGATTGTTTGAAAGGAAAGGAAATTTTGATCGTAATGAGATTAAATTTAAAGTGGTCATTTGCTTCAAAGCAGAGATTAAAACCTGGGATTTAATCATAGACAGCAAATATTCGGAACCTATTCTTCCTTCAGCTGAAGTGAGAGGCAACATTTTTGAGGTCAATGAGAGCAAAAGAATGTGTGCTCCAGTTAGTAGACATATATGACTGAAAAGTGGCTCATAGTTCGGTTTAAACTGTTCGCTGGAAGTTTCCATGTGTTTGGTGTCTCATTTGGATGACAGGTGATGACAAGATATTCAGCCACGTTCTGGTTCCACTTCCCAAAAATACCACGTATGTTTACTGTCTCAGGACCAACTATTGATTTTATTAGGCTGGGGATTTAAGTCTCCAGTTTCCGCGCAGTTTGTTTAAGAATAAAGTTGATCATCTTTGACAGTGTGCTCAGGCCTTCTGTGACACTTGCGTGGAACAGAGAAATTTTCTGTAATTTTTGTGGTTTTGACACTTTCTGGAGCTGATCTACCCATCAGGCTAATCAAAGGAAGGAAAGTGCTGACAGAATTGGTGGAGCTAGGTAGTGATATTGAGAGTTCCCCCATAAGGATAAAGGCTTAAAAGCAAGGCAGAAGCAGTTGGCCCCGCTTTTCTTCTTCAGAACAGGGAAGGTAAAAATACTGTATTTTATGGGGCCATGCCTCATAGAAAGGAAAGCATCTGTGACAACACTAATACAAAATTCAAATGGAAGTAATTAAAATATTTATACGAGAATCTACTGTTCTGATGAGACTATACTAATGTGCCAAAAAATCCAACCCTGTTCTTCATTCTCTCATCCCACTTCAAAATTGCTTTATAAGTTGTAGAGAATTATAATTGTTGACTTTTGATGCAAATTATTTTGGCTCGTTTCTGCATAGCTCTTTATTGGCATTGATTTTAAAAGGCAGAGTAGTACTTTTTTAATAGTACTTTTAAAGTGACTATTTTCTCTTAAGAACGTAGAAACCTTTTGCTACCATGTTGCAGGTCTGACTGTATGAAGATTTCTCTGCAGTTCACTGACCTTCAGTCCTAGACTGTATACTTGCTTTTCATATATACTACACTTGTCAGAGCTAGAAATAGCCATGCTATCAAGAGATATATATACAAGGTGATTCATGGCAAAGGTGAGGACAAAGGTGCAAAATTTGAGGTGCAGAATATTTGTAAGCAGAATCAGAGACACGGGCCTGAGTTTCCTTCTAAGAATGAGAAGGACATACTGCCAATGACAAAGGAAGTCATGCTCCTTTTTGTTATAAAACAGCCTGTGACTGGGGAATTTACCCACGAAAGGTCTTGAGGTAAGGAATGCTTCCACTGCTCAGGCATGTGTCCTAACCAAAGCATGGCTGTAGGTTGTAGCTCTTCCTGGAAGTTATCATAGCACGAAAAGGGATTTGAATTTATTTAGCACAGCATACTAATAAAACTTTGTAAATTTAGATTGCTCCAAGTGGGAAGGATGAGTTTTGAACTGTGTTAACTACTATTTCATCTAAAATTCTAAACAGCTTAATGGGAGTTACAGTTAAGTACCTAAACCCCTAACCTCAGAGTTTTCTACTCTTTTCTAAATGAAGGAATCCTAATTTTTTTTTTTTTTTTATGTTGATGTGATATGTCATCAGGACTGGGATTGCAAATCTGAGGCCCCCTGAGACTAAGTACTGTTCAGGGAAATACAGCACAGAAAATCACAAAGTGGTTTCAGTTGGAAGGGACCTTTTAAAGATCATGCAGTCCAGGTCCTTTATAATGGTTTTCATTGGTCTCACAAGAGAATAGAATTGATCCCCTGCAGACCAAATTCTTGACTGACAGCCTTAAATCTGCAGCAGTTTTTTCCCACTGGACTTTGCATAACTGATGGTAGCTGCAGCTCTTTTCATGTTCTTTGTACTGCTTGGTCCAGCAGTGTAAAACTGAAGGCTTTTCTGGCTTTACTTACCTTGTTTAACAAACCAGAGCTTCAGCCCATGTCTGCTACCCTCTACCATGCTGTTCCTCTTCCAGATTTGCCTTCTACTTACAGCCCAGTCCACATCCTTTCCACCCTGCCTCTGTATCTCACCAGCTCTCAGTCCTTTCGTCTATATCCCACCCATGTTCTTCTCAGATCAAAGCTGCTCACAAATGTTTGCAAGTAACCTGGCATCACCATTCCTGTGAAATGCAAAGGTGTGGACACTTAGCTCTGCAGCTTTCAGTGTCCCAGGGCTGCAAACCCTTTTTGGCTGATGAATGAATGATGTAAGGTAAAGCTGCCTATTTCTCTGCAATAGTAAAAGCAAAGTAGGAGGGAAAATGTGATTCTGTCAGCCAGCACAAAATTTATATTCAGATGATTTAACTAGCATCATACCTAATATGAACAATGACTAAAATTTTGATATCGATATAGACTCATTCAAATTAAAATATTTGTAAAAGTAATACCCTTATTATTATTGGGAATTTAAGCTAATACAGTTAGGAAGCATCACATACAACTTACTCAAGCTATTCTATATGAGGTTCATCATAAAAAGACTTCTGTGTTATGAGATATTAAAACAGATAGCAGCAGTCCCAGTTTTCTTGCAATATGTATTTCTATAAAAAGTTTATAAACTAAATTAATTAAATTTTTGCACAAAGTTGATACAGCCTATGAATTTATACAGCAAAAGCGTAATACTCTTATCTATAAACACGTAACAAAATTAGAGATAACAATTACTAGAAAAATACAAGGCATCTTTGCCATTTATGTTTAGAGTAATATATAGCCAGTTATAAGTTATTAAAAAGTGCACAGCAAAAGCCCAATGAATACAATCCCTTCTGTGCCACTCCAAAACTACTAGAAATTTTACAATCAATAGTGGGAGAGAGGAAAAAGGGAAGCCCGAGATTGATAGGGAAAGTGCTGTTTTGTTTTCTACTATACATTTTATTTGCAAACCCCCTTCATTTTTTAAAGAATATTTGGAGAATGTTATTCACACCAGTACTCTGGAGTAACTTGGTGAATATCACATCCTTTAAACCACGTGTGTGCATATAAATATATCAACATTACTAGGTATGTAGTCAAATGTAACCCTTTTTCAAGAAAACTATTCTTTCATCTTCAGAAAACCTTACACATCTTTATAGATGTTTTTACTACCATTATGAAGTTGTTATTCTGTGAACTACTAAATCCCACTTAATGTGTCTGCCAACTCTTTTCTGACCACGTAATCTGATATAAATCCATTGGGTTTAATGGTTTGAGATACCTCTGGACTTAAATTTGAATGCTTTCAGTTCCCAGTGTGTGGTCTAATTTAATCTTTTGGCCCAAGATTCATGTCTCTATAACTGTCTGGCCAATAACAACTTTGTCATATCAAGACAGTACAAAGAGCAGACGGGAAATATCCGGTTGTCAGTTATATTTGGAATATAACTGTTGACTTCAGTGGTGCAGAAAGCAGTAGTAGTAGCTAATATGTTAGGATCCAGATCTTCAAAGAACTACTGTGCCTTTAATACCTTTAAAATTCTGTGCCAAAAGAACGAACCAAATAGATCCACAGAAATCTGTGGGTAGAAGTTAAATGACTTTTGATGTAAAATTTGCCAACCAGATCCAGCAAAACCCCAACTAGTAAAAATAGACTCTTTCAGCTACAATCTGACATATCTTTTCTTAAGCTGCCTGGAAATAATGGATGTTGCACAACAGGAGCACTGAAAGCACTTTGTGTTATCAGCAGAACTCTTTGAAAAGATACAGAACTGTAAGCTGCAGAAAGCTTATAGAAGATAGTACCTTGTATTTAAAGTAGTATTATTTTTAACTCATAAAAAGGTATCTAGCAAATGGCAGAAAAAATGTCAGAGCTGTATTATTTCCTCTGACTATCTGCTATTCTTAAGTGCATGATAAGGAAAGCTTTTAAACTTTGGGATGCTATATGCTTGTTGAAAATATTAACTGTTGGCCAAATTCAGTATCAGGTACAACTTCTAACAAGCTCACAAGAATCTTTGACTGATTACAGAAACAAAAAGTAGCCTTTCTTCTTCCTCTGTATTATGATAGCATATATAAGAATAAAACATCTGTACTTTAGAGGGACAATTCCAATTTCATGATTTTTAGCTGCAAATCGGAATAGTGAACAGCAGATTTTTTACTGTTTAGAGTCCAAAAAATCTCTACAGATGCCTCTAATAATATCAGGAACCATCTGCTCCAATCCTGTGAACTCCCTGGTGAAAAAGGTATGAGATTCTCTTGGTTCAGAAGCCATGTCTTTCAGATCATCCAGAGGTGCCCAGGCAACGCCAACAGAGAAGACTGTTATTCCTGCAGAAAGGAAATAAAAGAGAGACCATTTTGTCTGTAGATACAAGAGAACTAGCCATTTCTACATTAATGAATCAATGTGGATTTGAAAAGCGTGTTTCAATACCTTCAGTCTGTCAAAGATAAATTAGATTTTGCCACTAAATACCAGGAATTAGATTTGTCCCAGGAAAAATCCTGAAGGAAATATGAAGTATCATAAGAGTTAATGTCCGAGTTATTCTTGTAGTGACACATAGGATTGTAGCAATTGCAATCTCAGTCTTGAAACACAAGTAACACTGTGTAAAATGATTTTGAAAGTTTGGTTCCTTTGTGTATACTTAGTGCCTTTATATACTTATACTTCAAGCATTATCAGCCCAATGAGCTTTTTGGCCACAACTGCTTGTTCTCTTCCTAGATGATGATGGAGCTACTTCCTCTACTGTTTAGGGAAATGAGACTGGGTATATGTGGAGCCCTAAGCTGCCATAAGTGAGTCTAGTCATACCTGGCTCTGTAAAACTGGTTGCTGGGTTTTTTTTCACCTAAATGGAAAACAGTTCCTAGAGGCTTATGTTTTGCTGAATTCAAAGCAAATATCATACTTTGCAAATGTTAAAATATTGACATTTGCACTGCAGCAGAAATAGGACGGATCAACCTCCACTGCTTTCCAAAGTACACAATTTACCTGCTTTTTGTGCAGCTGCAGCAGGTCCTCTAACATCATCGTAAGACTGACCATCAGTCAGAACAACGAGGAAATTCTTGTTAGGTCCCTCTTTCACTGGCCCAAACACGTTCCTGGTTGTGAAGGAAATGGCATCTCCAGTGGCCGTGCCCCCGCTCATGTAGCGGATGTTCCGGACGGCCGAGAGCACCTTGTCCTTGGTGACGTGGTCTGTGAAGCTGAACTCGGTTCTCTGGTCGTAGGTGAACTGCACAGCTGCCACCTTGGAGCCAATGTCAGAGATCTCAAAAGCCTTGGCCACGTTGCTCACAAACTCAAGCACAAGGCGGAAGTTGCTCTCCCCAACGCTGCTGGAGCCGTCTATCAGGAAACCGATGTTGACAGAGTTGTAGCAAGTCTTGCTACACAGCATCTGCTCGTGTGAGCACAGTTTTTGGACGAGAGGTTTTACATATTTGGTAGTACCGAACCAGGTGGGCATTTGGTAAGAGAAGAAGCCATTGTTTCGACAGACAGCCTGTTTGAAAACATAAACGGAATGGGTGAATGCCAACAGAGCAGCTGAGTGGATAATACTCAGACACCTATGATTTTTCTTTTAGAAGCAGGTTAGAAATGAAGCCTCATGGTGAGAGCTTAGGATGTTTTTTTTGTGTGCTTGTCTTTAAAGAAATTGAATCATCTGCCCTCAAAGTCAGTGAAAGTTGTAGTACAGCTTATTTTATCCAGTAATAAAGCCAACTCTGCTCCCCAGGCTCTGAAAGTTTTCAAATAATTTGGCGTTATTCACATGAAGGGCAACAACTGAAAATTGTAATTTTGTTTTGTGTATGTGAACTAATTAATGATCCTAAGTAGCCAAAGGATTGAAATTTCTGTATTTTTGCTTACGCACTGAAAATTAGCCTTTGTGTTTTCCCTTTGAACTTGGTAAGACCTTTGGATTTTTAATCTATATTGTGTCACAAACACAGAGAGAGTTGGG
This sequence comes from Acridotheres tristis, assembly GCA_037013685.1. Taxonomy (NCBI): domain Eukaryota; kingdom Metazoa; phylum Chordata; class Aves; order Passeriformes; family Sturnidae; genus Acridotheres; species Acridotheres tristis. The sequence goes on from CM072891.1 coordinate 534,225, forward strand.
TAGAAATATAGCTCTAGGTCATTCAGAGTAAAATTTCTTTTCCTCTAGCTTCTATCAGATGCATGTAAAGTACAAGGCAACTGAGAAAGGAGTTAAATTCAAAATCAGCTCTCCAGCTAACCTGGCTAAGATCAAAATGAAGAAGGGGAGGACAGGCCTCAGTCACTTAATGTCATGTCTTTCTGTGTCTCTACAGGGACAGACAGTGATAGTAACAAGGAAAAGAGATCTAGATTAGCTGTTGGGAGGAAATTCTTTACTGTGAGGAAGGTGAGGCACTGGGACAGTTTACTCAGATTAGTGGATGCCTCATCCCCAAAAGTGTTCAAGGCCAAGCCTGAGCTACCTGGTCTATCAGGAGCTAGGTGAGCTTTAAGGTCCTTTCCAACATAAACCACTCTGTACTGCTGCTGTAAGTGGGTAAGGGTTGGACCTGCCTGCAATACCTTTGGGGTTGGCAGCTAGATAGCTCAACCCTAGAAGAAGCAAAGCTTCAGTCTGTTCATGCCATTTCTGCTGAAATTAGACATCTACAACCTCCCTGTGGAAAATGACCAGTTTTCTCACTGCAGAGTTAGTAAAGACCTCCTGATCAGAAAGCTCATGTGAGAGTAGGTGATCATTGTTTGAATTCCTGCTCTAACTCAAAAGGAACAAGATCCAAAACTCTGCATACAAGATCAAAGTCTTGCACACAGACTTGTTAGGATATGTTTTTCCATATTTTCTGTCCTCTTAGTAGTGAAAGTAAGTAAATAATTTTCCACAGAGCAGGTAAGAAATAAGTACTTCCCTGTCTGCCCTTTCAGGAGAGAGAATGTATCATATCAGCATTTCATTGCTTTGGCATATTCAGCTGTACCTGAGATAGGGGAATTTCCTGCACTGAGAGTCTTCATGCAATTACAAATTCCAGGAGCTACAACCCGGCCAAGCTTCTGAACTGGGAGTACATTGGTACCTTTCTGTGACCCCTTTAGCAGGGAAAAATCTCCAGTGTTTCTTTAACCTTCTTTCTGCTAGTCTTTTAAATCACTTATGAGCAAGGATAACTTAATCAGCTAGCTTGAGAGAATATTTTTATGTCTATACATCTATATGAGTTATTATATATACATATATTAGTTCATTGGAATTTTACTGTAAAGTAAATTCTCGAGTATTATATTCATGACTGAAAACCAAATAAGGACATTCTTTCTTACTTTGTCAACAAAACCAATGTCTTGTACCATTCCCAGCTCCTCTGTTGTGGGTTTTGCTACAGACACAATGAACACATTGACTCCAAATTCTCTGGCCACTATGCCGGCTTCTTCAAGATCATCTGAGGGCCAGCCATCCAGAAACACTACAATGATCTTGGGAATTCCCTTCCGTGCTCCATTTTCCAAAGAGAAGAATTTCTGAGCCGTGTACTTCAAAGCTTTCCCTTGTTTTGAACAGAAAAAGAATATGAAGAAATAATGCATACAGTGAAGGTACATTCTGGGATCAGCTTCCCATTTGACATTGTGCAGGATTTATGTTGTAACTACAGGACTAAGCCAGTGTTGCATTGGATTGGTGCCCCAGGAAATTTGATAATAATGAAGCTTGGGCAACCTCTAAGTTAAAAACTAATCACCCCAAATCAACACCCCTCCTCCCCCCCAAAAATCCCTAGAGATAAAGCTGAGGGAGAATTCTCTGAGATGTTTTTTTGCTCATGGGTCTAGTTTTCTACTAGGAAGTAGGTATATTAGTACCTGCCAAATGGATTAGAAGGAAGAAAGTTCAGGAGCTACCTAAATTTAAATTCCTTGTTTTGCTGTGCTTGTGTGAGGGACCTTTGGTTTCCCTAATAAATTGTCTCTCTCCTCAATCTACAGATTTTCTTATTTTCCTCTTCCCAATTCTCCCCCCATCCCACCAGGGAAAAGTGGGCCAGCAGCTGCACAGGGCTTGGTCGATGGCTGGGGCTAAACAATGTCTTCTCACAACCACTTACTACTTACTCCTAGTCTAACTCTTTAATTAGCCACCCAACAAGAAAGAAACACAAAGCCTTTTATGAATTTGTCTCAAGATATCATTCTGTTACTAGTGAAAAGTCAATTACTGTTGAGATGCTGGAAGCATTTATACAAGTATGAACACTTGTACTCTAATAAAATGTGTAATAAACATGCCAAATTTCTAGAAATTAAATGTGAGATGTGGCAATGATCTAGTGGAAAAAAAAAAATCACAGAACCTGATTAAGGTAAGTGTGGCATCTAAAACACTTTCTGACCTATGTGAATTATAAGAACTTCAATATTTACACACATACGTATATATATAAAATACATAAAGAAGTAAATTTCTGTTTTAGGGGGTATATGAACTCACCTGTGTTGGAATTGCCCCCTCTGAACCCTAATTCCTTTATGGCAAACAAAACTTCTTTTGCAGCAGTAAAGTTTTTAAGATAGAATTCAATTTTTGGATGTTCACTGTGGAAAAATAAAACAGAGTAATAAGGTTCACTTTTCATACTGGCATTAGCAAGCTAAAACACACTTGGAATAATTTTGCTCTTGATAATATATTTGTCTCTGGATTTTATTACTAAAATGTAAGTATGCTCCTTGCTTAGTAAGTCTTGCAATCCTTAGCAAGAGGAATTATCTACCTGAATGGGTAAATTTAGGACAGCCTGATTCTCATGCTTATCAAAGAGCTGAAAACATTAGGTTGAAAATACATAAAGAAAAAAAGAGCATGCCAGACGTTAAACTAAATGCATCTGTGTAATTAAAGATTGGCAGGGTTTCTACTATTTGTATGACAAATACCTTCCTTATAAAGAATTCCTGCAAAATGCAGTTTAAGTTTTTTGATTTGAGAAGTTCAAGGTATGCTAGCTATTGACTAAGAAATTAAAGACTTTAGGTATTGTGTGTCCAGATTTCATTTCTAATTTACAGTAGAAAGCAAAAACACGTGGCCAGTTACAATTTGAAAAATATTTTATCAGTTGGTAAGAGCAGATTTTTGTTTTGCACCTGTACATAGCTACTAGGGACTATTGTCTCTCTACAATTTCTAGAAACTGGCATCTCTACTTTGCAGGGTGTTTCCTGGTGTTCTACTAAGATGAGATGCAAAGCTGCAGCAGAGGGGCTGTGAAAAGTCCAAATATCAAATATCAGAGACAGAAGATGTTCAAATTTGTCATGTCCTCTCACATGCACATGGCAGTATAGCACAGAGCAAACAGTGCTACAGCTCGAGTTTCTTTCCCTTGTTATTGATTGATGTTGCAAAATGAGAAGTGATATGTTAATTGATTTCTCTTATCAATGACTCCATTATATTTTGTGTAGATCTGTTCTTACCTGGCCTGTACGACTCCAACATGAGGCCCTTCTGTTCCAATTCCCAACATTACAGCTACTTTTCCAACAAAGTTTTTCTGCAGGTTAAACCTACGTTGGCCAATGTTGTAGCTTCCATCGATGAGAAATGCAATATCAGCTTTGCAGTCTGTGAACATCCAAAATAATTAGACTTACTAACATCAAATAAATGTTAGGATTCTGCTTTGGAAAAAGTTAAATGTGTGTTTTTACCTTTGTTTCCAGCCTTTTTATCAACAGTCTTCTTAGGTCTTTTGCCTTTGGTGAAAAAAACAGCATAGATTATTCAATAACAAGAAGATGAATGGACTGAAGTAAACCAGAAAAAGCTCTGGCTCCAAAAATTGCAGTGCAATCTATCTGCAGTAGGAACTGTCAATCAGTTTAGTAATTAAAGTTGTGCTACTACTGCTTCACTCCTTGGAGAATGTTCTTTTTCAAATAAAACAGCCTAACCTCCCTTTCTGCACCTTTCTGACTGATCACTGGGTACTACAATGCTGGGTGGATTTCTGTACCTCACCTACCCAAGTGCTACTGTTTCCCTGCTGTACAATGGAGTTTCAATGGTTTGGAAGCAAACCATGACTTAAACTCTAAATCAGGTGGTCTATTCACAAACAACACCCAAGTCCAGTATTTATATAGCACTAACCTTCATAAAAAGGGTTTAATGCAGGATTTTCTGCGGAGAAATTCACATAACAAGTAAATTTCTGCTATGCATGTCCTGACAGCACTCAGCTGTTCAGTAGTTCTGTAAGAAGGAATGCATTATCTCTGTCTTCTCCATCACTTAAAAAGAATGAACATCACATGAGCTCATTAACTCTACCTTCTTTTGTTTTATCTGTATTACTTTTCAAAAATAATTCCTTTTTTTTTAAAATTTGCATGAACATTAGTGAGATCAGAATCAATCTCTGAGACTACATATGATTCCTCTTGTTTTCTGGTGAAAGATACTCTGCAAAACCAGATACTGCATCTGTTTTCTTTAAAAATAAGTGAGCCTCATGGAACACGTTCCTTCAGGCAGGGACTCTCACCCTGCAGTGCATCACATCCCAAGAGGCTTCCCTTGCTCTGGAGATCCCATACCTGTCGAAGGACGTGCTGTTGACACTGACCGTCCCACTGCTTCTAGTGCTGTGTTCCTGGCACCTGCTAAAATTAGAACACTTTTACTGGATTTCAGTGTATTTAGATGAAGTTGCACGTGCTTGAAGAATTACTGTATTCACAATAACCTTTCTTTGTCATTTGCCATTACCTACTCTGGGAGCAGGATATGACCCTAAACAAACCTTTGATGTAATCCAGTATTGCAGTCCTTGTTTTACAAGTAATTAATTTCTGCATTTGAAACAACATCAGCTGATGAGGAATTACAGCATATATATCTGATGAGAGGTTATGAGCTGTAGTGGCCATTATTTCTAGCATATAAAGAGAGGACTTGATCTGGAGAACTGGATTTCACCTTCACCCTCACTGAAAGCACCTGTAAATCCAAGTTCTTAGCTAGCAACTTGCCATGGGCACTACACAAGGAATACTTAGTACTTAATATCTTAGAGATAGTAGGCTAAATTTTAGCTGTGTAAACAGTAAAAACACATTACAGAGATCTGCTTCACAAACTTTCTATACCAGCAAACACACACTCTTTCATATTTTTGAAACCACAACAACATATACAACCAATGTATTCCTGCATATGATCTTATGAGTTCAGTTTAGCCTCACCTGAGTGGCAAGGCATGAATTAGACAATTAATAATTAACAACTACCTCAACAATGGGGACAAAAACTTCAGGACAAAACCACTACATTGCACTTTAGCTAATGACCACATCACATGTAAGCTGATGTTATTACTATTTTTGGAGGGTCAGTTTTCTCTTTGCATGGAATGCTGCACAAGGTATTTGAAGAGCCTGACAAAGTGCTACTGCCTGCACTTTGCAGGCAGAGGGAGAGAAGGGATAAAACTAAATGGCTGGAAGTGGCAGGAGGACTGGAGTGAAACAGGACTGAAACATTGACTCTGATCAGCTTAAGCTGTCATGGAACTGTCAACTGCTTGCTATGTCATTATATTCTAAATAACCAATCTATTTTTATGTATCAGCTTCTGTTACAGACTAGCTACTCTAGCTAGAATAGGGTTTTTTTAGGTAAATGAAAGTTAGGAAAAATGAAGTTAAAATAATGAATTAGAAATGAAAACTTCTACACATCAAATAACAATCACTTTCTTTACACATACAGAAGCACTGAGGAAGTGTCCTACAGTTCTGACAAAGCTTCAAATACAGTTTTCAAAACAGCAAATGTGATCCACCTACCAGTCACTGAGAAAGATGAAGCCCATCTAGAGAGCACCTGAGACTGGATCCCATTGGCATTTACAGCAGGGTAGTTTTCCTGTCCTGGGAGAGTCTGGACCCTTACAGCTCCCCCTGTGTTGGTAATCACCCCACTAAGATTCAAACAGAGTCGGCATAAATCAGACATTTCAGTCACAAGAAAATGCAATACAGGTAATACCATCACTAAAATGTCTGTCACCAGCCTTCTCAAAAAGATGCAATAGAGGCAGGCAGTTGTGTTCAGGCTAGAACAATCTGTAAGTTGCTGAAAAGACTTTAGAAGAAACTATTCTACAGAGCATCACATAAATTTTTTTTTTAAAGTCAGGAAAGCCTAAAATCCTGGCATTTAGTCTAATGCAGAACAGTGATGCTTCAGGCCATATCAATTCCTAAGTGACAATAAGAAGCATCAGAACTGTCAGATCTCTTTTTATGTACTACTGAAAGAACAGTTATTATTTTTAGAGGCCAAAAGTCAAAGCTGAACTTCTCTAAGAGGGAGGAAAACTTGATGCCTTGTAGTCCATGGGAAGGTGCAGTTCTGTGGGAGACAAGCAATTACTTCAAGACTATTTAAACACAGCAAAGTGTGCCTTGGTGTTCACTTTTTGCTTCTGTTTGGCTTCCTGCCTGAAAAGACAACCTGGCCTAATCTGATTTAACATATTGTGAAAGTAGAATAATCAAGACTAGAGTTTAGGAAACTTTACATATGTTTCTGATAATATAAGATCTGGATATCTGTGGCAAAGGCAACTTCCCCATAAAATTCTATGTGGATTGCTGTTAAAAGACATTAATTCTTCATGGATGTGACTTGCATTTCTAAATAGAACTGTGATTATAAAAATTTAATTCTTGTAGCTTGGAACAGTTTTAAAATATGCAGATATATTTTCATCTAGGAATACTTTATAGAGTATATAGACTAAGGAGCTTGAATAAGGTTACCCTAAATGAATTTAAAATCAGATTATAAAGTTGGCAAATACAAACAGCACTTTGTAGTTCTTAAAAAAAAAACAGTGAGAGAAAAATCAGATGAGAGCCATTAACTGGTTAGTTTTAAATGACAGGAAAATAAAGTAAGCAAAATTATCTTTGAGAAAAATGACACATAAATGTACCTAGAATATTTCAGTCTACTTAGAATATAAAATTCTTCTCCAGTACCTGCTTCTCTTAGGCATTCAAGCCTTCACTAGTGTCTCAGTCTTAATGGATAAGGAAATGTGTCAAACAGAATGTGTTTAACAGTTTCTATTTTAAGCTTGTACTTGCAATTTTAGTGAAGATACTCTGGGCTTACATCAGCAAACCTGATCCATGACCATGTTAGCTCGTAAGAAGAGCTCAATATTTTTTCCCATTTTCTTGGTCGTGGACTCACGACTTTGAGTGCTGAACTGAACTCAAATCATTCAGACTGAAAGCTCAGCCTAAGAAGTATTCCTGGAAACAATGATTTCAGTTTATTTTAGAGACACTGTGATCAGTGTTGTCTAAGTTATTCCATTTTATCTATTGGTCCTTACATTTTAATTGCAACAATAATAATTAGTAAAATTTCATTGATAATACTAGAGGAAAAACTATCATCTCCACTAAATTGGGAAGCTTCACAGTGAAGCTGGAGTAGATTTATTTGCTCCTCATCCTTGTTGAAAATATTTGATTCTGTATTTGAACACAAGTCAAAATTCCATGCTGCCTTCTGAAGGTACACACTTTCCTTACAACAGCTCTGCTATTTTAATGTAAGTGGGGGCTGACATTAGATGTAAGAGGACCTGTAGCTTTATGAAAGTTATTCCTTCTTTTTTGCCATTTTTTTTCTGTAGGTGAGTTAATGGTTTAAAGCCATATTTTACAATCTCATCTGGTTTACCTATGATGTTTCTTCAGGCAAGTCTATTCAGAGTACACGTTTATATTGGCTGATGTGGAACAAACCATATATTGCCAGTCTACCTTTGTGCTCTGAACCAGATTGGCAAATTCCTTCCTGCAATGGTTTATGATTGGCTTTTAAAGCAAGATTCATCCTGTGTGGGTCTGCAACAGTTTTTAAAGAGTGAAGAAGTGCCTGTGCATTCCTCAGAATGACTTATGTCACTGCAATCTGCTTTGCTTTTCGCTGCTGTGCTTTGCTCCTGTGTGGCTGACTTGCATGCCATGGCTGTTTTGATTAAACTGGAACTCAGCAGATTTTCCAGGAGCAGCTTTCACTTCTCTACTCATTACATTATATGCTACTGCCAGTACTGCTTAACAAGGACTTTATGTAAAAGCTGTCAGTTCATTCTCATGCTTAGCTTATTAATAACAACCTGCAATTTATACCTAAATGATAGTTTTCACTCAAAAATGGACACAAACAGAAAAGCGGATACACAAGGTAGTAATCTAGTACCTCACTGCACAACAGTTCATGAAAAAGTATACCAGCCAAGGGTAGCAGAAAGGTCTTATAAAATAGAGGAATTTCAGCTAAAACATACTTTAAAGTCTGAACTGAATTGAGGTAAATCACCAGATTAAATGGAAGCTTTTAAAGATCCCCGTGCAGTTCCTCAGTGTGCAAGAACTGTTTATTTGCACTCTTGGAGAAAGAGAATTGGTGTTGCTGAATTTTGAATGAATTTTTCAAGGAGTCTACACATCAAAGCAAAGCTGAAGCCTAGACCACAAAGAGTCTTCTGGCCATGGGAGGTGAGCCTTACAGATGTAACTGCAGTTTATCCTCAGGGACATTAGACAAGACAGCTGAATTGCCTGAACTCCCATCTTTCCTTCCTACTATCAGCATCTGCACACTCCTCCCAAATAATGAGCCTATCTCCTCATCTCCAAACTGGTCTCCTGCTGCTGCCTGGTTGCCATCAGTCACCGACCCAGAGCCGCTCAGGATTTCATGCCAGCATCCTCTGGGCCCTAAGCTGTGTTCTTTTTTTCTTACTTTTTCTGTACCCCTACTGCTTTTGGCAGGAAAGTAGTTCAGCAGCAGAAGCAGGCACAATACCAAAACTTCCCAGGGATCCACAGCTGCTCAGAAATCCCTTTGGCCAGACAACCTTTTTGTCAATATTCTTCTAGCAAACACTGGGGCAGCTCAGGTGCCACTTATGTTTATGGGCACTTTGTGGCCAGCTCAGTAATACTATGATATGCTTTTGTTAGACTTTAATTCTCGGACCTCAATGTTTAATGAGGGCTGGTTTCACCCTTTGACAAGTTAGGAAAGATATGACAAAAATTTACATGCCTATTTAACATCTAAATACTACCACGTTGGGCTAGGTTTCCATTTAGTGGAATTGGCACTAGAACAAAACTGTACAAGCTGAGAACCTAGTCCTTCATTTGACCTTCTGATTATTAATCCAATTAATCACTCAGTGGTGGATTTAACTCAGTTCTTCATGCCTACATAGTGTAAGCCTGGTAGGAGGTTCTCCATTCTTCCCTCAACAAATAAATCTTTTATCCTTCTGCCCAGAAGAAGAATAATATTAAATACATATTTTGTTTCCTGAGAGTAATTACACATGTAATGAGAGAAAAAGCCAAATATAACAAGCTAAAACAGGCAGAAAGATTATTCTCCTCTAGTACACAGAATTATTTGTAGCTGAATTCTGCTAAATTATTTTCATGTATTACACAGTATTTTTCTTGCATTAATAACTGCTTAACAGTAATGGAACTACTCATAGGACTAAGCACTATTTGATTTATATAAAATTAAGGATTCCAGTCTCAATATAGATCCAGCATGTAAACTGAAGTGTATGTGGAAGGGGGAAGAGATCCATGCTCACACAACCATTTTCAGTTTAAAAAATGGAACGAGCCCTGCTCCCACGGCTGATATTTCCTGAAATGCTGGGTGGCTGTCTGACTCATGGTAGGTGACACAGGGCCAGGACCCAACAGTGCTGAGGGTTGAGCTTACCTGCCCTCACCAGGCAGTGAAACGGAGGGTACACCTGGGAGGGGTTAGTTTGGTTATGTGGAAGAAATTTACAAAATTTTCAAAGCACAGATCTACTTACGTTACAATAATAGCAAACTCCAATCACCTATTGGGAATATCTTCTTGAAGTTTCTTTCATGCCAATATAGATTTTAGACATTGCAACACAGGGCAAAAAGGAGCAAATATTTTCTAGGTTTTTGTTGGATTTTGCAGCCTGCATTGAAATTAGCTGAGAACTAAACAGCTATTGCCTCTCCTCCAAGCATCAATCCTTTTTCACCAGGATAAGTTATGGCTGTTAACAGTTGCAGCAAAGCCACCAAAATAGTCTCATGTAGCAAATTCTGTTCTGAGTATGAAAGGCCAGCAGAACTAACCCCCAAGTTAAAGAAACAGAAACAGCAGTTCTCCTAAATACAAAATTTTTCACCTTAAGTCTGCTTTTTCAAAACACCTTACTACAGTCTACCACACTCAAAGACTTGAACAAGGTTAATTTAAATCCAATCTGGAAGACAGATAAGAAAGAGGAGTATGTTTATCACTATTAGAGCCCTCATTCTCACAATGTTTCTGGAGAGAGACTGTTAGATGCAGGATTTACAAAAAGGGTTGCCTATTTCACAAGAAGTACAGTTTATATTGACTCTTAGCATGGAAAAGTATGGATTTTTTATTTTTTTTATAGCCTCCTGCTTCTGGGCCGGAGAACAGTAGTGTGCATAGTTTCTAAGGTACAGGCTTCAGTGCAGAGCTAAGTGATATATCATGAAATAAACCTTATGCTTTGTTATCTAGGGGAAGACTATGGAAATGATGGAAAGAAATATGCACCTGCCATTTCTTGTACCTCTTCCTTTTGCAGAGGTATTTCCCAGCTGTGACAGAACTGAGCCCCAGTAACTTTCGTGGTGGGACTTTGCTAACAGACACAGACAGCCCTGGCACGGGAGGTTCAAGAACCCTGCCTAGTTGAACTGGTCAGGAACTTCTGTGTCTTTTCAAAATGTTCAAGTCTTTAATCTCTTTAGATAAAGGTCTTGACAGCAAGAGTTTTTTGTCTTTAAAGACATCTTTGGGAAGAAATGGAATGTTAAAATAGATGGAATGTTAAAATAAATGGCTACATCACTAAATACAAACATTGCCTTAGGAAAAAAAAAAAGGCAATGGAAAGAAATCTCAGTTTTTCTCAGTTAAAAAAAGAAAAATAATTTAAAAAGGAAATCCAAAGTCACTACCTGCATTTGATCTAGACATTCTTTCACACATTTTTTATATACCTTAACTAAGAAGAGTGAAGAACTGAAGTGTAATTTTTTTAAACACCCATAAAGACTCTTAAAACACACCAGATGGAGACTTTAACTCTTTTTACAGAAGCATTAGAAGGAAGCCTGTCTAACAATAAGATACACATGGAAACGTGTATGAGACAAACTCTTTGGCTTTAAAAACAAATAGAAACAGACCTTCACAATACCTCCCAAGCTCCTTCTAACTCCTCCTATAGAACCTTAGCCCTTAGATTCTTTTACAGCATTTGAGAAAGTCAAGAGTTTCTACTCAAAACTTCTCCTTAGGTCAATTAAAAAAAATAATTTTAGTTTACTTAGGAGTAGCCCAAATTTTAGAAGTCCTGTTAAAAGTGACAAAATTTTAATTGACACTTTAAATAAGATTCTAGATAGTAATGAAAGCCCCCTAGATTTTATTTAAAATGCTTGGCATGGTTTTTTATTGTATTTAAAGTGCCAAGCAACTTAGTGAATGCTAACTCAAGAAAGTTTTATTTTCCTCATTTACCTTCTAACCATTTATATTTCTGTAAAATTTTAAGTTTATAGTTGTGGGTATTTTAACATAAAATATACTCTGATAGCTGCAGCATCACATCAATATATTCTGAAAGAGCTTTCTTCTGTTGCTTGATGTTAAAAAAATTTTGAAACCCCTTTGCCTCCATTTCTTTGAAACAGTTGGTTTGAGGCAAGCTTTTAATAAAATCAGAAAGTGAATCTGCCTTTATTCTTCAATTAGTTACCATTTATACAGCATCCTTTCATAACTGCTGTGATACTAGTGATTTTACAGTGCAAGTCCATCTGTGGACAATGCTGGAGCATTTTAGAGGAAGTTTAAATGGTTTTCAGGAACACTTAAACACAATTCAAACAACTTGTGAGCTGCACAGACATTCTTCTTTTTCCTTGTTTTCTCTTCTGCCAATGACATTCCTCTTGAGTTAACAGGACCCAAAGTCCAGAGAGATTTCTACTATGATGGCACCAAAAGGCTAAGATTTGTAAGTGTGGCACAGACTACATAAACCCGCTTGGCACATGGACTAGCAATGATCCGACTTACCTGTGTATGGCAGCTCCACAGACACTCGAAAGAGAGGCATAAACTCCATCCCCAAACACATAAAACTGCCACAGAGGACAGTTTGCTGGGCAAAGCACATCTTCTGTTCCCTTTCTAAGGTCAAGTCCTCTTGTAAAGCATGTGATAGCAGTAGAAGCTAAAGAGAAAAGAAGAACTTTTGACCTGAAAATCTTCAGGGTTTGTTGCTGCGGTTTGTTTTTAATGCCTCTACAGTTTCCAAGTTTAAAACAATATCTGCATTTGAAATTAGGTACAATGCCTACGAAGATGTCTTTGGAGCTTACAAATGTACAAGTTATGACAAGGAAGCACACACTTCAAAATTACTTATGGAAAAAAAGCGGCAGAAAAAAAAAACTCCCATGAACAAACAACATTAAAATAACATCCAAGGGACATCACACAAGGAAAAGCAATTCACATCTGTCAATTTACTGAAGAGACAGAAGAGCAAGGGGAAGACCTTTGATGCAAGTGGTACTTTCCAAGGAAGAAATTAAATCTGACACCCCCACAGAAATCTCCAGACATAAGATATCTATGAGTCACTTGGGAAATTCTGAATCTTCTCTCCAGTGGCATTCATGAAGCAAGTTGACAGCAGCCTCTTGCAACAATTTCTCGTAGCCTCTTGCAATAAAGCCTACTAAGGCCAGTGTTTAAAAAAACAAAAAAGGAACACCCATCTCCTTGCTGCGGTGATACAGTAATATCTAGATCATTGGTATCAGTTCATTACAATGCAGTTTACATCGTTATGATTGTGCAGAGGACTGTCAGATTCATACAGTAATACAGAAGTTATTGCTTCAGCTGAGGCACATGCACTTTTTATGTAGAACTCTGCCTTTTTCAGAAGTTGCTCTCCAGTTTATCATCATTAAGCTTTCACTGTGCTCGCCTGTGTGCAACGAAGGTATGCAGACACAGATTAACATCAGCACACAATTTGGCTTGGCAAACTGATGCTCTTTCTTTGGAAAACACAGAGGTCTTTATCTTGGATGGTAACTACCATCCTTCTACTACACGAGATAGCAAAATCCCCTAGTCTGTTGCACAGCAAATTAGAGATCTTAGATGATTATTAATTCAGCAGCATAAGTCCAACCCATGCCTGGCTGTTTATTCTGAACTTCCTAAGGCACATCTTGCCCTAGCACCTAGAAGGTGCAAGAACCTTTTCTAAATGCACCTGGAACACTACCTTTGCACAGTATTAAGGTGAAAGCTGGCAGAAGATGGCCAAGGTACCAGTGCATGGACCATAGAATTATATGCCAAGGACTGTATGTTTCAGGGATCAGTGATCTGCCTCTCATCTGCTTTTCTGCCTATTTTCATTCTTACCCTGGGCTGGTCCCTGACCCCAATATATGCAGCTTATAAATGAAAGCACTTGGAGCATATGCTGTTCTTCAGCAGGGGATGGAAAAGATGATACCTCCAGCTAATCTCACTGATTTGGGAGCTGAAAAGCAGAAAAATTGCAGCCAGAAATGCAGAGGGAAGCATATCTGTTCATTCTGACTGCATAAATTGAACACACGTTCATCAGTTATGCATGTAGTTTTCTCTTAATTATATACAAGTCATTAATGTTATGCTGAAATGATGTTAAACTACCTAATCCCATCTTCCTGAAAAATCCTCGCTGCTATTTATTATCGCTAATATAGGACTTGCATATGCTAAATCTGCCCACATAGTCCAGAGTAAGAAGAAAGCAGTAAGCACTTTTAAATTTTTCCCTGCTTAAAATAATAAAAATTGTCTACCTAGCAAGAACTAAAGTGATTCAATCTGATTCTCAAGTATTCTAAGAAATAAAGTTTATTTTAGAACTCTAGTCTTACCTACTCACATCCCAGCCATGCTTAATCTAATTTAATTGCCTTAAAAACAAAAGACAGATAAAATCAAGCAGAATCAGTGCTTATACCTAGAAGCTCCATATTTTCATTGTCAAAAGTGCTGTATTATTGGTATGCTAAAAGAAGCTGAGTGGCTTTGCTGTTTGAGTCCCTTAATCCTTTCAAGGAAGTTCCACAAGTGTGTTGGCTAATTACTGAACAAGTAGTATCCACCAAATGACATCTAGCAAGACCATCAAAATCAAACAGCAGCCTTCCTCAGAGGATTAACTGCAATAAGCACCACTGGCAATCTCTGCTCTCACAGCGCTGCTTGTGCCTGCCACTGCAACATTTTTCCAGCCTCTAAAAGTGCAAGACACCACAGGAAGTTTTAACTCCTGTCGTTTCTAATGTAATGTACTCGACTGAATTCCTTGGCTGGCTGTGCATACAAAGACAGTAATTAGACATGTCTAGTTAACAAACCCTGTGTCGCTTGGAGATCAGTATTTCCCTCATCACCAGGTACTTACTAATTACGGTCATGTGGCAGGCTTTTGCATAGCACAGAAGATGGGGGGAAAAAAATAATCTTTCTGTGTTTTCCCTGGCAATCAAAACACAGAAGTCCATTGTAGCCCAGGCACAGGATTTTTCTGTACTGGCAGCCTAAAGACTGTCATGATCCTTGTCTACACGAGAGGCAGGTTTCCAAGGGAAGGGTGCACATTGCTGCTGTGTGAGCTGAAGAGCAGACATGCTGTAGCTAGGAGATTTAGCAGTATACACCTCAGCTGGATCAACATGGAGGTAAAAACACACACTTTGAGGTAAATGATGCTGTTAATTAAAAGCAATTTCATTTTAGTTTTCTCTGTAGGTAGATACAGTTTTCTCTAAGCCGTAACTCTAAAACAGAGACTAACATTAGAAGCGTTTGATGAAATATCAAAATGAAAGCCAATTTTTTGTTGACTACCAAAATTAAGACTTACAGTATCAGCTCTGCAGTGGTTTTTGCTCTTCCCTGCTTGTTAATGCTTCATCAGCCATGCAACCCATAAAACTTCAATGATTTTGTTGCAAACATGAAAATGTATTAATGACGTCAGAGTACTAGAATATATAAAATTGTCCTTTGACTGCTTACATACTCATCATTCTCACAAATTACATATATGATATTGCCATGGAAATTGAATAAGTGCTTGTTTTTGTTAGTCTATCCAAGATACTCCAACATGGCAAAAACTGCCATGTTGAATTACATCTATTTGTAAAGTAATTGAGATAAAACACATATGTTTTAATGGCTGTAACTGAGGAATGCAAATGCAGTACCAGTGGAGGCATTTCTTTCAATACTTATGTGATTCAATACTCTAAGTCCAAGTATTTTTGGAAGAAATAAAGCTTACAATTTACAGAGAGGATTCAGTTCTAGACTCCTACCCATTCTCGACTCTGGTGGAGATGTGAGACCTATGCTCTGTTACACTCAATTAGGCCTTTAGAACCACAATAAAACAACTATCACCCCATCCTGTCAAGACACACACCCTTCAAGCTTCACAGAAACACGCTACAGAGTACCCTACAAAAGCGAGGTACAAAGAAAAGAAACTGTAATTCTTCCTGATTTAGGCCATATTTAAAGGACAGGGATGAATGTCTTCCATAATTGTTGACCTAAAAAAAGAAAAAAAAAACAAAAACAGACTTACTTCTCTTAAAATAACAATGTTTTCAATCATTCCATCAATTTCCATCTTTTTGATGCCTCTTCCATGTACTCTGACATAAGAGGCAGCTATTCATGGCAAAATCAATCTATGAAAGTTCTGACTTAATTTTTAGCAGGAGCCACTGCTTTAAGTTATTCTAGGGAAATAAAACCCATGGGCAAAATCTGATCTTTTCAAATCTTGAAGCTTCCATACTTCAGGAAAACAGTTTGTTTATGCAAAGGATAAAAGAAATCCTATGTACATTATTGCAAAATTAAAAATAGAGGTTCTTACATGAAAGATAGCTTTAGGAGTTGTAGTATAGAGAAGTATATCCCTATTACGCTTCCTATTCTTTTAGTATTTAGTAGGTTTTCTTTTAATAGAAAGATTTTAGGGCCTTTTTTTTTATTTCGAGTCTTCAAACAAGCCTGCTTTTTCTGTCTTATGCAAGGAATATTGATAGTTGGGGGAAAAAAAAGACATACTAGTAAAACTACACTTATTCATATTTTGGAAAACATGTTCACAGATTGCATACTAATTCATGTATATCTTTAGTACATATCCTGATCTAGACAAGGGCAATGGGATTTAGAGAAACCTGGTCAGGGCTCTATCATTCATTTCAATCTGAGACCTGCCCTTTTATCATCAATATAAGGCCACTTGCCATCACATGGCAGCATTCACCCACCCACACAGCCTCGTGTGTGGCAACCAGAACTACTGAACTTGGCAGCACTTGTATCCATTCCAGTGGGAATATAAAGCAAGTTGTAAGATCCTCCAAGATATTTGCCAACGTTATGAGCCTAAATACAGTAGATTCCTGAGGAAAATAATGCTCTTTCATTACTTCAAACAACAGAATTTAGGCACTTTTATAAATGCAAGTTTCTAGTTCAATAACCAAGTGCTGCTGAATTTAGGCTCAGAATAATGGTAAGAGGCAATATCTTGCAGAAATGGTTCACATTAATGATATTTTAGCTGATTCCAGGTACCTTCAGGTTACAGCGGCTTCTACAGTCCTGAAGGAAGCATCCCAGAAAATTTTCATTTTTTTTCCTGCCAGACTGTCAGCACTTCATCTATAATGCACCTTTAAAATAAAAAAGGGAAAGGAACTGGGTGGTTAGAGTAGGTTTTCCATTGCTGTGCATTTTTTCCTTTTTTACCATAGCAATCCTGTAACGGACAGTTTTTATCAGTTTAGCACAAAAGAATTTTCCAAATCTTTGATTCAACACAAAATGAGCAGTAAATGCTGATTCCTAATAACTGTGAAATCGTTAATAACCATTCAGAAAAGCTTGGAGTCACTCACCTTCTGCAGGCCAGGCCTGCATCTGGAAGCATATTCTTCTGGAGGCTCCTATCCTCCTTTGGGGAAAGGTTCCACTGAAAGGGGCAGACAAACTGCTTGCGTCCTTCTGGCACATATTTCTCCAACTGCTTCCCGGGGCTCCTGGTTCCCATGGGTTCATTCTGGTTCCAGGAGAGCCTGCTCTCCAGCAGCAAGGATGCAGTCCAACACACGATGGTACAACAGGCAGTCCCTGCCATACCCTGCTACGCATCCTAAACGTGTTCTTTTGCTTTCCAGGTCGAAATAACGGCAGGGCAAGTTTAAAATGCTTTTAATCAATTCCATGGTCTACAATATTCCAGAGATCCTCAAATTGCCAAGCACTGTACAAGTGCCTTTACAACACACACACACACACTCCCACTCACTCACTCTTGCTACCGGCACTCCCCTCGACGGGGACACTTGTCACCACGGCGCTGCTGCAGCCCGTGCCGGGAAGGAGCTTTCACCCCCGTCTAGAAGCGTTCCCAGACCTGCTCCGCGCTCCCTGTGCTGTTCCCCATCGCCGGCTCCGCGCACCCCTCCCGGGGCGGTGGCCCTGCAGCCCCGTCCATGCATCCCGGCGGGGCTCCCGCGCATCCCGGCGGGGCTCCCGCGCATCCCGGCGGGGCTCCCGCGCATCCCGGCGGGAGAGACGGCCGGGACGGGCTGAGCCGGTACCCGAGGCCAAGCGCGGGGCGGGGCAGCCGGGCAGAGATGCTCCGAGGGGGAAACCCCCACGGGGTGTGGAGGGGGCACAGCGGCCAACTCACCCGAGCCGTCGCTGCCGCGCACCGGGCCGGAGAGCAGGAAGGTGCCTGCGAATAGACAGGGAGCGGGTCGGGGCGCTGCTCCGCTCCCGCACCGCCGGCCCCCGCCGCTCCCAGCGGTACCCACCGAGGAGCAGAGCCGAGAGCCACATAGCGGCGGGGCAGCCCAGAGCTGAGCCCAGAAGAGCGCCGTGCCGGCCGGGTCACCGCACCGTGCTGTGCCGTGCTGTGCCGTGCGCGCTGCCCCGCACCTCCGCCGGGCCGTAGAACCCAGGGCAGCCGCCGCTCCCGCTTTAAACCCCCGGCGGGCGCATGAGCACAGGGGCGGGCGGGAGGGAAGGAGGGAGCGGGGCCGGGCAGCCTCGCCGCTGGGCTCGGCAGGTGCTGCCGGCCCTCCCCCGCCGCGCCCCCCGCCGGCTCCTTCCGCCGGCAGCGCTTCCCTCAGCAGCGCTTCCCTCAGCGCCCGGGCGCAGCAATTCGCCTCCCGGCCCGGCAGCTCGCCCGCTCCGAACGGGCACTGGCGGTGTAAGGACGTGCCCGTGCCCGTGCCCGGCGGAGCCCCTTTGTGGTTTACTTTCCCTCTCCTGCCCGCCCACCCCTCGATATCCCCTCCACCCACGGTTCTCCAACACCTCAGCTCAGGTGTCTTTACTCCAGGTGTCTCGGGGAATGCGAGCGTGGTGTTAGCTGCTTCGCCGCAGCCTCTGTCCCTTGCTCGAAGCTGGGCGAAGGGACAAAGCTGTCATGAGCGCTGTGAAGGGCTGCCGAGCTCGTCCCTCCCGCCCCTTAGGCCTTACCTGGTCCCGCTGGGCACTGCAGAGGAGAAAAACGGCGGATTTCAGCCTAGGTGAATCATTCGAAGAGATGGAAATACCCGACCCGGCGTTTTGGGTATCGTTTCTGTTTGGTCTAAGACGTTATCGCAGATACTGCAGATGCCTGCCTTTCGTGCCTTTGCTTAAATTAAATTAAAGGGAGAGAAAAAGAGCAGCAAAACCAAAACAACCACCCGCTAAAAACCAAACCAAACGAATCAAACCAAACCCCCCACTTTACAGCCCGGTCCGTTTGCAGCTGGGTGCACACACGCACGTGTGCTGTGAATGAAGCACGGGCTGGCGCTGGTGTGCGCTGCGCGGGTCACTTGGGAATCGTGGGCAGGGGGCAGAAGCGCGTGTATTTTAACGAATGCCCTAAAATCGTATTTTGTGCCTGCCGTCAGCATACACTATTTGACTTCTGCTGGGACAGCTGTTCCCGAAATGAACTTTTAAATAGAAATAAGCTTTCAGACTTCATAGGAATTAGGATTTGCCGGGGCGGAAAATTAAGTGCGGGCGGGTGTTGCAGCCAGCCGTGAGAGCGACAGGCTTTGGAAGGCAGCTGCTTAGCAAAACACTAAAAGCAACTCGCTTTAGGGATTTTTTTTTTTTTTTTGAAGTGGCATTAAAATGTCTTTTGTGAGAATATGTCTTTATATTATTGAAAAGAAATATATTTGAGAACTCTGCTGCGATCTGTTCAGAAATGTGCGGCCCGTAAAAGCAAAATAGGAAGCATGACCGGGTAAGTTATTCGTAATTTATTGCTTTTCCGGAGTTTAATTCAAGCAAAGCACAGAATGGTGAGAACACGATACCCCTTTCTCCCACAGCTTTGATCGTCCCAGGCACACATTTTTGTGCTTCCCACACAGGATAAAAGGTGGCGATGCTTTCCTCATGACAGGGTCTTCTCCTACGGGAGCATCTCAAATGCAAAATTACGCAAGGCGGATGATACAGATGTTCCTGAACTTCTGCTGGCTTTTCTCTCGGCTACTCAGGATCCCTAGATCTTGTCAAGAAATTCCTGCTCTTCAGAGGCTCCCTCCAAGCTAGAGGTGCCCTCGAGCGGGTTGGTCACATTTTGCCTCGGTGACAAAGGCCGCCAAAAGGTGTGTGTGTCCCTGAGCTCTCCTCCCGCGCGGAGTCTCCCGCAGGTGCAGCCTACTCGGCACAATTTTTGTGGCAGCCCTCGGTCCCATTTCCTTAGAGCTGAGGTACTGAAGAGAGAAGGGACATTTGCTCAATTTTTGTTTTTAAAGAAAAGACCTGTGCAGCCAAAGGGCTCGCAGGAGCGATGGCAGCCGTGGGGCGGGCAGCGCCTCCCCGCAAGCCGACGGGGCGATCCCCGCTCCCTTCCCGGCGCTCCCGCCGGGCGTACGGCGGTGCCACAAAGCCGAGCTCAAGCCGGCCGGGGAGGGGGAAATGATGCTGGCTAGTCCTGGGCTAATGTTTCAACTTCTCTGGTGGCGAGAGCAAATTGCTCCGCAGAAACTTTTGTCACACGAGCTGGGGTGTTTGCCGCAGTGAAATGTCCCGGGAATACCTTCCTCCGGAGGCTGAGGGACAGGCGGGAAGAGCAGGGAGAGGCATCCCATTTATGTCGGGAAATACGGGAAATGCCTGAACCGAGGGAGACTGGCTGCCCTGCCACAAAGCCCCACAGAAACCTCTCTGTCCTTTGTGTGAAGAAAGGCTTTGTGCAAAGATCAAAAAGGACAGAAGAAAACACTAATTAAATTTTAAGCCCTATATTCAACTAGGGTAGGAAGGACCCTTTCTGTGCCTTGCAGTTCACTCACTAGGAAAATACATTCACTCATCCTCACTGCAGTCCTTCATTACCTCTTTTCTACATTTTTCTTTCCTTTGATTCCCTTCGTTTTCTGGAGGTTTGTGTTTCTGGCTTGTCCCTGCATTTCTTTCAGACCTACAATGCTTTCCTTTACACCTTCTTCACAAAGGCTATTTAAATCATCCTCCAAACTGTTTGGCATTGACTTGTGCATGTCACCTTCAATTTTATGTTCAACAGGTTCTGAGCTATGCTTGAATTTTTTGGTTTGAAACCGTGCTGTCTTGGGAACAGCATTAGGGAGTTGCCAGGAATGCTGGTATGAGACAGGCAAAGTGATGCCAGGCTGATGGAGCACACACATGTGCCTGGTGCTGGGCAGCCACCTGTAGCAAGGCCGAAGAGACTCTAAAGGGGTACATGCAAATGTTTCATTGCCTGCAGACACAGCCCTTTCCTGACATCATGAGGCTCAATTTGTCAATTCCCATCATCATTTTAGTTAGGTTCCTTTATGAAACATTAGTTTTTGTTTTGTTCCCAAATTGCTGTCTTGCTAGTAAAACAAACAATCATATCTTAGAAAAAACATATAGAATAAATAAAAACATTCAAGCCAGAAGAAAGGACCAAATGATTGTGGAAGCAGCACCTAAAACAAAGACTGTAAAATGGGATTTTTTTATACCCTCTCTGCTGGATGGCAGGGGAAGCACTTGTTTATGTAAATATAAATCATGCATGCAGATGTATAGTATTAAGCAGCACCAGGGCACAGGCTGGAGCATTGGAGCTTTGCCACTGCTCCTCTCCCACTGCTGAAATGCTCCTTGGCAGCCCTTTGTCCCCCAGCACCTGCTGGGCTCCCAGCACAGGGGTTACTGCAGCCTGGAATCATCGTTGCCTCCTCCCTTTGGACACACGCATGGACAGGAGTGCTCCCCTGACCATGGCAGATGGGCAAGGCCCCTGGGGACACCTCAGCAGGGGCTACAGGGACAGCAGGCACCTTGCCTGGCATTGCTCAGCCTGGAGCACTCTCCAGGAAGGCTTTTCTGCAGTGGGCTTTCTACCAGAGCCAGAAGCAGTGTGGAGCCACCTCCAATGCACCAGCCTAGCAGCCTGAGCACTGAGGAAGATGGGGGGCTGTGTGCAGGCCTCCCCTTTCAAGAATTCAAGCATGACTGCCAGCAAAAGCTTCCTGTGGGCAGCAAACCCTCATCTACCTGCAGTTTATACCTTTTAAATTAGCCATTTATTTTATTCAGTGACTGCAGAGCTCTGTGAGGAGGGGCTAGATGTGAGTCTGTCTCTTCTCCTACCAGGATTTTCTGCATGAAAAGGGAGAAGACCACCCATCTCTCACCCATGATCAGTACTGATGTCACCTCTGTCCTGTCCTGTCCTGTTGTGTGCCCTCCAGAATAACCTGAAGGTTCATCCTTACTATGATATCTGAGGAGATTCTCAAGTTAAATTTTTAACTATGTTTGTTACTGTGGGTTCTATTACTATATTAATTCAAATAATTATCTTATATGTTTCATTGACGTGAGGATAAAAGAGGCCTGGGGACAAAATAACGTAGGTAAGGGCAAACAGATTAAATTTACTTCACATATGAATTTTAAAAACACATTTTAAAATTGTAATGATTATTTCAGAAGTAGTTAATAGCTCTGGATTAATCCTTGGTTGCTTAGTTTGGGATATTATTAAGATCTTTGTTAGCCTGCAGGTGTGTTTTCATTATATTTTGAAAACTTTGTTGTGTTAAAACGTTGAGGACTCTTAAATAATTAGTAAAGACAAGGATAAGGACCTGCTTCAGTTTGCTGCCCATTCACTTTTCTGTTTCATTTGGTGCAGAAATGCCACTGTGTGTAGGAGTAAACTGCCTGCCAGAAAATCTCTTTTGTGCACCGAGAACTGGGGATGCTGGTATCTGTGGTGAAACGCAGAGAAAGGTGTGTGCTTTCTGAAACAGAATTTCAAATCCTCTTCCTGTAGCCAGCACCTGTAGTCTGAGGGTTCATCCTTCTGTTCAGTCCAGAGGCTGCAGGTACTGCTTCCTGTTTCACAGGCACCCATTCCTTGGAGAAATGTGGATCTTCCTGTAAGTGAGGTGCGTTTTTCTGTCTCACATACCCATTGTTTTAACCCTGGATGGAAGTGCCCGATCAGAGCCTGCCTGTAGTCATACGGCTGTTGTTGAATGTGTGGCTTCTGTTATTCCTGGCTCTGTAGTTGGTGAACATGCTGTTCCTTCCACTTCCTTCAGTAGCAATCATCTGCACATTTTGAGGGTAATCCAGGGCACCACACACACACACTGCAGCCATTCTTAAAAACACAAATTCTTTGTCTTTCCTTCATGCGCACTTGCATTTGCACACAATATTTGCAAGTCTTCAGAAATGAAAAAGACATTTACTGACTAACTTTATAAAGTGAAGATACAGTGAATTCAGTTTACCCACTTCAACTCCTTATAATTGGAGTAGAATGGGACAGGCAATATTTGTGGGTTGGAATTTGAGTTGATACCTTTTCTCTTGATTGTTGTGATACATCTGGGAAAAACAGATAATTGAGAAATATTTGTAAATATGCATGACATGCAAAGACCCCCTGTAATGTGCTTTTATTGTTAGTCCAGAAAAGTACATATTGTCAAAACTAGCCAGTACTTGGCCATTTTGACAAGCAGAAATATGTCACTGGTGGGTTATCCAAAATCAAAATGATGCAAACCCATTTGTAACTCTTATTTCACTGGGCTTTTGAATATAACA
The DNA here is from genome assembly GCA_037013685.1 of Acridotheres tristis. Lineage (NCBI taxonomy): Eukaryota > Metazoa > Chordata > Aves > Passeriformes > Sturnidae > Acridotheres > Acridotheres tristis. The sequence continues at coordinate 557,475 of CM072891.1, forward strand.
AACTCATAGAAATGAAACCTAGCTGTATTTCATTAATTGAATGAGAAAACCCATGATTTTGCTGATCATGATTTAATAATCTACACAGATGGTTGAAAAGAGCCACTTTTCAGTTTTTAGAAAGAGCAGACATTATGATCTCTGTATTATTATAACCTTTTGTTTAAAATATATTTTGCAGAATTCTAATGACAACAAAGTAAACAGATTTATGATATCTATTTAGGTATCATTGTATGCTTATTTAATACTGAGATTCTGATAACACTCAGATTTCAGAAATAATTGTGTTTCTGTCATGTTCAATGCAATATAGGCTTGTAGGAGAATAACTGTTGATCCAGGGCAGCTTGTAGTCTCTAGAGATGAAATCTCTCTTAAAATCAAGAGCACTATCATCTATCAATTATAAGGATGAAATTTCAGTTCAGATTTCACTTTGGCATGCATTGTAAGCATATATGTGGGTTTAAAAATATTTTTACAGTTTCTATTTTGATGATTTTTAAAAAAATCTGACACTTGTTGTTAAATCACTATTTTTTACAATTGGAGCTTGATTTACTCTCCAGAATTTAGCCCCTTTAGCTAGAACTCATATCAGCCTACCAAGTGGTAGACTTGGCTTTTGACATTTTTGCAGTTGAATTACTACCCATGTCCAGCAACAGATGGAGCTGTAAGTATTTTTCTCTCTAGTCCTTCATTGTTCTTTTTTCCCCCTTCAGTAGTTATTTGAGTATATTTTCTTAAAACAGGAATTATTTACCACAACACGAAGTTACCTCTTACTCCAAGCTATGTACTGCTAGAAACACAACTTCTCCAGTAACTTCATCCAAGGTGTGGAAAGGGTGGGCAAGTTACAGAGCTGAAAGCAAATTGCTTGCAGTTTTCTTTCTCTGAAGGCAATGGCAAGTGTCAGCCTTTCTTCTTCCTGCAAAAGTAAAGAGCTGTGGAGAGTTTGGGGCATCAGAGAATACTGGCTAAGGATGCCTGGGTTTGTCTGGTGGCTTTTTTTTTTTTTGTAAGGGTGAAGGGGGGCTTGGTAAGATTGTTTAACTCTTCTTGAATCAGGCAAAAAGAAGACTTCACCCTGTGCATTTCCTTTGCAACAAAAACGATGATTTAAAACTCGAATTATTCTGAAACCCATCCTTAGCAGTTTCATCACTCATCTCTACTTGGGCATGTAACTGGAGGGCAGCCAAGGGTTAGAGAGCAGAAATGCCACCTGCACAGGGATGTGCAGAGTGATGGTTTCCTGGAAGGACAGTGGTCCTGGTCTGGATGGCTGAGTACCACAGCCACAGACTGACTCTGGGGTGAAATATCTTTGGTGCTGAATCCGTGCCTGGAACTAAGGGTACATGGTCTTAAGGTCCTCTAAGGATGCTCTGAAGGCCTTTTATATTTAACCTCTATGAGCATGTATGTTTGGCCTTTTGGGAGGCTGTTCCTTGAGTCATTTCAGTGCATGCACTGGTATGGGAAGAGACAAGGCTGGTTCCTTTTGAAAGAGCACAAGTTTGAAAGGAGAAAGCAAATAGTGTATTGGCCTTTAGCTCTGCCAGTTCCAGTCAATTCAGAGAGATAACTTATTGTACAAAGAGTATTCAGCGCAGTGTTGGAGTGAATAATTAATTTCTTTAAAACTTGTTCAAGTGAATGGTAGTTTTGAGCTACCAGAGATTTCTGGATTAATTCCTTCGGGTTTTATTGATTTTTGTTCCTCTCTTTTAACACTGTATTCTGTCTTGTTAAATGGGTCTTAAAAACTTATTCAGATCATGAAATCAAAGAGAGGAAATATTTTCCCCTCCAAAACAGCAAAGATTAAAAGATAGAAAAAAAACAATGCTTCTTTTATTTTAAAAAGTCATGCTGAATGATGAATACAGATTTTCATTTTGGTGCAAAACTTTTTTCCCCCCCGTCAGCTATTGCCAGTTTGAAAGAGATATAAAATATTTTGAAATAAAGAAGTAGTACAGAAATTAATGGCCATTCCATTTTCCCCATGGAGAAAATTTTTAAAAACAGGTGTTGCTGTAACTCTTTGCAATAGAAACTCAAGATATTTTATTCACATATAACCAACCTAGTTTTGTAGGACCAGGGTCTCTCTGAGGCCCTAAGTTCAGAACTGCTTGGAAAAATATTAAGAGTAACATGGGTTATGGTAGAATTGCTGGAACTGTTTAGGATGACAATGTTTACTTTGATGTCTCTGAGACTCACACCCTGTAAAGGATTTAAAAGCCATAAACTTGTATGCTTTGTTCTCAGATTTTTGTTTTAATTCCTTCTGGTTTTACTGATATTTATTTCCTTTCTTTTGACACTGCTGTCTATATTGGCTCTTAAATTTTTACTCAGATCATGATATCAAAAGAGAGGAAGTAGGTTCTTGTATTGTACAGCTTGGCAGGCAGATTGGTTAATTCTGAAAATGGGAGTGTGGCAAAGGATTTGAAGTTCCTAATTTGTTACCTCAAGTATCATCACTATTCACTACCTCTGAATTGCACATTTATTTGTATATAGCATGACTTTTGCTACTGTGATGTAAGTAATTTCTCTTAGTAGTAACAATTGTGAAACAATTTGGTTATTGTTAGAAGAGAAAAGAATAGATTCTAAAATTTATATCTGAACCAAAAATTAGAGTATTTTATTTCCATTTGATCACAAACTAATTATTGGTGTTTTATTTTACATTAGGGTTTCAATTAAAAATAATGGAATTTTGATTGAAAATGTGAGCAATTTTATTTTTAAAGCATTGAAACCCCCTGCTTTTCTGAAATTAAACATCTGATTTTGATATACCAGAATATCCTAATATTATTGTTAGTTAAAAATAGAAATATCAGATTTTTTTCGCCAGATTTAATCTTTCTAGAATATCTGTCTGCAGTTCTGTTTTCTGAATAATTCACTATTCATTAAAAAATACAGTTCTTCAGGGTTTTTCTTCAGTTTTATGTATTTGCTTGTGTGTGTGAAACAAGTACTGTAAAAATATTTACATATATCACTTGATATATGATCAGTGCAAATAGGTTAATCCATAGTTAACCCTTGTGGGACTCAAGTGTCCACAAATCCAAATATTTTTTGGTACTTCTTGCAGCGGCAGATGTGGCAGTCTCACTTTGTTTTTCCTCACGGATATGTCTCTCCAAGATATCTGCTTTTATTAGCAGCATTTGATCTCTCTCTAATTAGGTGACCACATTACAGCTTTTTCAAATTCCTTCCCAAGAATGGTACATCATGTTCAGATTTTCTGTTTATGTCACACAGTGTCACAAAAGGGGTTACTGCAACCCTCAGAAGTTGATTTATTGCATCTACTCCTTGCTGGGAAAGACTATTTTTATTTTTTGGTAGTATACATACTTTTAACATTTTCAGGGGAAGATTAAACTCTCAATTTTTTTGTTTGCTTGTCCTGCAGCCATTTAAGTAACATTAATTGGTTACATAAAAATTAAGAATGTTTTCCATGAAACTATGCTAAAGGAATGCTTAAATACACTTTTTAAATGTTTCTGGTCCAAATACAGACAATTTCTTAAAAGAACACTGGTAGGAGGTCCATTCTTCAGTTTTATAAACATTTCTGTGCCTCACTAAGGCCCACAAGACCTGGGATAAGGCCAATGTAGACCAAATACAAGTTGGCTGATACATGTGCAGGACTTCAGGCCAATATAAATGCATTTATGAAATGCACGTGTATGAAAAATCTGGGGAAAACAGTTTGAAGAAGACCACCAACAAGTAGATCACACATGAACATTTCTTTCATGTGCCTGAAAGAGAATCATTACAGATATACTTAGACAGTTTTATCTGCAGGTTGTAATTTGCCATAGGGCAGGAGAGAAAATGGTGTTTTACTGCTATGTTCAATCCGAGAGAAGTAAAAAATAACTTATTATGCTACATTGTAGAGGAATATATTAAATTTTTAAAGACGTTTTTGTAAGTGAAGCAGTTGATAGAATGGAAGAAATAAATGTCTGAATTTATGATGTTACTTTGTAATATGTGTCTAAAGAAATGTTCAATCATTTGGCAAATGCTGCACAGAAATGCTAAGCTGAACTGATAAAATATGTGCAAGTTACCACTATGAATACTGTACTTCATCAGAAGATTTTAATAATGCATTAGGTGCTTGAAAGATAATCCAAATATAAGAAAAAGCCAATTCCATCTGCTAGGTAGCAGATGAAAGTGAGATTGGTAAAAAACGAGGGGGCTGAAGCCCATAGTTGTGTTCACGAGTCATTCTGAAGTCTGTGACAGTGAGCACTGTTCTGCCTCAGTGAGGGTTGCAGATTTGCACTGTTTATTAGGATTAATTCTGTACTCTAACTTTCAAAGGGAAATGTCACACTAATGCCAGCATTTATTGGTATCCAGCAAAATTTAGAGACAATGAACCCTTGCTCTTTCAAAATCAAACACTCCATGAAGCAATTCTTTCCCCAGAAAGGGATTTGAACTCATTGTCACATCTGGCATATGCAAAGCCACATCTAACTGTTTTGGGCTTTTTCTTTGCTTCCAGGAGAAAAAAGACCAAATGCAAAAAAACCCAAACAAACCACCTCGCTTCATAACCCTAGCTACAAAAAATATATTGTGCTGCAGCTGTTCCTCCCTTCCTGAGTTTCCCCATTCTGTCCTTTGTTTTTGGAGATAATGCTTTCTTTTCATTGTGAACAATTATTAGATTCATACTTTATGCACTTTTATAATGCAAATCTATCAGTTTGTTTGAAAATCTCTAGGAGTTTAATGAAATTTAAGTTTTTAATTTTTAACGTTGTGATTCAACTGCCAGTAAAAATTCAAAATCCAAACTGTATAATTTCGTGGGGACAATATGTAGTACTGAATTAGGTAAGTTAATTTTCTCATTGGAAAACACACTGGTAAGACACACTTCTTCAGGTTTTTGAAAGGAATTTTGAAGAAAATAGAATGTATAGAGTGTATTTCAGAGTAGGTGTTTTGTCACATACACCCTAATGATGTCAAGCCATGTTAAATGGGATGCTGTTGACATGTAGAAACTGTAATGGGAATCCTGGGTATTACTCTCTTGGGAAATACTCATTAAACCTATGTTTTGGACTACAAGCTCATCTGATAATTTAAAAGTTTATTTCATTTGCATTTCTCTGCAGGTGCTACAAAAGGCAAAGGAGTAATTTCATTCAGATGTGCTTCATTGACAAGGGAAAGGAACAAATGGGGCCGACCTTCCTTTTAATGTGGGCAGCCCTCCCTAGTGTGAGTGATACCTGGCAGAGATGTGCAGTATGAATATCATGAAGTTGAACGAGGCTCAGTGCTGAGTCCTGCCCTTGGGTCACAGCAACCCCAGGCAGCACCACAGGCTGGGGACAGAATGGCTGGAAAGCTGCCTGGTGCAGAAGGACCTGGGGGTGCTGGTCAAGAGCAGCTGTACATGATCCAGTGTGTGCCCAGCTGGCCAAGAATACCAACAGCATCCTGGTGTGTATCAGCAGTAGTGTGGCCAGCAGGAGCAGGGCAGTGATTGCCCCCTGTACTCAGCACAGGTGAGAACACACCTGGAATCCTGTGTCCAGTTCTGGGCCTCATTACAAGAAAGAGATTGAGGAGCTGGGGCATATCCAGAGAAGGGTGAATTGTCTGGAGCACAAGTTATATAAGGAGCAGCTGAGGGAACTGGGGATGCTCAGCCTGGAGAAAAGGAGGTGCAGGGATGACCTCATCCCTCTCTGCAACTGCCTGAAGGGAGACTGTAGCCAGGTGAGAATCAGCCTCTTCTCCCAGGCAACTGGCAACAGGACCAGAGGAAATGTCCTCAAGCTATGCCAGGGAGGTTCAAGTTGGACAACATGAAGAATTTCTTTATTGCAAGGGTGGCCAGGCATTGGAACAGGCTGTCCAGGGAAGTGGTGGAGTCACCATCCCTGGAAGCGATGAGATGACAGGCCTTGGCACTTAGTGCTGTGGTTTAGTTGACATGGTGGTATTGGGTCAAAGGTTGGACTCACTGATCTTGGAGGTTTTTTTCCAGCCTCAATGACTCTATTCTATGTTTCTCTTCTATGGTTCTGTGATTCAGGAGATGACAGTCCTCTCTTCCATAAGTAAGTGCCTTTAATGGTCTTGTGCCTGGGCCCCCTTGGCTGTTTCCTGCCATGCCATGGAGACCCAGTGGTTCTGGCCACTCCTGAATATCCTATCTCCACAACCTGTACAAAATAAAGCGTGGATTTGATCTGCACTCTGTGTAAAACTGAGTTCCACATATCAGTGCTGATGAAAATTACAGAAAAGGCTGTTAAATGTGGGAGATGATTTTGCACTGGAAGTTGAAATCAGGGTGGTGGTGTAGCAGCATCCAGACGACAATTTTCATATGCTAGGGGTAGATTGGATGTTGGTGGGTAAAGGAGCTGTCAGGAAAACTCCAAATAAATCTACATGTGTTACACAGTAACAGCAGACTGGAGGATGCATCTGTACATGTCAGTGTATATACATGGATTGGCTGAAACTGATATTTGTACTTATATAAATATATGTATCTGTACATCATATATAGACATTTATTTATAAAGTGTGGTAACTGCAAAGGTAAATATAATGGGTTAGCAGAAGACTTTAGCATGTTGGGGATAACAAAGAAAATAGCATGCAGTATAAATGTTAGCACTGAAAATTTTAGGAGCAAATTCACAAGTATGAGCATTATAAATGAGTTGTACTGCTACAATCTTCTGCTGGAACAGCAGTTGGTTGCAGAAGTGATTTTTACATCTGATATTGCTGCGGCAAGAAGATGTCAGCTGGAGTCGAGAAAAAGAAGCAACAAACACTTGAAAATGAGGGTGAGACCAAGTGAGAAAAGCCAAGAAAAAGGAAGAGGGAGGGAGTGAGGTGTTGAGAAAAGATGACAGGTGGGATACAGAATGAGAGAAAAGACAGAGAAAAGAGATCTGACTGGATATCTCTATTTCTTGTTCTTTTTCCCTGCTTACCATTTGAAGCACTGATTTCATTGTACTCTCCTTAAACGCTGTGAGACTTTTGTCCAACCAGGAATTAGAAGAAGAAGTAGGCGGACATGGTGAATATTTATTGACTTAACTGGAGTATAGTATTGATACCAAAGCAAAAACTTTTAGCTACACAGCAAAGAAACAGGATTAAATAAAACTCCAAATCCTCTTTGGCTGCAATATCAATCCCAGATCTGTCTCAGAGTGCAAGAGTTGCGAAAGTATCAAGAATAATTTAGAATTAAAGACTAAAATAGCTAACATTGATGTCCTGTTTAGGTACAGAAACACTAATTGAATCAACTGAAAAACAGGTTTTTTTATGCAGCCAGTCCTTCAAATAGGCATGTAGGAGCCAAATGACTACTAAAGAACACATGGAAATGCTGAGAGAAGAGACAGTCCAGGGTGTGGGTTTTTCCTTTACTGCTGCTTTCTGAGTTAGAAAACATCCTCCTTATTAAAAAAAATCCTCCTGGTTCTCAGAAACCTGGAGAAGAGAGTTTCTGCTAAGAACGAAGGGTAGGACTCATCTAGCAACAAATAAGGGAGAGAGAACTTCTGAGGAAAAAGATTTCTCTTCCTCCTTCTAGTATTTATTCAGTGCTTATAAGTAATGTAAGTGCATGAATACCTTCTGGGTCTCTGGATGGGAAAGGACTGACAAGTCTCAAGAACAGCTCTACTCTCCCATTTTTTCAGGGCAGTGCCCCTCTTCATTCCTGATTGAAAATATCATATTTTTATCAGTGTGCACAGGTTTTTACTTTAATCAGAAAGGTACTACTATTTCGTCTCTGTGACACCATCATTAAAAAAGTGGTCTAGAAGGTGCTGCATCACTGTCACTGGAATTAAGTGCTTCTGCTGTGAATCATGGCAATCCAGTTTATTAGCAGAGATTTCTCCTGTGAATGTCTCTGACATCTCAGGACTCAGATTTAACAGAGTCCTTTAGAAGAGTCAGTTAATCAATAACACTGAGGGAATAAAAAAAGTGAGGAAATAGTTATTTAATACTGCAAGACATCTCCGTGGGTATATTTAGTTATGGGGACCGAAAAAGAAAGGAAAAATATTCTGATGATTTAAAGCATTTTAGAAAGTCATTGCTCTCTCATGGCAATGACAGAAATACCAGTATTTTTCCTGCTCTGTGTATTGTACATGCAATTGTTAACCGTGGATGTAGTTTCACAGTTCCCTGTCTTCAGGTGGAAAGCCAGATTAAAATGTTCTCTGTATCCTCCACCCCCAGCCATGCTCTCAGCAACTCTTTATCCCACACTTCATCAACTGCCCATGTGTACAATGGCTTGTGATGCCACCCTGACAAAATCTGAAGGGATCCAGGTTAAAAATATCCCTGCTAAAGGGTTATTTTCAGCAATCCGGTTTACCCTGTGCAAGCAGTTGCTGTGGCATGTGTGGAGAGGGGAAGCTGCAGGGGAAGAGCAGGACCACGCAGCCGGAGGTGGGAAGGAGCAGCAGGTGCCAGCTCCTGTGGCAGGATGAACCCTGCTCCATTAACACCTTTGGAGCTATGGGGCTGATCCTGTTCTTGCTGAAAACAATGGGGTTAACCAGGGGCATGAAGGACGTGGTCTTCTCATCTCCCTAGAGATGCAAAAGTTGTTTGTTAGTGGCTTTTTCTCTCTGAGAATGTTTCGCTGTATTTTCTACAGCTAACTAAGAGTAATTAGTTCTACAACTGTCTTACATGAACCATTCCTTTCTGTGTGTTTTGAATTGTTTGTGTCAATTGCAGATCTGCACGTAAAATTAGAAATCTGCAGTCAAAAATTAGCAACTGAGAATATTCCAACACCAATATTTAATATTCCATAAACCAACTCAAATTTCACTTCTGATTTGGGTATGTATCTAAAGGATATGTGGTTAAAATTTAGTAGATGGTTTTGGATGTCTCCAAGATATTTGAAACAACTGAATGGATTTTCTATGTCAACAATATTTTCCTGTTTCTGAATCACAAAACTGATAGATAAAAATAATTTATAAAGTGATTTTAAAAAAATAGTTTTTAATATACAATTTTTAATTTAAAAATTTTTAAAAATAGAGGTTTTGGGCCTAAGCACTTGATCACTTATTAAATTAACTGGATCTGGTTTATTCCCTTAAAGTTTTTTCTCTTAAACTGTGACTCATGGCTTGCATGTTGCTTAAGTGCCACAGGAGAGTTTATTTTTATAATATTAAATTCGGGGATATTTATAGATAGTCCACTTGGCTGGGAATAAGAGACCTGTGGAGATGTGTGAGAACAAGAAGCATGAATTCACCCAGTTTGAGAGGGCCCTTAGTGAGCAATGCCTGCTCTCCCACCTGACCAGCAGGGCACACTTAGAAGATGCTGCACAAATCAAAAGATTTAGGCTCAAAGGAAAAATAGCAGAGGCAGTTCTCAATTATTTATAATTAGAATTAGTTACCAGAATAAAAATATTGCTTGAATTAATCTTGTTATAAATTAAGAACTGCCATAATTTCCCAGTCTTCCCAGTCTCATAGTCTTGTGGTAGCAAGGTCTGGTTACACGTTCTCTTCTGAACCTCAGCTGTATAATTCATGAGCTTCAATTCATCAAACTCTTGTGAATAATTCTCATATCAGCAAACCCCTTCCTCTACCCTCTGCCCTTTATCTGCTGTGGTGGAGACTGGTCGTTCACAGGCATATCCAGAACTGGATCCAAAGAGATAAAATTTCCTCCTAGTGGCTGCATCAGCTGTCTCCTCCATATTGACCTGTTTCCTTTTTTTTGCACAGCAGCCTCTTCTCCATGGAAATACAAATTTCCTTGCATCCCTGTCTTGGCATCAGGTTGATCATGTCTGCTCTTTCAGATCAGCTGTATCCTGCTGATATGTATAGAGCAGTCAGAAACTGATCCTGGGGCTTAAGAACAGTAGGTCTTGTGTTTAATAGGTGTCAACCTACACAGGGATGAGTTTCCAGCCCTCTGACCACCTGTCTCTCCCACCAAGTGCTATGGGAGTTAGCAAACTTTACGGGATTCAGTCCAGGAATAAGAAGAGCAATTTGTAAAATGAGTTGTCAGATGTGAATTCCCCATACACACAGAGACTGGTCTGTAAAGGCTGTTGTGTGCAGAGAAATTGAGATGCTGATAGGAGAACTGATTCTTATGCTACAAAACTGACTGGGTATTGGTTTGGCATTAAAATAATTTCTGTGGTGCTTTCCTTGCACTTCAGCAATATTTAATGAGAAAATTAAAAATTAGAGCTATACTAAAGGCAAATTCAAACAAAAAATTGCTGATAAATTTTAAAGTTGTAGTTCACGTGTTTCTTATACCTAGAAAAATAATAACTGACATTCCAGTGAAAATGGAGTTCATTTTGCTGTTTTGTCATTGTTGGTACCAAGATAGATACAGCTTCAACAGTGGGACAGCTTGCTGCTTGTCTTGGTGCAGATACAACTTCATGGAAGGAGCAGAGATGGAGGAAGCTGCATTTCCAGAGACTTTAAAGTATATATTAATAGAAGGATTGCGTGCTTTTTAAGGGAGGATAGCTGGCCAAAAGTTGAAAGTTAAGTGTCTTAAAAGTACTGTTGAAACAAGAGATCTATGATGTTGCCATTTTAATGAGGCCATTACAGTGCCAGTTATCCCTGCAAAAATAATTTGTTGACAGGCGCTCACAAAAATGAACAGAAAGAGGCCAATAATCACTTATAAAATAGTGCTTTTAAAACCACATTTCTAACGCTGATTTGTTCATCCAAAACAACAGAAGATGCTAAGCCCATCTGAGAATTTTTTCTGATATCCAGAATTACTTGGAAGGAACTTTGAATTTAACTTTTCAAATTATGAAAACTTCACCAGTGGAATGCCAGCAATTGGGAATGTTGAGTTCTGAAAATTTCCTGCAATAGTAGGAGTTGATACTGAATATAAGGTTAAAATATATTGGGTTTTTTTATAAAAAATTACAGTCCTGATGTCTGAGAGCATCTCATAAGGAAGCGCTGCAGTCATGTAGGGGTGATTCAGCAGAGTTTTGGACTTTCTGTCCACATGAGGCAAACTGACTAATACAGCACACCTGTAGTATCATCATGACTAATTATACTCTAAATTTTAACGTTACACTTCACGTTTCTTTGCTAAAACCTGTGGCCCATCTTTGTTGGTTGCATATGCCTCTCTTGCTCCAGTTTCCTGCCTGGAGAGTCGTGACTAAGTGTAAAAATAACTGACTGTATCTAGATGCATATAGCCAAATCCGAGCTAGCCACTGCATGCAAGCGGACTTGCAGCCTGTATCGAGCCAGCTGGATCAATGAGCAGTGAAAATCCATCAGGGGCAAAGGAAGAAAAGGAACAGAATGGGTCTAATTCAAACTGCACAGTGTACACACACATGGCTGTGCTCCTGTCCCCAGAAACAATCTGAACAACTATGTGAACACAAGTCATTAAAAATGTGGATATAGTCTATATACCTAGAAACCTAACTCAAACCATATAGAGACTTGAAACGTAAGAGAAAGAAGTTCTATTTCCTCAACTTTTACACAGATTTTCATACTCCATTTTCAATAGTAAAATCCAATGGCATTTCTTTTCTTAGTCTTCATGAATAGAGACGGGTTTATATGCAAATGTCCTCTTGTAACTAATCCTAGCTAGAGCCTCGTGTCTGCCAAACTGCCAGAATTTTGTCCAACAGTTACAAGTCTTGGCAGAAAAGACATATGCACACACATACATATAGGTTTACAGAACATTCTGCCATCATGTTACTCTGTGGCTTGGAAAAAGTGGTCCTTGGAAGTTTATGAAATTTTACTAAGAAAGTCTTGACTTAAAATGTAGACAGAGAAGTTAGAACTCTTTCACAACATTTTAGGGCATGAAAGGTCAACAGTTTACTTCGCATGCATTTGTGAGAAGTACAAAGTTCGAGATGAAAAAATTCATTTGCAAGAATACAGAAAATTACTAATTTCTGTGGTTTTTATGATCCTTAGGACAAACTAGGATTTCTGAGAGGGCCAGATGGAGCTGAGGTCTGGACTGGCAGCATAGATTAGCACTGTAGAAGCCTCTACTCTTTTTGGCCTTGATTAGTTCTCTCTGCTGAACCACTCTGTCTGCTCTGAGGAGATCTAGGCTTTGGTAGGCTACTAGTTTTGGTAATTTTGGGAAAAGCCTGCTACTATCTCCCTATACCCCATTTTCTCATATCTACAAGAGGGACCCTCTGTTCTGGCTTGTCAAGGGATGTATTATCAGCTGGATGCCATTGCTTGTGTGTCAGCCTATTCCAGCTTGTTCAGAGCAGTGCTACCTGCTGGCAGGTGGTGTGCCAGTTCTCTGATTCCTTTCATAGTTGTGGACTGTGTACTGCTAACTTAATTTTCACAATTTTCATGCACTTATGCCAAACAAAAATAAAGTCTGCTTCCTGCTCTAGATCATAACTGCAAGTCATAAGTCTGGGTATGAGAAAACCAAAAATAAAGTCCAAATGGACCTTCATGCTCCATTTAGATCATCTGATGAAAACACAATAGAAATGTAAAATACTAGTGTAAAAATCTAACATTATGATTAGGGATATAGGACACTTATTTTCAAAATCCATTAGAAAATGAAAATTCAGTAGTGCTTGAAACTGATTAGCATGCAGAGCTATGACACTGCTGCCTTTTTGAGTACTAGCAGAAATACTTCATACTTCGTGTGGGGAGAAAGGGCTGCATTGGTACTGCAGAGGTACCAAATCTCTACAGGTTTGATCTCTGATGTGTTCCATCTGTGTCACTGGCAAATTGTGAGGGTGTGCACCATCCCATCACACGTTCTGTTTTCCTGCAGAAGGAATCAGAAGCACATCAGCATGGAGGAAGATAAAATTCTCCCTAAATACTTCCTCTGGATTGTCAGTGGGCCAGGACTGTGGAAAGGCACTTGCCCTAATGCTGGGCTGTGCCCGTACCCCTGCACCCAAGACAAGGACGGAGAGGTGCCCTGAGACAGCTGCTTGACCTTACAGATACAGCCAGCACAAGCTGCATCGTGGGCACGACTTACTGGAGTGATGTTATTGTATCCCCCCTCACCACTCTGCCTCTGTGGAGCTTGAAAATGTCCCTTTTCCCTTCCTGCAGTCCAAGCACACCCGAGTGCCAGCACCACAGCTGCTCCTCGCCCAGCAGCCCCGGCTCAGTGGGCTGCAGAGTGCATCATTTCAGAGCACGCAGCTCCTGGAGGCTGACATAAATGAAGCAATTTACTCCAGCCGAGGAGCCCATTTGTCTGCTAGTTTGTTCCATAATCCCTTCTGTAATTTGGCTAATTAGTTACTTTGTCAGATGAGTGAAAATCTCTAAAAGCTTTGTGTCTCAAATGACTTCTTTTTTTTCCCTACTAAATAAATCTCTGTTGAAACAATTACTGCATCTAAGGACATTCTGAAGATTTGGATATAAATACCCACAGCAAGTAGATGTCTGTTTTACTTGTGTTGTATCACGTTGCACTACATCTGTTGACATTTAGTCATTCCAAATACACTTTTTTATGCAAGCAGAAGATGTAAAACATGTAGTCAAGTAAGAGAACATGTTGTATATTTTGTTGTATTTCAGTGAAACACTATACCTAGAATAAATAAATATAAGTGATACTTGGGGTTTCTTTTTTTTTCCTGTTGGGCCACAGAATGAAAAGCTGTAATATTCCTTTATGCCATTTCTATTTTAATTATGTAACATTCCTATGGAAATGGGCAGCTAATTTTGGTAGATATTGTAGGAAAAACCTTATTTTTTAATGTATTTATTTATTTTTTTTAATGATGGCTTTACAGCAATTACAAGCTTGGGCAAAAAACCAGTTATTACAACGTGGAAAACTGATATTCATGACTGACAGAACCATTTATCTGAGTGTTCAGGTCCTCTGGTACTTAAAAATTTCCATAGCTAATCTGATTCATTCGAAAGGCTTCAGTCCACGGAAGCTAGAAATCATATGCTTAGAAAAAACATAACTCTTCCCACTACTCTTTTCTTCCAGTCTTCCTTATCCTGCCACGTGACAGAATACTAAGGACGACTTTTACAAAAGAGTAGTGGGGAGAGTTATGAGTTCAAAGCTTAACTTTGTTTTAGTCGCTTGTTTTGCTGGTTCCAGTTAGCAAATTGCTAGTGTAATTTCCTGGGAAATACTCTCTTATATGAAGCTTTGTTTCTGGTGACAATTTAGCATGTCAGCTAAATAGTAGCTGGAATTATTGACTACAGTCTTCTATGTGATGAAAAACATCTGGGCCATGATACCTGGGAAGACAGGAATAAATAAATAACACCAGAGATATGGGTGCTTGTAAGAAACATTTTGGACTATTTTGAAGATTAAAGGATTAAAATAATTTTATTAGAACTGTACTAGTTTTGGAACATTTCCTTAGCACATAATCTTCAACTATTTTTTATTATGTTTCCCAGGCTGGTAAAGTAAATGAAGAATCTCACCAGCACATTTACAAGTGTGATAGAAGTGCTAGTGGAGAATAAGAAGTAGTGAATGTGTTGGGTGGCTGTCTTTAAACCAGCCACAGATAGGAGTGAGTACTGGTAAAGGGAATTTACTGTAAAGGCATTTTCTGTGTGGCAAAGGTGTGTCATCATGAACAAGGAAAAATGACCAATCTATGCTGTATGTCCTAATGTGAGAACACATCCATTTCTCTTCAGATCCTTGCAAAAGTCTTGCTATAAACCCATGAAAACCACATTCCTGACTCCTCAGGATGACTGCTCCACTAACTGTAGTGCACCTCTGGTGATCTCCACCTGTGTGAGAGCTCTGCAGGGAACTGGTCAGGTATTGGCAGAGATGGCAGAGCAGAATTTGCTTGGACGGATTGGAGATGAGGAGAGAGGGAGAGGCATGCAGGAGTAAGTCTTTACTAAGTAGAAAGATGACATCTGCATCACAAATACACAGTCTGGCTGTGATCAATCAGCTTTACCTTTGACCTACCAGCTCCTTTTCAACTAGCGTCATCCTCACCAAATTTCATGGTGTCAGCCAAAATACTATTGAGCCACAGTCTTCCAAAGAGCTTCCTATTTGGAAGTGATTATATTGAAATAAAAATAGAAATGCTACAAAACCCGTATTTTAACAGGTTTCGTTGTTTGTGCAAGTCAGTCAAAGGCATGTTTGAGTTTTCATGAGATTAGTCTGAGATATGCTATGATATTATTAGTTGTGTGTTGCTAACGTCTTACTGCAATTACATCCTTCATCACACTATTTACATAACGTATTTAATAGAGTTAATTGTTCTCTTTGAGTAAGAAAGATAAGGATGTAATATCAATTGAAGACCAGTGGGACTGGTCTGACTGAGAGGAAAAATTAAAATTACAGTTTTCAGAGTTCCAGGGGTTAAACCTAAGCCAAAATCCGTTCTGATCTTCAGCTTTGAGATTTTCTTCTGGCGAGATCTCCAGAGTACTCTGTCACCAGATCTACTCTGGTTACTGTAGAGGTAGCCCTGAAGTCTATTGGGTTTGGGCATGTGCTCTGAAGAATATGCCAGTTTTTGAGGAAAGTAATTTGGATTAGGTTATACCCTTCTTGGAAAGCGTTTCAGTGCTGATGGAAGCGCTCCACAGTGTGCAAGCAGTCCCACAACTCCTTATTTTAGCAACAAAGCCTTGTTTGACATTGCCTTTCCTGCCTCTTCTGTGTGACCACAGCAGTGAGGCATAAGGGACTAAGACTCACAGTTTTCCAGACACTCTTTTGTATTTGCTGCATTCTGATATTGTTTCTACGGCGTGAGTCACATTGCTCAGAGCTGCTGACGCCCGGGAGAGCAAAGGGCTCTGAGTGATCGATGGTCTGCAGTGCAGGATCATTAGTCTCTCCTCGACCCTGGACACTGAATGCTGATTTTCTTGCCCTGCACAAGTCAGCTCAGCTCTGCTTATTTTTTTCCTGAAAGATTGATTTACAGGGTCCAAGTCCTGGTTGCCACCAGGCATCTCCTGAACGGCTGTCAGCTGTAGAAGAGGAATCAATGTCGAATGTAGCAAAGGACAAATCCTTTACAATGCCTTGATGTCCATGTGATCAATGGTTTTGGTGTTAAATCAGACAAGAAAAATTGCAAACAAACTTGAAGAAAAGAGACAGCTCTTTGCAGGGTGTGTTGAGTAACATCAGCAATAGGGTTTATCTGGAAACTGGAGCATTGTGGAAACATTGAGTTTTCCTGTGTATTAATATTTATATACACACCACTACTACCCCCGGACAGCACTGGAAGAGTTGTCATATAAATCCCCTTTTCTTCTCGTGTCTTCCCCAGTATGTTTATCAACCTCATAAAAGAAATTTAGGATCAAAGACAATAAATTTGTGTAAATAAAGGGGTTTTCTTAAACCAGAATAATATCTGGTTTTAAAATATTAATTATATATTAAAATTATATATTAATATCTCTCATAATAAAGAGTAGCTTCACTGATAGTGGCTGCAATGTTCACTGTGAGTGTTACTAAAAATTCACTACCACTGTTATGCTAACTAAGCCTTAACAGAAAATAGAACATTTTTAGGACGTTGTTGGGATGACAATGTAAAGACAGTAAGAGGAGAGAGTAGTTTCTCCCAAAGTGGCCTTGAAGCTGGGAATACTAAAAATTAGCGTGGAAAAACTCTATTTCTTATGCCTAGTGTTGCTGATCCTCTGGCTTTTGAGAAGCAGAACGCCCGTGGAGAGAGAACACACTCTCACAGCCAGGCTGGAGGGTGAACCGAGCCTGAGGGACCAGTGTCCCCGTGTCTCTGCAGCCTGGCTGTGTTAGGGGCACAGGGAAACAACCTGCTCGTTACATCCCAGCTGTGCTTTAATGGTTGCACCTGGTTACTGGTGTGTATTAGTTCACACAGATGTGGGTAATTCCAAATTCAGGAGCAGCTAGAAAATAGTGGATGTTTAAAAACCATCATCTTTCAGGGAAATTTTGGTAGCCCTCTATCATTATTTCACTGAACTGTTTATTTATTAGATTTCTGTCTTATTTCCCAGGGACTGATTTTATTTTTTAATTTCATTCATCCAAAATTAGTATTATTAGATTATTAAGAAATTTGATCATTTTCAAGCAAGTTTTGAAGAATACTTCTCACCTAACAGTCTCAATAATAACTGGTCCTCCAGCAAATGCTGAGCAAGATTCCTTCCTTTACTGTAATAAATACTGCTTGATATTTTCAAATGAAATTTAGGAATGCTACCTGGTTTGCACAACATCTAATAACTAGGTTTTTTTCCCAGACTTAAGTCCCCAGAAAACCTTTGCTTTATTTTAAGCATGATTTAAATTTTACATCTCTTCATCAGGTGTTAATTTGTAATATTTTTACTTGCTTACCTGCTAAGAAATACTTCTTATTTTCTTTCTCCTGTGGTTTGAAGTGTAGGTATGGAAAATTTCTGTGGACAATGTTCTATGCTTATAAATAAATCTTCTTTTGTTTTTATTCCACGTTCACTTTTAAGGGACTGACTTTACTTCCATGTTTAAAAATACCTTTTCACTTGTCAAACTCATTGACTTCACTGTTACCAAAATAATCTGGTACATCTGTAAAGTTTCACTAAGGGTCATTTTATTTTATGAATATTGAGATAAATTAGAAATGGCATTTGGGAAATTTTCCTACTTCAGAAAAATAAGATTAACTCACTGCTTGAACACTTTCTGTTTTGGCTCATTGTATCTCCAAAATAGCTCAATATAGGACTTCCAGATGAGTACATTGGCCCAGTCTGTTAGCTTTGGCAACTATCAGTAGTGTTGAGTAGACTCTCTTTTCACTGATAATGGTTAAGCAGTTGTGGTTAAAATGACTTTGTTGATAGAACAGTTTCCACATACGTGAAAGGCTCATGAAAGAAGCCATGGATAGAACAGTAATCTGACTCTCGGTTCTGTGGCACTATTTAGAAATTCTGGAAATTCTGTTGAATATCAAATAATTTGTTTCCAAGTGTTGTTTTTGATTATCAGTTTTTAGTCAAGACTGTGAGCCTTTATCTTCTGACTTAAGGGCAGGATTGCTTGAAGGTCAGGAAGAAACAAAAGTTTTTACCGCTAGAATTTAAAGTTATATTTAAGTGTTTAAAGTGTAACTTCAAAGTGAATCACTTGTCCTTTTCAATATTCAAGTGGTTTGAGTAAGGAAAAAATTCAAAGTGCTCCCTCGGCCCATCCTTCTTTTTGGCCTTATTATGTCACTGATTTTCAGGCTTCAGAAATTAAAAAAACTCTTATCCTCCTGGCATGTAACACTCTTCAAACTAAAGAGACTCCAACCATTTGTACTTTAACTGTAGTGAGAATTTAATTGAAACAAATTAGGTTGCTGTGGCATGGACTAGTCCCCTTGCCTGGCAGTAGGTGGGTATCTCTGTGGATGGCTGTGCAAAGAAGGGGGGCAGAAAAATGCATCATTACCCTTGCCTGACCGAGAGAGGTGTTTGAAGGCAGAGGATGTATTTTAAGATTGCCATGTCTAATGGTCCTTATTTAATGTGATTGAATTAAGATACTAGTAGAGAGCTAAATAAAAATAGATATTCCCTTACAAGGATGCTATTTTGTTTATTATTCTAGTGAATGCCAAGTGGCTTTCATTGTCACAGGTGAGTGAGAAAGAAAACGTGTGTAAAAAATGTCTGCTGAGTGAGCAGAGAAAAGAGAGAAAAGAACTTGATAGAGTCATTTGTCTGGAGAAAATTAGCAAGTCAGCACTGGGTGATACCATTTGCATTAATAGGGAAATAATTTTAGTACTTTTTCTTAGGACATGGACCTGCTGGAGTGAGTCCAGAGGGCCACAAGATGATAAGAGGGAGGGAGCACCTCACCTGTAAGGAGATGCTGAAGAGTTGGGGCTGCTCAGCCACAGAGGAGGCCTTGGGGTGACCTAATTGTAGCCTTCCAGCACCCGAAAGGGCTGCAAGAATACTGGAGAAGGACTTTGTACAAGAGCAGGTAGTGTCAGGAGACAGGACAAGAACAAACTGGAAGAAGGTAGACTTAGATTAGATATTAGGAAAAAGTTCTTCAGTATGAGAGTGCTGAGGCACTGAATTGGGCTGCCCAGAGATGCTGTGGATGTCCCATTTCTGGAAGTGTTCAAGGCTCTGAGCAATCTGGCCTGGAGAAAGATGTTCCTGCCCATGGCAGGGGGTTTGGAACTAGATAATTTTTAAGCTCCCCTCCCGCCCAAAGCATTCTATGATTTAGTTTCCTAAAAGCAGCATAATAAGAGCCGAAACTGGAAGTCACATTCAGTATTAGTAAGCATATACAATTTACACTTTCAAGGAAATAAAGACACTAAGAATTTCCTTACATTTAAACTGCATATTTTTTCTGACTGTTCTGGTTGTGAACAAAAAATACTGAAGTGATCCATTAGCAGAGGCAGCATCCTTTTAAATTTTGGGTTTGTTTCCCACAGCTATGCATTTGATTTTTAGAAGACTCATATTATTTCTGTTCTTTTATTCAACTGATGAAGTGAGAGAGGTGACTGGGATATGGGCAGAGGTTTCACTGGGATATGGGCAGAGGTCTCTTGTCTCACGAGCAGAGGTTTTTGTTGTGCTGCCCTCAGAGCTTGCAAATGCATAGCTCTGAACTTGCAGCTGGTGGTGTAGTTTTCCGTGAAGAAAATGACTGTGTGTTTCATGCATGTATATTAAAATTTCAAGAAGGACTTAAGTTGGACTGTAGCTTGACCAGTAAACCTGTAATTAAAAAAAAAAAAATTCAAGCAAGCTAGGACACAGCTGTCCTCTCAGCAAAATATCAGTGAGATCAAATGTTCAAACAGAGTAATCATAATCACAAGATTTTTTGGTTATGAAGCATAGAATCACTAAAGGTGGAAAAGACCTCTAAGATCAATGTCTTACGTAATACAAGTAGCTTGGACTGATTTGTAGCCACCAGTCAACAGTGGATGTGAACCTGCATTAGAACCAAGTTCTGGACTGCAGAAACCTTTTCTCTCTGAAACTGCTGGTACTGACCTGGCTGGAGGGGCAGGACTGGATGGATGCCTGATCTTTATAATATGGCTGTTGCTGTTTCCTGCATTTTTCTGATTTCACTTGCAGTAGAATTAAGATAATAATGAGCCCTTTTGAAAAATCTTTTTATATAAAGCATGTGCATATTTTAGTAAAATCAAAGTAATCTGCAAATGCCTCTCAACTCAGAAGCCTTTAGAATACATGATACTGGGGACAATGAACACAAACCTGCAACAGACTTGGCTGAAAACAGTTTTAAGTGCTCTTTGTTATTCCTAAGCATTTAAGGTTTTAAAAATATTTTAGTGAACTCTTTGCATAGATACCAAGTTTGGAGTTTCTTTTGGTAGTGATGATGTCTGTAATTTCTGTTATTGATGGAAAATAATTACGCTGACTATCAAATATTTTAATAGGTGCAATAATTTAAGCATTTGTGTAGCTTCTAGCTGACTTAATGGCAGAATCTGGTGGCTGTGTGTGTCAGCTTGTTGCAGTGCATGCTGGTGTTTACCAAAGAGGCTGCTGGAAGTGGAGTTTCCTCAGGAGCATGGACACTGCATGGGCACTTGCAGCTGGACAATGTCTTGTTTGTGTCAGGACTGCTTCACCCTTCAGACAGCAACTGTAGAAAACTGTCTTCTGTGATTTTTATTGTGGTTACAGTTTCTGGAATTTAAAAGAGATTTAGCTCAGCTGATTTTTCTCAAAAGTTTGGACTTCTTACTAGAAACATGATGCATTCAAAAGCTCATGGCATTAACTCAGGACTTTGGATAAACTGAATGTCTTCAGAGGCAGCTCTACAGCTCCTGGATAGGTGTCTTTTCATACAGGACTGTTTGAACATTAAACAGCCTTGCGTGTTTAACCTCTAAAAGCAAGTTCTCTTTTCCAGGAGTTTGCTGTAGACAGAAGTAATAGTACAACAGTAAACACTGCTGGCCATAATAAATTTTTTTCATAAACATGTATCTTAATTTTAAATTATAACCTATGTATTTGAATATTTTACTGCTGCTGGTGCTGGAGATTTGAAGTTACGTTATTTAAATCTTTTTCTATAAAGGCATTGATGGTAGAACAGCATTAAGACAGGGTTTTTTGGGCAAGGATTTTTTGGGCAGTGATGGACAAGTACAGCTCTGAAAATAGTTCAATCAGATTGATGTGAAAGTTGCCAGTCAAGAGGCTTGTCAGGAATACATTTATGGTGGGCTCTGAAGAGTCAAGCAAAGTGCTTTGCTGCCCACAAACCTGCAGTAGCTCTGGGTATGACTTGGACACTGACTGCCCCCAGGCTGAGCACTGTGCAGGTACCTGCAGGTTGGCCCTGCAACCACTCCCAGGCCTCTGTCATGTAGAAAGAACTCACGAGATGGGGAATTTCTCAAATTTCTTTCTACTTAAATAGCAATTCATTTATTCAAACTTCTGGAAGGTAAGTTCATGCTGAGCAACCTTGCTTAATTTTTTTCATTGTGAATAGTGCCATTGCTTCAGTGAAGGGCTGTTTCAAAGTGAGAGCTCTTTAAAGGTCAAACATAGTTTATAGCATCATTATTCTCTCCATGTGCTCATTCTTTGGGAAGTGCATTCAGACACCTGATTGTTGCAAAAATATTTTTGCAAGGCAAAAGCTCTTTTTCTATGTGCTGGAAGCGCTAGTTTTGAATTCAAGTAAAATATGCTATTTTACTAAGGCTGCAGAGTGATGTGTTGAAAAACAGATAAGATTAGTATTTTTTGTGCACTCTGATTTAGTAAAGCCATTTGCCTTTTGGAGGTACCTTTCTTGGCCTCCTGCCCCTCAATTAAAATTCCTCAAACAAACGACTTTAGCTACACATAGCTTACTAGCTTAAGTACACTTTCAAAATGGTAATTTAAGAGCCCTGTATAGCCAAAACAGCTCTGTTCCGGAACGACTCACAGCATGGTCTTTAAAACAGAACACCCAGCCACTAAACTGTTCTGTGTCACCTCAAAACATCTGCTGGAAAACAAGGCTATAATAGATACATTGTTCCCAGATCCTTTTTTCTTTTTTTGTTAAGTCCTATTAAGTAGCCAGTATTTCATTTCAGTAAAATAAGGCCCTTTTCTCTTGAAGTAGGAAAAACTTTCCTTCTACAAGGATAATTCTGTATGCGTGCGTGCCAGTTCTTTCTTTTACATCTTTTCTTTTAGCGTTTCCAGTTAAGAGCTATTGTAGCTCAACTAGTGGCTGTTTACTCCCCTTGGATGTTTCTTTCCTACCGTGCATATGGCTCTCTCCTTCATTCCCATTCCCCCGTTGTCCCAATGCTGTTGCCTCAGTGCCTAAAAAAGGGCAGTGTTCACACTGATGGCTGTGTGCATTTCCCCTTTGCTCTTTGCACCTTCACACGAAATGTCTGCTGCTCTCTGGGTTCTGTTCTGCACCCACAGCTCTCAAAACGAGTAATGTGCGTTTTCCCTACAAACATAACCTCTTTTGTCCCTCCATGGGACAACACTGTCCTATGGGGAGATGCCCAGATCAATTGGCTTCCACCCATGATTCCCCTTCCCTCTTTCCTCAAAGGTAGTGTGTGAAACAAGATGAAGTTTGCGTAATCTACAAGGAAGTTTTGTAGCTGCTTTTAGGTCTAGAGGTCTAGAAATTTAGAAGCTATAATAGAAACTCTAGGTAGCTTTGGGATTCAGAGAGCTCATAACCTGAGAGGACCCTTTGGAGGTAGTCGGCTGAGAAGGAATCTCCTGAGGCCTTTCTTTTTATTCATCCTTTGATCAAAAGTGCTTGCCTCTGGAATGGCAAAGTTTAAAGACTGTCTACAAAAGCGTCTGCTATGAGGCAGCCCCTGAGAAGTCACTGGATCTCTAGGCAAACTGGAAACATTTCCGCTGCCAGATGAACTTACATTTTGATCGCAGTGGGAAAAGGAAAAAGGAACACTGAGTTATGAAAAACACTTTTATCGAAATAATAATAAAAAATCTATTTCAACCTAATTGCATTCCTTTTAAAGTATAGCTCATAATACCGACCTACCAGTGAGGTTTCAAGTAAATAGCAAGCAAAATAACTTCATGTAATTTGATGAGTAATAATTCTATTTTAATTCACATTATCATGTCAACTCTTCCTGTTTTAAAACAACTGACTACTGACTTCTTAAATTTAGATGTGGGGGATCTTTCAAACATATAATGAAATAAAAGCACTTCATAAGGAAGACAACACATTAATCTAATCATAACTGTGATATGGAAAATGTTAAGATTCTTACAACCATATATTATATTTAATAATGAAATTTGTGTGTGGAAATATATATTGCAGGTCTGCCATTATAGTACATAAAGTATTGATGTTTCTTATGAGTTTTGATGAATTTGGGGATGAACAAAACACAGAACAGCATAAGATGCTGCAGTTAAATATTCCTTGCTTGTTGATCTTCCATTATTTTACAAGAAATTAATCCTCACCGAGTTGTATATCCTTGTAGGAGAACCAGTCTCTCCCATCGCTGGGATGGAGCCCACTGTTATGTCTCGGTCCCCTACTCACTGTTGTGGGAAGGGCATGGGAGCCTGTGTAATATCTCTATAGGTTTGCTGACTGGTAGGATTACTTTCTCTCCTTTACTTTCATTTTAGGGGAGAATCTCTCCCTTGGACTTGTGCTTTATGATCCCTCCCCCTTCACACACTGCTGCCAGTGTGATCTGCACACCTTGGTGCCTTGGGAATGGCCTCATTCTCCATTTTCCTAAGACAGGCTGAAATCACTTCAGTTACCAATCCTTATTACACTGAACAATGAAAATTGCCCTTCAGTGAATACACTTAAAGGTCCCTTAGATTTTCTATTGCCATTGTAGAAAAAGTAAATATATATACATGAACAGCTTCAAAATATGGCATATTAACTAAATTATAGCGACATTTGTCCTTAATATCTTACTGTGAAATTTTCCAAAGAATGCAGTCCAGATCTCATCCTTTCTGTAGCCAGAGTTACACTTATTTTCTTAGCACTGTTTTTGTTCCCAAAATGTGTGTTTATTAGAAATAGGTAACAGAAATCAAGGTCATGTTGTGCCAAAGGATTCTTCTAAATGTGATGTGTTTTTGCTTCAGGAACTTTAGCAGTACAAATATTTCTGTGGGTTTGGGAAGGGAACTAGTTGTTTCCTCTGAGGTATCACTACAAGTATTTTGGGGCTAAATCCTTGTCTCTGCTGGGACACTGGCGCCTGGCTGGGATACAGGTGAGCTTGGCACTTGAAGCCCAGATCCTGACCAGATAGAGACTGCACACAGGGAGGCCAGGCCAGGACAATAGCAGAACAAATTACTAATGGCACCAAAAGGAGGAAAAGCCATTTGGAAAACATCACTGTTTGATTTTCTGTTCATGATTTGACTGCCACAATTACAAAACATCAGATTTCATTAAGTTTTCACTGACTGTTTGACTAAGCAGGATCCTATCCTACAGTATAGGGACTGTTCTTTTGATCATTGATATTGCAGTGAATTGAGAGAGAGAGAGAGAAGAAAAAGACAGAAAATTAATACTAACTAATAAAAAAACCCTTAAACTGGCTCTGCAGAAGAGGGACCTCTTTGAGGTTCACCTGTTTTCACACTGAGCCCTGAGCAGGCACAAATTCAACTTTTCTGGTGAGGAGAGAGTATGGATCATTCTCCTCCCTGACAGCCTGGGCTGCTAACATCAGTGCTGTTCCTTGTCCTATGCAAGGCAAGGATGACAGACAGATGCCTCCTCTGGGGAGAAGTGTGATCTGCAGAAACATCAGAAAGCTGGTGATGTGGTCAGTGGAGACTTGTACAATTTCCCTGTAAGAATTTCGGAACAGTCCCACAGCATAACCTGAGGGTTTTTCCTCCCTATTCTCCTTCAAATTATCACTTATGTCTCGTACAATAAAGATGATTTCCAGCCTGACAGAGGTATAAAACCCACAGAAGGTAGATTTATATAGTTACTTTTCCTGTGTTGTAGTGTTTATCTTCACAGTTTGCTTTCAAAGAGCTCAACAAATCATGGTTACAGTGAGGGAAGGCTAGCTAGCCAAAGCTTTCCTCCCTGGGAAGACAAAAATTATCCTCAGTACTGCAGCTGGACAGACTATGACATTTAGGAGTAGGTATCTCTCCTCGTGAGTGACCAGCTCAAACTGCATCTGAATGGGGCCTATGGAGATTAGTTATCTATGGGAATGGACTCATGTTCCAGTTCAAGGGCAAATTTACATCCCAGCTGGAGATCAGCAGTTCAGCTGTCAACAATCCCAGGAAAATGATGCAAAAGACATCCTCTGAGATGACTGGAACATACAGGTAAGGGAATCTAAAGCAAAAATTGCACCAGCTGTGTTTCACTTCTTTGACATATATAAAGAGAGGGTTTATTTCAGTGCTAGCAAAAACGGCAATACAATTAGCTTTACTATTACACAAACTCTACATGAAAAAAGTGTGCTTGCCTGTGAAACATTTTGTGTCATAATACATCATCTCTCAGTTTTTTTGGTTTTGTGACCTGATCTGAGAGTCCTGTTATGGACACAGAGAACACACTGCATAAAAGAATGAACAAACCAAGCAGGAAGACACTGATCCCAAGTGATTTACAGATGGAAGAAAATGTTGACCTTATTCAGTCTATTCCATATGATACATATTGTGGTATAGAAAAGTGTACAAACATAGATAATTGCACTTGAAACAGATAAAATATATATGCGTTGTTTTATGGTTTAAAAAGTCTTTTGAGAACATATATCAGATTGAATGCAATAAACATTTCAGAACATAGTTTCCATTTGGCAACTTATACAAGGTGTTGCAATTACTCCCCTGATTTAGAGATGCAAGAACCAAGGAAGCTTTGCCACTGTAGCTGAATGTACAAATGGTTCTAGGTCATTTCAGGGAGTAAATGAAACAGCTCAATTAAGTCTAACACACAAAAAAATTATTTGACCTGACCTGTGTAATTTTACTCTCCAAAATGAAATAGGAACAATCCTATTATTTGTTAAAACTATCTGCAGTATGATTTGAAAGCTTTGGAAAGTCTATATGTAGAGAAAATAAAAATTTATTTGAGGAAGGAGAAAAAGGTGGGGGAATGGTTTTAGCTGTAGGAAACACTATGGAGAAACCTGCATAATAGAAGTAAGAATTCAGAGCAGTAAATCAGTTATATTACTTGTCTATGCTGAGGTGCTAAAATAAATTTTCTGTACAAGTAGTATGCCTTTGATCTACCCCTTTTTTATTGCCAGAAATAGGAATGCACACATGAGATGGGGAGATTGAAATAGGACCTGGAATGGATAGTTCTGAGGCTTTTGGGCATATGAATCTGGTTTCACAGGATAAAGATCACTCTTCCATTACCAAATCAAGCAATTATGAGAAGGAGCTGGAATAATATAACATTTAAGGAATATACAATTTAGTCCTGCTTGGTTTACGTAAGGGGAAAGACATGAGCAGATAAAGGGAAAGATACAAAGTTTATAATTAGAATTTAAAATTCCAGTGGCAGTTGAACTACCGAATGGTTTATAATTGTAGAAAAAAAAAGATGCATTGGTGGATTCAATATGCAGGTTTTTGTATGTTGTTGAAGATGGTATGTGTTGCAGTGACATGTGACCATATCAAGGAGCAGAATATATCTCAGTGTTGCTGAAAACAACTGTAACTGCTGCACAGAATAGGGTTACTAAGCCACTTCCAAATAAAACAGAAATGGGTCAATTAATCTACTGATTCACAGTAAGAAATATTAACATCTTCTCTGATCTCTGAAGCTACACAGAACTCACTGACACTGTGGCTAACTTTTCTGTACCACTACAACACTAGTCAGGCTTGGCTTTCTCTGAGCCAGAGGCATCTGTCAGCAACAAGTCACATCTAATGAATGATCCAAACAAAAAGAGGGAGTGGGTGTCTGCTCTGTCAGTAAATAAGGGATATGATGTTCCAGCCCAACACCTTTTATTTCAGATCTCAAGAATGCAGTTGTTGTAGTTTTGAAGTAAGTTCCCATGTACCCGCTTATAAACCTCTCACCTCTTAAACCTCATAGGACTGCTCTAGCCAACACACTAAACCAATCATTAGGCAATTCCATTTTGGGGTATATCATAAAGAGAAATGCTGCCCTTTGTTCAGCTCTAGTCCTGGAGCCGTGCATGCACAGCTGTGTTGGCTCTGTAACTGTGACTGATAGCAGTGTTCCTGTTCTCTGTAGAACTTATGGGTTTTGGGAAAAGCCTGCTATTTTATGTTCCATTCAAATTGATGCAAAACACCATCAATCAATAGCAAAATTTACTTCTAGGCTAAGAAAGATTTCTATCTGGTTTGCATCAGAGAGCATCATACAGATAAGGCCATTTAAATGAGGTGCTGGTCTCCAGAAGCATCTTTCCTTTATTCTGATAGTTTAATTTTTTTATTGTCACTTTTTTTAGTGTCAAATTCTGAAAAAACAGAATTTTCACTAAATTCACTATTAAGCCACAAAATATCCACCTAAATATTCTAAAACCTTCAACAGGAAAGCAAGCTAAGAGCTATAATTTCAAAATATGCATGTATTCTGAAGTATGTGCAATTATTTATAAGATTTGTCCATACTTCCTGAAAGATCGGCTGTCAATTTTCCACAGCTGAAGACCAGACTGCTGATTTGCTAATTTTCTTCCTGAGAACAGGTACAGCCCTTGACACTCCTCACTGTGCTGTCTTTACTTACCTCAATGGGAAGGCAGGTACCAATGAAGAACTGCCTGTCCTGAGATGTGGACGCTGGAGCTGCTGTGCCAGAAGCTGGCACTGCTGCTCATGTTGCCTCACCAGCTGGCCCTGTCAGAGCTGCTCAACAGAGAAGGGGCTAGAAAAGTTCCAAACCTGACTGGTCTTCCATGCGGCCACCTAAAACACTTATTAGCAACATGAACGCTGCAGTTTTACTTAAAAGACTCACTGAGGCAGGCATAACCTCTCCTTTAAGCATAGGCCTTCGAGGGACCTTTGAGTTTACAAAGGGCACCATGACAGCTATAAACTGAAAAAGCTTACCAAGAGTAAGTTAATTTTTAGCACTGTTTGCCTCCAGATTAACCAGAGACTTCTTGTACAACCTTCCAAATTCCTATATCCAGAGATACTTGGGAAAAAGAGCCATGTAACAAAAACTTGCACGCCATAATTCAGGTTGTGTTAGCAAGGAAGAAGCATGAGGTATGCACACTGTTACAGGGACAGAGCAGTACATGCCTAACTTAAAGGCAACAGAGATCTTCAGGACTACTCCTACAACTAAACCAGAAAACTATTTTGGAGATGAAAGAGAAGAATGTTTGAAGTACAAAAATTATATTTATTAATTTTTTTTTTTTTAAACTGAACCCCAAACTGACTAGTGCCTGCTCACACAGCAGACCTGAAGATCCAGTTACAAAGCTGGGCACGAAAGAAACCTGTCTCCAGAGGCAATGTAAAGACAGAAAACAGATTTTTGAATGTAGCCACCAAAGTAAATTCTTCTATTTTTACACAGTTTACTGCAAAAGTAAATTCTGTAAGCTGGGATTTAAGAGTGTTTCTTGTTCAAGTAAGCAGTGCCAAGGTCTGGAAAAAAGCCAAGCAGCAGATTTTTCATAAGCTGGTTGTCAGCCGCAAGGTTAAAACTCTTTGCACAGGAAGCACAGTTGAGGAGGGATTATTTTAAGCGCCTGGAAAGAACTCCCACAAGAAGCAATAAACACTTTAAATGTAATTTTCTTTTCCTGACAAACTTTAGCCTTGTTTTTGCTAACAAATATAACATATATATGCATATATATATGGAATTAGAATAACAAACTGTATTTGACAGTGAGTCCTTGCTTATTGAAATCTGGGACAGCGCTCACATGCAACACCTATAATGAACACCATAGTAAATATATTTATTGTCGTGACAAAATTAGAAATTTATAGCAGTATTGTGGAGTAGATTACAACACTGATATAATTAAGTAACATTATTACTTTGTGATAACATGGTCTAGATTACGCATATTATTCTTGCCGTAATTTTAAGGAATAGATCAACTGCATTTCTTGTACAAATATTCTGAAAAACAATCTAGTTGGGGAAAGGGCATTGTGCTTAGTGCAAAACTAAAATTCAACATTGAAAAGCAGTGCAAAAAGGACTGCTGAAAAATTTCTAGTAAGCCAGTAATTCTCATCGTTTGCTAATAAACCCACAAGAAATGTTTTCACTTTTGGAGTGTGTTAGGCCTCGTTTGGAAGCTGTATTATTGCTTCAACAGTAGCTGTTTCCAGAGGAGGTTTCTAAAGGCAGAGACCTCCATCTATAAAAAAAGAATTTGTTATGTTCTCTGTGTTCCTGTACACATTCTCCAGAATTATCATTACTGGATTCTTTAAACTACTAAACTGCCCCTACCTAATGGAATTAAATTGTAAAAAAACCCTGTATTTTAAATATGTGCTTATACAAGTGAAGAGCTGCTTTGTGAGTATGACATGGGATCTTCCCAAACATAACAGTCAAAGTAGTTACAATAAAAAGTGCAGAGGAAATAATTAAAGATTTCAGTTTTACAATTTCAAACTGACTGTGTTGGCAAGTAATTTTCTCTTAACCTTATGAGAAAAGATAAATTACTGTACCAGAAACTTGTACTGAAGGTATCTTCCAGTACATCTTTCAATCATAATGCAAAGACTGCACAAATCAAATTACTTTGGTAAAATAAAATGGTAAGAACTAGAAGTAGTTCTCTTACACTAAGGCTCTTTGTCTGTGGTCCTGAAAGGCAGTTCTGCTCTTTCGAATTTTATTAAATAAAGATATTCTGGCTTTCAAGAAGAACATAACTCCTAAAGACAGAATTGACCTTTTCTCAGAGCTATTGCCCTGCTTGCTGTATCAGAAACTTACATAAAAGAACTTGAAAATGCCATACTTTTCAGCCAGTTCTGCCATATACCATAGCTAGCACTACAATTAAAATGCAATTATAGTGAAACTGACCTCCACCAAAAACACAGCAGGTTTTAAGTTTTATTTCTGAAATGCTGATAAACACTGTATTAATTACAGATTTTTTTTTAAAGTTATCATATTAATGAAGTGGGTTTATGTTTTAATATAAGGACAAAATGAAAGATATAAAGTTATCTGAATGTTATAACAATTCTCTGTTGTCACGTTCCCATCCAGGTAATGGTGTTTCAGTCTTATTTCTGGCCAAGTTGGGACAGCTAAACATGAAGAGAAAAAAGTAATTAGATTGCTAATCTTATTCTGTCAGTCAAATTAATATCCAGTTCATATAGCAAATATTTCTGTCTTATATGCTTTGTTTGCCTCTGAGAACCAAATATCTTTGGTGATAGAATATTTAATGCACAACCTCAAAGGAGAAGACCTGAGCTTCAAATTTTCAGACTTGAATGTATCTCATGAAGTAAAGGTACAGTGTACATAGTCAGGACAAAAAAAATATTAATTGGGCTGAATGAGGAGTTAAAAGCTAGCAAGTACCATTTATCTCCTTGAAGTGCAACAACAATTAATTTAGTTCTTTAAAATGTATAAATACATTTTACAGTTGTTTTGAATAACAACATACTCCCATCTTAGTAGCACGTAAAACCATGGCTGGTGACAGCTACTGAAGGGTTGCTATTTGCTGACCACCATGAATAATTTTTATTTTGTATATGTATTCGAATGAGGTATAGAGAAGTAATGATGTTTTAACAGCACTAAAGGACAGAATTTAGTATAGATACGGACATCAAGCTCCCACTAGGCCAGCACTTTCATATCTATATGTCTGCAGATATTTATAAACCAGGACAAAGTTTGAAACATTGTGTAACCTGACAAAGTTACAAGAAAACCCTGGAAAGAGATGCTGTTTGTGAAAGTTCCAAGAACTGACTCAATTTTTTTCAGTAGGACTAATGTAAAGACAATTATTATGAACTTGTTTACCTGCATTATCTGTGTGAACTCACATTGATAACAGCTAATTGGAAAGAATAACTTCAAAACCCCACTTGAAGCAAATAAAAATAGGTAACATGTATTAATCTTTCACAGATTAATTTGAGGGGTTTTTTGGTAAAAATCCATGGAGATCGAGAGTTCTATAAATCAACTTACAGATAGAGAAGCGATAAATATAATAGAGGTTATCAAAGTTATCTACCTGCTTTATAAACTGTGTAGCATTAAAAAGTTCACTGCAGCCATACAGGACATGTTTGCCTTGTTTACCCTGAAAAAGAAAAGTCCATAGGAAATCAATTGATTAACAGAGTAGTAGAAGATTAACAAGCAGTACTTTTAAAAGCATCTTTAGGATATACTAAATACTTTTGCACACACCAGTATGCTCGCCTCTTCTTGGAGGCTCCCTCTGGCTTGCAATTCTGATGACACATTTTCAGCATGTTGAATTGAACTCGGACAATACATTTATTTTAAAGCACAATCTACCTTACTGATAGTATAAATATTTGCTTTTAGACATTGTGAGATAGTCCATTCTAGCACAGAACTACACATAATTAGATTTGAAGGTTTATCTTAATTCTTCTACAAAAAAGTCCCAGAATGTCAAAGCTGAATGAACACTGCTTCCTGTTTTAGAAAGTTTCAAAACACTTTCTCTGTGCTTTCAGAAGCAAACTGGCAAAATGGATAGTGCTTAGAAAAATAAAGCTGTGAATAAAATCTCTGGTATCTGCTTGCAAGAACAGAGCTGTTGATTTTTCTCATTTTTATTCTGGAGGAAGACTGATTGAATTTGAGAGTAATTAATAAGCTATATCTGTGGAAACAATAGATGCTGGAAGTCTATCACATGGAAAAGCAAACTTTGTTGGGTAAGACTGTAAGTGTCACCTGGGAGAGGCACACAGGTTTCCAGGTAAAAGTTTTCATTAACCAACCTTGTTTTTTCAAGAGCAAAGTGCTAAGTGGAATAAAGGTGAGGGAGTCTTCCCCCTTGGGAGGTCATCTCCCACTGCTCAAGTACACAGTCTGAGTGGATCAGCTGTGACAACTGTGATGAAAAACCTCTGTTCACAGGTTCCACAAGAAGAAAGAGTAGGTTCAACTTCTGACTCTCCATAAGATCTAACATTACCATTTCCATAGTTTTCAGTTCATTCTGTTTGAAAAATGACCTCCTGTTTGCTCTCTTATTCATCTGAAACTTCGCCTTCCTGCCACTTTGTACGAAGTGCTGAGTGTTTCACTTGCCATCACCCAAGTGCCCTGTATATACACATACACAGCAAACCTCAGCTCTGCCAGCATGCAGCTACAATCAGGGAGGTGAGCTAACCACTAGGGAATTCAGAAGTTCTTTTTTTAGTAGGAAGAAACTCATCCTCTTGGGCATCTTTTGGATAGATAAAGTAGCTAAAGTGGCTTTGGGTAGACTAAGGAGCAAGCTAAATGTTTGACAACACTCTCTGCCACAGGCAGATGCCTCAATGAAATAGTAATTGAGGATAGTGATGCGTGCTAAGCCAAATCGAAATGATTTCTTTAATTTACATTCCTCTTCCTATTCTTTCTTCTATCCAGACCAGCTCTGTTCCAAAATGGCTGACTGTTAGAGGTAGAAACTCAGCACATGTTCTGACTTTGCATTCTTCAAAAGTTACCTGGACATAAAACTCTCATGTGCTTTGCAGAATAACTGTTTTTCCATGATTAATGCTCTGTATTTACTCTTTTGTGTGAAAAGCCTCAATCCAGTCTACCAGAAGACAGGACAACTGTACCGTGAACAAGGTTAAGATCAGGAAGAAAGAATGGTGTGCTGCTGCTGTTAAATAATTTATTACCTTCTTCAGAATTTTACTAAGGTTACTTTGGCATTTTTTTTTAATTCCTGGAAAATTCTTTAATACTACTCCTGCCTCCCAGGAACTGTAATGATTTAGTTATTTTTCTCCATCCACTGATTTTTGGTATGTATGTGTTCTGCTCATCTGACCAGTTGGAACCAGAGAAACTAAATCTGTTACACCAGAATTACATAGTTGGTTATGTATTTTCTTACTTGTGCCTATGACACCTTGTATGATTTCTACAAAGAATTAAATGATGCAGTTTAACAAGAATGAGCTTCCATTAACTTAGTAGTGAAAACTTCTAACTGTGGGTAAGTAATAAATGCTGAGATATTGGTGCCAATCTGATATTTGCTTTAACAGATGGTACAGTATTTGCATTAAGTTGGTTTCTGAAACAACCTACTTTATGCTCAAGTAAGATTGTCATACAATAAAATGCTGTTATCTGCAGGTCTGAGTTTGAACTGCTATTACAAAGTTGCATACAAAAAAGCACTGGGGTGTAAGATTGATGAAAACCAGAGAATTCTGAGCAGTTCCTTGCTTTCAAGGTTATGACATGCTGCAGCTGCTTTATTTAATACCAGCACATGAAAACTAACAAGACTCTAAAACAGGTTAATTCAATTTGCTACATCTGCTGACAGTTTTCAACCACATTGGTGTGTATGAACACAAAATAAAAGAGAATGCAGTTTATTTACTCAACTCCAAAGAGCAACATGAGCAAAATACCAGAAACAGTAAGTCTTTGTTGGTCTGAATTAGTAATCCTCAATTTCAACTGTTTTCTTACATTTTTTTTTCCCAGGCTCTGTATAGAATACGGATGTTAAGGCTGATTTCATAGACTTTGTCTTCTAAATACTAAGTAATATGCTTTATGTGGTCTCTATCAGTAAGTTAAGGACTACAACTGACAGAAGTACACATACCTTTATGTAGTCAATAAGATTTTGATATTCAATATAGTTGCCTCCTCCAACTACAAACACTATGGCCTAAAAGGCAACAGACATATTAGAGTATGCATTCAAGTTCTTAAAATTTCAGTAGTGATATACCAGATAATTAGCCCTACAACAGAAATCATCACGATCACACTGCAGTCTTATAAAACTGGATACAGAACCACTGCATCCTCTCTGAAAGAAGGTATCTGAAGTTTTGGTAGGACGCAGAATAGCAAGCTGACAGCTTTTAACATGTCACTCTCTTCTATAAAGACATACTCGATACATATATAGTTTCAACATGTTCCTTTTTTTGTCCAGAGATATCTCGAGTGACCCAGGAAGAGTTACACTATCTCCATGGATGTCTAAGAATTCATTTGGGCCACTAATGAAATATTTCTATCATAAAGAAGAACACTTTTTCATAATTTTTTCCCTTCCCACCTACTACTGGTAGTAATTTATAATATTACAGGTAAAGGCCATCAGTATTTTCTGGGCTGTGTTCTAAAGAGAAAAAGTCATTACTAGAAAAGGGAGACTTAATAGTTGTATTATTGTTGTTAACATTCATTATGCAAAATTGATGATACTATATGAATTTTATATAGACTTTATCTTACTACTGACATTTTTGGTACAACTATCTATAGCCATATATATATATATCTAGGATACCATGTGGTATTTCTTTTGTTCCTGAGGATAATTAGGACATTTCATGAAAAATCTGAAACATTTGTATATTGCCAAGGCAAATATTTTGCTTATGAAACTTGGCAGTAAGATCAGATAAGACTTTTTCTGTTTGTAAATATTTACATAGAAAAATACTGAAGTTACAGGCATTTGTATGAAATGGTAACATTCATTATTTTGCTTTTTTTCCTTTAACTGCAGAGATTCCTTAAATAGTCATTTACATCAATGTTGTTGTTTAAGGCTGGACAAAGGATTAAATCTAGAGAGCATTTGGAAAACCTGGTCTAAAAATAGAGGGTTTAAATTGCTCACTCAATTACGATATTAGTAAATCCCTGTAATTACCTTTAGGAAAATTTTCTACATTTTTTTCTCCAGTATTAATTAATACTTACACAGTCCTTTGAAGATGAAAAGCTTCAGAATAAGAACTAATTATAATTAATACCAGATATAATTAGTCTAAAAGCTTTTTTGCAAATAAGACCTCTCATTTTCTTAATCATGATCATAAAAAATGACTGTACTTCAGGATTTATTTATTTTTAACACATGAACATTAAAAAAAAATTTCTATGGGACTTACCTCCTGGAACGGATTTTTATTTCTTGGAACTGAGCTATAAAAATACAATATAGATTTCATTACACATTAATAGAAATACACAAAATAAGCATCATGTACCCATAATATTTACGGACTACTATATAATATTAGACAAAAATATAAAATCGAACAATAACTGCCTTTCCATTTGTTATGGAAAATCATTCACATGAGTAAATAGGAACATTACTTCATCATTTCTAATGCTGCTGTTTGAATAATAAGGTTTATGACAACAATTCTTCTGTAGTTTAAAAGCTCTAAATATAGTGCTGTTACCTAGGAGCAAATACAATGAGTAAAAAATGTCATCAGCACAAGCTCAATTCATGGCACTTACAAATCTTGCCTCCTGGAATCTCAGCTAAGTAAGCCAGTCAGTTTGCAGTGCCTGCATACACACTGATGCTTCCAAATCTCAAAAACTACTATAGGCAGCAGGTATGTAGGATTAGAATGATGAAGGGAGGAAGAGGGAAATTACAAGTTTGGGTGGTACAGACTCTTCTTCATTTGAATACACAGGGAGGTAGCAGATAGAGGGGGAGAAACCTCTTTTCCTGCACCACCTTGCACCTTCGGGGGAAGAGGAAAGTGAAGAGCAGCTGTGAAGGGTCAGTCTGCTCTCCTGCCCTTTGCTCACACACTACCACTGCCCTCCTGCCCTGTACTGGCCTGCAGCCCCAGGTAGTCAAATACATCTGATGTTCTAACAGCTTAAAACCACTGCACGTTCCCCTTCAAATGACCTTTCTCCGTATTTCAAGATGATTTCTCTGAATGACCAAGAACAACTGACTCAACACAGATCCCAGTGTATCAGAAACACAGGCTGTAAAATGGAACAGCTCTCTCGAATGTGTTGCTTTGTCTGTCAGGAATACTACAGACTTCCTGTAAGTAGAACCATTACCCCAATTCTCTCATCTTTTGAGTATGATACGACAAATCCACAGACATTTGGCGCCATCCTTTAAGAGGACAAAGCTTGTTTATACTTGAGGTAGGTTTTACACAGGACAGAAAGATTCTGTTTTGCCAAGACTGAATTACAGCAGTGCAGTTACTACTCTATTTAAAACATAGTAAGTAGAAATGCCAGTATTTCTTAAAATGGGAACAGATTAGAAAATAAAATCAGTCACTTTTTAATTAGCTCTATTAATTATACTATTTTATATCACTATTTTCTCATGATAGCTAACACATGTTTTCATTGTCTACAAAAATACTTTAAGGGAGAATTAGACAAATTACTTATGAGTTTTGCTATCATGCCCAAATATGATTTAAGGAATATGACTTGAGTTTATGTACAAATCTCAAACAAGAAATTAAAAGCCATTCCCTATGATGACTATTATAGCTACACAGAATGCCACATTTATGAACTGCTGTGAATGAATATTTCTAGATTGTTTAAAGCAATGTAAGAACTATACAAGAGTGAGCAAAAAATTGAGAAAACCTTTTGGCTTGAGTAAAATAAATCTTTGCACTTTTGTGCAAAATCCACCAGAAATGCTATAAAAGCATCACAAACTGTTGACAGTTTAAATCAAAATGAAACATAAACTACTAGTATTTTTCTCTTTTGATAATTTAAAAATTTTCTTATCTTTGAAATTACATAATTTGTAATACTTTTCAATAAAACATACATATCATCTGAAATTTATGTCTTGTACTTTTCCTGTTTCAAAAACAAAGTAGAGACAGAATTTTCATGCAAATAACTAAAATCAAGCGTGGATCTACTTTATCCACACTGATCCTGTAAAAAAGTGGTGCAACCAAATGAGATGATTCTTTTCCCACAGGTTTGATGACAGTTATTTTTAGAAGGAATATCAAAATTAAGTATCTTCTCTGTTGCTAGGATATTAAATTAGGTGAGACAATTATTAGTTAAAGATACAAAGCAAAAATAAAGATTTATAAACTTCTGATGTAATTCCTCTTCCTCTCTTTTACTGGCAAAATAAACTATATCCAAGACTACCTTAATATGCACATGAACATAAAATATGTACTATCTAAACAAAAGTGAATATGGTCATATTTTAAAAATTTCTTTTCAAACTTATTAACAAATTACTAAAGAAGGGTTGTATTCAAATCAAAACTTTAACTGTTTAAAAAGTGACAAAGAAATTTTTGAGCACTATCCAATGACTAACTTAACAGTGAAAACTTACAAAGTTTCTAAGAAACCAAGAAGTACAACTATGAAGAACTCTAACATATATTATTGTTAATCCTAATGCACATTCCTGTCACTAAACTAATGCACACACTAGCACTTACTTTTTTAGATTTTTTTTTTCAGTGTTAAAAAAATTTATCTGATTGATCCAAGTTCCCGTTTGTGAATTCTTTCAAGACCAATTGTCTTGACTTGGAATTAATGATTAAAATAATTACTTGTAGTCAGCAAGTAAAAGAAAATAGATTTCTTAAGTTAGTCTTTTCATGGAGTAAAAGGAAAGAAGCAAAACTCACCTGTCACTGCCTCGTAGCATCTTGGGGTCAAAATACCGGTAGTCATCTGTCTCCTATTAAAAAGTATGTTTTTAGCTCAAAAGATGGGAATTTTGGCTAATGAATTTTTGATTGTATATATTGCATTAAACATTGTTTAAACCAGTATTATTTCTCATCACATCATTCGACATTAATTGTGGTGTCCACTAGTAGTTAAAAAGTTTGTATGTAACTGAACCAGTACAGAATAAACAACAGTGAGAAGCTATGAAGGGTGCTATTGAGCTTTTAATTTCTGGTTCACCTAAAATTGACTATCACACACTTTCCAAAAAATACATTGGTTGCATACAGAAAGACAGTATGCAGAAGAAAAATTAAGTTCTTGTCAGCTTTAGAGTAACACTGATGGTTAGTTATAAACACTAAAATTTTCCAGGTTACGAATATCTGCTATTGATTTAATATTATAAAACAAAACACTTCTGTGGCAATGAGTGCTGAGGACAAGACAGATCAAAATCTGCTACTGTTATGTAACTTACCCTTCTCATTTCATGATTTATGACTACTATTAAACCAAAATTAAGCACTTGAAGAAGAAATGAGTTCCACAAAAAATGTGAAAAGTTTGACTGTCTAAACTACAGAAAAAAAATTTCTTCACACAGAACACTGAGGCACTTCCAATATTTTTACTGGCAACAAGCAGGATTTTTGCCAATTATTATGGATGAAAAACAAAACTTCTTAGTAACTCCTTCTGACAAGTTCTTGGCTTTCTCCTTTTTCTAAACTACATTTTCATCCAGGTATTGTGAAATTTGGTTTGTTGATAAACTGCATGCAGAACTACAGTTGATTTTATCTGCGTGCTTACATGTAAAGACCTCTGAACTCTGATAATTCTGTAGAGCAGAAATAATACTTCTTGAGTAGCAGAGAAATTATTTGGGGAATTTATTAGAGTTCACATAGCATAACTACCTCTAATATTAAAAAGTAATATACATGTGGTGGTTACACACACACAAAATAAATCTATTTGGTATTACAAACTTTAATATAATTACGTAAAATAACTCTCTTATCCTGCAGTTTGGATTTCAAAAAGAAAATAATTTAGATCTAATTTCCCACTGAATCTCTGTAAAATGCGTTTCTATGGTCTACTGGGAATTTCAACTACTGGTGTCTGCCAGCATTCACGATTTTGCAGCTTCATACCTAAAGGTGGTATAGTGACTCTGGGGAAATGAGAGCTGGGAATGGACAGATACAGATAGACTAAAACTGACAGGTATTTGAGAAACCTTTACCTGGGATAAAGAGATGCACTTTCTCTGCTTATTAGAGTGAATTGCAGATTAATGACAGAACTAAAAATCAGAGTTAATAAACATATTACAAACATTTACTCCTGAATGTATTACTGCTGTGTTTTTTTCACTGTGAGCTTGTATAAGTAGACACACAGAAAGTGGTAAAGCAATAGAAATGTGATAACCTAGGGATTTTCTGTCGTTGCTGTATAAATATGCTACTCCTGCTGAAATCAGTGCTGAGGGTGCAGGGAAAAGAAAACGTAGCAGGTTTTATTTTCTTTAAGAAATTGCAAGTCTGCCAATAAAAGCAACTGTATAGCACTTTCCTTACACACAACTGAATTTGTGACTTCCCTAAGCAATTCCAGAAGAAAATAAATACTTCTGAATGCATAAACCTAGGTTTCAATATTTCAAATTAAAATGGAAAAAGACCCATGGAAATGTCATTGACTTTCAGTCTGTATTTGTTTTTCTGCAGAATCTAACAGGACTAATTTGGATTAAGGAAACCTACTTTCAGAATTGTTCTTTATAATGCATGAAAGGTATATCCTAAAGCTGAAAGGTACCATATATGCTGAAAGGGAAAGTACTAACCAAAACATAGCTTCACTAATATATATGACAAATAAGATCTATCTACTTCTTATGTCAATACAAATGTACACACTGTATTGACAGAGGCTAAACCACTTTGTAAAGGTTGACTTTTCAAATATTTTCCTCACTCAGTAATCAAACCACTTGCTAGAAGATTCTTAGAAGAATCTCCATAACTCTATAGTAAATGATGGTCAATTTCATAGCTATGCATTAAAATTTGTTTATACTTTGGTTTGTTTATGAAGATTAAAGGTTTTAATCAACCTCTATTTAAAGACACCAAAACAAAGAAGCTATGTTTTAGTTTTATGAACAGAATATTCCTTTATTAAAATATAACCTTAAAAGCAATTGCCTAAAATCATGCTTTTAACAATAAAGATTACTATTTAAAATACCCACAAGGAACTGATTACTTTTAAGGTCATCAAGGAACGTTTCTGAATATGTTTTTCAAGAAAACATGTAAGTGTAGTTAAACAATCTAGAAAAACTAAAAATGTTACAAGATAGTATTATGGCCCATAAGATCTGTTCTAGCTGTTCCTGCTTCTGAAAAAATTGGAAAACATGAGTGGCATGGGCGTTGACTGATTTGTCCTTGCCAGGGAGACAAAAGAAACAGCAGAGACAAGCAACACACAAAGTGATTTACAGACAGTCCCACAGAGTTTTGCACAGGATATCATTCTAAATAGGTTTAAGCTTTCACTGACAATAATATGTGAATATTATGGTACAAGTTGTATTTCCTTTATTGTTGCAGTTAATATCTAGAAAATAAATAACTCACGTTCATTGTAATAATTGTTTGACTTCTCAATATTCTGCTCTAATTTTACATTACACCTTTTATGTACATTTCATACTGATTACTGTGGTTAATAAGATTTCTTGAACTATAAAGGAGACTTTTTTCCTGTGTTGTAAAAAAATAAAATCTTGAACTTTTTTTCCTCTCCCTTTGTGTCTTCCCTGCAGTGCAGTAGTTTTCTATTCTGAGGGATAGAAAAGGATCCCACACATAAGATGAACAGAAGCCACAATGGTGTATTTTCCACGCATTGACCTTTTCCAGATACAATTTCACTTCTGTTGACAGCACAGCAAGTCTAAACACATTCCACAATGATTCTCTGGCTTGCTCCCTTTAGCTGAAACTCACTCCCAAACTTGCTGTCAGTTTTCCTGCAGGTTAGGAGAATCCTATGACTTGAAAAGTGGGACTCCCTGTCCTGTGCCATAAGTATCACTCTCTGCCATGGCAGTGGAACAGGAAGCTGCTGACTGACACTTGCCCAGTTGCCGCTTTTTTAAGTGAGAAGATCAATGTTTTCTCCAAATTATCAAAGTGCTGGTAGCTGTTTTCTACTAAGTAAAATGTGAAAAAATCAAGTCACAAAAAACCTCATATGACTTGTGATTTTTTTCTAAATCAACTCCTAAACTTGTAGCCTGAGGAAGCTAATATTTATTAAAAAAAAAATTGTTTAATTTTTTACCTTGTACGCTATCTGCAGTTTTAATTTCAGCTTTCTATGCTAAGTGCTCTAGGTGACCTCTGCTGGTTGACTAAATAAAGTTAGTCCTGTACATCTTTTCCAAGTCTTTCAAAGAGGAACAACAATCCATTAACACTGGAAACAGTGTCAATTCCTTTGATTGCTAAGAGAAAGCAAATTATCTGCTAAGAATCATGACATATATAAGCTATGAAGGACAGTTTAAGAAAATACAGGATTACTTGCATGTTGATAATTTTAATATTTTACCATTATTTTTCTCTCTGTATGTACAGTTAATACATGAAGATGAAAGTGGACCAAGAAGAATGTTTTAAAACTACTAACCAGTGTGAGATATTACAATAGTATCTCTCTGACTGACGCTGATGCCATTAAAATAGGAAGATTGATATGATCTGGTAAACACATTAAAGCTTTCTAAATGACTTCTAAGAGGTCAAATTTCAGGACAAATATGTGCACAGGTTGGTCGTATAAAAGGAACAAAATACATGGAAAGAAGATGATGTCATGCATAAACCATCAGGCCAATTTTCAGTTGTAAGTTCTAGCAAATGCCCTGACTTTGTAGCTAACGTAGGCATTTAAAAATTTGTAACATATAAATTTAAAATTGTCTCAGTAAATTTTCACAGAAACAAGGCAAGAAGAGGAATTTTCTGACAAAAACCAACTCTGCCTGCAAACAGAATGACTGAATCAGTACTAAAATCCTCTACACAGCAAAGTTTAAAGACATGGGAAATGTAATTTTCCCGAATACAATTCTCTGTAAATATTTCACTTCTGAAATTGTGCTCTTTAAAAAAAACAACAACCAAACACTTTAATGGAAAGAAAATTAAGTCCACAGCCTAATGTAGAAATTTAGGAAGCTCTGAATAGGAAAAAACTAAAAAATATTAGTGCCAATGAGACACAAAAAATCGTCATTGTTTAGACTATTTTAATGAAAGAGGTCCTATTACATAGTTATGAAAATGGTGCTATTCTTGAAATACAGTATGATTAGATTCAACTGCACTACCATGAAAAAAATTAGCCACAGTGTATTATATATCACAGCCTCACAATTTCATTTGCTCCACCTTTCTCTGTGTGAAGGCAATTGTACTCACAGGGTTTGACTTCATCTCCATAAGGTTGTCCAAAATACGTGTGACTGGCAGAT